>JAUMJK010001095.1:0-600000 GCA_033558105.1 Coccyzus lansbergi
CCCGCGCGGGGCCGACGCGGCTGCCCGCAGAGAATGGATTCCGCCTCCTCCCGCCTCCATCCTACCAGGCCTCCCCAGCGCCATCCCGTGCGGCGCCCCAGGCCGGAAGTGACGTCACGCCGCACGGCGCTCCCCAGCACAATACAGCGCGCCCCAGCGGCCCCTCCGCCGCCCCTCCCCCACGCCGCGCGGCCAGGCCTGGCCTCCCCCTCCCCCCCGCCCCAGCCCCGCCTCCTCCGCGCGCCCCGATCAGGAGCCCCTCGCGGGACAACCCCCTCTACACCCCCCTAACGGGATGCATGCGGTTCCGCGAGGAGGGACCCCCCCGCCTTCGCACTCCACAGCCCCCGCACGAGGACCCCTCGCAGGGATCCCCCCGCCCCCGCCAAGAGCACGCGGGGGCCGATGGAGGTCCTCCCCCTCCCCTCCGCAATCTCTCCCGCGCGTGCCGCAAACCACGGTCGCGGCCTCCACCGAGCACGCGGGGGCCGGTACGAGCTCCCCCCCCCCCCCCCATCCTCTTTCCCCCCTCCAAATGGTTCCCGGGGGGGGAAATCAGCGTCGCCCACACTCACCCCCGGCGCCCTGAGCCCCGGGGCGGCCGCCGCCTTCCGCTTTCTTCTGCTGTTGCTGCTGCTGCTTGGCGGCCCCCGCCTGTCCCGAGGCCGCCGCGGGCCCCGAGGCGCCGGCCGCGCTCTTGGCGGGGGTCTCCTTGGCGGCGGCGCCGCGCGGCGGGAGGAGCGGCGGGGGCTGCTGCGGGGGGCTGCGGAGGCCGCTGCTCGCCGTGCCCGTTGGCGTCGCCGGCCGCGGCCTCATCTTCGTCGGCGAGCTCGTCCTCCCCCTCCTGGAAGCCCTGATCGTCTCCGTTCTCGTCCTCCTCCTCCTCCTCTTCCTCCTCCTCGCCGCCCGCCTCCTCCTCGGCGGGGCCGCCCCCGGCCCCCGCCCGCTCGCCGTTCTCCTCGCCCAGCTCCATGGCGTCACCGTCGGCCGCCTCCAGGCCCTCTTCGTCGTCGTCGTCCGCCGCGGAGGCCGCGGCCTGCCCGGGGCCGCCCCCTTGGCGGAGCTGCGCGGCGCCCCCGCCGCTCTCGGCCGCCTCCCCCTCCACGCTGCCGTTCCCGGGCTCGGCGCCGCCGCCGCCGGCCTCCTCCTGGTCCAGCGCGGCCTGGAGACGCTCCATCAGCTCGGCCTTGAGGCCCTTATCGGAGAGGCGCCGCTTTTTCAGCTCCTCCTTCAGCTCCGACACCTTCAGCTTCTTCACGTTCACGGGCGAGCAGCTCATGGCGGCGGCGGCTCGGTCCCTGCGCGGGGTCGGGCGGGCGGCTGCGGGCTGGGTCGAGGCCCCCGGCGGGTGGGTTTAGGGTGCGTGGGCGGGTGGCGCGGGCCGGTTCGTGCGGCTGCGGCAGCTGCGGAGCGGAACCGCCTGGCGCCAAATCCTTTCACCGAGCTCGCGAGGGAGACGCGCCTCGCGGGGCCGAGCACGCAGCGCCGCCCGCCCCGCCCCCGCGCACGGCTCCTCCCGCCTCGCGCTGCCGTAACGGCCGCCCGCGCGCGCCCCCCCCCCCTCCCCAACCCGGACCGTATATACCCGCCCCGAGCGCCAACGGCTCTGCGCGCCCCCGCGCGATACCCCACGCTAGTATCACCGCGCGTGGAGGAGGGCGCCCTGTACCGTAAATACCCTCCCCGAGCGCCTTCACGCTCGCCTTAGCCCCCCCCCCCACCACCACCCAGCGCACGGGAGGGCGACCCCCCCACCCTCCGTACCGTAAATATGCGCACCGAGCGCAAGACTCTTCTCGAAAGCGCGCGCCCGCCCGCCCCGCCGCTACCGTAAATACGCGCACCGAGCGCAAACGCCGGGGAGAGTTTGTTGGGGAGGGGCGCGAAGCGCGGCTCGCTTAGTGTTGAGCGGGCGCTGACGCTGTTCCCGCTCCCCTTCGGCTAAACACCCACCCCATGCCCCCTTCCCTCGCCGCGAGTGGTATCAATCAGCCACGGTGCCCGGTACCCCCAGCCCCGGCCCAAGGGCTAGAGCCCGTCTCCCCCCGACCCACAGCATCCCGGGTTGGAAAGCAGCATCGCCGCTGGAAATAGGTGCCCCAGTGCCGCCCTGCCGGCGCCGTTACGTAAGGGCTGAGCCGCGCGCCGGGCCCGGCTTCACCCAGGCCGCCGCGAACAAAGCCACGGCCATAACAAAGCTTTCTTGTTTTGCTTTTGCTGTTTCAATCTCATCAACTCTGCCCCGGACGATAAGCTCGGCTCTGGAGCTCGTGACGGAGCCGAGCACCCCGGCCGAGCCCCTCCGCGTTCTCCCTGCACCTCGTTAATTAGGGGCCGCGCTCGTACAGGGGCTGGATTTTCCCTATTTGGTCGAAAGTTAGTTGGAAACAAGCGGCAGAGAGGGGGTTCTTGTGAACAGAAAGGCAGCACCGAAGCGTGATGCTGCTTCCTTAGCGAACCTGGGTAAAAAGCTAATTTTCACTTGCAGGAAAAAGGGAAAAAAAAAAAAAAAAAAAAAGCACCAAGTTGGCGGTGCTTGGGCAACCTGATCCAGTGGGATGTCCCTACCGAGCTGGAACTAGGTGATCTTTAAGGTCCTTTCCAATCCAAACTATTCCATGATTCAAAGATGAGTTTGAACTCCCATGGAAGGGAACACGTGCTTAACATGAAGTTGCCCTGTGTGTTGGTACAGGTCATCTGGCCTCCTGGAGCAGAAAAAAAAAAAAAAATTATGTTTACCTGCACTGAGCGGAAGGGAGGAGAGATGAGGAAGTCACCGTGTTTTAACTGCACAAGGAAAGGGCTCTTTTAAACACACACACACTGCTCTGTCCTCAGTCAGGCTGGGTGGGTGTGGAGGGAGCAAGACTCAGTAGGCAAGGTTAGCACAGCCCATTGCTACACAACAGCTTGTTGGGACAGAAATGAGGAGGCTTCCCTCACACCATAGGAACAAATGAGAGAAAGGTTGCCATAGCCTTTCCCTTACTATGAACACAAGCTGGTAGATTTTGTCTCAATCTAGTAGATCAGAGTCTTCTCATCATCCTTTTTACAAGGGCGTTTAATGATAGGACTAGGGGCAATGGCTATAAAGGGCTATAAATTGAAGAGGGGCAGATTTAGACAAGACATAAGGAGGAATCTCTTCACTATGAGAGCTGTGAGGCACTGGCCCAGGTTGCTCAGGGAAGCTGTGGCTGCACACTGGAGGTGTTTAAGGCCAGGCTGGATGGGGCCTTGGGCAGCCTGATCTAGTGGGAGGTGTCCCTGCCCAGGGCAGCAGGGTTGGAACTGGATAATAATTAAGGTCCCTTCCAACTCAAACTATTCTGTGATTCAGTAGGGGAGGAAAAGAATAAGAGTGCATCAGCACTAGGGAGAGGTCACTACATGATCAAGCTGCACCAATATAAATCATTACCCTTGTCCATTTCTCAATGAAAGAGCTACCTCAGTGTGCTGAGGTACTCTTGATATATATAGCTCTCCCAAGGTGAGAACTGAAGTAAAACAGGGTTTATCTAGTTAATATTGCAACATCACTCAACTGTAGGCAACATAGCATTAATTTACATTGCATCTGCCTCTCCAACCTCCATATTTTTCACTGATTTTTGAATGTAAAACTTTAAAGAGAAGATACATGATTAAGTGTTCATATCTGAACTTCAGACAGAGCCCTAAATTTAGACCTCAGTCTGGCATAGGCCTCATCACATATGGAGCCATGTTTCTGGAAGAGCTTCATTGACCTAATCATCTGATAATCCTTCTCACCACTGCAAACTTTATAGATTGATAGGTTCTTTTAGGCCTCTTTTGGATCCCCAAGCCTTACCTTAACACATCTGCGTATATTCACAGCACCTCTGTGTTAAAAAAAATGCCCTAATTCAGAATCACCCTAGAGCTGCAGTCCTCACATGTAATCCCATTCCTAAACAATGTCACGTCTGCCTGCTTCAGTAACATGCTCATATTGCTTTATACTCCTGTTACCATGGAGAAAAAAAAACAGCTAAGAGCTTTGAGGCACATCAAGACATTACTTACTTACCCTAAAGTATTCAAGCTTGTACATAAAGGCACAAGTATACATAAGTAAGAAATTGTTTTTCCTCCTGGTAATTTAACACAACCAACCTGATAATGTTGTTTGTTTGTTTTTTAAGTTGCTAAGGCTATGTTTTCATTAAACCCTTTAGAAAGCTGAACTTTTTTTTATCTTCAAAAAGAGATTAATTTATACAGTAGCAGTAATGGCATTACCCAGCGACTCAATTACACTACTAAACAAATATTCACAAGCATAGTAGGAATATGCTTTTAAACTACACTATGCTGGTACCATTATAAAAGCAATCAATCACAGTTATTTTCAGATGCCAGGTGATTTTAATTGTGGCAAAACCACAAAACCAGCATTTCTTCTAAAACTAGGTACATAAAATACACACAAAAAAGTCACACAGTTATGACAGTCACTCAGTGTAAAAAAACAGAAGGTTTTTGCTGTTTAAGGTAAATACATATTTCTTGCACATTTCCTTCTGGGAAAAACTCTCTAAGCTAGGACTCAGAGAGGACAGGGAACTGTTTCAGGAGTTTGCCTCTTCCCTATTCACACTTTGAAGGGGAAAGAACAAGTTAAGGACACGTACTCTTCTCATTGCTGTACCCTCTTGTAATTCAGATAGCAGATCCTACAACACAGCTTTTCCTAGATCATGCAGATAGATAGCAGCTGTATAAAAATGAGTGTTCAGTAATGTGAACTTCTGAAACCAGAAAGTGCTAGAGGAAAGCCCTTTAGATTTAATTTGCAAGGCCGCTACTTGTATGATAATGTGTCCATATGAAAGACAAAACATCGTTGCTGATAACCACAAGTACTCCTCCATTAAAATTGCCCTTTCTTTGGTCTCAAAATGTATTAAAGAAATATTCCTTTCCGTTTAAATTGAAAGTAACATTTGCCCATACATAACATGCAGTTCTACACACTTTATTATCCATCACCTAACATTTTCCTCCTAACTGTGTTACTTTCTAACTTAGGAGAATGTTTTTCTATCCCAATCAGTCTTCCCTCTCAAAAATCATTTGTGATCCTCCCTCTGGAAATTGGCCCTTCAACAGCTCAGTCACTCCGGTTTCTCTGACTTTTGTTCATGCTCCTTTAGACTTCAATAATTGCTCTCCTCACCCCTAATGTTCTTTCCATTATTCACCCCTAGTCCATCCAAATACCTATCCTCTTCCTGTTTGCCAAGAGCAGTGACAAAGGGGTGACAACAAGAAGACCAGGCTTTCTGAGGAGCAGCAGATAGTGTCGGCAGTCCCATCCCACCTGAATTGTGAACCTTTTTTGAGCCTTTCTATACACATTCAGCGTTGCAGAAGGACTCAGCATTTATTTTCCTAGATCTGCTCTCTTACAGCCTTGTCTGTCCTCTTCTGGCTGTTCTCATTCTTTACCCTATGTCTGACCATCACAATGCACTCCTAGTCTCTTCTGTATGTCCTTAACCCATCTACCCTCAATTAACATTGTCTTCAGTGTTCTGCATTCAACATGCCATTACTTTAAAGAGAATATTATTCTTGAAATACTCTGCTGACTTTTATGATAGCAAGGAGCTTGTGGAGCGAGTCTTTTTCTTTCTTCCTTTTCATCTCTCCTCATGAAATCCCCATTAATCATTATTAGAGCCAGTCAGAAATGTTCAGACATTTTTAAAGTGCTAATTTGTCACAAGTGAGGTTGCATGACAAAGGGTCGGTTTTGATGATTTCTTAGCCCAAATAACCCCCTATCTGTTTATAAATAGACTCTGTCTGCAGAGACTCTGCCAGCAGACTCAGAGTTTGCTTTGGAGAAATACCACTACCCTTGCCCCATGCTCCTCTGTTTCCCTGACATTCACTACACTGCTCACTACCAGAGTGAGGATGCTGAACTAGACTGACCTTGCCTTGTACTATCTATAATCTCTCCATGATATTTTAATATCAAATAAGGTCCAGTTAATCTCAGAAGTGAGGCAGTCATTTGCCATAATAAGGCCTATTATTTGCAGAGGAACTAGATCAATTAGTTCTTAAGGATGGGTTTGGATCCAAAGATAGTTAGTGCCTGATTACAAGCAGAGCTAACAGCATTTAGAAGACTGAAATTCAGGTTTCTGGCACCAGTTTGGTTAGCCAGTTCCTCCTCCTCTGCACCATCTTTCTCTTATTACACTTCTGTACATCATTCCCCTTTCCGCCACTGTACCCTTTGGGCCTCTGGGTGAGTCGTCAGCCAAGGATCAGTACACAAGTTCTCTTTAAGATCCTAATGCTCTTTTGTGTTTCCTATGCTGGATGAAGATGAAGTACTTCAGCAATCCCAGCAAGCAGAAAGAAGGGCTTCAAAGCTATGCTGGAACATCACTGATCAAACACTGCCCACCTCTGCCATCCTGTAAAGGGCAAACACCCACTAACCCCATAACAACAAGAATGTCACTTTCCTCATTTTGAAAAATTAACTTTTCTTGCTTAAAAAAGCCAAAACACAAACCCATGAGTCTGAGAAACAGTTTCTCAATTCCAAGCATTCAAAGACTCACAAGCTTCCAAACCTGGCCTTGGAAAAAAGGCTGCATACTCCAACATAGACGCCAGGATTCATTTTGTCTTTATTCAGAGTCATTCAGAAGTTCACTGACCACTCATTCATCAAGTGTTACATATGAACTACTTCATAAGATATTCAGTTCCAGAAATCAGACATCTGCAGTTTCTCAAGACTTTTCTTGTATGCTGCCATATGTACAGGTTTAATAGAGCAGAGCTGTGATCTTAGGACAATTGGATCAACTAAACCCTTCTGAGTAGCATTCGTCAGTCTGTGAAAGAAGTAGCATTAGGAAATCACCTTCACAGAAATACTGTTTCCCTGCAAGAAGACAACATGAAACAACCATTTTGAGAGAGCAGAGTATCAGTTAATCTCTCTAAGGGACTATGAAGACAATCATAAGTAGGTTTTAAAGTTGAACTACAGCTCCAGTGTACTTTCCTGCTTGTGCACCAGGAGAAATGTATGGTCAATGTATGTAACCAATTGATTTTGGAAGACAGGTGCAAGAAGTGTAGGTAGAAGGACAACTCATAACTGGCAGCCACATACCAGTTCTTGCCAAATGCAACTTTTCTGTTCAATTTTCAAAAAAAGCAACCCTGGAACCCAAATGAAAATTTAAGAAACCCAAACAACACCCTCCATTCACACTGCCTTCTTAGGTTGTGTTTCCCTCCTTTCTGGTGCTCTGCACCTTCTATCATGCAGACAGTACACTCCTGTCATAATTTTACTCTTTAAGCCTCTTCAGTAACCTTTCTCCTTCCCATCGTGAGGTGTTTTGGTCAAAAAAAGGGAAGTAGCCACACATCTTTCGTGGGACCAGAGTGCTGCCATGCTCTTAGGACCCGTCACCACAGTTCACAAAGAATGGCTTCTGCAGGTTAGAACCTTGATAAACAAAACCACATAACCCCCCTAAAACTTAAGAATATTGTATGCAAAAGAAAAGGTACAACCACAGTCCAATCAGATACCTCAAATCCGTGATGGGCAAAGCTGAGCAAGCAAACTATTCATGCACATGCTAGCCTCATTTCAAGATGGCAGTTTTTGTAATGAGGGCACACCACACTGATGAAGCCAAGAGCATTCACAAACATATATATCCCAACAACAGAGTGCTTATTCTTTAATTTCCAAAGCTGTTGGCTCATTTGTTTTAAAATTCTACAACCTCAGGAGAACTACGTGCAGACAGAGGCAGTACCTCAAACTTCTCCCTAGCATTACTTTCTATGGGGAAAGATGTCCAGTACATTAAAAAGGGAGAAAGAAAGAAAGGAGGAAAGACAATTAAAAAAAAAGCTAGATGCCAGGTAGCTTTCCCTGTCTCAGCATTGCTCTGACGGTCCTAGCAGGATGTTGCTACAAAATCCTGAGGTCTGCTTAGGTAGCTCCAGGAAACGTCAAAGCACTAGAAAGCAACTTGGAAAGTGCAAAACTGGCTTTCCTCACAGTCTTGGTCTCAGCATTCTTCACTCTTATCTTTGGAAGCAGCATCTCAAAGTCTAAATACTTTTCTGTTCATACCCAGAACAAGGTTAACACAGAAAAGAAAAGGAAAACTCCTCCATACAGTCAGTGAGAGAAGGAAACAGAACCTTTTCCTTTCTGCCCTCTCGCCTCCCACTGCATGTACAAAGGCTCAGAAGGCTGCACAGAACGTAGCTACACACTAGCAAACCACAGCACAAGCATTACCAATGCTGAACTTTAAGACCACACACTGTATCATCTTTAAATCAAGCAATATAGAAAAATAAGAAGATAAACAAATGAGGTCAAAGGTTTGGTTATTTTGTTCTTTTGGCATTGGTTTTTCTTTTAGGAAACCACATTTTATCTAATCAAGTTTACCTCCCTGAAGAGTTCTCCCTGGGAAAAAAGCCATTTTGTCATAGACTGCTCTTTAACCCACTCTGCTGGAGCAAATCTGCTCACCCTTTCTGTATTTCAGGATGAGGAAAACCAGCATCATTTCATATGACAGACTTAACAGCAACAGAAACTCTTCTGGCAACACAATAAAGTAACTGCTAGCAAATTGTCACAGGTAATTTCCTAGAAAAGCATCAGAAACTCAGTAAGCCCCTTGTGAACTCTGAGAGCAATTATTTGACAATAAGCATCAAATGAAAAGTTCTCTCACTTAACCTTGCTGCTTCACATCCATGGGCTAAGGATACTCCCAGGAGCGCATTCTTGCTAGAAGGCAGGCAGCCCTTCCAGCAGGTATTATAAACCATAACAGGTATCCCATCAGGTCACAGTGCTATAAAGGAGCAGTGCCAGCAAAAGAAACGGGGGAAAGAAGAGTCAAAATTTGTTTGTTTTGGTTTTTTTATTGTTGTTCTTGTTGTAAGGTAGCTAATCCAAGAGTTAACAAGCTCCTAAACTATGCAGCTAAAGTTTTTTGAGAGTAAACATAAAGCAAACCATCTTTTTAATTAACATTAGAGCAACGTGTTTTGTGCGGCACCCTGAATTATCAGTATTTGCAATCCAAAGCTCTCTGTCCTACAGCTTTTCATGTGTCCTGGGACCCCTGTGACTCTGCTGAGTTCATCATAGGGTCAGGGCCTAAATGAGATTCTGGATTTTATGAGTTCTTCTTTCATAGAAAAGAAAACAGGACTGCCTGGCAGTTCCTCTGTGAGATGAGAAATCCACACTTGTTTCTGCTGCTCCCTCCTGCTCTACTTACCAGCAAAGTAAGAGATCGTCAGTAGCAAAAATTAAAACAAGTAAGAAGCAAGGTGAGCACGCCATGCCAGCTGTAACAGGGAACTGTTTTAACAATCTTATTATCATATGCCGGACAGTGTTTCTGAAATGAATTAAAAGCTGGTTGCTAAGTGACAGTAGTGTGCTTGTCTATCATTTACAAACTCAAGAACTTAAAACCAAAAGTATTGTTAAAAAGGAACGAGAAAAGGCATGTGCTCTTCAAGCCCTGATCTCACACCTTCAAAGCAGAGAAGAGTAATTGTCACAGTACCTAGAAAGGATTTTTTGTTGCCTGCATAGTCCTCATGGGAAAGGCTCAGATACTCTTGTTATGGATAGCACTGTGAAATTCCAGTATGCTGACATACAAAAGGTAATTAAGAATAAATGTAAAAAAACCCCAGAAAACACTTGAAAAAGAAGCAATTACATTGAGAAAATAATACTATAATATTTACAGAGGAAATAGTGTTATAACTGGTCACCTTTAAAGGAAGTGAATGCAGAGCATTCAGATGACAAAGCTAAATGAATGCTTAAACCCAACTTTTTTTCCCTTTATCTTCTATTTCTTCTCTGAAGATTGTCTCGTCACAAAAACCAACAGTTTTTTTAACTCCATAGTAACTAACTCTAACAATCCCTGTCCAAGTTCTTAGGCTTGACAACATAAGAGTTTGTACCTAATGCCATTCTCTAGCAACCAGCAAGAAATCAAAGCAGCTTAGGTCCACTGTTTATTTGAAGCGCCCTGATCATGAGGAACTATTTTTGGTAATATTTCCTTTTGTTCCTTTGTACTTCTGCCTTATTGGTTTATAGCTTTCCCTGTATTCTTTATCCCCTGTGTATGTATTTGAAATCCTTTCATATAATTGAAATACTTCAACAGAATGACACAGAACTTGACTGTGCTGGAACACTGAAAAGTCTGGCTTGAACCTGACCTGCACTGTCAGTGGATCGCAGTGTGCAGCAGCCCACATGAAATGAGTTGAAGTTCTCCATCTGCTTCCAAGTGAAGAAGGGCTGCTTTGGAGAATGCTACCCTAGCTGACCCCCGAACTAACAGCCTGGGAAGCAAGTGAATGAACATGAGCCCTGAGGCATTTTTCACTTTCAGTGCTGTGAACAGGTAACAAATCCACAGATGCTAATCTAGACGCTCAGCAGTGAAACTTGTGTAAGGGTGAAAATACTACTCCTTCCCACACACCTTCCTCCTCTTCCCCACCATGTGAGCAGTTACTAGTGTGGCGGGGACCACACTGGAAACTTGCACTTGTGGGGCCAGGGCCCTCCCTGTGCAAGGCAGCTAACTAAAACCCCTCAGGATCCAAGGGTTGGTATGCACTCATCACCCACAGCTGGATATCCCCAGTCTGCTGAGGATCAAGGACCTAGAGGGACAAAGACAGCCCTGGAGCAAAGCTGGAGAAAGTCTGCAGCCTGGTGGAAGGAAGGGAAGACTTTGGTTGGGATGAGCGTTATGGACTTCCAGGGAGACTGTGCATTGCAGGCAGAAAGCAGGAAGAAAGAACATGAAGCACAAGCAATGTAGAATCCCACCCTGTGCAGGCTGAAGAAGAAGGGCTGATGGAGCAGCAAGGAGCCTGCTGCCTGAACAAGGGTGGGCTGTCAGCAGCCTCATGCTGGGCTGTTACAGGGTGCTGTTTTGGGTGATATCCAAAATGGGTTTGAATAAAGTGAAATTTAAAAAAGCACTGAACAAATACCAATGGTAAACACTGCTATTCCAGAGAATGTTCTGGATTTTAAGCAGTTTTGTTGGAATTTGAAGTCTACTTTGCTCCTTTCATCAAGTTCATTAAAGTAATTCATTACTGCTTCTCCTGGAATCGCTTCAGAGATTTTGTTAATTCCAGAGAATAACAAAACTGAGAAAACTCTTTAGAGTTAAGAAAAAGAAATCTATGGAACACAGTCTTTTAATTAGCAATACAGATGCATGTTGCTGGACACCAAGATCTCTTAAAATCCTAACAACGTATATTTTAAAATACAAACATTTTAAACTGGATTTCTCTCTCTCTCTGCCCTTTAGGTATATTTGGAACCACATTTGTAGCGATAAAGAAGTAGTATTTTCTTTCAGTACTTTTAACTGTCTGATGTTTTATCTGAATTGGAAATTGCATTTGATTTCTGTCCTCTTTTTTCCCCCCAACCTTTACTGTGACTGCATCTGCTGAAACTGGGGGTGTAAGAGAGCGAGAAGTGTGATTTACAGTGGTGGAGCTTACTGCTGAACTCACTGGTGTTACTTGTGTGAGGAAAAGCTGAGCATACATATGTGCCTCCTGACTGGGATTGAATATGAGTGTATGCCTCAAGACTGAGATTTTTCCCTTAGCCATTTATATCTGCTGACATTTGGGATCACTAGATCCTCCTCTCTTTTCAGTCTCTTAAAACCTAAAGATCCTTTAAGATCCTGCTGACAAATACAACTTTTCTATCTAATTATCTGTACTTTTTTTTCTTTCATCCTTTTGTTTTCTAATGCTTCTGTTTCAAGCGTTTGACTGTTGTCTCACTTTTGTTCTTCATTTTTATCCTATTTCAAAATCTTCTAATTTAGGTTTCATTCTAAGTCATCTTCTAACACTTTTCCCTGTTTATATTATCTGTCTTATTAGCTAACAGTCTCTCTCTAGCTTCCAGATATTAGCACTTTTATTTTTGATTTCCAAGTGACAATATAAGTGATTAATTCCATGCAATTATTTGTGATCTCCAAGTTGACAAAAAAAGAGCTCCTACAAGCTAGGTTTGTCTGTGAAACCTTATGCTTCATATAAAATCAACTCTTATCTGCTACAGTCCACTCATTTCTTGAAACATGTTGGGAGGGCAGAATTTGGTGATAGCTGTCTTAAAAGCAGAAGGCATCTTCCCAACCTCAAGAACCATAAGGTTGATGCCAATGGCACTGGCTCCTTCATAACCAAATATACCTTATGCAGATCCAAATGTCAGGCCTGGAGCTTTGAGTGACCTGTGAATTTATGGAGATTTATTTTTAATTTCTTTTTCCCTTTGTAACCATGATATTATTGAAGTGTCCCTACTGAGGAAAAAAAAAAAAAGAGTATTTACTTCTTTTAAAGTCTAAAATGAGAGATTCTCCTCTGTGTTTCTCATTTCTCAAATCTATAGGGAAGCCAGTAGCTCTAGGCTGATAACTTTATGCATTCATATTTTATGGCAATGAATATAGGTTGAAAAGTGATAAAAGCAAGAGCTCTAAAAATCAGCTTCTTCATTTTACTTTTGAATCCAAGTAGCCCCACAAAGACAGAAAACCTCTTTTAGTCCTTTTTGGGACCATGTCATATTTACTGAGGAGATCTTCAGTCATTCTGGAAACTGGACTTCAGAAAATATGCTGAAAATTTTGGCTTCTAGAGTTGTATAAGAGAACAAGAGATTCTCAAGACTTCTGAAATTTTAGATCAGAACAATCATGTGTATCTCCATGGCTACCAGATCAGTTCGTGAGCATCCTGGCAGATTTCTTGTAGCCATTTTGGCAGGTTTCAGCGATAAACTGCTTAGTGAAATGAGTACTGCAGCTTTGCAAGGCTGTTGGTGAGGCCAAGGCTCTGTGTATTTGTACATTGGTCAGAAGGGAGGATATGTTACCTTGCTATCTGGCCTCATTAAACTTGATGGTGTCTGGGCTAGAGATCAACAAAATGGCTCATTAGTATCTTGTGAGCTGGCGACTATGGAGATGCATACATCTCTGTGAAATATGGAGTTCTAGTGTACAAATATTTCACCATGGGAAGAGGAGAACTGTTGGTGCCACTGAAGGGGAGGCTTCAAGGATGTGTCGGCTTCCAGGAGCATCTTTGGATGTTTACAGAGGCCCAAAGGACACAAAAAGAGAACTTTATCAAAATGGCTCAGCTCCTGAGTATGCCATCTGCCCTAGGTCTCACATTCTTCCCACATGCCTCCCTTATTGCTAGTGGCTCTACATTTTCTTATTTCTACAAATTAAGCTCAGCATCACTTTTTTAAATCTCAATTTTAGTTCTCTCCTCAGTCATGTATCTTCAATGTGTCTTGGATGTTCCACAGCACATCCAAAGAGAGAAAGTACTTTCAAAGGGGATATGGAGGGATGTACAAATACTGTCTTAAAGATGGTATAAAATATACAACACTAACACTACTTACACAGCCTACATACAATAGAAATATTATAACACTTCTTAGGTAAGACATTTTGAGCTTTTCGAGGTTCGGTCTTAATCCTGTAAATAACATCAGATAGACAATCACTTAACATGCGTTAGTGTGTGATGGGGATTAAAAGACTTATCCAGGGTCACAGCTGAGGTTTAGTAACAGAGAAACAACACTTCATAATTTCACTGGCAGATTCTGTCTAGTTTAGCTACAGTGGTTTAAGATCTTACTGTCTCAGCAGATGCACTGCTTGAGAAGTCGCAAAATAGGATGCATGATCACTCCCTGGGCCACAGCTTTGTTTATCAAATTAAAGTATCAAATGTGCTGTGCTGTGTTGAACAGCCAGGGTGAGGTGGAAGGAGGCGTACCTGGGCATTCACACCCATTGCTATCTGATTCTTCTGTTACAGAGGGGAAGATGCCAGCTGGCTTTGTAAGGGAAGGTCATCAGGAGACAACAGTATGGCCTCAAATCATTGCAGCAAGGATTGGTCTTCAGGCTTCCAGACCTTGTGGTTTCTTTAAAAACTACCCTTCCCCTTAGGCTCTATGTTTGGCTGTGTTAATCTATAATACATCAACTAGAGCTCTCTGCGTGGTGATGATGTATATAATAATGCAAACAAATACCGCTGCATCATGAAAGCAAATATAAAACAGGTAAAAGATGTGTTCTGCTTTAATTATATACTTCAATATGTAGTCATAAGAAAATAACTATCTTGCACTGTGATACCACTTTTAGGTTTATTTATGTAGTATCCAATTTCTGATGGTAAATCATGGCAGCAATGACCTAGAACTGGGAAGAGGTTACCTTATCAAAGGTTTACTGATCCTCAGTTTCAGATGGATTATTTAATTTGTATTTCCCCTTTGTAAAATTCAGTTAGCAGCTTAAAACTCATGCATGTATTAGGTTGTCCATTTTCACTGTCCCACATTATCTTATCCGTAACTTCCTTAAATGACCAGATAATTGATCACGGCTTTCCTAATGCTGCAAATCTTTACATGTTAGAGTAATATTACACACTGATCTGTTTATGATCAGTGTGTCTGATCAGCAACTGTGGCTTGAGCAGTTGTAGCTCCCCATGTTATGCTGTGCAAGTATTTATGTGGCTGTTCAGCAAATGAGAACTCATCTCATGGAGAAATAACTCATTAGTACTTCGTTGCCTATTTATTTTTCCTGAGTTATTTTTCAGGTTGTTTGCCATTTCCCTGGCATGGTTCATTGCACAGCTTTATAAATGCTTAAGTGATGCAGCTCTGAATGTCCAACCCTAAGGCAATTTAAATGGATCTATCTGGATATTTAAGTGCCTCTTCCTGTTAAGTGTCCTTTATCTGCGTCTATATACAGATATCAGTTTAGCATGTTGCAATTTCCCCCACTCCTTAGGGCTCTGTGTGTGATAGCTGCTTGTCCTTCTATCCTAGGAGACTCATGTCCTTATCAAGTCTTCCTTCGCAAACACTCACTCTACTCACTGCAGGTACTAACTAGCCATTTCACTCCAATAGTCCAAATGATTTAACATAACAAAGATAAATTTGCTTGAAAATTCTGGTCACTGTACCCCTTGGAAGGTGTGCAACTTCTGTTTCAGAGCTGAAAAGGGGATCATAGTTCCAAACCCAATCTTTTTTCTTTTCTGCCAGCTGTCAGCTACTCTAAGAAATGATGACGCTTCTCTTTCCAGCCCTGCTTTTGCTTCCTTGGTGGATCTTCACGTGAACAGAGTGTGACTGAAGCTAGTTCAGGACAGCAGGTGTCTGAGCTGGGAGAAGGCAAGCCAGTGGTGGATCAAAAACCCTTTCTACCTACTGATGGGGGATTGTGCTGAAAGTCTCAGGCTGCTGCTTGGTGGCAGGTTTGTGTTTCCTCAGCCCCCGGTCAGTTGTTATTACGCTGTCCCAGCCCAGCTCACAACCGACCTGGCAACCACCATGACAATAAGAGTTATTTTTAGCTGAATCAGTTTCCTACTCAGATTCTTTCTTGGCCATGCCCTGGGGTATGGTAGAGGTAGTGATGCAAAAGCAGGTGGTGCCTCTACTTGCCCTCCTGGCACAATGCCACTGGAAACTCTTGACCAAAAAATATTTGTTACCTCTATCATCTCGAGTTACTGTGTTCAAATGACTCAGTAGACAAAAGCTTCTCATTTCTAGATTTATGACATATCTAAACAGTTATACTGGCAAAGTTCACAAGTGGAGGAGCAGTTTAGATGGCTTATCTTTCCTATGCCCTAGAATGAAGAATACAACAAAACGTCAACTCTTCCTGGTAAAACTGGATGAACTTAAGATTTTGACAGTGTAACAGTCTATTGTGATATGAATATTTTACATTAGTAACCAGCATGCAAAGTCTCCTGAGATTAGATTTTCATTAATAGTTATCTGTCTTCTGGCCACAATGCATCAGAGTCCTCTTATCTCTCAGGAGAGGATCAGATGGGAGTTCAACTTCTTTCATATTGTAAAAGTAGAGAAAATATTCCTTGGATGTGTCTTAATTCTGTTCCTTTCCCCCCCACTTACGCAACATAGTGTATTTTTATTTCAAAGTGAATAATTTTACAATACTATGTCTATACAGGAAGGCTTATAAAACATTTTATGTACAGTATATCTAGTTAGATCAGAGTTAATATCATTGATATATGGAAGTGAACCTAATCATTGCAAAGTTATACTTATTTTTAAGTAATAAGAAGATGTCATGATCCTGGAAAGTCAAGCTAGCCATGCAATTAGCCCTATGAATAAAAAAAACCCCTGAGACATAGGAGCACTGAGGTGATGCTTATGTTATAACGCTAATCTTAATCCTGTGCTGTTTAGGTCACTGGAGATGACCGAATTGTGAATCAAAGTAAAGTCAGTCCCACAGACTCTAATAATAGTTCTCACAGAAATTCTGAAGTTAACATGAGCAGGTAATGGGGTCAAATTTGCAAAGTGAAATCCTGAACACATTAAATTAATGGGACTTGTTATAGAACACGAGTTTCTCCCTTACTGTCCTGCAGATTTAAAAGAATAATGCTACAAATTCTCCAAACATTATCTTCACAAGCAGATGGTCTAGATTTTTTTTTAAATAAATGAAAATCTGCATTCTGAAGAAAACAGAAAAATACTAAGCGCTTAAATGGAGGTCCATTTCAATTTTGATCATTACTAACCTAGTGAGTGCAGCAATATCTCCATGCCCATAGTAATCATGACAGCTAATCTAAAGGAATGTAGTTCTGCTACTCATATGCTAGGAGGATTTTCCTGCGAGTTAAAAAGTACTGTACCATGCCTCATGTAAGCTGTTTAAGTGACACATATGATAATTTATATGTGTAACCTTAGTTCCTCCTCTCATCTCAAAGATAACTAGTCCTGTGTTGCAGCCAATGCCTTTGTAAAATGTACTTTGTGCCAATTTACCCATGCTAGGACATTTATACATTTAAATTGCATATTCTGTTGTAACAAACAATGAAATAAGAGCTTTTTTAATGGCTCAGCTCAGAGTATTTGTAACATAAAAATAATTCCAATATTCAATATTTGCAGTCAATTGTGATTGCCCACAGGTCAGTCTGAAACCTATGATTTTGTGTTTTTCTTGTATGTCTCTATTTTTACACAGCTTCTGGAAAACTGCATTATTTAAAGGCCCCGTTTAAATATTAAAAAAATACTAAAGAGTCTTTTGCCTTTTTAAGAACATCAAAATTAACCCTTTGAGTTAATTTTTCTTTCTTTCTTTCTTTTTTTTTTTTTTTTTTTTTTTTTTTTTTTTGCATGGTATTGTGCACAGAACTTCTTCAAAAGGAAGAGAGAGGGGAAGAATAGAGTTTGCATTCATGTTGCCAATGTCCTTACTTACGCCTCTTGCAAGAACTGTTCCACTGATGACTTCTTGCTGCACTGAAAGTCCCTCATTCCTGAATTTCAGGCTGCTGACCGACACCATAAAGGCTCCAGAGGAACACAAGTGTCTTGGATATGGATACCAAGGTCTTCATTTGAGGGAGCAGAAATTCTTTATCAGTAGCAGGCCCTTAAACTTGGCTCAGTGTTCAGTGGTGAAACTGTGGAGCAGGGGTAGAAGTGCTCATGGCAACCCATGTTGCTAGGCAGATGGATGATTGTGTTTTGTTCCTGCCACTGTGTTCTCGGGGATCCTGGCTTCACTTCTAGTTATAATTAATGGTAATAAAGTCTGAAGGTTAAAATATGTGGATCTCTAGGGCCATTTCGGTGCCCGAGTAGGATGGGGAACAGCATCCTAGCACTTAGACATAAAAGTGAGAGCTTTTTTCTGCTGCAGCTCTTTAGGCATAGTCCCAGAGGCTAAGCACTGCAAGTAGTTCCTTGACATTGAGGAATATTGCTGAGGGAAAGAAATTCTTCCTTTTCCCTAGTAACTCCTTCTAATGCATGTTCAGCTACTTTTTATCAAATGTAGTTTTGTTGAAGCTAGACAGGACCAGGTAAAGATCCACAGGATCAGAGCTGCATATAAGTAGCAAGAGATACTTGCCAGGACAGCTCCAGTCCCATCCTGTGGACCAAGAAGGATTTGAGATGCTGCTATGATAAACAACCTCTGAATATGCTTTTTCCCTTCCTTCCCTACTTAAGAGTTTTTTTGGTTTTTTTCTTTTTACAGGCTCAGCCAGCCACTAAGTTTTTTCCCTCTAAAAGAACATCTCACCTTTCCTGCCTTCTTCCCCATTTCTCCCTCAGTTCTAATTGCATAGTCCAAACTCCTGGTTGTGCTGATTGAGATGCTCGTCAGACCCTTTGCTAAATTTCTTAGTATGGCAGAAAACTATCACTTTTTGGTGGATTGTTTTTCTCCTAATTCAGTAACTCATATCTGCTCTCAATGAATGGCAGAGCCAGCACAAGATAGAAGGAGAACGTGCAGCCAGCAGCAGAGAAGAAGGGAAGACTTCAAGAAAGAGCTGGATCCTGCCCTTTCAGCACTGGTGAACTCCCCTTGTCTCATGGAATCATACCTTCTGACATTTTATTTAAGTGATCAAATTTTGGGCTTTTAGATATATTACCTATATGAAAACTAAAATAACTCCCTTGCCAACTTACGTGCTTTTTCCTCTTTGATAGGTCAGAGCAGGAAGACGTTCTGTTTTTAAAAAAAACCCCAAAATGATGACAGATGAAGTTAATATGAAATTACCAGTATTCTGGAAAAGGTCAAGTGTAGAGCCAATAATGGTGGGTGTGCCTGTTTGTCTGTCTCTACCCACTCCACTAGGCTTCTCTTCACCTGATCCAGGCATAGAATCGAAGTCTGCTGTAACAGAGAGAACAAGGCAGAAGAGCAGCTGTCTTCCCTCCTACACATCAAGCAACAAGGTAGCTACTCACATCGTAATTTATCCGAAATCTGAAGGGAAAGATACACCACAGGCAAGGAACGATGGAGTCTTTTTCTTATTTTTATCTGGTTGCTGTGTATAATTTGAGTGAACAGATAATGTTTAGGTAATATGCTGCTTTGAAGAAGCTGTTTCTGAGTCACTCAAATCGGCTCCTGATCGTAGAGGAAGAGTGGAATGGAGATGCCAAGTACACTTATGTCATTTGAAAAAGGGTACAGAGACACAGAAACACCCCCTGAGTGTCAGGGCTGTTTAGCTACAAAGGAGTTACAGGTAGACTCCTGTCACAGAATCATAGCTATCAATTTACTTCCTCTGTCACGGACAAATGAATGCACTTTTTTGTGCCTTCTGTTTATATGGTCCCCGGGATCCACACAGGGAGTTCCATAGTGAAGGTCCTCAGAAACTGTTTGGAGGAAAGATATGTCTGAACACTACAACTCCCGAAGCCAAGGGGATACACTTGTTTTATAGGATGTTATTATGTCTCCTAGAACTGCTTCATCTTTTACATCGCTTCTCTTATTTTAGAGCTGTTTTTTATTGCTGAACAAATTTTCAGAACATATGAATGGAAAATAATCAAAATGTGTGATTGGACCCTGATAGCTGAGAGGAATGGATGTGATGAAATTAGGTGCAGAAGTGAGGGAGCCTCATGTCTGTTAGAATTCAGTGGATTCATGGTTTTATATCAACAATGCTAGTTTCTTCTATATTTTCCCTGAGATATTTTCTGACATTTTTTAAATTAAAAATTTCAAGTTTAAAAGGGTATGTTCTCTTCAGAGGAGCCCTTTAAAGATCTTGCATACAGCAGCTGATAATTCAAGCTGTTGAATTAGTAGCTCTGGGTTTCCTTTTGTGGTTGTCTGTGCCAAAATGCGATTAGTTGTTCCAGCCCACTCATACCCTTGGTTTGAGATGTCTGTGCATTATGTTAGAAGAGAAACAGTCATGTGGTTCAGGTCCAATATTTGATCTGCATTATAATTGTTAACATTTTTTTCTACATGGATTTTTCAAGATACGTTGCTAGGAAATTTTAAAGCAGATAATTTTCATTTTGGAGTGCTTTCTCATTCTGTATTTTGTTCTGCTCCTGGAAACAGGCAAGACACCAAAGCCTTGTGTGTCAGGGATTGGTGGAAGAAAGGGAAACAGGTGCTGTCAGTTGGCTGCAAGCTATTGGAAGCAAAATAAAACTCCTGACTGGAGCTGTCAATGCAAACGAAGCACTTTGATTTACAGTATTTTTTCCTGAGTGGAATTTCAACATCATGAGCAGGACAGTGCAAGATACTATTTGATTAAATTAGTATTAGCCCTAAGTCATGAAAGATTCTGCAGCTAGGCAAAAGGTATCAAACCCAACAAGTGCAAACATCCAGGATTTGATCAATACTTCTATATACTTAGACTAAAGCTCTCCTCAAGGACCCATTGCAGCAGCTCACCAGGGCCAGGGTCAGCCACTGGAATGGGATGTAGATACTGTGGCACAACATGTCACAGCTGTTATGTACATCATGACTTCCCCTTTCTTGGTTGGCCCTTGCATGGTGCTTTCATTACCATCTCTCGTGGAGGAGACGAAGTCAAGTGTGTGTCAAATAGGACAGGGTGGTAAGGCAAGTCAAGCACAAGCCCTGGTGAAATTGCTGGGAAGATGTTAAAGGTGGTGGCCTGAGTGGAGTCACTGTCTTATCACATCACATTTGCAGGGATTCACTTCAACTCAAAGATTACTGTAAAAAAACACAAGAATCTCAATAAAGCTGCACAATAGGCAATATTTATGCCTATTTTAAAGCTGAATTTTGTTCATATTTTGAGTATGGATTTGGTGTGAAAACCTGAATTACTGCAATGGGACTTTTTAGAGCTTTTATAAGGCATATGTACTAAACAGTTTGAATTAGTGTAGCATTTGTAGAAGAACTGTAAATGTCTTATGATGAATCAGGTGATCTGGAAAATTACGTAAGAAATCTAATGCTGGGCACGATATTTAAGAATTTGAAATTCCACATTTGGGATAGATGAGGGAAGAGATAAGAAAGCTCTATCCTTGCCAAAGCAATGTACTTTTCTTCACTTTTGAACATGTGACTGATCCACCACCACAAACCTACAGCCAGGAAAGACAAAGATTTTATGTGTGGAGGGTTTGAGGGAAGAAGAAATGGGATCCCCCCAAACACTGAAACATAAGGGTCTTTCCTGCTGCTGCATCCTCTGACTTCGACTACCGTGCTGTTCTCACCCAAACTTCTGCTGTCAAGTTGAGAGGAGATATACCTGTAGTCAAGCATGTAATTTGAAGTGTTTAGTTACTTTAATAACTGTTTGAGTCTATAGATAAGCTTTCAGAGGGATCAGTTTTGTAAGAGACCATGATCAGCTGTTTTCCCAACAGAGCAATGGTGTATTCTCCCAGGCATCTATTATACTCCCTTCATGTTCAATAAAAATGCAGAAATAAGTGCCTGAAAGGCAAACAGTGAATAATATAAGTATTATAAAGACGTAAGTGATTTTTTAAAGCAAAGAAGTCCTATTTGCTTTCAACGTTGGGTACTTTTTTAAAATTTCAGGCATCCGTGAATAAAGAGCACATCATAATTATTTGTTTGAGAGGTGGTTCTGAGCCCATGAGGAGGAGTCATCCATGTGGGCTTTTTGAGAGTTTAGCATCTGACAAATATGCACCTGCTATAGCAAGGACAAGGCTTTAGTTCTAGGAATTTCATAAATATTTATTTTTCCGTGAATATACAGTTGCATCTCACTGGAATATTAACATTTATATTTTTTTCTACTTCCAGAGTTGTCTTAGATTCAGAAGAACCAGGCGTCTGCTAAAACACACAGCTAAATTTAAACCGCACAGTTTTAATATCACTGAGACAGAATATTTTAGCTGCTTTGGAATGACAGTGTTTAGAATAAAATGTTCCCTCACTTTCTAAAGCTCTGATATGCCGACATCTCTGCAATGGCTGGGAAAGCTCTCGTTTTAAGAGGAATGGAGTGCTGTGGCATGGCAGGTTTCAGGGGCTTCATGCGGGGCCTGGCTGCAGGGACAGCTGTGTGTGGCGCTGGCCCCACCGCACGGGCCAGATGTGGGGTTTGGATATGGCCAGGTGTGGGGTTTGGTCATAGAGAGATGTGGGGTTTGGTCATAGAGATGTGGGGTTTGGTCATAGAGAGATGTGGGGTTTTTATCGCAGCCAGATGTAGGGTTTGCTCACGGACAGATATCGGGGTTTGGTCACTGATAGATGTGGATTTTGATCACAGCAAGACGTGGGGTTTGGACACTGCCAGATGTGGGGTTTGGTCATGTCCAGATGTGGGGTTTGGTCATGGACAGGTACGGGTGTTGACCACAGCAAGACGTCGGTTCTGGACAAGGCCAGATACGGGGTTTGGACACGGCCAGATGTGCGGCTTGAGACACGTCCAGGCGTGGGGTTTGCTCGCGGTCAAACGTGAGGTTCGTGGCAGCCACAGGCCTGGTCCCGCTCCCCTCCGCCCCCCCTCCCTCCCCTTAGGGCGGGGCCGCCGCGCGGGCCGCGCGCGAGGCCGCCGGGCGGGGGAGGGCGCGGCCGCGTTGCCGTGGCAACCGCGCGGGGCCATGGACACGGCCGAGAGGGGGGAGAGCAGCGAGGGTGAGGAGGGGCGGGGGGGAGAGGGAGGGGGGAGCGCGAGTGTGAGTGTTTGAGCATGTGTCAGTGTGTGTGTCAGTGTGAGTGTGTGTGTGTGTGAGTGTGTAAATGTGTGAATGAGTGTGAGTGTGTGTCTCAGTGTGAGTGTGTGAGAGTGTGTGTGAGTGTGTGTGTGTCTCTGTGTGAGTGTGTGTGTGAATAAGTGTGTGTCTCAGCGTGAGTGTGTGTGCATGTGTGTCTGTGAAAGTGTGTGTGTGAGTGAGTGTGAGAGTGTGAGTGTATGTGTCTCTGTGAGTGTGAGACTGTGCGAGGGTGTGAGAGTGTAAGTGTGTGAATGAGTGTGAGAGTGTGTGAGAGTGTGAGTGTGAGAGTGTGTGAGTGTGAGAGTCTGAGTGGGTGTCTCAGTGTGAGTGAGTGTCTCACACTCACATACACTCTCACACTCACACACACTGAGACACACACTCACAATCTCACACACACAGAGTGTGAGTGCGTGTGAGTGTGTGAGTATGCATGAGTGTTAGTGAGTGTGCGTGAGTGAGTGAGTCTGAGTCAGAATGCATGTGAGTGAGTGTGAGCAATTGTGAGTGTGTGAGTGAGAGTGCGTGTGAATGAGTGTGTGTGACTGTGAGTGTGTGTCAGGGAGTGTGAGTGAGTGTGGCAGTGTGTGTGAGTGTGTGTGCATGTGTGTGAGAGTGTGTGAGGAAAGTGTGTGTGTCTATGTGTGTCAGTGAGTGTGAGACTGTGTGTGTGTGTGTGTCAGTGTGTGTGTGTCTTGTAGTGTCTGGAGCACAAGTCTTATGAGGAGCTGCTGAGGGAACTGTGATTGTTCACTCCGGGGAAAAGGAGGCTGACGGAAGACCTTATTGCTCTGTACAACTGAGTGAGAGGAGGTTGTGGCAAGGTAGATGTTGGTTTCTTCTCCCATGGAATGGGGGACAGGATGAGAGGTAATGGCCTCATGTTGCACCGTGGCAGGTTCAGATTGGACATTAGGAAAAATTTCCTCACCAAAATGGTTGTTGGTCACTGTCACAGGGTGCCCAGGGAGGTGTTTGAATCACTGTTCCTGGAAGAATTTAAAAGACAGGCACATGAGGTGCTTAGGGATTGGGCTTAGTGGTGGACAGGTATGGTTGGACTCGATGATCTTAAAGGTCTTTTCTAACAAAACAATTCTATGAATGCATGCGCACTTGGACATTCACTCACCCATATAGATACACCCCCAGAACCCATTCAAGGCAGCTGCCCCCCCAGCTTAGAGCCAGGGGCTTGTCCCCCCACATCCCACCCAGGTCACAGGGGAAGCTGTCACCCTCCCACTACGATGCCTCCTGCCATCAGTGCCACCCAATGGCCACCCCAAGGTGCGGCCAAACACCTTCTTCCCTTGTGGGGTGTGTGGCTGAGCCTGCGGCTGGAACCACTTGGCCATCGCCCCGTGCGTGGAGGCATCGGGCCAGGAAAAAGTAATCTGTGCTGCTGACAGCACCGTGGCTTATTTTTAGAGGCGAGTGTGTTCTGCTTCAGGGAGCGTTGCCAGAAATTACATTTTACAGGCTCAAGGTAATTCCTCTTGCAAGGATATTCAGGTATCCCAAATGTACTTTCTGTAAAACTCACATTATTGTGACCTCTAAAATCCATCCTTTCCATAAGTAGAACTGTGTGTGTTGTAGTTTGCAAATTCTGAGCATTGTATTTGAAATAATCTAAATAATGGATTATTTCCAATTATTTAGGGAAAACCCCAATATGTTCTGTAGAGAAGTCCTGTATAAAGAGTTGCTGTGGTTTAGTAGGCTTGTTGGTGTTGGACTGATGGTTGAACTTGATGATCTTAGAGGTCTTTTCCAACCTTAATACTTCTATCTGGCTGAATGAGTGATTTGATTTTGGTAGAAGTTTTCCTAGCATGCATTTTGCAGCATAGATACCTTGGAGTGATTAAGAAATAAGTCTGACGTAGCTTCAGTGAGGACTGCTCTAAAAGCATTATTTATTTTGCATTATTTATTTTGTATTGTTTTTTGGTTTGCTTTAGTCTTGTGAAAATAGCTTTTTTGCATTTTTCCCATTTCACGAATGAGGCACATTCCTGCAGAGGAGGATAGAATTAATAGGATAACAACCTAGAAGTCTGACGAAACATCTGAGAAGGGGGGATCTGGTGTTCTGGCAAGATAACAGTAATATTGCTCTGGCTCCATACGCTTTTGGCACCCATGTGTGTGATGTTGAGATGTTGCACTGTTCTGTCAACCCACAGGCAGAAACTCTTGGGGAAGGAAGGTTATGGGGTTTTGATTTCTTGATTAATGACTTTCAATGCTGATTTTGTAGTTTCAAAGTGAGGCTACTTTGTAAAAAGTTTACTGTATTACTGAAGGCAGGTTCTCTTTCTCTCTCTCTCTTTTTTTTTTTTTTTTTTTACATTTCATGTTTTTTTAAATCCTATAAAACACTGGGTACCCAATAGAGTATCAGATGTCATCTTCTGCATGAAATTGTGCTGTCATCCTAAGCAACTTTGACCCTTAAACTTCATTCCTGGCCCTACCAGACTTCCAGTTGGATCATGGAAAGTGACATACTGGGCTTTGGTTCGCTGTCTGTTGAATGAGAACAATAACCTGTATCACACAGACAAAGCATCTGATTTACCTTCCATTGCTCATGAGAATCATAGCCTGTCATTAGGCAGACCAGTTGCTTATTGCCTTATAAAGCTGTCTCATTATTATAAGTGCAGTTGAAGTAAGCTAATACTCATTAAACTGCAGAAACAATCCCATAAGAGTAAGTTGCTTGCACCCATTTCAGAGTTGCTATTAGACGTCTTGCATGTAGTAGTTAGAGGGTTAATTAGGATTCCACAATTCCAGAGTCACACATGGATCATGCTTTCTTCTGACAACCATTCTACATCTATGTAAACTGCAACTTTTACTTTTATCATACTTTTATCAAACAGAACAATAACATTAGTTGCATTGTCAAATAATTAATCTTTAGGGTATTCCTCTTGGTTTTTTGTAGAACTGTGGTTCCACCAGCTTTCATGGTAAAGGTTTCCCTTAAGGCCTATTATTTTCAAGTTTTGTCTTCTTCAAATTGAAACCGCCTGCTTAAATGTTTTAGAGATGTGCGCAAGGAAAAATGGTGAAAGGCCAAATACTGCAACCTCTTGTACATCACGTGACTTACATGAGTATTCCCTCTAACCTATGCAATTCTTGTGAATAAAATATTGTATGTGCGTAAGTGTTAATGGGACCGTGCCTATACTGCCTGTAGCATGTTTAATATATGAACTTATATCACTACATTTGCGCTTTCAATGTTGTTTAATATTTTTTTCTTCATACTCACCTGATTATACTGTTTGCTTCATCTTTCTCTTCTGTATATTTGTATCTCCCCTTCTATCATTCTGTTTTTTTCCCTTTTTCTAATTCAGTCTGCCTGTCCTTCCGTTTGCTCTCAGGTACTTTCTTTGTAATTTGATGTAGCATGCAAGATTTCCTAAGATTTAATATCTCTGATCTCAATGCTGATGTTACTGGAACCTGAACATAGTGGCTGAAGTAGAATGAGTCAGAAGACAAGCCAATTTTTACTCCAGATGGGATTTAAGAAATCGTATAGAAGTATATAAAGGAGAGAATGCACAGTGCTCCTATATCATTATGGTGATGTTATGTAATTGATCAGCATTAGAGGTTTTTCTTAGACAATATTCTTTGTGCCAGTTAGCATGTATTTAAAATGCATTTAATAAGTATTGAATTTTAACCCAAAAAGAAGTATATTAAATAGTCTGAGCTCCTGTTTCACCCACTTACGTCAGTATGAAACCAAAAAACTAGTTCTGGATAACAGATGTACTCCAGAAAGATACCCAATTCTGATGCAAAGACCTATAGGAATAGAGAATAACCATTCTGCAATGGTGGTTTTCTCTGCTACACGGTTAGTTGTTGTTCTGGGTAGTTTGAGTTATAGACGCAATATGTAATCAAGCCTCACAGATCCTCTTCCCCACTTACGAAACAGCCATGTGGAGATGGTTAGTGGAGATGGGAAAGAGTTTTCACCCCTGTTTTAGTGCCTTATGTAAACACAGTAACAGTGTGTTCAATCATACATATGTAACTGCTCTTTAACTGCCCTAGTTCCCCAGATAGCACAGTGGTAAAATCAGAGTTACTAGAGTTTACACTGGGTAAGAACTAACTACATACCCATTCAGTTACTACCTTCTTGCCAAAGTGCAGAGTTACCCATAGTTCACCTGCTCTGAAAAATCCTCCCATATCTGGAGGTGGGATATAAGCCTTCGCTCTCCATGTCATTTCTCCATGGTTCTGCCTGGGTTCTGAATTGCTAGAGATATTGAGAATCTGCTATCATTGCTTATTCTGTGCTGATAAAACTCTTAAGTCCAAACTTAGAGAGCCTAGTAGCTGCCATGAGCACTGTAGGCAGCTGTAACCCTTAATTCTGCTCAAACCACACGTAGTTTACACAAGAGTTTCAAACCTGACACAGAAAAGCACTTGAACTGTCTATCACTTCAGGGATCCCACAGAATGGGATAACATGATGCACATGACATTTAACCACATGAATACATTTAAGGGTCTTGCTATATTGAGGATTTTAATATGTGGTTTTGAGGGTTTCACAAATTTGACAGGCACAAAAGCTATGGATTGAATGCTCATAATAACCTTTCAGGCTGAAGTAGTCCATCAGACAAATTATCTCTAATTTAAAAGTGTTAGTATTTCGTTTGTAGAAAAAATATAAAATCAGTATGAGTTGTTAAAAATAAGTAGCTTTTGTAAGGCTCAAGCAAGCAATATTTCAGCTCTAGGAGAAAACCGGAATATACGAGAACATTTTTATATCCTCTTGTTAATGTTGCTGCAAGAAATTATATCAGGAGAAAAGTTTATAGCTTTTATTAGTCTGTACTGCAGTTTAACATACACCTTGACATCAATCTGAGTTATATTTTAATATTTGTACTTGTTTGAGAGTGAAAAATAATTATATTATTCTCCCATGGGTGAACACAGGCTATAGATCCGATCCTCTTGGCTATCCTGTAGGAAAGGCTTATCTCAAATGAATGCAGAATAGGTAATGGCAGATTGACAGCTTTCTTGTTTCCATGGTGCACAAAATTGCAGAAGTTTTTCAGTTTGGCACTACTTATAGTTGACTTATTGAATAAGAAGTTGGGTGGTGTGCAGAAAGGCTTTAAACTATTTGTCTTTTAAACAATGCTCACCAGCAGATACGTGCTGCTGACAGGGAGCTTGAGAACTCCCACAAATTCTGTCTCCAACAATACTTAACATATTATTAAGAATTTCTCTGTCTACATACTAATTATTCTGAGATCTAAAGAGTTGTGAATTTTAGTTTAGCAGTACCTTTATTTTGTGTGAACAGGTACTGCTTTGTTGCTATTGGCAATTAGAAGTGGCAGGCTGAAGGTCATGGTGTCAAGCTAATGGTCTTTTGAGTAACAGAAGTCTGACATGTAGCTGTTGTTCATTGTGCTTGAGAGGGAGCCTGTGGGCGTCTCCCCCAGGTTGGGGAACTCCTATGCATGCTGCAAAGTATCCTGAAGGGAGAAGTAGCTGCAGCAATCATGTTCCAGCCCAGCCCAGCCTGTGCAAAGGTTGGCCTCATACCCAGCATGGCACCAACACTGGCAGGGGCAAAAGGCAGGCAGAGATGGGACTAGGGGTCCTGCAGAAGGTGGCCAGAGAGTTGTGGAGCTCGCTGCATGGAGCTTGCAGGTACCCAGTGCAGGGTACTGTGCTGTTGGTACCGTAAGGGGCAGAAGGTCCGAAACCCCACCTCTGCCCCCTGTGGCTTTTGAGGTTGGATTACGTGCTACCTGACAAGTCACGGGACATATTTTTGTAGGTGGTCTTTAATTGTCAATGTTGATCTTTGAGAAAATACAGTCTCCCAGATTTCTGGAAGTGTGACATCCTTACTGTTCAATGTTACATAGATGTGGGTGGGATGCAAGAGCCCCATAAGCCTAAGATTGAAAGGGATTTTCTTGAGCCCAGCTTAGGGCTGTGCACAACCTTAACTTTGAAAAACCTAACAAACTCCATCTCAAAAATGATAAGGATTATTGCATAGCTGCTGTAATGTCACAGGAGGTTCTGGGCTGTTACTGCTGTTGGTCAGGATGAAAATTAGAGATGAATTCTGAAATTTATCTGTGAACAACTTGTATCCCATTTTCCTCTGTGTACCAGCTTTCTTCTTTAGCTTAGCTTTCCTTAAATGATTATAGAAATAAATCTTATGACCCATTGATGACAAATGTGTCTTAAATTTGTCAGCTGAAATGTAGTTCAAATTCGGAATGTTACTCTTACGCAAACAAAACAAAATGGGAGGTTCATATTCATTCATGATATGTGAAGAAAATGATTTAGCACTGTAAGTGATAACTTTCAAGACAGCTCCTTAAAATGGGAGCAGCTGCAGCAAACCTCTGTAATGCCTTGCCATTTTGTTTCACTGCCACAATCTTCCTTTGCCTAAGCAAAGCTCTTGGTGCAGATAGAACTGCAGCCAGTCTAGAAATGGTATTATTTTAGCCCATTTGAGACCCTGTCAGGCAAATTGAAGGGCTGGTGATAGGTCATATAACAGCAGCATAAATTAAAAGTCATACTTAAATCCCCTCACTCTCCTATTACGTTGTAGACAATTACAGGTTCTTCAAAATAAAGAAAGTTTGTAAAGTACTCTATTATAGCAGGGCTACTGTGGTGCTATAGTTAAGCTATGTTTAAAATAAACACATTCTCACAGCACTAATATCCACTTGGTTCTGGTCCCTTGTTCCAGACGACTTGAGCAATTGGTATGCAGAGGCAGTTTAGTAGACTTACTCAGTTTAGGAGATACTTGGTGCTGCCTTGTACGCAGTAAGATGTGCCCTTGGTGACAGGCTATCCAGTGCCCTCTTGGGGCCATCCCACATCGATGGTGGTGGGAGCTGCTGTTGTGGGGCACACAGCATTGTGTATTTCTGCACTTCGCTGGAGCTTGGTGTATGGGGCGTGTGTATTGTAGGTTGTGGGTGTTAAGAGTTGTCCCTTGTGGCTCTGTCATCTGCTTCTGGGACCAGGAGTGTGGAGACTACAGGAAGAATAGAGACAAATGCCTTCTGCAACCACACTGCATAGCAGTATGGGTGTTATTCTTCTATTATTGTAGCGTGGGTAAGCTCTTCCGCGCAGCTGGAGGTATAGCAAGGCTCTCAGGATCACCAGGAGAGCTACATATCCTCACAGGGCAGTTCACTGTAGGTGATGAAAGAGAATATAAGTTTGGGCTAGACATAACTCTTTCATTATGTCCCAGGTGTGGCTGAGATGAAAGATAGGAACAAATTGCACAGAGGAGATTACTGTTTTTGCCAACTCTGAGCTGCAACCGGAGTTCTGACTGGTACAACTACCAGAGCTGGGATTTCAGGGATGTGCAAGACATCCCTAATGGAGATTTGTGCTGAGTTTATCTCTGCCTTATGAAAAGGGAGACTGCATGCAGCCAGTATTGACTTCTAAAAAGTGTCACAAATATTTTTTGCAGGCTGAAAAACGTCACACATTGGCATTTCTTTCATTTCTCTGTAGGGAAGATAATATCATGGCTTTCCTCAAGAGAAGTATAAGATATGATTGTATATTATCTGAATCACAGGCGTACAGCTGGTAATTCAGATCTATGCATAGATGGGACTTCCTTGCTTTGTGTGAATGACTGGAGATGTATTTCCACATCCACTGCTTAGAAGAGAAGAAAGGAAAGGATTTTCTCACAGTGTTTTGCAAGTTGTTTGACTGCCCTCAGTGTTTGTTGCCTGCAATGGCAAGTATTTGACAGCATCTAGCAGGAGAGCTTTACTGTCAGAGCTGGACCTCTGCAGATGGTTAGGGTGAGTGATGTTAGTCAGAGCTTGCCACTTTGGCTCATGAAGCCCCAGTCTTCTTGAAGTCAGGCTCAGCCACTACTTGAGTAGCTGTAAAATGATGATGTGCTTGCTGAAATCTATGTCATATCTCAGACGTGTTATTTATTCCAGAGAGTCCTTTTTACATGCTTCTTCCCAAGTAATAATCTACAAAAGTTGTGAGACATGTGGAACTAAAGCAGAATGGCTGTGGTCAGCTGCTTGGGAAGACACACAGGTCCAAATCCCAGGAGTCATAGTTGAACATTCCGTGCTGTGTTCTGATTGTTGCTCTAAAAATGTTAAAGCTGCTCCTGACATTAAGTGTTTGACAGCTTGTCAAATGAAAATGCATTTCCTTATGATCCAAGCCTCAATAGTTTTTTCTGCCCTGTAAGATCACTGTAACTGTTCCACATGGAACAGGTGATCTTGAGTGCTATCATGAAGCACTTACAAGAGAACCGGGTGATCAGGCCCAGTCAACATGGGTTTACCAGAGGCAGGTCCTGCCAAACCAACCTGATCGCCTTCTATGACAAAGTCACTCGGCTGCTGGATGAGGGAAAGGCTGTGGATGTGGTCTTTCTGGACTTTAGTAAAGCCTTTGACACAGCTTCTCACAGCATTCTGCTACGGAAACTGTCAGCCTCTGGCCTGGACAGACGCACACTCTCCTGGGTAGAAAACTGGCTGGATGGCTGGGCCCAGAGAGTGGTGGTAAATGGTGTTAAATCGAGCTGGAGGCCAGTGACAAGTGGGGTTCCCCAGGGCTCAGTGCTAGGTCCAGTCCTGTTCAATGTCTTCATCAATGACCTGGATGAGGGCATTGAGGGTATCCTTAGCAAGTTTGCAGATGACACAAAGCTGTGTGCAAGTGTCAATCTGCTGGAGGGTAGGGAGGCTTTGCAAAGGGACCTAAACAGGCTGGACCGCTGGGCAATGTCCAACGGCATGAGGTTTAACACGGCCAAATGCCGGGTCCTGCACTTGGGGCACAACAACCCTATGCAGAGCTACAGACTGGGAGAAGTCTGTCTAGAAAGCTGCCTGGAGGAGAAGAACTTGGGGGTGTTGGTTGACAGCCGACTGAACATGAACCAGCAGTGTGCCCAGGTGGCCAAGAAGGCCAATGGCATCCTGGCTTGTATCAGAAACGGTGTGACCAGCAGGTCCAGGGAGGTGATTCTCCCTCTGTATTCAGCACTGGTGAGGCCGCTCCTTGAATATTGTGTCCAGTTCTGGGCCCCTTACCACAAGAAGGTTGTTGAGGCTCTGGAGCAAGTCCAGAGAAGAGCAACGAGGCTGGTGAAGGGGCTGGAGAACAGACCCTATGAGGAGCGACTGAGAGAGCTGGGGTTGTTTAGCCTGGAGAAGATGAGGCTGAGAGGAGACCTCATTGCTCTCTACAACTACCTAAAGGGAGGTTGTAGAGAGGAGGGAGCTGGCCTCTTCTCCCAAGTGACAGGGGACAGGACGAGAGGGAATGGCCTCAAGCTCCGCCAGGGTAGATTTAGGCTGGAGATTAGGAGGAGGTTTTTCACGCAGAGGGTCATTGGGCACTGGAATAGGCTGCCCAGGGAGGTGGTTGATTCACCTTCCCTGGAGGTGTTTGAGGGACGGGTGGATGAGGTATTGAGGGACTTGGTTTAGTGTTAGTGGATAGGAATGGTTGGACTAGGAGATCCGATGGGTCTCTTCCAACCTGGTTGTTCTGTGATTCTGTGTTCTGTGATTCTGTGATACCAGTGTCTTGAGACCTGTTTCATCCAACCCTTCCCTCCAAGAAGGGCAAAAAGGCAAATTTGAGAAAAAAAAAAGTTTTCACCCGTGTTCAGTTATTAGGGGAAAAAAAAAGGCTTTTCTGCAAGGTCTCTGCAACTGGAAATGCACAATGTGGGAAAACAAACTTATGTGAAAGCAGGTACAAGAAAATCTGCTATGGTCAGGAGAGGAGCTGTAGTATTTTCGTAAGATGCTCAGGAGGGCTGCCAAGCATTTTTTGCTGAAAGTAATGATGACTCTAATGATTCTTTTAAGCTCTAAGAGATTATCCCTACTTTTTATCTGAGATTTGGGCATTCACAGAACATACCCTGCATGCATTCCTTCTGTTTCCTGGTGCTATACATTCACCAGAGGATATAGGCAGTAAGCTGAATGTTACTGTTCACAGCTTGATCCTGCACTATTTAAAACCAGTGTGAGAGTAGGTTAGGATACAAGGAGTAAGGTGCTTTAAGAAGGTCAGGGCATTAGCTGTCACTATTGACTGCTTCAAAGCTCAGAGAGACTTTGTACTCAGGGTGATAAAAATCTGTGAGCTGTAGCTACAGGGAAAGATGCAAGGCAGATCCGTGACCTCGCACAGCAAGGTGCTTGTCACTGGGTGCTAACTGCCATAGCTCCAAGAGCCAGGGGAACAGCAGGGGATGGCAGGAGAAGCTGAGGGCTGTGGCTGGGTCAAGGCTGCACGTAGTCCTTAGAGCAGCAGCAGCAGAACAGTAAATTGAAGCTGGAGGAGGGCTGGGTGCCAAATATTTGCTTGTGCACTTCCCTGCCAATTACAAGTAGTAATCCTGCACAGTATCGTACTGGCCAGAACAGAAAGCAGAAAACTGCCTATGATGCTGAGTATGTGGGAATCCAACTTGCTTTGCCATTTCCTGATGGAAGAAGGGCTTCTGCCTACTACTAACAGCAAGGAAGGGGATGGCAGCCTCCACTGGACCATTTTCCTCACAGACGTAAAAAAATGTTGTAGCGTGGCTTGCAAATTACTCACTAGAAAATGTCGGAATGTTTTGTAATTTTAATCTGAAATGGGCCAACTTGTGGCTTTCTTTTCTGACTTGCTTTTTCCCTAGGGGTGCTGATATGTCCAGAACACTTCATTAGTAAGAAAATCAAGTGCAGTAGCCAAATTCTGGCCTCAGTCTGCACACCTGCGTTTCCAAAGGCTCGACTAGCTCATCTTGGCTAGATGTTGTGATACACCACTGCCTGGGTTTGTGATGGCTTAGGAGTCTGTCTTGTTGTAATTGTTTTGACCTAGAACAAGATGCGTGCTACATCCCAAATGCATGGTTGTACCAACCAGTCAGCCACTACACCTCCATTTCTCCTCTTTGGCAGACACAAATCAAATCACAAATTCATTTTGTGCAGTAAAAGTGGGAAGAACTTCTGTACTATCCCATGAAAGAGATTTTGAAAAATTGATTGCTCATCAAAGAGGCTCGAGAAAATTGAACTCTATCTGAGTACAGCTAGGTGGTATTCTTTAATCATCTCCCAGGACTGTAGGCCTCTCTGATGATGCTTACAAAGACTTGTGCTTCGGTATCTTTAGATATGTGTGTAGATATACCATGTCTACACAGATTTTGTACAGTAAAACCACCAGGGCATATTTTGTCAAGCCTTTCCTGAGATGCATAAAGTGCTGTCCCTGGCATGGATTGGTAGGTGCCTGTGTTGCATCACTCAGACTAGCTGCCCACAGGGAATGCAGTTTTCCCTAGCAAACCATAGGTAGCAACTTTCCCCCATGTGTCCCTGGATTGCGTATACTTCACTTGTTCTCAGTAACAAGCTGCCCAGGAACTCTTTGAACAGCAAGGAGTCCCTGTGGGGCAGGGAAGAAACTAATCACCCCCTTCCTTTTCCTGAAAATTAGTTCTCATCACCTGGAGCTGGATCTAGACTGTCAAGGACACAAGGCGCATGTGGCACCTGAAGAGATGTGAAGATGATGATGACAAAAGAACAAAGATGGGAAAGGAGATTCAGCAGAGCAAAGAGGTGCTATTCCAGAGGGAAAAGTGCTTTAGGGCAAGAGTCAGCAGGTGGTATCAGCCCCCTCTGCTCGTGTGCATTTTTGTTGAAGGATCTCAGCCAAGTAATAGGAAAGGCAGAATTGTATCCCTTGCCACATCCTCAGCACATGTTGCTGCTTCTTTTTTCAATGCCACCAAACATCGGTATGCCTTCCCTGCCAGCAAACCTGCCATGTGTCCAGCGCTGAAGGTCACTTAGTTCTACAGACGCTGGGAGGCACTGTATGACACTAGCAGGATTACTGCTGGACCTAGTCCCACTTAGTCACTTGAAACATTCAACAGTCATTGACCCTCTTCCATTCACTTGTAAGTTCTGCTCGATTAGAGAATTACAGAATGGTTTGGGTTGGAAGAGGCCTTAAAGATTCTTTCTACACTCCTGCATAGGCAGGGACACCTTCCACTAGACCAGGTTGCTCAAAGCCTTATCCAACCTGGCCTTGAACACCTCCAGGGATGGCACATCTGTGACTTCTCTGGGCAACCTGTTCCAGTGCCTCACCACCCTCACGGTAAAAAATTTCGCATAATATCTAATCTAAATCATCCCTCTTTCAGCTTCGAACCATTACCCTTCATCCTATCCCTGCATTCCCTGATGAAGATCCCCTCCCCTGCTTTCTGTAGGCCCTGTTTAGGTACTGGAAGGCTGCTATCAGGTTGCCCCTGAGACTTCTCCTTTCTAGGCTGAACAAACTTAGCTCTCTCAGCCTACCTATTATAAAAAGTTTCAGTAAATTCTGAATAATTTTTCTTTGCATTTTATGCATAGGAAGTCTATATGCGTTTTATTTCTTTGACAAACACATTGCAGTCCTCCTTTCTGGAGACCTCCAAAAAGAATTGGGTGAAACCAGGGAAATTAATGTTTCTGCTCTGGATGCCTGGGCACAGGAAGGCTATCAGGGCTGTCGGACAGGGACTGATGCAGAAAATCGTGATTTATTGGTCCCCCCAACATATGGACAATTTTGTGTTACAGCAAGCATCTGTCAAGGATTTTACAGAGGTAGCAAGGATATCCCTTGTAATTTGCCCTTCTCCTTTCCCATAGGCAAATGCATTATCAGCAAGCCCAGGCAGTGGTTGTGGTTCCACTGGGGCTTCACGCTGACATAATTTGCCATCTGTATCCTCTGGCTTTAAGAAATATAGCACAAGCTCTGGACAGAGCAAGCAAACAGGATTCTGGTAAGGATATGGGAGTCAGGTTTAACACGGCAGCTGTTCAGGCTGTTACATCATTCTGAATCAAGGCAGATATGTATGAGTTATCAAGTACTGAGGATACAGGATAATCTCTGTGGACTGGTGTGGGAGCTGTTTGCCCAGCAAAACAATGGCATTTTGCAAGAACAACCGGGAGTGAGAGCATTAAAATGAATTTGATGACCTGCAAGAATGTGTACCATGGGGGAAAGAAGAACCATTGGTGAAGAGCCATCTTTGATCCAGAAGGGAAGGCAAGACTAATCGTGATTCTACCACCTCTGGGGAGAGTTAACAGGGACAAGAACTTTGTCAATGGTGAACATTCCCTTTTAAATCAATGCCACCTTAATACAATGTTTTGAAGGCTGTCACATTTTCTCAACTTTGAGGTTGAAATGCACAGTTGTCGTATCTTTTTTTAGTGTCTTTAATGGGTTTGTCAACTTTTAACTTCAATAACCAAAATATCTCCATTGTGGTTGATCTGAACTATGTTAAGTTTTTTTTTTTTATTATTATTCGCATCATTCTATAAAATAATCTCATTTCCATAGCCAAAGCTGGAATCAAGACAGTGCTTAATTTTCCACATCACTTTATTATATATTTTGCTGATGTTACAATTGTCTTATGTAAAGAAGACAAAAAGGAAAAAATGTGTTTAATACTTTTGTGTCAGAATTTGAAATAGCTTTTGCACTTAGCTTTGCCACAGCTTTTGTCAAACTGACAGCCTGTATTTTATAATCAGACATCAAATTAATTACTTGATTTTTCTAAACCCTTATTTGCTGCCAGTGGTTTTGTTCTCATGGTTATTCGCATCACGTGCTATGGGACTGTGCAAAAATTGTTCTGATTGCTCCACTCAGAGCTTCATTCTGTGTATCTATTTTTAAAAATACTGCCTTTATTTTTTCTTCTTAATTAGTTTTATGTAAGGCAGCTACTGTGGTGAAACAACCAGAGAATTTTTCTGCTCTCGCATGTATTACCATTTGAAAAAAGGTATGACGGTAGGGTGAAGCAATGCTTTTCTCCCAAGGTTGATTGCACAGATGATGAGAAGTGTAGGGTTTTGATTTTGTTCATTCGCAGTGCTGGTGGGGCTTGTTTGTTTAGCTAGGTGCCACATGGTTTATGCCGTGACAAACGTAAACAATAGGAAGCAATGATATGGCTAGTTCTCAACAATTGTGAAAAAAGTAAAAGAAACTGCTTTTGCTGTTCTTGAAACTTAATTTGAGAATGCTTGAAAGTGACCTCTGCAGAGACCAGTTAAACTTCTTTATTCTTGCGCAGGAAACAGACTACACTTTAGAGTGCATAAGTATCATCTGTGATAACATGGGATGCTTCTCATCCAGGAGAGAAAGGATTATCCCTTTCCTGAGTCTGCAGGTCATGGCTCAGGTTCCCAAACTGGAGTAGATAACATTGGCAGAGAATAACTCAGCCTGGTCATTTCTTAGTAACTATGGTTTACCTAACATCATGAAGCTTTTATCTCTTCACTCAGTCTGAATGGCTAAGCTCAGGTGATGCATTTCTCATTGCTACCATCAATACTTTTGTCTCAACCTATTTTCTTCAGGTTGCAGTTCAGGAATCGGTTTATCCCTTCTTTGGAAGAATCAAACTGCTTTATAAATCTCTGTTTTTTTCTTCAGGATCTTCTTGATTCGTCTTTACAGAATGAAGACTCTTCAATGGGCACAAATCTTAACCTAATCCATTATGTATTACAAAGTACAGAGAAATAACATTGCATATTCCACAAGCTTACAGCTTAATTATAGTGTTTGTTTCTGTTCTGGTACCTAATATATTAATATGATACGTGCCATAGGAAGTACAGAATAGAGAAGAAAATATTTCTCTTGCCTCAGTATTTATTTAGAGTATGGCATACAGCTACTATTTCAGCGTATTAGGCTGACTGTACATTATGTTTCCCCTGGAATTAAGAAGGTCACTAGAGAAAATCTAATGTATGCCTTTTCTTCTACGGAGCAGAAAGGTCTGGCTAATAAGTCAGATTCAAATGGCCTCAAGATTGTTTTCTCCTTGTGTTCACTTTCCTCAGTAATTTCCTTAAAATAGAAGTAGTTAAATGCTGTAAGTTTTTTTTTCTTTGGAGTCAGGCAAAGTTTCTGAATTACCTTTACGTCAGTTAAGCTCCATTTAGCATGAAGGCAACACACACATTTTTGGCAGAATAATGTAGAGTGTTGTATACTTCACTTCGGAGTTAGGAAAAAGAAGCAGTAGCATGGGAACACCTTATGCTGATGTTATAACCAAGAATTCATTTTATGATACCACGCTAGCTTTCCTTTTTTTTTTTTTTTTTTTTTCCTGGAAACACATCTTGATAAAACTGATGAGCTTATTTGAGAATGCTGGAGGTTTCACCTGTGGTGGTGATGCTGACTATTGTGAGTGCTTTTTAGTATCTTAACCTAGGTAATAGTCCACTTCACAGTTGCTTAAAAGCCTGATTATCTCAGAAGAGGGAATTGATAACCTCCTCAGAGCTACAGTTGTGGAGACTGTTAATGAGTGTTTTTTGCTTTGTGTTTAAGCAAATGTACAGTACCTTTATTCTCATTAGAACTACAGTCAGTTTTGTTCTGCACAGCTCCCCCCCCCAATTATTTTGCCCTTATTTTTCCAGTAGTAGTTTTGTGAAGGTTTTGGAAGAGGTCAGATGAGGCAGTGAACAGTGGCTGCAAATATTAAAGACAAATATCTTGCATGCTTTTACCCTGTACACCTAGACAATAAATGGAGAATCACCCTTAAAGGGAATATGGTACTGGTTTCACATGTTGAGGAATCTCCTTTTTACTGGGGAATTGTTCCTGCATCTTGACACATTTCTAAGATTTTAACTCCATATTGAAGCTGTAAGGAGTAAGATCTCTTTAGCTGTTTCTGCTCGTTGCCCATACCTTTTTATTTTGACCATGAAGTGAGCAGCCTCAGTTTTTAGGCAGGGACTTCACACTTGCTTTGTTTTGTACCTTTCCCACCTCCAGCTGGTTCAGATATTCCCTATAGCTGAACCACCTTCTCACCTCTCCTTTCGATTGGCACTGTATGGCAAGACAGAGAGTGCTTTGATTTTGGGGATGTTGGGAAGAGTTAGGATTTGCAAAGGATGGTCATAGGGGTGTCTTATGGAAGAGTGCTGGAGCAGTGTTTGGAATGGTTACATACCATAGCTTGGATCTGTGAGCAGAAAGAGATGGTTCACTGAAGTCAGGTGGAGATTGTAGGGGGATTTAAAACCCACTTTCTCATGTGGCTGCCTGTACAGCCACGTCCCCTCTTGTGTCCAGAACCTTCTTAAAAATGCTCCTTTTCCTTCATGTCAATCTTTGCATCACATTCCCACATTTTCAGCTGACAGGACCAAGGTTGCTGCCTGCTTTTTGATTGAAATAATGGCTAGTGGAAAAGAGAAGAAATGGTGCTGAGTATGTAGCTAATGGTACTATTCTGTATTTCCTGCTGATAAACCCTGGTTGGTGGATGGGAACATCTATAAACAAGCTGTTGATAGCTCCACTTTTAAATAAAACCAAACCAACAACATATAAAGACTCTAAAACTATTTGTCAGTGTGCGGGGGTTTTCCAGTTGTGTCTTTTTTCTTTTCAGACTGATTGGTTCAGCAAGACAGCTCCCTGTGAGAAAGTGTTCTGTCACCAGAGGCCTCAGGGGCTTCCTCACACCTGCTTATAACCATAACATAGTACCATGAAGAGAGGATGGAGTAGTTCACATGTGTACTGAAGTTTAAATATAAAATTGACTATATCACAATATACCTTGATTAATGTTTATAAAAATGAATGTTTCAGGTGTGTTGGGCAGTAACACTAAGTAATAAAATGCTTCTACAAATCAACCCTTAATTTTACTCTTTACATAGCATGAAAAGAGTTTCAGAGTATCTTATAGTGTAAATAGATTTATTAGGCTCCATTGACTCTAAATCTTTTACGTGAGCAGCAGAGAGATGCTTATTCACAGCATTTTAGATGGGTTTTTTTCATGTTGGCCTACCTGTTCTTTTTCATGTTGACCTACTTGTTCTTTTGATACCTCTTTTTTTTGCACATAATTTCTCTTCAGTGAAAGACAGGGTTGGCTGTTTGAACCATCAGAACAACAGACCCCAAGGAGGAAAAGAAAGCAAGCTTGTATGTTAAACAACAAATAGATAGAGTCTGGCAAATGATATCAACTAGAGATCACTTTAAAAAATGCTCATTACTCAAGAGCCTGGCAGAGCCACATCTATTTAATTGCTTCTGTTCCCTACAAAGAGTGAAGCTGTGGTCTTTGAAGAAGTAATGTCACAACAGAGGCAGGTGGGCTGCTTAAGGACTGGCTTCAAAAGGGCCTCAGAGTGCTGGGGAACAGTCTGGAGAAGCTGAAGAGGAACAATTCAATCTGAAAGAACCACCAGAATTAATTTGGGAGTCTCAGCTCCCTGGCAGTCTTACTTAACTGGCAGTGTCTGGAGCTTTATCTTGTTCATGGTAAACAAACTGGGAAAATAGCAAAGGGCAGTACAGGAAAGAAAACTGATAGGGAATAGACTTTCCAGTTAATGTATCTGAGGAATGGATTTTAGGACATTTTGTTTTCTTATTGCAAATGTGGTAGCAAAATAAATGAGAATGAGAAAATGAGAAAAAAATGACAAGTATCTGAAGCATTTTAGCAGCATAAAAATAGAAATAGTATGGAAATAGTACATTAGGACATGTTTGAAGGAATGAGTAATTGTAGGTATTGGAATCTATTTTGGCATAGTGTGTTTCAATATTTATTCATTAAGCTATTAGAAGTAATCAGATAACTTTATCTTTGAAATTATGTATTGTTTTTCTAGATAGTAGAAATCGTTTGTTCTATCACAGCATAGATATTTCTGTCCTGAAAAGTGACAAAAGTTCTATGGGGCAACATAAAACTTTCGTTGATTTTACCCATGGAACAGTCTCCTAGTACAGAAAGATTTCCGTACGTCAGAACATCACATCTGCTAAATTAACTGCATGTCTCATCTCTTGATGCCCTTCTTGAAGGTGTAATTTTAAACTCGTATCCATTGTTCTAGAGCTGGAATCCATCTTCTCTCCCTCCCAAACAGAGTTTTAGAGTGAATCACAGAGGTCTTCAGATAACTAGCTGAGAGATTTACACAACAGCATATTAGGTATTAACTCATCTCACAGAGAGTTTTTAAGAAGACTACAGTATGTTATGTTTTCTTCCATGGATAGAGCTCTTAGTCACAACTTCCTCTCAGTTCTTGGAAGAAATATAAATTATCCGGTACCTAGATTAAATCATCAAGTTCATTTCATTTCAGGACCTTATTTTGACAAGCCTCTTGAAACCATTAAGATTAATGTATACTATTTTCACAAAGGCAAAGCATGAGAAGTCTGGATGGCTACATAGTTCCAGTTCTGGGAATTTCTCCCTGCCTCCCCCAGTTTAATTTTTATTTCTACAGAAGGCTCACTCATCAAGTCAAGAGTATACAGCTATAAATATTCCTTTAGCATTTCTTAATTGCAAGACATAGTGTTCAGTTGAAGTGCCTTATCTCAGGAACTAAACTCCAACAGTGGATCCAGGACTTTCTGAAGTCACTGAAAAAACTCCCATGAAATTTAGTAGTTTGTGACTCTTTAGGGCCTCTTCTATGAGGAGTAAGGTTCACTTGGATTTAACTGTGTTTTTTGTAAAGGAATTAAATGTGTATTTTACTGCTTAGGCACATAGAAAGTGGTCATTATTGTCAAGCTATGAGAAGAGTACAGCTTGTCCCGTGTCTGGGGACTGAACAGGGCACTTCTCAATGAGCTCCAGTCTCCAATCCATCATGCATGTACCTGCCCATGCTTCCATCAGGGTAATAAAGTCAGAGAGAGGAATCCAGGATATATTTCTACCTCTTTTATCTTTATGTACCCTCTGTTCAGTATGAGACACAGATGGAAGGCAGAAGTCACCTGCACCTTTATAAGGGGTTGCACTTCTCTTCCATATGAAGAACTTTCTTCTGTCTGGGTCAGTCCACTACTGTACTGAAGTTGCTTGCAGCCTGTGGTGGGTTGACGTTGGCCAGCTGCCAGGCAGCAGCCCAGCTGCTCTCTGCCCTCTTCAACCATGTGGGGAGAGAAAATACAATGAAAAAACTCATGGATTGAGATAAAGATGGGCACATCACAAAACAAATGTGTCATTTATCAGTGTTCAGTTCTGATACCCTTTGGCAGAAAGCAGGCATTTTTGTCAGGAGGGCAAGGGAGGAAATAAAAAAAACTGGCTGCACACTGCAACCCCAGGGATTCCTGAACTCTAGGGACTGTAGAAAACTAGCTATGAATTTGTTATGCCTGTGGAAACAAGGTCCAGTGATTTAGTGTTGGACAGAGCTGCTCAACCACACAACACCGGATGAGCCTAAGGAAGAGTATAAATAATCTAATAGAGGAGTGCTATGTTTTAATTATTATGTTGAAAATACAGAAGAGAAATGTGAAAATGAGAAAATAAAGAGTCCCCCTTACCAATCTCATGTTCTGGCTGTCACTCGGATTTCCCTGAGGCATCTGGAGGCCCTGGGGCTAGCTCACAAAGTGCTGCCTCCTGAGAGTTGGTTTGCTGGCTGGAGTTTGGGACTGTATTTAGCCACAGGAACAGGTTAACTCCATATAACTTTGCTTCCTGTGTTCTGTCTTTTTGGAGTCAAATATTGATAAATGGGCTAACGCATTCACTCTGTAGTGGTTTCCCACCAGGAAGGGTTGTTTTGGTATAGTCCCCTTCCTCTCTTTACATTTCTTTCTTCAGAATTTATTTCCTAGCACTTCTCTTACCCCAGGAATGTAGTTTCTGGCTTTAGGTTAGATATAATTGTGGTAACTTGTGGTTCTTTTTCCCCCATTCTTTGAGACTGAGATATGAAAGGTGAATGCAGCAAATTACTCCTTCCCTTTTGCTGAGATCATCTTGCTTTCCAAACTGTTACAGTAAAGTATTTACTGCGAGACATATTCACGCTGCACCCATGTTAGCTGTCTTTTTATTCCTGGTTCTCAGCTGCTCACATTTTATTGCTTATGTAGTGGGCATAAGATCACCAGCATTTCCTTGGATGCAGGGACCTGGATGAAGTGACTTAGGCCCATCTCAAGGCAAGCATGGGCCCACATTTGCCTTGCTCATACGACTGGCACCTTGGTGTTCAGGAAAGGCTCAGGCTGGTGGTCTAGAAGGAGCCGTGGCACACTCTGTACAGGGTCCGCAGCTGAACAGCTGGGTAATCAGGAAGCTGAGATGCACCATTACCACCAGGCTTGATGTATCTGCAAAGCCATATCAAGGTGACATTGCTAATATACATGGCAGATTCTGAATTTAGAGTGAGTTCTTTTTCAGAATAACTGTTGCTTTTTTTCAAAGTACCTTTTTGTTCTGTCTGTTTATCAGTTTTGGTTCTTCTGCTGTTGCAATTCTCAAACTGGAAAAAAATCGGTTGCAACAGCTCAGTGAATATTTTCTTATGTTTCTTCTTGCAGATCGCATGGTAGCTGAAGTTGAGAAGAAGATTGTAGAAGCTTTTGAGGAGTTTCACAGAGTCAGAGAATCACAGTTTGGCCAGGAGGAGAGTAAAACTCTGGATGTCAGGTTTGTAAATATGTTCACACAGAAATGTTACGTAATCTAACATGGAAGTAAATGTCTCCCTAAACCATCATCTGCTTTACCAGAAAATGTAATTGAAATAGTCCTTTTCAGCCTGATTGGAAAAGTGCATTTTTCCTTGTTTAATAGACATTTTGCATTATTCATTGGTTGAAGACTGAAACTGCTTAAGAAGGATGCTGGGACTGGTGGAGTAAAGAGGCAAGAGGGAACTGCAAGAAGTCTTAGACTACAATTATTACTAGCAAATCTCTGCTCTGATAGCTCATTTGGCACTAAAGGCCCTGGATCCCATAAGTATCCCCTTGATTTCAGGATAGTTCCAACACATCAAGGGGTATCCTTCCCAGTGTGTGTCAGCATTACCTGCTCTCAGTAGGTGTCTCCAACTGCTGTGAATCCTGTACATCCCTCTTCCTGGGGAGTAATGGTGGATATTGATCTGACAAGGGGTGCTTTTAGGAGACTTGGAAGAAACATGCGTGTAATTTGATTATATAATTTAATAACAATAATAATAATATAATGAACATAAAGTTTATCAAACTTTATTGCACTAAAAGATTGTTTATCCCGGTATTCTCATCTGAGCTACTAGTATTTACTTGGAGGAGGAATGTAAGGAATTGAGCAAATATGCAATATTTCTTGTTGGTTTTGTACATCTTCCACATTATAAATGGCACCTGTTTGGTTTGGGGTTTTTTTTCTGTCTGATGATAAATAGCAAACAATTGCTCTCTATTGATCTTTTTGACACCATTAATAATTTCATTGCTGGCTGTCACATCCATCCACCATCACAGAAATTTAGACCTGAAGAGTCTGGATGTGTTTAATCTCTTAGGAGATGCTGTTTAATCAACCTGGCCATTCTTTTTGTGCTCTTCGTTCAGCTTTCTCCTTTTTGAAGTAGGATAAGCAGAACTGAGGGAATGGGATGCACAGATGAGAGTCAGGAGGGAGAACTGCACGTGTTGTACCTTTAGCATGCAATGTCATGGAAATGCCAGCAAAATAGATACCTGAAGGAGTAAGAAAAAGTTCAGTGGAAGTTAAAAACATAGACTATTAGACTGATCAGGGCATAACTGGCCACAAGGTGCAGAGCTAGAGGAAGTCAAATTTAAAAATTCCTGAACAATGTTATTTTTTAAGTTTAGATATTTGATAGTGCTACTTTAACTTTGTTTTAACATGAACTTCTTTACACATAACAATATGGCTTTTGTTATAAAATACACATGTTTATGTCCCACTGAGCAGTTTCTGAAGTTGCAATAAACTGTTGGCACTGAAGTTGGCTGAAGTAATTTTCCAATTATTATTTTCCTAAGAATATCACCAGAGCTTTTATTTATAAATCAATTACCAAGTGTAAACACTACAAAGGAATGTGAGAACTGGTGAAATTGTTGTTATTAGATGTTCCTCACAAAGCCAAATTGGAAAATATCTTCAAATGTTCCAAGCATCTTTTCTACATTATAAAATATAGATGAAAGTGGTGCAAAATATTTATGTGATAGTTTTATCAATGCATGCTTTCTAATGCTTCTAAATTTAAGAAATTATGGGTACTTCATAGGAGTGAAATAATTTTTCAGTTATACTGGATAGGGAGAATTTCAGGGTACATTGCCGTGGTCGATGCTACTACTGTTCCCTTGCCCATAGACTTCTTTTGGAAGAGTGCTCGCTTAAATCTCTTGGCCCATCCTCAAGGAGGGACTGGGGCTGTCCTGAGCAGGCTGCCCTGCTCCTCCTGGGTGTTTGGTGAGATAAACCCTGCCATCTGCCATGGAGAGGCCCTGCGCCATCTCAGCCTTGCGAAGCCTCTAGCTCTCACTGCACTGTGACATACTATTTGTTTATGTGTTTGTCATTTACATCTGCAGTCCTGGCTACACAGCCGTAGAGTCATAGAATCACTTTCCCTGGAGGTGTTTAAGGTGTGGGTGGATGAGGTACTGAGTGGCATGGTTTAGAGATTGGTGGGAATGGCTTGACTCGATGATCCAGTGGGTCTCTTCCAACATGGTGATTCTGTGATAGAATCACTAGGTTGGAAAAGACCCGCCGGATCATTGCGTCCAACCATTCCTATCAAACACTAAACCATACCACTTAGCACCTCATCCACCTGTCCCTTAAATACCTCCAGGGAAGGTGAATCAACCACCTCCCTGGGCAGCCTGTTCCAGTACCCAATGACACTTTCTGTGAAAATTTTTTTCCTAATGTCCAGCCTAAATCTCCCCTGGCAGAGCTTGAGGCCATTCCCCCTTGTCCGGTCTCCTGTCACTCCGGAGAAGAGGCCAGCTCCCTCCTCTCCACGACTTCCTTTCAGGTAGTTGTAGAAAGCAATGAGGTCTCCTCTCAGCCTCCTCTTCTCCAGGATAAACAACCTCAGCTCTCTCAGCTGTTCCTCATAAGGCCTGTTCTCCGACCCCTTCACGAACTTTGTTGCTCTTCTCTGGACTCGCTCCAGAGCCTCAACATCCTTCTTGTGGTGAGGGGCCCAGAACTGAACACAGTATTCAAGGAGCAGTCTCACCAGTGCAGAATACAGAGGCAGAATAACCTTCCTGGACCTGCTGGTCACACTGTTTCTGATTCAAGCCAGGATGTCATTGACCTTCTTGGCCACCTGGGCACACTGCTGGCTCATGTTCAGTTGCAGAATGGATATAGTGCTTGAGAAAATGTTACAACAATGAAATGATACAAGTGGACTTTTTATAATGTATTCATTCAGGCAGTAAGTCATAACATGTTAGAGGAGACATCCAAAAGACTATTTTATGTAGTAAATGCGCAGTTTCACATTAACTTTTGTCATAGCACAGCTGCCAACAATGGACAACAATTTGTTGTCTGGTTATTCCTAGGCTCATGTTGCAGGACTGTATCACAATAATGGGATTATTAATGGCTGATTATTGTGTATCAGAAGGTGGCAGTACAGCACAATTCTTAACCACAGTTGCAGATACATGAATGCTATTGCCTGATATATCAGATTCTTGTTGAGAATATGGAAAATTACACTGGCTTGCCAGGGTATTACATCAGTATTGCATGACTCCAGATGCAAATACAAGTTAGTAAGAAGTAAAGCATGAGGAAGATGATATTGTTTCATGTTGCTCACAATACACCTTGAGTCAAGGACTCTCATGGTTTTGCAGGTCTTGTCATTGAAAATGTATGTAAGTTGAAATCTGTGGCCCAAAATTTTATTGCGTCTGTGTTACAAAACCTGTATGAACATAAACTCACTTTAAACATCATTTGTTTATACTAAAAGCTGCATAGCAGAAACTACAGCTGAAAAACTAAATCAGAGGAAGTGGCTAGGGAGAAGATATTGTTTCCAATTTGGGCCCTTCAACTCCATGTATTCTTTCCAAATGTGACATGACTTTTTCAGCCACAAGGACTTCAAAAAACACCCTCATGTTGGCACATGCACAGACTGCCACAAACGGCAGCCAGCAATGCCAGATTTTGCAAACACTTTCAGGGCCTGACTTATCTTAGTCACATTGCAGTTTTGCAGGGTGTGAGGTGAGGCAGGAGATGATGGCAACCTGCCTATCTCTGGCAGTCTATAAGAGCAGAAACAGTGTGGGACAACAGAGAGGCAGGATTTGGGATGTGTGTTTCTCTTGAGGAGGCAGAGAATATTTATAAGTATCTTTTAGCTGGGGAAAATGAGGGAGCATGGGAGTGAAAGCATCAAATACAACATATTCATACTAGAACCAGGATGCATGGACATGGATTATAAAAATAGGACTAAATGTCTGACCTCATTGAGGCCAGTGGCCAAACTTCCATTTGTTTCGACAGGGGGCAAGGTTTCACTGAGTCATTTGAGCAGATGGCTTCGTTTCATAACAACTGTATGTGTGGGATTGGGTTTTGTTTTGTAACTATTTTTGTGCAGCCAGCCTTTTCCTCTCTTTTGTCTTTTGTAGTGCTTCTCACATGTTTTCAGTCAGAATGGGAGCTCCTTGGGACCCATCTGAGGAGGCCAAAAACTGACTCGTATAGTTTTCTGTGTGCTTGGTGTGCCACATTTGGGGCCTTACTGTTGTAAGATCATTTTATAAAGGCCATTGTTTCTTCTAGCTACCATTTTTTTTTGTTAGGCAATCTAATTTTTTTCCACCAAATGTACTCATGAAGATGAAGAAACCTCAGAAGTCTGAATCATGGGAACCACCAGCACTGTGAATACTTATTCAAATGTACTTGAATTTCTGTGTTGTAGAACTGGATGGAAAATGACAAGCAACATTGATGTTTCTGTTATTTTGTTTTCAGTCATACCATAAGTCTCATTAGTACTCTTTTTTACAGATTTACAGCACTCTTGTTTCTGGTCTTTGATGTTGTTCATCTTAAACTCTTTTTAAGCATTGGCAGTCTGGCCAGAATTTTATTTAGAGTCTTGGAACAACTGCTCCAGGTTGAGCAGTAAATGCAAGCTATGAATATAATTTGCAGCATAAACAGGGTGGTGATAAACCACCATGTTGATCTATTTGACTATTTCCGAGCACAGCAGGGGCATAGCAGGGCTGCCTCCTTCCTGACCTTTTGTAACTGTTCTTTGGTGCAGTTAGAATTTGCATCTTTATACCACTTAATGTGAATATGTTTTTTATTTTTTACCTTTCATCTCAATAGTTTTCCAATTGTTTTTATTAATAATACAAATGTAGACTTAACCGAAATGAAGCTTATCAATTAGAGGGCAGCAGTTGAGAAGTTAAACTGCAACACAATGGTAAAGCAGACTTTTTTGGGGAAAGTCACAGGAACAATTATATTTTTTCAAAAAGCTCTAGAATATTTAATGTCTGTAAAAATAGACATTGCTTACTAAGACACTACCTTAAAAATCCTTCTACATATGCTTGTGTGTGCTTGTGTGCTTGTACATGCATACTCCTATAAGCAAGCACTGAATTGGTATCTGGATTTTCCACAGACACTCCTGTATTGCAGATTTTCTGGCAAAGATGTTCTTTCTTATTTTCTTTCAGAGAGATTGGTTCAATTATCAGGTCACTGGGTTGCTTCCCGACTGAGGCAGAAGTAAAAGAGGTGCTTGCACAGGTAAATGTTTAGGTTTTCTGTATTATTTCAGTCTTAAACTTGCACACATTGGCCCTTCTGCCTTGCTGTGTGGAAAACCTAAGCTCTTTTCCCTGAGGTTGGAAGTGTCATGGAAGTGATTCAGGCAGGCAGCCTCTCAGGTTGCCCTAAAGCAAGCCTTTAGGCTGATGAGGCAACAACATTGATCGGTTACAATAAGTCTTTGACTCGTTTACCCCAGAAGGTCACTGTGACATTGTGCCAAGGTGGAGCGGCATTTACAGAAAAGGGAGGAAAAATTTCTTTTGACTGATGAAGAAAAATGTCCTAAACCTCAGTCAGGTTAGGATATCTGAACGCTAACCATCTCACTCTTTTGAACGTGCTATTGACACTCACTGGATGATTAAGTTCTAAAAATTAGTTCCTGAGCAGGTGTTGAAACAGTACATCAATTTCCAAAAAGACACAGAGGAAAGACCTGCTGTTTTTTTTCACTGGGTCCTGTTATTGCTGTCTTATACCCAGATCTCTCAACTTTCTGTCCTTCATGAGTTCTCTCCTAGCCTTGAAATTTCTCAGTTATAGGTAAGTAATCTTTTTTTATGTGATCACTTAAGCCTGTAAGTCAAAATTCAGTCATAAAATCTCACAAGACCTAGCAGTCCTCCCATTCATCCAGTGATATGCAGAAGTAAAGAACTTTAATCACATTTCTCCACATTTTTTTCCGTACACTAATTTTTGTCTCCTTACCTCATTCTTGTAATAAAAAGGATGATGTGTGGGTGCTTCAGCAGTGTATGGTTAATAAATGGGACAAAGAAGTGGGAAAAACTTCACGTTCTTTTGCAAACTGATAAGCTACCTTGAAGACTGGAAGATTCTGGGGCTGAGTGGTGGGGAAGGATTTTTCTTCTTTTCATGCATAGGTCAGGATACTGGGAATTGATCTCTTTTCTTCCTGTCCCCAGCAGAAATTTGGATGGTTGAAATAGCAGTCTCTCCTCAGTAGAGTTGTCTGGTCTCTTGTAGATCAGATTTAAGTGTGAGAAATCTTCTGCTAAGTCTTGTGAAAATGATGCAGCTGCTTCAGATGAGGAAGTACATGGAACCATCAAAGGAGAAAGAGAAAGATCTTATGATGTAATACTGCAATCTGTCTGCTCTGGTTCTGTACTCTCAGTACCAGATTGTCCCAGCTCCCACTGACAAACAAGGCATAAAAAAAAAAAAAGGAGAAATTATGGTGCTTAATATAGATGATATTTTCAGTGGCCCACAGAGCTTTTTGTTTGCAGCAAATGGACAGTGCAACTGACTCAAGGTACAGAACTGAGAAAAGGAGGGGGATGCTTTGTGCATGCCCCTCCCAGTCTAGGGGAACCAGGAGAGTTTAAAGCTTGCCTCCTCCTCCCAAAGAGTCTGGACTTTCTATGTATACTTTAAAAAAAATTTTCAGCATTCCTGAAACTTTGAGGTAAGTAATCCATAACAAAGTACAATGTAGTGAAGCTATGAGGCAGAAGATTCTTAAGATACAGCAAAATAACATGTATGTATTTGTTGATTATAAAGATAGTATAGTACAAATACTTAAAGAAGAAAGAATTCCTTCAAGCATAATGGTTAACCTTGAAGAACACTGAACTGAAAGTTAAGTTTCAAAGAAAGTTTCATGGTGCCTGTAAGTGAAACCTTGGCATAGATTTAGTACCAGAACACTGTCTTCTTGTAGAACCTTTGATATATTATGTTAATCACAAATATGTCTTAATTTATGTAAGATACCATTATAATTTACTATGATAATACCATTTTATCTTAATCTAGATAAAGTAAAAATTGTCTCTGTTGACTAGTTTGTAACCAAGCTGTTTCTCTGGTGTTTTTGGCCACTGCAAGCTGTGATTAATTTCTGTTTCTCACTACTTGTGTCTCTCTGGCATTTAATCTTTCTATTAGCCGTATTGTAGCTAAACTAGCATATGTTGCCCTCAAATTATTAATATCTGCCAAATCAGCATTCATATATTTATTTTATCTCTAAAAATTATCATATACTGTTTGCTATGTTGCCTCATGCTAAAGGTTGTACTTAATACCGTACTTAAAAAGTTAAGATTAAATGATAAGCCTAGAGATGGTGAAAGATAATCCAAGGGTTATTACAATATCTGGAGTCTGAAATCCCTGGTTCAGTGCAATGCTCTACTGCAGATCTCCTGGATAACTCTAGTAGATTGTTTTGTTTCTTTGTGACTCAGGTCCCTAGATGTTATGTTGACAACAATAGTATGGCTGTGAGAGTAGAGATATGAAGCATAGTGGGTGCTACTATATAGTTGTTATGGGAGCTGTGGATGTATCCAAAGGAAAGAAACAGAGCAAAACTCACAAAGTTTGAACAAGGAAATACTGTTATTGTCACAGTCGCCATGAAAAGAGGAGGAATTACAGAAAAAGGAAAACATCAAGGGGAAAATGAGGTGTAGAACAGGAGTGAACATGAGGAAGAGTAACAGGATACATGTATTTGCAAATCTGAATGCTTAAGTTGCTTAGGTGAGGTTAATATCTTCATTTATTCACTAACCTATCCAATTTTAGAAATATGATTATTTTTAACAGTTCAAGATATTGGTGGGCCAGTAGAGCTACTGAAATAGAAGCTGTTCTTTCCAGGTCAGAGGAAGATGAGGTTGCTTATCACATCCTAGGACTAGGTATGTTGTCAGGAAGGATATATTTCTTCTACAGATTGCTTTCTGAAGGCAAAATACAAATACAAATAGCATGCCAACAAAAAGGTGCAAATCTGGATGGTATTTGTCAGTGAGGGCTGACACTTTGACAGGTGTTTGTTATGTTGAGATCTGAAGTGGTCATCGCTGGCGAGTTCTGGTATGAGAATTAGGATGATTAGGATTTAGCTTTTTGGATGAGCAAATCTAATGTTCTGGTTTGTTCTTAAACATGGTTTATGTAACTTATCTTCTGTATGGATGTTTTGAGTCCTTGCTTTCGGTTGTTCTGCTTAATAGAAGACAAATCTATTTCCAATAAATATCTACCATATTTCTTTTTCTGCCTCTGTGGACTTCTGACTAGTCGAAGCACAGATGTTCCTTCTAAAAACAACCTGTATACTTATATGTCTCAATATGTGTGGTGCGTGGAATAGTTCAGTGTATTGACTGTTATGTCACTAGACAGAAGTTAAGTTTTTCCAGACCTTTTGTTATACTTTTTTCACTCAATCCAGCAGTAAAACAACAATTCTGTAATGGTAAAAGGTGCCATGTGATTTAGCATGAAACATGCAACAGCTTTCTTTCCTTTCTAAAGACTCCCTTCTGCTAGGCTGACCAGACAGAAGGGAAAAGTGCCATTTCAAGCCACTTTCCACTCTAAAGCAGCAAGAGGTGGTGGTTGCCTGCATCTAGCAACCAAAACCCTTCAAGAGCACTGGAAAAAAGTGTGCAGCAACAGTTGCATCTCTCTAATAAAGCAACTGAATATATCAGGCCTCACTTCTCGCTCTGACCCAGCTCCCAATAGGAAGATTTCTTACTTTATCTTTTCCTGACTCAGTTAAGTAGAATTCAAATGAGTGCCTATTTGAGTCTTCTCAGCCTTGGAGAGCATAGTAGGTTGTCACTGGTACCACATGAGACCACAAGGCACTTTCAACACAGACAGGATAGCTCTGTTGAGAGCGCTCCTTTCTGGAATAAAACTTGAACTTTTCAGGGAAGAGATGCACTAAGATGATAAGGGATACTTTTCACCACGTTGCTTATCTCCTGTGGAAATACAGGAATGCAGTGAGAACACTGCTGGAAGTCCTTAATGTTTTGGGACTGGTTTGTTAATTTGTTTGGGAGGCAAAGGGAAACTTTTCTTTGTATAGCATTTTATGGCCTGCCTTATGCCTGTTTTGGACTGTCTTGACTCACTATGCATGCCTCTTTGGTTCTTCCCCCTATGACTCTCTGGCTATAAAACATGTGAAGGCAACAAATTCCATCATTGAGGTGTACTACTAGACTGGGGTTGTGTCCAAACTAGCACATTAAATATGCCCAGAAACATCCTTGAGTGTTGCAGCCAGCTGGCACAAACACCTCATCTCTACCTTGGTAAATGTTTTATGTGGAGTGGCTTCACAAAGTTCCTAAAGTCCTACCAGGCCTGATGACTGCTGGGGGGAGTGTTAGGTGGCACAGGCAAAAATCATGCCAAGGAACGTGCTAATGGTTTGCTGTTATGCGTGGTCACATTACACTGCTTGGGGATGTTCCAGGTCCTGCTAGAATGCAGTCTGAATGTTTAAACCTCTGCTGGGTTATTGTGGGAGATAGATCTGATACGAGGCATTCAGTTCTTTTGCATGAATGGTTTGTAAGCACAAGAGGGCAATATTGAGTTGTTGAAAGTGCCTATAATAGCAGGCCTGTGTTTTGCCTAGGCTGTTATTTCTTCCTCTAATGTTTTTCTATCACAAGCATTCCACTCAGATGTTATGATGCCGTGTGATATTAAAAACCTGATACACATAATCACATTCTAACTCTATAATGTAATGCAGGCATCACCCAAAATTTCTGGTTTTTGTATTAGTTTGCCAATGACTCATATAACCTGCCATGCTTAAGTTTTATTTTTAGGTAGAAGAAGAACCACCGACGGGATACTTTCATCTGGAAAAATTTCTTCCAGTGATGATGAAAGCAATACTTGACAAAAGGTAATGGAAAGTGGATTTTTCTGTGTCGGTAGTTTATTCTAGATTGACAGGGTTGATTCTGAATAAATATATCTGCAGCAATTTTATGTAACTGGAAGGAGTAGAAATATTTTGTTATTTAAACTCAGTTTACATTACTTAGGTAGATTTTTTTCAAAATTACTTTGTCTACGTAAAATTATGTTATATGGATTATATAAATAATAGCAATTTATAGTCCTGAATTGTGATAATGTGCAACTTTTGTGTTTTTAATGAATTGACTTGATGAATTAAGAATTTAATGAATTAAGAATTAACTTGCTATGCAACAGGTTTTGTGTGTCTCTGAAATATTTTATATGCAAATTAAGGTCATAACCATTACTTTCTCTGAACATGAGTTACAGTTACTGAGAAGCATAGTCTGCTGCAATGTATATTAATGAGTTGTGTATATCAGCTTCACATTCATGTCTCAAAATGACTGCCAAATAGTTGAATGTATACAGCTAGCTCTCTAAAAGACTGTGAATCTAAAAGTCTAGAAAAAAACCCACTGTCCATTGTTCAAAGGTGCACAGAAATCTTTGCATGTATGTAGGAACTTGTGCTATTTTGATATTTTGTGCTAAAACCAAGATTACTTACAAGGAATTTATCTTTCTTTTTAAAGATGGTAGTCAAGGGTTTTGGGAGACTCAGCCTCATCCAATACTGAGAAGTTATTTTGCATACAGAGAGCTTTTGCTAGGAGGGTGTCCTACACATGAAATAGCTATAGTGTTTCCCAAAACTGTCCTGCAGCATCCAGAGGCAGTGGGGTGCATCTTGGGGCTGTGTTGGAGACTCGTTGTGCCCATGCCTGGGTGGGCATGGACCAGCCAGTAGTGCTTGGGTCCTGGTGTGCTGGTGCATTGCCTTCCCAGGTTCCCACACCTTTACCTTCTCTGGCCTTCATACACATTTCTGGCTCCACACTGATGTTTTTCAAAATGATGCATTGCTGCTTTGGGCTCTTCTTCATACACCTTCCGCACAAACACACACACACATACTCTCGCACACACAAAAAAAATGCGCCTCTACACACTTTCCTCAGGCTAGTGTAGGTTTGTCAAGACTCACTTTATCTTTTGGGCACTGTGTCCATAGTTCACTTATCCAAAGGCACATGAGATTTGGATCACAAACAACAAGGTCACTTCTAAATACATTTGATTTTTAGATAGTAAAAGGGCAAGGCGGGTCTGGACAAAACAGTCAAACTGTTAGAACCATCCTGGTTTCAACATCTTCTCTTTAATATTCTTGGGGGTTGAAGAGAGACTGCTGGGATGTGGAAGTTCCCCATTGCTGCACAGTGTTTCCTTTCCAGCTCTGAAATCAGTCACACATATACATGTACACATATGCCCAGTTCTCTTCTCTTGCTGAAACTGTTAGTGACAAACCTTTTATTTTGTATCTACTAGCCTCCTTTGCTCATCATCAACTGTTGAAGTCCCCCTGTATGATCTCTTGCCTAGCTAACAGTGTACCTGAACAAAACTTTGCATTCTTGGTTTTGCCATCTTTTGTTTAATTCATTTGATATGTAGAATGAATCAGCTATTATTGGTTCCTACTAACCCATTCAGCCTGCCCAGACATGCAGAAGTCATTCATCTGACTCCTTAGCATAAAGAAAATTAGGCAGGAGCACAATAAAAGACTTGAGAGGTAAAGATATAGAGCATTCAAAAAAGTCAAGCTGGTATTAAATGTTTGACAGGCAAACAGTAAATTCTCATAGCAAATAACTTTTCCCTTTTCTTTAGTGCTTATGTTATTCATTCAGAATAGTACAGCAGCCTAGCAAACAATGACTTAACTATTCTGTTTCAATGGTTTCAGATACCCCTCTGTTCCAGAAGATGTTCTTCTACATGCATTTGAGGTCTGTAACTAAATACTCAGGTACCTAATTGTTGGAAAGAAGTTGCTGATATTGATACAGTAAGATTAAAGCCACAAGTTTTATTCTTTTTCTTTAAAGGCTTTGGATCAGAATAAATGTGGATATATTACTAAAGAGGACCTGGAGAAATATTTGACTGAAGAAGGTAACATGACTTTTGTAATATCAGTATTTAAGTAAATAGACATTATATGTGTATATGGCACCTCGAGGTCCTCATTCTGCATGCCAAAACTTGCAGGAGTAGGTACACTGTCTCCAAACAATACTGTTGCCATGATGAGTGGCTGCAGACTAGAACATTTAGCTGGTGAGTAACGCAAGGAAAGGACATATATCTGCCTGCTTGCAGACATTATAAGATAGAGATTATTATTAAGAGTCATAATTCAATCTTGTGTGGGTATTTTATGATTCTGTGCAGATCTCTGTGCTTCCTAAGGATGTGCCTTTTTATGTCCTCCTGGAAAACTGTAGTTTAGATTTCCAGATATTTCACGTAGTTTCAGAGCTGATTCTTTCCTGCATTATCTTGATTGTAGTGCCATACGCAAACAAAGAGATTCAAAGACCACATCTAAGTGGTAATGCAATCTTCAGTATCCGCTGAAGAGACTGCTTGTCTTGCATGGCTGACTCACGCCTGCCTGCTTCAAGTACAAAACAATGTGTAGGCTTTGTGCAAGACCTGTACTCAGATGATGACCTGGTTCTTGAAGAGGGATGCAGTAGGCCATCAGCGGCTTGAAGAACCTAAAAAATAAAACCCAGAAGCTTTTCATGATGCAAATACAAGTGAAAAGATAGACAAATGATTCTAATTCTAATGTACACATTAGAAGAATTCATTCTGACAAAAATGGTTGTTTTGAAATCCCTGTGGTAGAGAGAAACAGGCTATTTTGGAGTCTGTGAGCTAGAAGATCAGAAGATCCAGGTGATCCAGGCTTTCTGCACCTTTCACGTGGTGTGCAGGACTTAAATTGGCAAAAGTGAAGAAACTGGATGCTTAGTATTGCTTCTTTTCTCCTATGTGTGAGGACCAAAAAGAGATCATTGCAAGGCAAAAGCATTGTAATTTGCCAGCCCCTCCAAAAGCACTTATCAAGACAAATTGTTATTCTCTGCTGTCTTTCAGGTGAGCCCTTTACTCAGGAAGAAATGGAGGACATGCTCTCCGCTGCTTTAGATCCAGAAACAAATACTGTTCACTACAGAGACTACATTGCAAAGCTGGTAATAGATTAAACTGAAGATCTTACCCTTTAGGTTTTGAGATGCCTTTTGGTAACAGTAGTGTAGCCTGTCAGTTAGTTGGAAAAAGAGGAGTTTTGAAGTATAACAAAGCTCAGCTTGTGACCTTGCACTTATAATTAAAATAAAATCTGTGTAACTGCATTTCCTTGGGTTCTGTATACATATTGAAATATATTCACACCTGAAAAAAGAGCTCTTGACGGAAATACTGTGTCAGGTCTGGAAAAGAAATCATGGAATTTGGTTTGGAAAGTAACAGGAAAAATAATGTTAATGAAGTCAAGAAATAACTTTACAATTGGTTCTGAAAAACTAATAGAAAATGAGGCCTGTGCAGTTGGGTGATACTTAGGTAAGTGAGTACCTTAAGATGACTAGAGTTGTGAAAGCATGCTACTAAGATAAAGCTTTTATATTTAAATATAATCCCTGTTTGTGATAAACTAATAAGGCTCCAGGTAGGTTATTCCTTTTGAAATAATGTAATAGGTCGAATAAACTTTCTTCAGTTTCTAGTTTTTGTAAGATATTTGTGGTTTGTTTACCACAGGCAATTAAACAATTAATTAAACTGGACCAGTTTATTCTATTTTATTGTACTCATCCACTTGCACATGGTGTTTTGCTTCCATTTTAAACATGCAGGTAACATTCAAACTATTACCACAGTCAAATTTACTAAGTAATCCTTGAGAACATTTCTGCTACTATAAACAATAGTTTACAGTAGTGGTAAACAATAGCAACAAACAGTTCCATTTTCATAACCAGTTTTTCATAAACTGATGTAGCACCATTTTTTGAAAGATCTTAGAGCAGAGTACGTGTCTCAATTGTTCTTGCTAGATGATGACCACAGACCTCACTGCTCTTCTTATTTCTATCTTAATAATTGTCTTGTCTGCTACTGTACTGTTATCCTTTAACTTGAGTTCAGGTTCTTTCCCCTTGAGTTCTTGCCTTGTCCATCATCTTTAAACAGGCAACCAATGGTTGCCCTTAGCTGATGAGGTCTCTGCTTGTGAGAGGAGATTCTGTGGTATCCTCAATGACACCATCTTGCACTTTGTACCCCACACCTTCCACTCCATTTCTACTGGATTTCTACTCTATTAGGTTTGGTTTTCTCCTGTACAGTGTCCTACCACTCTGTCTTAACTGCATGTTCCAGCTCTCTGTCATCAACAGACTTCATCAGCTGGTGAAATACGGGGAAGACTGATACACAGAGGTGTTGAATGCCTTACAGCCTGTGATGCCCTTCTAGTGGCAGAGATGAGAACAGAACACAGGACTGCTCATGTTGGGTGTTTTGCTCTACCTGTTTGTTTCACTTGAGCTGGAAGCTCACAGGAGCTGTTTTCATATATAGCCAGAAGGGAGCTGCTGTGCTTCACAAAGAACGGATTAGCATGATCTAAATGTGGTGATGAAGCAATCTGAAAGAAACCATTTTTTAAATCTCTTTTTACTTGTCTAACCTAAGCTGTCTTTCACTAATGCTTTCTTAAACAGTAAGGCAACAAAGAGGTAATGCAGGTGAACCACATTTGCCTGGTTCTAAGCTGATTTCCATCTGGGTACCACTGTTGCACTGGTCCTAAGATACTGCAATGCACTCTTGTTAACACATTTACTGTGTATTTAATTTCTCTGCCAGTAAGAATGAAAAACAAAGGTAATCATTAGTGTTATAATGAGTGAAGATACAGGTTTTTGAAGATTAAAGCAAGAGCAACAAAGGCCCATTAAGAAAAAATATTTTTATTAGCCTACTTTAGTTGCTCTTTGGAAGCTGAAATTATTTTCCCTAGATGCATTCTTCTTCCATTTGATATACAGTGTGTTGTACTGGATCTCTAACACAGCTGGCATGAATACAAGTTTCATTCATATTCTGCAGTCTGGGAGTCACAGCCAGCCTCATCTTGGATGTCAGCAGGAAGATGCTTATTTCAGGAAATCATTTCATAGCTCATAGTGCTCCAGAGAGAACACAATTTGTTTCTGGTGGTGCTACCCCAGAGGCTGCCTCAGCTACTGATGCATCAAATCAGAATGGCCATGTACAACATAGTTAGAATTCACAGTACAGATAGGATCGTAACATATATCTGTTGATAACATATATATTTTTTTAACTTACAGTCCTCAAATTCTGCCAAGTATAAAGTGAGATTGCATCTAAATTTTTTATACAGCAGCTCCTTCAGTCCTGTCTTCTTATACATGTCCACAAGAAAGATATGTGCAAACTGGACAGGTGAAACCAAGTTGCAGTCTTCACTTTGGGCATAAGCAACCAAATTCCATTGCCTAGGGAATTTTTAAGTGGTGGGGTGAAGGAAGTCTCTCTTGAGACCAGCCTCAGACTCTGTAGAAAACTGAAAGCTGAGTGCTCCCTGCCAGCTAGGATCACATAGCAGTGATCTGACTGGCTTGTGAAGGAGCTGCCTGTGGGTCACCCCAGAAGCAGCTCAGCAGTTCTCTTGCCCTTGTTTTTCATGACTTGCCAGTCCATGCTGTGCCCACGCATCTCTCCGTGGTGGTAGTGGGCTGCATAAAGGGACTCTTTGAAGCTCCTTGAGATAGGGTCACCAAGTGCCTTGTACCTCTGTGCTCACTGGGCAAGAGCAGGGTCCTCTGCCCTAGGTTGAGGAGATGAAGCTTAGGGAACCATCTTGCTATGGCTGAAAAACCCTCTTTTCTTCTGAATTTGAAGAGAAAAATACATTACTTTGACCTCATCTTTGAGGTGGACAAATTGAATTGCTGAGTGGTCTTGAGCTACACGCTTCTTGCTACGTGCCTCTCCTTGCTGGCTGTTTTGCCTCTTCTCTCAAGATCAGGAACCAAGATAAGGGAGTGGATCACCCAGGAAGCCTTTAGGGAAAGAACCAGCCTAGCACCTGGACTAAATCCACCCAGGGAAACAGAGCCAAGGCTTTGAAGCAACTGGGGAAGTCAAAGGGGCTTTGACCTACTTGAAGGAGGAGGGAAAGAAGCTCACTACTCAGACATAAAAAAGAAAAGGAAAGAAAAAAAAAGAAGCAAACCCTATAAACGCTACCCAACAGCTACAAATACAACTGAATCAGCCGCCTGTTTACATCACTGCTGCAAGTTGTAGGCTGAACAAGACTTAACTTGTTTAAAACTTCAAGTACTTGAGCTGTGTAAGGGCATATATAGTGGAGACAATCTCCTTGGTCTTATTGGTATCCTGGAGAAATTCTGACAACTGCTAAACCTGTCCTTGAAAGCCCTGTTGCTCGTATTCCAGGTAATACATTGCTTTTTAATGCTTCCTTCATGAGCTTTGGAGTTGCTTCTCCAAAATATTTTTTCTGTGTACTAGTGACAGTCCCACATATATTCAACATTTTCCCATTGCAATGCATAGCAACACAGCATTTATGGGTCTTATAGACCTTCCACTCCCTGTAATCAGAAACAGAAGCTGTAGGATTTCCTTCAGCAAAATGCTAAAGGGCCAGCATTAGACTTGGGACTCCAGGAAAAGAACTGGGTTATTCACTTGTGCACCTCCATCCATGTTTTCACAGGGGCAAAAAACCTACAAAGTTTTCAGGCCCTTACCTCTGTTTAGGCAACAAGAATTTGCAATATTTTTCCCTACATTCTCTTGCTTCAGTCTGTCTTTTCTCTTGGTTCTCATACCGTGTTTCATTAATCCGGTTGCATGATAACCTGTGAGGGTTGAAAATGCAGAAGACACTTCTCTTCCCCACAACACTGTTGCCCTGCTCCTTGCTTTGACAGCTGCCTGCATCAGGGTATCACTGGATCTAGACTTGCTCCCTCTGAAATCAGCACTAGCAAAACTCTCATTTTAAGTTAAGCTAAGCACGTAGGCCCTTAGTTTCAGGGAAGATGGTCACAGAGGATGCTGGCGTCAACCAAGGCTGGAACTAGGATTGGAACTAGCTATGATTTTTTAAGTACTGCAGTATATTGTTCATTGTGTAAAAGGGGGAGTGTAGCCTTGATAGCATGTCACCAGGTGGACGGTCAGGTTTTATTCTAGACTTTGTGGAAAGTATTGGGTAAACCATATAATATCTCCATAGCTGAACTTCCCAACTATAAAGTCAGAGAAATAATAAAGAATAGGACACAGGGAGTATCTGTCTTGTTTACCTGGACTGTTGACTTTTTGTATCACTAGCTCAGATGTTTGCATAACGTCTAGTGCTATGATGTTCTGATCAAAATCAGTGCCTATAGACCTCCCTGTCGCATAATTAATAAAGTTCTCAGCCTTTAAGTCTTTTGTTCCACACTAGGCATTCAGGTCACAACTTCTAAACAGGTTAGTCTATGGCAATTGTGAACACAACTCTGTTCATAGTGTCTCATGCCATGATAGATTCGATTGTAAAACTAACCATTGAAACATCTGGACTTATTGTTGGAGGGTTTTTTTTGGGGGCAGGGCAGTGCTAGGCATGAGGACTATGCTGATTTAAAAGCTCAATAAAGATAAAGTTTGAAACAAAGCATCTTCTCCTATTTAACCCATGTTGAATCCCTGGGGCTACTATTTGGCTTAGTATAGTTCTGAAAGCCAAGAAAATGTTATTCATTATGCTCAGAAGATTGATCGTAGCATTTATGTCCTGAGGCCCAAATCCTGAAGTCCTTATTCAGACAGAGCTCCCATTGACTTCAAAGGGAGTTCTGTCTGCAGAATTACTTCAGAAATAGTGATGTACTGGCTCACAAGCCTCTGTAAAAAACCTTTTAGTTTCTTTAAACCAAGCCTCATCTGTGGAAGATCTAACAGAGATGTAAAACCGACATGCAAGTTGTTCCATTGAAATGACCAAACCCATAAAACCACGGGAGCAGGTAGTTAGTTTTCATCCACAGTAATGCAAGCAAGCAAGATTCAGCAAGAGTCAACAGACAACTCTTCCATATTGTTCAGAGTACAAAAAGTAAATCCTAGGCATGTTACTGCATGGAGGCGTAAAGTGACCCCTTCCTGCTATTTTCCTAGAAATGCTGCAGCCTTGAAAACAAATGCATGTTTCTTCTGTGATTTCATATGCTAAACCAATTCCTTTTATCCTGGGCTTTATTCATTTTAGAAGCCCTTTTAGAATAGGCTTCCGTGTTGCAAATACCTATATATGATGTTTTACCATCCACTGTTGAGATAGGGAGGGGAGAATGTCCTGAAGAAATTGTATAACTAGGGGTGGGAAGAAGGCCTCTCTAAATACAAGGCCCTTAAGTCAGCCCATTCCTAGAAAGAAAGAAAAAGAAAGAAGAGTTCCATTGCTCCACCACAGCCACAGTTTGTTGACTTTCACAATACGTTATAAGACATGTCTGTTTTCTCAAGGTAGCTGTTAATCAGTTCACAGAGGCTGGCCTGAGGTTCAGCTGTTTTAATGTAGTTTATTTTTATGGGTAGTTCCCTCTACCTTCTCCTCATCTGAAGGCATAGTACAGTGCTGCTGGTATTGCAGTAGCCCTATGAAATTCAAATAGAGAATGGCATGTACTCTAAAAATCCCCAACTATCTGATCTACGAACATCTATGATCAAAAGCAGGAGGCCACACCTAATAAAATGTGATACATGCTCTTTTAGTAGTTATTTTATTTAATTAATTACAGTGGTTTACAATTTCTACAAACAAGCTATGAGTTGCTCCTTTGCCAAGACAGGTTTCTTTTTGATGTCACACCAAAGTACATATCCTGAAAGCATCTGAAAAAATGCACTGAAAGCAGAGGTAGAAGGAACTTTTGAAAGTGTGTAAGCATTAGTTTTACACCAATGTGAAGAGAAGTTCATCCTCTTCATTTCCTATTGGCAACTTGATGTTGGCTTTTCAAGATATTCTCACAGATACCTTGTGGCTCCATGGGATTGAACTGAGTGGCCGTGAAGAATGGGGTCATGCAGAAGTGCATCCTTCGGATTTTCTCATAAAAACGGCTGAATCTGCTTTTATCTCCATCTTCCAAACCACGTGTGTTATCACTTCTAGAGGGAACACTCTGAAAAACATGCAGTTAACTTTTAGGAAACAAACTTAGTTAGATGAGACTTAGCTGAAGTCAGAAAACTGATTTCTACTTTAGCTCAAACCACAACAGGATGTAATATCTTTTGGCAATGTAATGCAATTGGAGATGCTCTTGTTGGTGAGGTCTCTGATTTCCTCTTAAAAAAATGTACTACCTCTCCAGCATAACACATTAGATTAGTTGTGGTAAAGGATGTTTCCCAGGAACTTCTCTTTAATAAATAGAGTTAAATGAACACCATGGACAGTAGCAGACACTACAGAGCTATAAAAAATGAGTAAGAGAGAAATCTCTTCATATGGACTTCTAATTGCCAAGGGCACATTCTGCCTTGCAGAGATGATTTAGCAATATCCACTGAGAAGATGAACTCTACCAGGCAGAGAGGAATCATGTTAACTCTTCATTTGGAAGGGATGTCAGAATTTTAACAAGGGATTCTCACAAGCCCCATAAGCTCTCTCTAGCATCCTTATTTTAGAACCTAGGCACTTAGTGTTCAGAGGAAAGGACCAATTAAATGTTCAGAAAATGGTCTATATCCACAGATATTAGTCCCTGGTTGTGGAAGAGCAGAGCCACTTTGGAAGCCGTGCTAGCCAGCCTTGGATAATCAGAAATCATTGCTCCCATAGGAGGAAATGTCAGCTGAAAATGTACAACTATAAAATGAAGAGAAAGATTGCTCTAGTGTTTTCTCAGGATAACACAGAAGCTGGATAACATCATTGCTTAGTCCCTGCACATTCTCACTGGGGAAGCAAAGACTTTACGGTGATACAGTCACAATGGGAAAAGATGAACGATAAACTGCAGACATTTGGGACAAACACAGAAGCTAGAAAAAATGATCTACAATTAGATGTGTTGAACCTATGCACCATTTACATGCGAAGTTCACAACCAAGATAAGTAATGTCAACCATGCTCTGTACTACTACGTGCTTACAAAAACATGAACTCAGAAAAAGGTATTGAAATTCAGAGAACAATTTCTTCATACACAAATCAAAATGGCAAATAAAAGTCCAATTCAGGGACAAGGACTTGCCAGATAGAGTCACCACAAACTGGGAAAAGCCAGCACTTGCGTTCAAAGACTGAAATACACTGAGAAACAGTGGGTGCCTGGGCTAATAAAACAACTTCAAGAGATCAATAACCATGGAAACCTCAGAGAAAGGAATGGAACTTAAAGGAAATTCAGAAGAGATACAAGAAATTATAAGTGGAGAACACTTCAGAAGGAAAAACACACGTTTCCCTCTCCAGAGATGCTCATGGTACAAACAGTTTTTATTTTTAAACAAAATATGATCTCACTAACATCTATGAGGAAGGATTTAGCACAAAGGTTTTTTTAATGTCTCTTTTATAGAGTTGTCACATTTCTGTATTTGTGATGGCCCTGATTTTAGAAGCTCATGGTCAAACTCACTCTCATTTTTTATTTAAATGGGAAATAATCTGCCTTCCTTTTTTCTGGCAATAGCTTCAAAAATAATAAAAATAATTAGAAAGTATGTAGCTCTGGAAGAGTACAACATGCAGTTCTACCTTGTATTTCCTGTATGTTGTACTGTACTTTGTTGGAAGTCAGATTCTGATCACTGATGTTCAAATATGGTTCTTGTTCTATGAACAGTGAGGTCTACAAGGTACACCATCTGAAACTACCACTAAAGGGTGGTGGGAAAAAGTTCACTTGTTTTTTCCAAATTCTGGCTGAGAACCAGATCTATGCATCAGTTAATATATGTACCTCAAGAGGCAAGAGAATAAACAGTGCATTCATCACTGCTAAAATTTAACTTTGTAACTTACCTTTTGGCAACAAAAATTCATAACAAGGATAATAAAAAAGGCAACAGTGGAACATTCTTCTCCTTTCTCTACTGGAATTACCTGCTGTTTGTCCAGCACTCATGTGCACCCAGCCGAGACCAGCAAGTTCTCTTTCCTTTTGTCGTGCTCTGAACCAGATATAAACTGCAAGGTAGCACTAAACCTCTGCTCCAAAGATGAAATCTTTAAGCCTTCAATATTTGTGTAAGAATAATAGATAAGATTCCATGTGCGAGGCATGTTTTAGATAGTAGGTGGATTAAATCAATTTGTTCAGAAATGGCCGGTTTCAGGTTCAGTCCCTGTGTTCCTCTAAACACTGGCATTTACAGGCCATCACTAGCCTCACCTGGGGAGAAAGCCTTGCTCTGTGCCCCTAACAGCCCCACTACAGCTGCCCCAGCAGACTCTGGCTGGTGAAAGCAGTCTCCAGATTTCATACTGCTACTACTGCTTCACTGACAATAGAAACATGAACTATATCAAAGAAAATACATTAATAACAAGCCAGGCTGCAGAAAGTCACACTCCTTTCACACAGGATTGTAAAAGTAAGAGAAACTCTCCACATCCATTACTACTTTAATGCTACCAATAATGTCATTAGTTTACTACAGCAATCCATAAGGGTCCAGCTTAACTGTCCATTAGGTGTCCAACTCTCAGAGACAGTACAGTGTTTTTCGTCATCCTTGACCCTCATACTGAGGGTCTGCACTTCAAACGGGTGTACAGAAATGCCTGGAGAGGTGCCTGGAAGGGCTCTCAAAACTCTTTCCTCTTAGGGCTTTGTTAGAGGAGCTTGCAATTAACACAAGTATGATTTGTACAAGTACTTTCTGGCCCATTAATACCTGCATTCACCAGAATGAAGAGTAGGCTGTTGCTGAAGGGATCTGTGTATTATGGTACCCACACCATTTTGGTTGTGGTACTCGTGTCTCTAACCAACACCAACATGCACAAGTGCATGTTAAGGGAACCACAAGGTGTTTAGCTTGTAATCTAATCTAATGGCTTGTTGTAAAGTCTGTGTTTTCCTAGAGCAGTTTACTGGAGACATAAGCTGCACCAGAGAGAAACTAGGGAAATACAGTTAACCTACCCAATTCCGTGATGTGTGAGAGAATAAGGCTTGTAAAAGAATGAGATATTTCTAAAAACTGCAGCCTTTAGTACTTTCTTTGAGTTGTCTTTGCCTGTCTTGATTTCTGGAATGTGCCAGACACGTGCTGTCAGGGAACTGATAACACCAAACTACTTTCTCATCTTCTTCTACCTTTCCTCACACTGCTGCATCCAAAGGACATAATTATTCTCTACACTGGAAGTTCAGGGTGCTAGTTGTGCCTTTTTCAGTGATACTTGGATGGGTCAAAAGCTCACATGCCAAAGCATACTGTGATGAGCATCTTCCTCCTCCTGGAGAGAATGTTTTGTTCGGCAGGGGTCCTAGGGGCGTCAGCAGCATATTTTGGATGCCTGCTAGTTGCAGAAGTCTGTAGATCCTCCACGCGCTGCTACATTCACAGATTAGAAATAGTTTCCATTTTTGCAGAATTCAATTACTCATTAATTGGGGCTTCACGTTCCACGCTCCTGCATGGTCTGTGCTTGCCAATTCAGTCCATGGGTCAAAGGAACTTATTTCCTTGTAGGCAGAGTTCATTAAGACAGATTCTTCATACTTACTCTGCTTACTGGCAAGTTCAAGACCCCTATAAAGAGGTTGAGCCTGAGAAGGAAAAGAGGTAGCCCAGGCCCTTTCTTGCAACAGATGTGACATCAAAATGCAGCAGCAAATAAGTCCTATTAAGATGCCACATTCTGGTACCAACCACTTGGCAAGTAGCATGAATGAGAAAATGCAGACCCTATTTAAAAGTAAGGAACTTCTTACTTGTTTGAAGAAGGCATGCAGAAAAAATTCGGGATTAGTATTATGCTCCATGAAAAAAAGTCTTTGAGGTTGTGAAGCATGCAAGTTATCCTCACTTACGAAGACAAGTGCTCTAAGATTCTTGATTTTTACGCTTTGCTGCTATCAGTATTGCAAATGGCTAAAGCTTGGAGAACAGTCTTGAATAATAGGATGTTTGGTTTAGATAAGCATACTGAATTCATTTACACAATCCATTAAAAAACACCTCCTTGCCCTGTTTGCTCAAAGGAATGTGAATTGACCATTATTCAAGACTGGTTTACAGAACCGTTACTGGTAATGCTTATAATTAAGAGGCATGTAAAATAACTACTGTGAGTATCTTAATAATTTCTTCTTTCACTTCTTACAGATTTAATATCTCCTTAGCAAGTCTGAAACAACTCTAGTGCCTAATTTATCCCAGTTTCATTTCACTAGTCTGCTCTAAACAGAAAGAGCCACAAGGGTCTAGGGGGGTAGGTAGCCTATATAGTTCATCCCAGGAGGAGACATACCTGCTTTTCCTTCAACACAGTGAATGGTAAACACGTAGACACACAAACAAACATGTACACCCACTCTTTGCCAGATCCCTGAACGTCATCAGGAGCTTCCCCTGAGGACGCCTACAAGCATTTCCCTTCATTTAATTGACCTTATTTGTACCTTGTTATCTGCATGGCAATTAGTAATTCCAAAGTTGCCACATGGCCCTAGCTGCCTTTTCTTTTCCAGACTGACTGGGATGATACGTAGCCACTTTTTCTTGCCGGTTTGTCAGAGACCCATTCAACAAAGTCTCTTCAATGCTCACGGGCCCCCCATCAATTCGGAGCATCTGAGCAGGTTCCTAAAACACTTCCTGAAAAGGTTACAACCTTCCTTTTGAAGTCTAAGAAAATTTGTTCCAGTCAAGTATGTGAAAGAATGTGAACAACTGGATAAGCCCGAGATGCACAGGAAAAAATGGTCAGTCAATCATCTGTATTTGTCAGCCCAAGATATTTTCTTTCCAGGTAATTCTGAGAACCACCTTCTTGAGACACCAACCTTTGCAAGTGGGAATGGGGTGGCTCTCTGACAGAGTAGTTATGTGGCATGTAATCAGACAGATTCAACTTCAGAAATTTTGTCAATGCTCTTTCTGATCCCTCTGGAGCTTTCTCCATACTTTTTAGCAATGAAAATGTCTTCTTTCTGATAAATACATCAGCTTCAAGCCCAATAAGATGAAGATTCTCTGAATGATAAATATGTAAGTCTTTAGAGGATGATCCTTACAGCAACTCTCATTGCTGCCCTGCAACATAGCACAGCTTTTCCTAGGGAAAAAATCAGTATTACAACATTCTTCCTTTTCTGTTCTAAACAGGCCTAGCATGCTACAGAAACACTCCATTTCTCTTGACATCTTCCATTTACTGGTTCTGGTTTGTTTATTTTTTTGTATACAAACAACCTTGAAAGAATATGCCTCCCAGACTTGCAGGATCTCCTCCACCATGCAAAGGCACCATCATCATGCAGACTGAAATGTAAATAACATAGGAGCAAACCTCAGTCTCCCACTGCCAATAAGAACACAGATCAATACAAAATCATCCAAACCTTCAGGATCCAAAAGGCATCCTCTCCTCAGGCTGCCTCTCAGCCCTGCTCTGTGCCTGTTAGTGAATAATGATGCACCAGCTGCTCCCAGCAGTATGGGATAGCATCACATACATGTTCACAAACACAGATTTGCCAGCTCCAGGGCTCTGACTCCAGCTTTTTTGGACCAAAGGCCTCTTTCAGTCTACAGTCTCACTAGGGAAGTAACGGTGTGAACACCCAAGGCTTCTCAGTACACATTAAAATTAGTAACAAGTGCCCTTACCTAGTGATGTTCATTCCAGAATATTGGTCTGTGCTTTCAGACAGACCAGACTCAGCTGTTTCTGCAGTACATTGCATTTTCATGCCAAACACCTGGCTGCTGCCCAAAAGTCTTTGGTCACAAAGTGACAGTGTGACTCTCCTACAGCATCAGCCATTTTCCAGACTCTCATCCTGCCTTTGCTAGGAGATTTGGACCAAATAAATTACTGTAAATTGTTGCTGTTGCATCTTTTCTAGACATTGTGCAACGAATACAGTGGTGAGACTAGCACTGGTTAAAAAGGCTTAATAATGCTAATTGCATGGGTGAACATTTCTTAATTATGGAACATGCTAAACAACCAGGTTAAAATGTAGGTGATTACCAGTACTCTGAAGCCTTGTCTACACATGGACATTCAAGATCAAACACACAACAAATGAAAACTAACCCCAGAGCTTGGGAACACAGTGTGGGAGGACAGAGACAAAGAGACAGTTACAGAACATGTTCTCACTTGTCACAGTGAATGAGTGGACATGTGTTCAAATATAGATGTTTTCTCACCCTCAGATGGAAAATGCTGGTGTGAGAGTGAACAGTGAGTGAACGTCAAGCTTCTTGTGAAACAGAAGAATTCCACAATGGAAACTTTTCAGTTATTGACTGAGGCTTAGAGTGAAGAGATCCCAAGACAAAGTTGGTGCTGAAAGGAACCCATATTTTGTCAATAGAAGATGTGAAAGCAAAAATTATGGAAATCTTCAACAACCTTTTAGAAAATGACCTGCAGAATTGCACTGAGAATTGGCAGCATCCTATCAGCTGTGTGTCAACTCACAAGGGAATTGTAAACAAAGAATTACAGGCACAGGCTTGGTGGGTTTTTTTGTGTTGGACCTCATACTGATGGGTGTGAAAAGAGGGAAATCTCTGGGAAAGAGGTAGCAAGGATCAATGGGGATAAACTAAGAATGCTAGCCTCTTCCCCCAGTAGCATAGTCATTTGCAAAGTATTACTCTTTTCAACGGTGCAGTTACAGCTGCTGTGTTAAATTGGCATTGTCAAACTGATGCAGCTTTATATCTTAACACTGCTACCAGCTCTCCAGTTCAACATGCACCTGCTCACATGGGTACAAGCTAAATGTGTGTAACCAGTAAAAGGGGCTTTAAATCCAAACAAATAACCATCCAAGAAGGTCATGCTGATTTCATTAAGGCAATATAAATTTCCATTTATGTTAAATTGCTAAAACATTCACAAACAAACAAGCCCTCTCTATAAAATTGAAGAACCCAGTTCTGCCAGACTTAGTAACATGGTGTAATGCATTCCACTCTGCCAAAGCTTTCCAGACGCAGGAAGAAATACCCATCAATTACTGCCAGCCTACCTCTGAAACCGTGTTTGTGTTGCTAGCTGCCAAGGCATGGGATGTTTTCCCTCTGTTGTGGTGTCTGACAGAACAGTTATGGTTTAGGAAAGAGCCACATCATTAAGGCAGCGTGTGGGGACATGCTTCTGAGCACAGCTGCCCCTTGCTTGTGTCATTTCCAGGGGCAGAACACAGCTTGAGAGGACAGACAGAGACTTTCCTGAAGCTGTGAGTATGTCTGCCCCGAAAACATGCAGCAATACTTTACCCAAACCTGCCTGGGTGCACAGAGAGGTTATTAAAACCATCTCCCCATATGCTGACTTCTTTGCTCAGTGACAAGACTGCTTATTTGTTTAAACGTGAAAGAAGTTCTGTACGCAGCAAACCACACTCATCTGGAGCAGTAGCCCCATAGTGTCCCTCTGAGGAACAGGTACGCCCCACTTGTCCCCTTTTCTGAGCACTCCAGAGCTGTGCTGCCAAGTCTGAACATCCCTTGACAAACAGACCCAAAACCTGCAGTCATCTGGGTCCAGTCACGTATCCTCTTGGCCTCTCCTGGTGGGTTATTCATGTAGTCAGGGCAGGAGAGCATGAATAAGCTGAAGAAAAATTCATTATGGTAGACAGGGAAGGGCAAAAAGAGCAGTGCTATAACTTTCTTCCCCACTGACCCATATCCATGGGACATGCTGGGTCTAGATATGGCTCTGCCTCCCCAGCTGACAGTGAGCTGAAGAAGAGGGGGATACAGGGACCAAACTGTGACTTCCAAGGCAATGACAAACTAAAGGCAAGTAACAAAGAGGTATCAGGGAAATGGCAGGCAGAAAAGCCAGTCATCAGCCCTCTGCAGGTGCTTCATAAGGAATATGATCTGCCTGGAATGATGTGTAACGGAAAGAAAAATGGAACATTAAAATTTTTAGAAATCTGCATGCTTTAAGGTTCACTCTTAACCCTAAACTTAGTGATAATAAAAATGTTTAAATGTTTGAAAAGAGCTTGAAAAAGAGTTTCTGATGCTCACAGATGCTCAAAGACCTGAAATTCCTACTGTTACAAAAATCGCAGGAACATACTGTGTGAGACATCACACTTAGCTTATTATAATGTAATTCTCTGCTATAAGAGTAGAGTTGAATTAGTTCACCTCAGGTGAGCTGGAGTGCAGAAGTGAAATGCCTGCTGTCTTTTATGTAGTGTTTCATTTAAAGCATTAACACATTCAAGCCTATGATAGACTAGTGCCTGTGATGCCAGACCTGTTGTTGATCTGTACTGCTATAAATGACTCCTGCAACAAGAAAGGATGCAGCATAAAAATGTGATGATATAATCAGAGAATCACAGAATACTAGGTTGGAAGGGACCTCAAGGATCATTGGTCCAGCCTTTCTTGGCAAAAAAGATGCCCAGAAGCCTGTCCAACTGAATCTTAAAAGTACTGGGGAAGCCACTGCTTCTCTGGGGAGACTATGCAAGTGGCTGATTGTTCTCATTGTGAAAAAATTTCCTCTCGTGTTCAGTCAGAATCTTCCCAGGAGTAACTTGTACCCATCACCCTTTGTCTTTTCCATGTCACTGCTTGTAAAAGGAGAGTCTCCATCTTCTTTGTAGCCATCCTTTAAGTACCAGAACATGATGATAAGGTCTCCCATAGGCATTCTTCTCTCAAGGCTGAACAAACTCAGGTCTCTCAGTCTTTCCCAGTATGTCAGGCTTCCTTGTTCTTTGAACATCTTTGTGGCCTTTCTCTGGACCCTCTCTAGTCTGTCCCCATGTTTTTTGCCTAGCAGGGACCAAACCTGAACACAGTATTCCAGCTGTGACTTGACAAGTCCTGTCTAAGGGTGGGATAATGACTTATTTGTCTCTACTGGTGATGCCCCTGTTGATGCATCCCAGTATCCTGTTGACTTTCTTTGCCACAGAAGCACACTGCTCATATTTGGCTTGTCTATAAAGACCCCCAGGTCCCTTTTCAACTGAGCTGCTTCCTAGCCAGGTAGATCCCAGTCTGTGCTGCACTCCTGGATTATGTTTTCCCAGGTGCAAGACCTTACGCTTGTCCTTGTTGAGCTTTTGCTTTTCTAACTGTGTCTCTGCGATATTGGTTTAGTATTTGATAGGAATGGTTGGACTCAATGACCTGATGGGTCTTTTCCAACCCGGTGATTCTCTGATTCTCTGATTCTTTGCGTGCCTGGGCTATGTCCTTGTAGTTCTAAACAGGTACTTGTCTGCTTTCCCATCTCTTGTATGTTTCTCTTTCAGTTGTAAGCAGACTCAAAAGCTCACAGTTAACCCAAGGGGATCTCTTGCTCTGCCTACTTTGCTTATTTTTAAAGGGGACAAACTTTTTTTGCACTTCCAGGAGAGCATTCTTGTAAAAATTCCCAGTATCTGATAGCTCCTTTATCCATGGGAGCTTTCTATGGAATCCCTCCCAAAAGAACTCCGAGCAAACTGAGCTTTGCTCTCCTGAAATTAAACAGCTTTGCCTTAGTAATAACCTTCAGCATGCTCAGCAGGATCCCAAACTCCACGATCACTGCAGCCAAAGTTGTCACTAAACGGTGTAACTGTGTTAGAATGTAGGTGTTCTTGGTTTATGAGTAGCAAGTCCAGCAGTGCCTTATTCCTGGTCAGCATATCAAACATTTGCATGAGGAAGTAGGCCTCCAGGCATTCCAACTTCACAGATGACGCGAGCTCTTGCACTGTTCTTCCAACAGATGTCTGGGCAGTTGAAGTCACTCGCAAGAACTATGTTCTGTTGACTTGAAGCTTGCTTAAGCGACCCAAATATTGCTTGGTTCGGATGACAGTAGTGGATGCCTACTGAAGATAAGCCCTTTGATCTTGATCCAGGAGCATTTGAAAGGGCTTCCATAATTGCTGCAGTTGACCTCTATACATTCAATATTCTCCTTAACGTAGAGCGTGACGAATCCTCTCCTTCTTCTCTGCCTGACTTTACCAAACAGACTAAAGCCATCTAACCTCCAGTCATATGAGTTGTCCCACCATGTTTCAGTTATCCCTATGATATCATAACTTTCTGTCTGGATGAGGAGCTGCAGCTCCTCCTGTTTGTTCCCCAGGCTGCGTGCATTGGTATACAACACACTTGAGGTAGTTGGTCTTCTGGTTCTCGTCTTGGGAGGCAGCTGCCTCTTGGGAGGCAGGAACACGTGTCTCTGATCTGGGTGACCTGGCTTATTACCCAGCTGGTTGCAATGGTGTGACTGCTACGACTTTGGATACCTCCCCCCCATCCCCAAGTCCTTTGAGTTTAAAGCCTGCATCATCAAGTAGGCCAGCCTGCTATCAAGGATTCCCTTCCCTCCTTGAGAGAGGTAGATCCTAACCCTTCCTAACAGGATATAGTCATCAAGGAATGTCTGGTTGTCATAAAAGTCCAAACCCTCATAACAGCACCAGTGACGAAACCAGAAGCCGATTTGCAATATACCTCTATTTCTGGCTGCAAAATTCCTCAAACTAGTGAAATGGAAATCAAGAGAAATGCTTCGCTCTTTGTTTCTCAGGGCTGCCTGTTCACATCTCTATTTTATCTCCACTTACCCCTTCCATGCCATCTGCACCTGTGCCCCTGTCCTCTAGGGTGAAGCAGGCACACACACCTGCTTTACGCTTGATACCCTCCAGCAGCCACTTGTTTTCTAATTTTGGCACATGCTGGCCTACATTCCTCCTGTTAATACCTTTATTTTTTAATACCATTAATTCCATCTTCTTCCTTTTTCTATCTGAAGATTACTGAGAGCAATTCTTTTGAAAGACACGTTTTTCCTTGGCCCCTGAGGTTGTTATGAGAGCCCGTGAATAACGTTTAAAAGGAATCCTTTTCCCTCCAGTATCTCCCGACGGTGTTCCTGTGCTTGAAGAGTATCACTAGCAGTGCAGCCAGAGCAAGGTCCTATCAGTTCAGGCTACCACAGGCCCCCTCAGCACAGCTCTGCAGACGCTTTCACTGGGGGCTTCTGTCACAACCCCACCAGTGGTGGGTGCTGCTGCAGCATTGCCTTGGATGTGGCTCCCTGAAGCCCAGCACAGTAAGAAGTTGATGGATTTTTCTCTCTGCTGCAGGGCCAAGCAGGGTTTCTAGACAGGAAGCAGCTTGCATCTTTCTCCTTCAAAGACTGTGACTCTGGCTGTTGTTACTCCAATATTTTCTTGGTCTGTTGTTCTTCCATGCTAAAGGTGCATTGCTAGGGCTCGGCACTTTGGGGTTTGCAGGTACTCACGCTTTGTTTCCTTTTTTAGGCTTGCCTTTAGTTCTGGAGTTTCAATGAATGCTTATTGCACCCAAGTAATAGAAAACAGGATTCTGTCAAATTTCAGTATTTGAATTTATGAACTTAACCGAAATTGGCAGCAGTCTTGTCATTGCAATGCATCCCACTGCATAAAGTGACTGTAAACTTCTTCATGCAACCCTGCTCTGCAAGTATGTGCATGACGTGGCATCCTTTATTACTTATGAAACACATATCAATATCACCTTAATAAGTAGGCATTGATTTTCACTGAGAACACAAAGATTAATAAAAGTAGGCAGTGCTGTGTGGCAGTAACTATCAAAGCAGTTTCTAGAAAATCTATGAAGTATTTTACATTTGAGACACTGAAAAATTTTCCATTCAAAATAAATCCAAATAGACAGCCTTTTGTGGAAAATAGATTGCTTTACAGTATCAGGCAAGGGTGAGATTGAAAGGCAACAGGTTTGCAACGGATGAGACTCTCTGTCCGAATTCGAACACAAATGGCTTCCTTCTGTATTACAGAGAGATTCAAGGGGACTCTTGGTGAAGCAATGAAAGTGCATTGTAAAGACCTGTGCAACAGCCCTGAGGCAGAATGGTTATGCTAAGCAAATAGGGAGATACCTGTCAGGCTGACAGTGGAACTCTGCTGTTGCTTGGAGTAGGTAGAAGTGTATTTAAAGTGTACTGATGCAGGTCTGCTAGCAACAGCAAGAAGGAGAAGCTTGTAATAAGGACCACTTATAGAGTTGATTGTCCATATCATACCCCCACAGAACTAGGGACTGTAGCATTGTGTGAGAAGTATGCATTTTCAGGTGTCAGTCTTTTTCTGTGCTGATAGACAAGGTAAATATTGGGACTGATTTAGAAGTTGCACCACTGCAAATCCCTCAGTTCATACAGAGGAAATGCCCTGTCTTATTCCTCCATGAAATCATACTCAACAATTGTCCAGAGCGAGTAGAAAAGCACACTCCAGAAGCACAGTGTATCCCATACTATGATCTATATGATCCCATGATACTATGAAAGGAACATTAACTACAATATCAGAAATACAAATATGGTCTGTGCAGCTGATTTCCTTCTGTACTACATGAATTCCTAAATCCTGCAGAATACTCAGGCTGTGGTTATGTGCGTTTCTGCTGATGTGTGTGCTATATGAGAGGATAATGTGCTCTTAACAGAGCTTTTCACTGAAATGATCCCACACTTTGGCAAGGGGTTGCATATAAGAACTGGAGAGGTTTTGGAGAAGAAATATAATGAACTGGAAAAGTTCTAGTGATTTTGTTTGTGACTCTTAATAATTAGCTCCTTCTATCTTTACAATTAGTTCTTAGTCACTATCACTAGTGATATGCCTTGAATTTCTTCCCTGCCCCCCAACAGACTCCAGCTCATTAATATGCAGCTTTAAGCAAGTATCGGAGCTGTCATGCATTTCAAATCTCCCCAAGGAAGCTTTTTAAAATTGTAAGAAATACCCAACACTGAGACTTATTAGCACCAAACTTGGAAACAAAGCTTATGTGCAGGCAGTGATGACTCTTCAAGTTACAGTTGCTGTCACCTTTTTTATCCTGATATTTATTATAAATGTGAATACCTCAAAGGATTTCTTTGATGCAACCGACATTTCCAGCTCTCATAAGCTGCTGTTTATTGATAGAACTGGGCTTGTGCCAGCATCTCAGATTTGAGTGATGAAGCTGAACTTCTAGGTCAGATTTAATTGCACCCATACTGTGATACACTCAGAAGAAATCCCCTGAAAGCAGGAAAGTGATAATACATCACCACAAAGGTGCTGCAGTATGATGGAGAAACTCGAAGTTCATACACTACCTAAAAGACAGATCACAACAGTCCATAGAGGTGCAATACATTGATGGAGATCTAAGTCCATCCTCAGGGCTCTGAGACCAGCTGTTGCTTGAATCTCTGTCTGATACTTATGCTTGATTGTAAGGCTTTGGTTCCTGCCCACCTATAAATGTCTGAACAACCCTAATTTTCTCAGCTCTGTCTGGAGTTAAGAGTAACAGTTAAGTCTAACTTCTGGATTGCTAGCATAATTGATTTGCCAAGACTAAAGTTAAGGCAGATTTCCATGACTACCAGGTTCAATAATAGAAGAAATGTGTAAACTCGAAATTGAGAGGTAGCTGCAGAGCTGCCTGTCATTGGCATGTTGGTGATTCCGATAATTAATCATTTTTCCTTAGTGACACAAAGCATGAGAGGTTTTAAGAGGAAATCATACGAACTTCTGCACAAGGGAGCCGAAAGAGAGGGAGAAGCCATAGCTCAGTGCTTCTCAGCAAGGAAGGTGTTAACCCAGAGAAAGACTTCCTAGCAGAGCTTCTTGCTGGAGTGATACCATAGTGTCCTATACGCAGGCCAGCACAAAATAATAAGAACTGGAAAAATTTTAGCAGCAAAATACCTCCAACTGGAGAATTTAGAATATTTCCATTTCAAAAAAATCTCACAATTCAATAAAACTTGTCTTAAATGACCCAAAATGTCAATTAATACTGACAACTGTCATGACGGAGAATTGATCCAGCTGTAACAGAGCCATCACACAGGCTTGGCCAATAAAGTCCTGCAAAAGCGCAAGCTGCAAGAAGAACTATCTCAACACCACCTTCTCAACGGTTCCTCCAAATCTGACAAGTGAGAAAATAGAAATTTGCTACTGAGACTCTTTAGAATCAAACAACAATTTTGCCGTGTCCTGAGGTCCTAATTCTTGACTGGAGGTGTTCTTCCTCCTCACAGCTCATGACCCTATTTCTCCACAACAAACCAAACTTAGCCATCAGCTAAGGACTGAGAAAGCCGTTGTCATCCTCCTCAAGATCCTGCTGTGTGGATAGGATGCATTTTTTCCCCCTCATACTACTCCATCTGCTCCATTGGCCCTTTGCCAGAGATCACCTCCTGTTCAACCACCCCACTGGCAGTGCCTCCTCAACCTTTGGGTAGGAACCCTGTTCATCTGGGCTACTGCTGGAGCCTTTGCCTAGCTGGGCAGCAGAAAGGAACAAAGGGAAGGGAGCCCAGGTGGGCAGAAGCTGGCAGAGAAGAGGCATCCCACCACAGACACAGCTCTCTGGGGGAGCACAGAACCTGTGATCTAGGATCTGACCCCCACCCAGTAGCAATGGGGCGGAGGAACTATGTTACCATACACTGTCAGAGAGGCAGCAGCCCAGATCCTAGAAACCCTAGGAGGAGTCCAACCCTGGGAAAAGACATCCTTGACAGCCCTTTGTAGCTATATCTGGAGAAGCCCAAACCTCCTCACCAGGGATGGCAGGCATTTCTCAGAATCGCAGAACTATTAAAAGTTGGAAAAGACCTTTAACATCATCAAGTCCAACTGTATGCCTAGCACCGCCAAGCCCGCCACTAAACCACGTCCCTAAGCACCACATCTATGTGTCTTTCAAATATCTCCATGGGTGGTGACTCCACCACTTCCCTGGGAGACTCTTCCAATACCTGACAGTCTGTGGAGGGACTCTTTATCAGGGAGTGCAGGGAGAGAATGAGGGGTGATGGTTTTAAGCTGAAAGAGGAGAGATTTAGAGTGGATGTTAGGAAGAACTTTTTTTGCTGAGAGGGTGGTGAGGTACCAGTTGCCCAGAGAGTGGTGGATGCTCCATCCCTGGAGGTGTCCAAGGCCAGACGTGATGAGGCTTTTAGCAACCAGATCCAGTGGATCCACGGCAGTGGGGCTGGAACTGAATGAGCAGAGAATCATAGGATGGTTTGTGCTGGAACGGACCTTTGGGATCATCCTGTTCCAGGTTGGAAGGTTCTTTAAGGTTCCTCCCAACCCAACCCATTCTGGCTGGAAAACTGTCAGGAGGAGAGGGACCTGGGGGTGTTGGTCGACAGCCGACTGAACATGAGCCAACAGTGTGCCCAGGTGGCCAAGAAGGCCAATGGCATCCTGGTTTGTATCAGAAACGGTGTGACCAGCAGGTCCAGGGAGGTGATTCTCCCTCTGTATTCAGCACTGGTGAGGCCGCTCCTTGAATATTGTGTCCAGTTCTGGGCCCCTTACCACAAGAAGGATGTTGAGGCTCTGGAGCAAGTCCAGAGAAGAGCAACGAGGCTGGTGAAGGGGCTGGAGAACAGACCCTATGAGGAGCGTCTGAGAGAGCTGGGGTTGTTTAACCTGGAGAAGAGGAGGCTGAGAGGAGACCTCATTACTCTCTACAAGTACCTGAAAGGTGGTTGTGGAGAGGAGGGAGCTGGGCTCTTCTCCCACGTGACAGGGGACAGGACGAGAGGGAATGGCCTCAAGCTCCACCAGGGTAGGTTTAGGCTGGAGATTAGGAGGAGGTTTTTCACACAGAGGGTCATTGGGCATTGGAACAGGCTGCCCAGGGAGGTGGTTGATTCCCCTTCCCTGGAGGTGTTTAAGACACGGGTGGATGAGGTCTTGAGGGACTTGGTTTAGTGTTAGATAGGAATGGTTGGACTGGAAGATCCGATGGGTCCCTTCCAACCTGGTTGTTCTGTGATTCTGTGATTCTACGAACCCTTTTGATGAACTAATCTTTCCTAATACCCAGCTTATCCCCCGGCCGCGAGCTGCGCCTCCTCTCGTCGCCGCCAGGGGGCGCGCGCCGCCCGCCATCGCCCGGAGAACCGGCAGCGTGAGAGGAGATAATATTTTCTTAATATCTAAACTGACCTGCCCGCCCCGATCCAACCTGAACCCTCCCTGTCCAATCTGACCCCCTCTGTCCAATCTGACCCCCTCGTTCAATCTGATCTCCCCTGTCCAATCTGAACCCTGCCTGAGCAATATGATCCCCCCCACCCAATATGAACCTCCTCAGAGTGTCCAATCTGAACCTCCTCTGCCCAATCTGACCTCCCTGTCCAATCTGAACCCTCCCTGTCCAATCTGACCCCCGTCCAGTCTGAAATCTCCTGTCCAATCTGAACCCTCTGTCCAACCTGAAACCCTTCTGTCCAATCTGACCTCCCTGTCCAGTCTGAATCCTCTATCCAATCTGAACCTCCCCTGTCCAATCTGAACCTTTCTCTGTCCAATCTGATCTCCCAGTCCAATCCGATCTCTGAGTCCAATCCAACCTCCCAGTCCAATCTCGCCCTCCTCCTTCAGTCTGAACCCCCTGTCCAATCTGAACCTTCCCTGTCCAAACTGGCCTCTCCTGTTCAAACAGCTCCCACCTTGTCCAGTCTGTACCTCCCGTGGGCCAGTACCTTCTCTCCCCCATCTAGGCTGCTGGATGCCGCACAGCTTTGGAACACCGTTTTGTTCCCCATGCTCCATCAACCTCCTGCTGAGGTGAGGTGGTGTCTCACTGATCCTGCCTGAACTGAGTGGGTGCTGCCTGGAGGCCAAAGATTTGTGGATAAAGGGGAGGCTGGGATGCTGGCGGAGATCTGCCTCCCAGTCCCTAGTCCTGAGAGGTTCCTGCTCTGTGGTTTGGGAGTTGTCAGTGTGCTAGTCAAGCTGCTGCCCCTTGCCCCCTGGATAGCCATCGTCTCCAGAGGAAGATGTGCCATCGTGCGCAGGATGACGATCACTGGTGGAGCAGCTGTAATGAGGCAGGCAGAGTTAGCAGCTTGGTAATTAAAGGTCTGCTGAAAAACAAAGCGAATCTGCCACTTCGCCACAAAAATCGCTGAGCCTGGAAAATGAGAAGTTACACACCATGGTGTGTTGAGTGGCACGTGTCTGCCTACAGTCAGCATCTGGGGGCCCACGGAGCCTACCTGCTCTGGGCTGCCGTAGGCTCGCACGACGTTTTCCTGCATCACCTTGTCATCCCTATCACGTCTCTCTACAGAACAAAACACGGGATCTCTGCCTGCGGGTTTCTGTGCAACCCATTCGCATGCAGTAGGAGCTGGGGTGCCCCTCCTTTGTTTGCCCGCTTGGCCAGCTTTTTGGAGGGACCTTTGTGAACGCACGAGGTGCCACTGATGCAGCTTGGCTACCGTGGGCGGCATCGCTTGTGTCAGCTTTGGCTTTAAAGCTTTCTTAACCAGATCAGGAATGGCTGCTTTGCTGTGAGGGCAATATCCTAGTCAAGTTAAAACACAGCAGAACATCTTACACATCTTTACCACCAGCACGGAATCTGTGAAAACAGAAAGGCATTGGGAGATTCCTTGCTCAGTGATGCCTTGCACTGGTTCGTTTTCCTCATGGCTGTTACAACCCAGGTGCATTAGGGATGCTGGAAGGATGCATTTATATGGAAGTAACAATAGGAAGGTGAAAAGGTGGATGCAAGTCCCTTGTGTGTTCTGCCTTCTCAGTTGCAATAACCTGTCTGCGTTATGATCCCATTGAGGGATCTGGCATTTAACTCTCTATTGCATCCATTTCTGAGAAAATCAGCAGCCGCTTTTGAAGGAGGAAGATTTATTAGAAACGATCGTGCTACCTGCAGGATTTGAAACAAATGAGGATCTGCAACCAGACGCGGAAAGAAATCATAATCGGAAGGGAAAGATTAATGGGGCCACCAGCCTGTAGGATTTCATTGTTAAGAGATCAATTTATTACCCTCCTAACTGCAAATCAAATTAATACACGTGAAATTACAGCACAGAAAAGAGATGCCGGTGACCGTCGCGAACACAGCTCGCTTTTCTTTCCCAGTTATTTGGGGAGAGGGTTGGGAACACTTGTGAAATCACAGAATCACAGAATCACTAGGTTGGAAAAGACCCACAGGATCATCAAGTCCAACCATTCCTATCAAAAATCACGTTGATGAAGAGCCCCGAACAGAGGCAACTACCCAATAACTGCGGTGGAAGCAACAAGGTTTCTTGGAAAAGGGGGGAGGAATCGCAGGCGTCAGTCAAGAAATACTGCAAAATAAAATGGACCCTGGTGGCGGGGGAGGCTGACAGGGCAGCTCCCTTCCCTCCTTCCCTCCCTCGCAGAACTGTCAGGCACAAGCGGGCAGGAGGATATTGGCCGCGAGGGACGCGGAGGCTCCTCCCCGAGCCCGTAATTTTTTTTTTTTTTTTCTTTTTTTTTTTTTTTTCCGGAGGGTTTCTTTTAACTCGGTTCCAAACCTTCCCGGCGAAGGGAACACAAGTTGCGCGGCTCCCGCTTTCGGCTCCTCCCGGAGCCGCCTCGGATGCTCCGAGCGCTGCTGCTCTGGATGTTGCCTTCGCTGGCAAAACGGGGCTTGTGAAGGGAACGAGAAGGGGAGAGGACAATGAGGAAAAACCGAGCGGGAGAAACCCCCGGCCCCGAGCGCTTTCCCCAGAACTGAGGGCGTTGCGGGGCTGAGCGCTCTCGGCGGAGCGAGCCGCCTTCCCGGGGGCTGGGGAGGCTTCCCGGGACCGGCCCTTCCCCTCGGATGCCGAGCGGGGAACCCGTGGGAAAGCCTCCCGCCGCTCCACCATGAATTCGGTGGCTGGGAATAAGGAGAGGATGGCGGTGACGGCGAGGAGCCGAAAATGCGGGGTGAGTCGGTTGGCATTTTTGGTTTTTCTTCTTCTCTTTCTCCTTCTCTTCCTCCTTCTTCTTTCTCCCCCATCCCCTCGCCTTGCGCCTGACCCGCTGCTCCTTCTCCCGCTGCAGGTGACCGAGCCCTGCTCCCCGACCCAGCCGGCCGCCCCCTTCTCCCCGGAGAGCTGGTACCGCAAGGCGTACGAGGAGTCCCGGGCCGGGAGTCGCCCCGCTCCCGAGGGAGCCGGCTCGGCGCTGGGCTCCTCCGGCACCCCGTCCCCGGGCTCCGGCACCTCCTCGCCGGGCTCCTTCTCCGGCTCGCCGGGACCCGCTTCGCCCGGCATCGGCACCAGCTCCCCGGGCTCGCTGGGCGGCTCGCCCGGCTTCGGCACCGGCTCCCCGGGCTCCGGCAGCGGCGGCGGCTCCTCGCCCGGCTCGGACCGCGGCGCCTGGTGCGAGCACTGCGGCGCCCGCCTGGCGGAGCTCAAGCGGCAGGCGCTGCGCCTCCTCGGCCCCGGCGGCGGCGGCAAGGTGAGCGGGGACCGGGGGGGGGTGCCGGCCGGGGGGGGGGGGGGGCTCGTCGCCCCCTGCGCTTCTTCCAGGGGCTGGGAATGCCCCGTGGGAGCCCTCGCTCCGTCCCCCTCCCGCTGCCTTTGATCCCCGCGGGATGGATTTACAGAATATCCAGTGGGGTGCGACGCGCTCTGCTGGGAGGAGGCAGCCAAGTGCGGTGTGAGCTGCCCCGAGCTGCTCCGGGGAGGCTGTGCGGACCCTGGCACCGACCCCCCCTCCCCACACCCCCCCGCTCTGGGAGCCGCTAACACAAGAATCATAGAATAACAGAGTCACCAGTTTGGAAAGGACCCACCGGATCATCGAGTCCAACCGTTCCTATCAAACACTAAACCGTATCCCTCAGCACCTCATCCACTCGTGCCTTAAACACCTCCAGGGAAGGTGAATCAACCACCTCCCTAGGCAGCCTGTTCCAGTGCCCAATGACCCTTTCTGTGAAAATTTTTTTCCTAATGTCCAGCCTGAACCTCCCCTGGCAGAGCTTGAGGCCATTCCCTCTTGTCCTGTCCTGTCCCCTGTCATTTGGGAGAAGACAACTTTGTGATCTGGCTCTCTTACACTAAAGCACTACTTTTTTTTTTTTTTTTTTTTCCCCAAACTCTTCTTTTCTTTTTAATAAGAGCACTTAAGGAATACTCAAAGCTGCTGGACCCTGAGTATTGGGTTGATGATTTGGTGATTCTACGAATAATCCTGTGCCTAAGGAGCATGCAAGCCTGTCTGAAACTAGGTTTTAAGAACTGGGTGAATATGGACTGAGTTGTAAGTCTGCTTTCTGCCTCTGTTGGGGAATCTGGACCCTCCAAAGGCATACATTGAAATTCTTTGTGTTTGTTTTGTTTGGCATTTTATTTTTGGTTTCGTATTCCCTGTTAGAGGGATGGTTTAGTGTTTGATAGGAATGATTGGACTCAGTGATCCGATGGGTCTCTTCCAACCTGGTGATTCTTTGATTCCATGATTTTATGACTTACACCCCTACAAGAGTGAGTAGCAGCCCTTGGCTGACCCTTTGCTACCAAAATCATAAGCATTGGGTTCCTCCATAGCAACCTTCCAAGTGCATTGTGTATGGGTCTGCAGCTCCCAGAATGTAATACAATGCGATTTGTTTGCCCTGTTGGGTCCAGGTACTATTGAATGATAATATTTACTCTTCCACTTCAAAGAGTTTTCATTAGTGGTTACGATAAAGAGGTATTGTGGAAAAGAGCCAACTGCCCAGAAAGGGTCCCTGATATTGCTGTTGTGTTGTATTCTCCATTATTTATTTATGTGCCCTTTGGGAGGGAATTGGTGCACTCTTGAACAAAGGACTGGAGAGCTGGCTGTTACCTTGTCTCAAGAGCTGGCTTCACTGAATTATTCATGAGAATGGAAAGGTGGAACCACCAAAATTAATAGTCGATTTAACCATATAAGTATATGGTTGATTTCCCTGGAAAGTGGCCCTGTACCAGAATCTTCACAAATTTCAGGCTATGTGATCTGGCAGTGATTATCAGCTGTGTGTATAGGCGGGAAATTGCTGCTACAGCTAGAGAGCTATGGGAATAACAGAGATTGGGGATGGAAGGAGGGTAAAATGTAAGCATCAAGGCTTTGCATTTCTTGTGTAGTGTTATTTTCTGTTATTTTAATGGCGGCAATCCTGACCTATCCTAACCTTCCTGAGATAGGTTAGGATAACCCTCTGTTACTGTTCTTGTTTGTGCTGTTCTGTTGTTCAGGTAGTTTAGCTGACAGTCTTGCACAGGCTAATCTTTATTCATGTCAGTAGTAAGCTTTACTTCTCTGTTTTTAGCTCCATACCTATGTTAAGTCCTTTTTTTTTTTTCCCTCCAAACCTCCCAGTTCTGTAGGAGTGCTGCTTACAGAACCGTTTCTATCCAATGTGTGCGTTTAGGGAGAAGGAAGGAGGCACAAGCGAAGTGGCTGCTGTGGACTCTGCCTGTTAATAGTACTTGCAGGCTCAATCCTGTTGAGGCACTCCAGACTTTGGCACACAGTTCCCTTCTGCAGATGGGCGCTACCTGCCTGTGGCTATTTGCAGAAGCATCCCTTTCATCCTTTCTGGCTAATTTACAGCTGTTAAGAACTTTTTGGGTTTATGATTTCTGCCTTCAGCAGGCACTGCCTGGCACAGGGAGGCTTTGGGCCTGTCTAAGCGATAGAGGATACAAATTTCTCAGCTACATTGGTTTCTTTAGGTTGGGTGTGATGTGGTGTTCTTGCAAGTTTGATGTTGCTGGCACCCTCTGGCTAGCTCGGTGTATGCTTAGGGAAAACTAGGGTGCTGGTGTGGGCTCTGCTAGCTCAGCCAGGGCCCGTGAGCTGCCTTTGCCGCAGTAATTTACTGGGGTTGCCCTCTGAGGGCAAAATGTACAGCATCTCTTGCCAGAATGTGGAAGGCTGTTGTGCATCTAGGGAAAACTTACTTGAGTTTGAATAGACACTGAAGTCTACTTTGCTGTGTCAATGTAGCTGGCATTTTTCAGTGTCCTGTGAGGTCTGCTCGTGATTGCTACTGTGGGAAATAGAGTTTTGGGGGTAGAGAATTTATCCTGCCACTGAATTCAGTGGAAGAAGGGGCAGATCACATTCCTGGTTCTGGATATTTGCTCGGAACCTGTAAAACATCCTGCAATTCAAGACTCTGGTGCCCTGCGAGACACGGCTACCTGGCAATATTATATCATTTAAATATTGCTTTTAAAATGTATTGGTCACTTTCTAGTCAGCCACATCTAGATGGCTTATGTGATGGCTTTTGGTGATGTTGTTGAAGACAGCTTAGAAATTTCATAGCAGTGTACATAGAGTCTGTGGCACCTGTTTCACATTTATGCTGTATTTAGAAATGCACATAACCCTGGCATTGTGTTCTGCAGAACAAGTAGAATGAAGGCATCTGTGTTTTTCAGTACACCTAGTAGCAGGTACTGGAATCTGCAGTAACGTATCTGAGTGTGAACCTACACTGATGTTTTTCTGCAGCGTGTAATCATGTCAAAGTTTGTGTATATCTATGGAGTTTAACAGCATACTTAACTGCTGCACAAACAGACCAGGCTTTATGTCTGAAGCTACATTCTGAAGCTTTTCATTTGATACAGAAAAAGCCACACTTAACCTAGAGCAAACAGCTCCTGAGTAGCTTATTGTTAGTGTAGAGGTGTTAAGCTTTCAGTTTTAAATAGATGCATTCTCTCCTAGTAAGTCAACAGGATGAAAACCTGATTTTTTTTTTTTTTTTTCCTGGTGGGGCAGTAAGGTGAGGAATATCTATATTTGTACTACTTTATTTTACCCATTTGAAATGCCAAGTTCCCCTTCAGTTACAAGAATGTAAAATGCTGAAAGCTTGTTGTTTGTTTTGCCACCTCTTGTAATACAGAGGTGACTTTATTATGTACAGCAATTATCTGCACACAAGGGGTTATGTTTTATGAGAATGAAATCTTTTTGTAACCTCCACGTGAAGCACCCCTGTGGGAAATGACCAGCACAAGTGATTGTTAGTTGCACGTGGTGGTTTGTTAACTGAAAGGATCTTAGAGCATTTGGTGGCTATTGTTTGTGGGGCTTTTGTTAAAATGTCATACACCTTCATGATAAGGGCTGTCCCCCAAATTACTAATACTGATTCTTTTTAAAAAAATAAGCTTTTTCTTGGCCTATGTTTTTGTCAGGGCACCAAAGAAAGCTGTAGCATAGAAGTTTGACATCACCCTTCTTATTTATCAGAATTTGTGTGAAATCTGGTTGCCTTGGGTTCCAACCTGTGATATCATCTGGCTCCAATTGAACACTAACCTTGCAGGTATCTGACAAAAAAAATCATTATGTTTAATTGAACAGTTGCAATATTTACCTGTATCACATTGCATTGTGTATAAATAATCAATTGAATGCTAAGAAAAACAGTCTTAAGCTGGCAATTATAGATTTGTTAGCACAAGATTCTAAAAATCCTGAATACAGCCTTTAAGCTAAGAGGTTGTTTGAATGCGTAGGCATAAATATCTACTTGGGCACATTGTGATCGTGTCAGAAAGTAAGGATCCTATTTTGAATGCTAGCACTGATGTTGTTAGGTGGACTGTATTCTGGACTATCCTTCTAACTAAACCCCTTGGGCTTCTAGATATAGGAATTGGGTAAGTTCTGATTTAGCACCATGTGTGTGAAACAGGGGGAATACTTGCATTCAGGATACATTATTTCCCCCCGTCTTCCTTTTTTTAACAGCCTTACCGATGTTCTGCCTCAGTTTTTGCTTGCATTTTGTTGAATTGGCCATATCTGTTTCACAAGTGTTCAGTAGTCAAAGTCTTGTCTAATAGTTGTTAATAATGAAGAAACCCTTGAAGCTGTTCTAATGAAAAATAGGTTCCTTGTAGCTTCTTCAGAAACATTCAGAGTAGATACAGGACAGTAATGAACCCTTCCTCAAAGCTTAGCAAGTAGCAGAATAATGGAATTTCGTTTCCGTCCAGACCTTTAATTCGTGAACAAGCATGGCCAGTCTGTATGGTGACTTAATTCACTATGCAAAAAATCTCGGGCACCTAATCATTTCATCCTAACTCACTGTAATGCAGATAGGATTATTGCATTAGAAATGTGATTTTAAATGGCCTGAGGCAGTAATTTGTCAGCATTTGGAAGGATTAACTCCATTAAAGTTAAAGCAACAACAACCATTCTTTTGTATTGCATCACAGGTCACAATACTAAACATTTAGCGTAACTCATGTGTGAATCTTCTTACAATTGTATGTTTCCTGGCAAGCTGGGAAACCATAAGCTACTTCAGTTACACTGGAATTATTGCTGCTTACAGAGGTCTAGAGGAGACAAATGGATATGTCTTCATCTCTGGCAAATTAATATAAACCCCTTTCTAGGAACAGCTGGAAGTCTTGCTGTGTCAACATATGAAATGATATCAATATTTCTTTCAAACTTATGAATGTCTTTGAGGTAGGGATGAAAATACTGTATATTAAAGACAGTTTTTTGGGAAAGTGTCAGAACTGTTACCTTTGTAGCTTTCTCCATGGGATCAAAAAAGGTTTGCCCTTATTGAGTGCCCTGGAAATTAGGAACAGGCTTATGATTATAAATACTGAATTCAGACAAAGGTATTTTTCCTATCAGAAAATCTTCTCAGAAAGTCTCTCCTTTTAGGAGACAGTAGGCAAAGCTGTTGCTGGTGGTGGTGAGAGTATCAGTGTTTTGTCTAAAGTCAGTCTCTGGGGATGAGCAGAACTTCGATCAAGTTGTTTTCTTACAGACACTTGCTTGTGCATCTGAAAACACTGACTGTGTATTTCTGAGCACAGTGCTTAGCCTGTAGCTGGCCCCTTTGTGCCAGGCTATTATTAAGCGACAAATTCAAGGTCCTTTTTATGTGTCATGAACACTGCACTGATCTCTAAAATCATCTTGTATCCTTAGGTAGGTGCGTTTTCCTAGAAGTAAATGTTGCAACATCAGTAGCTGGCTTGTTATACAAGTGCAGGATTTTGGCATGTGATTTTTAGAAGGGGAGGAGGAAGAAAGGTAGCCTGTGTTGAATTCCCCAGACAGCGTTAGAACAAATGTCACACATTATCAGTCCGGGCCATTGGCATGTAATGGGATTCACGCCTGCATCAGCAGATTATTAGAATGGGGCAGTGCTGTGTACGTAGGGCTGAAAGACATTTGCAGTTTTGCCATATCAGCAGCACATAACCTTTGACGTCATATAATTGGGGTGCTTCCAAGCGCTGAACCTGCTGCCCGTCACCACAATAAACTTGACTGTCATGCTCTACATAATGATGTAGTAGGAACTGCAGCATTTTGTGACATGTGGCCTGCATGTCAGAAGCATGAGAGATGTTCTAAGTTAAATTGCTAGCTTAGATCTTAGCAAAGTGTCACGTTGTAGCTTGAGAGACACGTATGTTAATAAAATGTGATGAATACAAGTGTATAGGCTTCCCCTGTGCCACTGGATAAATGATGCCTAGTCCACCTTATTTGTTGCTGAAGCTGCAATTCAAGAACTGTCTTTCATTGCAGAACGGCAGACTGCTCATTTACTTTGAATTAAGTAAGCTGTAGTATGTAACATCGCTCTGATAAAGTAGTATCCCAAAAGTGAAAGGTTCTAGAAGTGTCTTCCACAGTCTTTCCCATTATTTTAGATTCTTTTAATTTAGACCAAATTTTAGTTGTACTGTGACACTGATGGAAGTCACAATTAATTAAGCTATTGCTCTTCTAGAAAGCAGGGGTAAAGTGACAACTGTAAGCAGTCTGGGGCAGTCACACATTGGAACTCTGCTTTTCTTTGGAAGCTTCAGCTTGCACATTGGAAAGAGATAACAGTATTTCATTTAACAGTTTCTGTTACCATGGGGTGGTCATTGGAGCAAGGTTGTTTTAGATAATTGTATTATAGCAGCTATCCAGGTTTATGGAATTCAAACCCCCCATGACTCATGTTGCCCACTTTAATTTTTTTTTTTTAGAGTTGCCTGTGCAACCTTCCTATAGTAAACCACTGTGTGTGTGGATTTTTTTTAAACAACTATAAGCATAGTAAACCTGTTAAGAATTGTATTTAGATCTCTGTTTGCAAAAGCTAAAATATATAATCGGATACCTTCTCAGTACAGCTGCAATATCTTGCAGCATCTGCAACCAGAATATGCATTTGTTATGCTTCATTTCCCTCCACTCTTTAGGTGATATGACAGTATAGCTTTCTAATGTTTCAATGAAAGCGTCTTTGAGGTTTCTCCAAATAAAAGTACAGACCGACAGAAGACACTTAATAGTGGAGAGGAATGTTGACTGTGTCATTCTGAGCTTGGGATGGAGGCTGTTCAGAAAAAGATGCAAGAAACATCAAATATTGAAAACTCTTTCTTGTTGTTGTGGTTTTAACCTTAGCCAACAACTAAGGACCACATGCTCACTCACCCTCCCCCTATCCACATCATTAGGATGGGGGAGAGAATCAGAAAAGTGAGACAAATTGTGGGTTGGGATAAGTACACTTTAATGACTAAATTAAAATAAAATAGTGATAAATTCAAGTGAAAAAGGAAATAACAAAAAGAGAAATAAACTGCAAGGAAGACAAGTGATCAAAGTGAAAAAACAATTACTTACTGCCAACAGACAAATGCTCAGCTTGCCCCCACCAGTGGGAAAAAAACAACCAACCCCAGTCAAGTCCAGCTAGTCTATATGCTTAGCATATACGGCATGGGTAGCCCTTTGGCCAGTTTCGTTCAGCTCTCCTAGCTCTGCCTCCTTGCAGCTTGTGCACCTGCAGCCTCCTCAGTGCCAGGGTGTGAAAAGCTGAGAAGTCCTTGATCCCACTAAAACAGTATGTTATCAAAATTATGCTCATACTGAATTCAAGGTGCAGCATAAAACCAGCTACTAGGAAGAAAATAAACTATCCCGTCTGGAACCCGAACCCTAGTATAGCATGAACCTGGTTAGTTATAGAAATGTCAAGTAAGTGGGGAGGGGAAAAGAGAAGAGTCCCGAATCTGAACCTTGTCAGTCTGTTGACTTATATGAAATTTGCTCTAGTGATGGGATTCTGACTTCAGCAACACCAGCAGGATTTCATTTAGACCACAGCTCTACCTATCATATAGCTCTAATCAAGGAGTGCTTGCATGCATTTAGAGGAGCAGCCAGGCACGCTACTCAGACTGTGAGATGCTAAAACATACTGGCCCCTTGTGAGCTTCTCAGTGTGCCTTCTCTTTCTCCTCTCCATATGAAGGTCATAAGTTAGCATCCCTGCAGGTCTCCTGTGTGAGCAGGAGCAAAATGCTGGTTGCTCCCTGCCTTAGTTCTTATCAAAATGATATATAGTTCAAATGCTTTCAATAGCACTTGTTTCTAAACTCACATCCTTTAGACTGAAGGATCAGGGAGTGACTAGATGCACTATTACAACAGCGGATGCAAGGACCCAGCGATCTCTGATGAGAAAGGTACTGATGAGAGCAGCACAATGCATCCAACCGTAGCCTCAACTGCAACTAGTACAGAACATAGGGATTACTTTTAATTACTTTACAGAAGAGAAAGGAAAGGAAAATATGATGCTAGCTATACAAAAGAATCAGGTGTTAGAAATGGATATGTTCAGTTGAAGCTTGGATTTATTGTTAAGGTATCAGAATACCGCTTATTTTATTTGAAATAATACAGTATAGAAAGGTTGTTAAAACGTACTCACCATTCCAGCATTGGAGTACTTGATTTAATTTGATCTTCAAATGTGTTTACTTTTTGTTGTTGCTAAGACCTACTATTCTGTTCAATCTGTACTACTAAATCACACAGTCTACTGTTCATTTTGCACTTCTTATATATTATTTTCTGAGAGGGGAGCAAAAAGATTTCAGTCTGAAGGTGTCTTCACCTAGAGGATTTCTACTCCTCAGCTTTCCTCTAAAACCGTATTCCATACTAGTCTTTGTCCAAAAAAATCCTTTTTTTTAAAAAAAAAAGATGGCCAAGAAATTTCAGTTTGAAAGACCTGAGGAAACTGATGGGGTCTTAAATTGAACTCATTTTACAATTCATGATGAATTTGACCTCAAGCTCCGCCAGGGGAGATTTAGGCTGGAGATTAGGAGGAAGTTCTTCACACAGAGGGTCATTGGGCATTGGAATAGGCTGCCCAGGGAGGTGGTTGAGTCACCTTCCCTGGAGGTGTTTAAGGCACGGGTGGATGAGGTCTTGAGGGACTTGGTTTAGTGTTTGATAGTAATGGTTGGATTTGAAGATCCGATGGGTTGTTCTGTTCCTGGTTGTTCTATGATTCTATGAAGACAAAAGACTTTCCTTTCCTGAGAAGAAATTGAATATTTCTAGATTCCCGTAAGGAAATCCTACGTTGATGTAAGATTTTTATATTGCATATTTAAACTCACTGTGCCCTCCCGTTAAACAATTTTGGGCTGAGTTTGCTCACTTTGTTGCCTTACAAGTAGGAGACCGTAATTTACAGGCCCTGTGGTATCTGCTTTGTTAGTAGCTGGTCAGTGATCATCTTATTCAATGTATTTGGTGGTTTGTGACAAGTACTCTTAAAAAATTATTTTATTCTAGTAAAAAAAAAATAACACAAGCCAATGTGAGTGTGGATCTGGAAAACGTTTTTAATTTCTTGCTCATGGTGGTGGTGTGTGTCAGAGGAACTGTGTATACTGGAGATAGGATAATTGCATCCGGTGCAATATGACTGATGTGAAGCATCCATCGATCCCCAATGTTTGTGGGAGTGTCTTAAAGTGGGAATACAGTCTAAGTGTTTTGACTTCCAAATTACCTTGAAGTGGAACTTGCTCTGTATGCATTTGTTTTTCACAAATGCATTTCGACCTGCAGATTTTCTGTGATCTAGTACTAACAAAACTCTAACTTATATTTCACCATGCCCCCTAAATCATGAATACTGTAATGTGTTCATTTATTTGCACCCAAGTATTCACAACAGCTTCTCTATTCTGTGGGCTTGCATGGGAACAAAATTCTACTCATATGAATGTTTGGGGAAAAGGAAATGAAAGGAGACTTTGACATTCAACACAGTAAATATTTTCTTTTTCTGAAGAAAAAGTGAATTCACAGTGGTTTGGGGATTTCAGCTTTGTTCAGAACTGTGTGGGCAAAGCTGCTTCAGCAGTGGAATTAATTTTCCCCAGGTTGTGTGTTTCATTTCTTCTTTCTCTCCCACCCTCACAATTATCTGAAGATAAATTAGAATTCAGGAATACAACCCCTCAATTTCTGTGGGCCACTGTGTGGTTCTGTTGGGAATTGCCCATTTGTTTTATCACAGGTGTACTTGAAGGTATGAGATTCCCGCAGTGCCGAAGATGATGGTCACACTTGACTCCTTTGCTAAAAGTGGGGCAGAACTTGGTGTTTGCGTGTTTCTGTAAGAGCCACTTGGGCAAACTCCTGTCTTCAGCAGGGCAAACTCAGACTTAATTATGCTGAAGTTATTTAGGAGAGCGGACTCTTGCTTTCTAACTGATAGCCTGAATGGTTGTATGCTACTATTTCAATTGAACAGTTTTATTTTTCTGTGCCTCTTAGCTAAATGAACCTCTGACCCGCTAAGTGCCAAGTGCTGAAATAATTGCCCGTTTACTCTGTCTGCCTGATAGACTCCAGCAGAAAGCCTAGTGGGCAATAGGCAGTCTTGGCTATATGCGGGCGCTGAACAGCAGGAATAAAAACCATTACTCTTCATTTCTCTTAGTTTCCCTGCTCATTTAATAGTGCTGGGCAAAGAAAAACATTAATATCCTATTCAGCAGCCAAACGCACCAAATCGGGAGTTGTGACTTGTATGTTTTCCTCTTTTCTAATGGTATCATTAAAATTTTAACAAGTTCTCTAAATCATGTTAGTATTCCCAGGGTTAATATTGCTGAAATTGCTGGCTGCATTCCCACAGGAAGAGTTAACATTGGCTGGGGCTGTGCTGCTGGCATTTGTTGCTGGGTGGAAGGTGTTGGGACTTGGAGAAGCTCTGGTCCCAGAAAGGCACAATGAAGTCTTTGGTGATGGGGGGCATTTCCAATACACACACATATTCTTTCCTATTCACCTCACCCTTTTTACTTTCCCCCCGCTCACCCTTTTTCTCCCCACTAGTCAGAAAGCTGTCACTTCAGCTTGTACCCATTTAGATTTCTAAATGGAAATTCTTGACAATAAGCCTGCATACGTGTGAACCTAGCAGGAAGGCATACAAGTGTGCTAGTTGGTGAGTGTCAGATTTAAGAGATTGTTAGACTGTAGATGGCTTTTACTGGAGGTCAAGAAGGCTAACAAAGTGGGAGATGCAATTAAAATGGTATTTGTTAGAAAGGAATAGCCAGCTGTCTGGGCAGGCTGAACATAGGGAAATGATGGGTAGCTGGAAGGCCATTAGTAATGGCTTTGTAAGCAGTTCTGCAGCATGGGTGGCAAGCCTAAATCCAGAGCTGCTCTTTTAGCCTGCCTAATAAGAATTATTTTTTTCCCTGTATGTCAAATCCATTTTTGAATAATGGATTTGACAGAAATTCTGTGGGTTTTGGTTTAGATTTAAAAGTGAGAGAAAGACATTATTGTAGGTGCAGTAGGTAAGAGAAGAAAATGACTTAAAGCAGCTTTTGGATACCCTCTTCCACCACTGTGAAAACAAAACTGCAAGATTTTGCAGTTTGTGCTTGCAAAGTCATTGATTGAGTGTTCCTGCAAAGAGGTTGTTTGGTAAGGAACATGAGTTGGGAGAAGCAGCTCTCATTGAAATGCCTTCTCATTTTAAATGAACAGTTGGGGTCTGATTCTTGTAAGCTCTTGACAAGAGCACTACAATGCTCTCTCATTGTTAGTGGAATTTGATTGCATCTTTCCTTTATCCCCATCTTGACTAGTGAACTGTTGTTTTTTTGGCTTCAACTTCATTTACAATTTTTGAAGTTACGAGGTGGGGGTGTAGGCACTTACAGCAGATTGGCCAGTACGTTTTGGTATCCTAAAAGACACAAACTGCTATAAGAATAGGAAAAGCCCACTGCAAGGAGAAGGCTGCCTTCGAGAGGAGGAAGACAGGCCATAGAAACAGAAATGAAGTGGGGGATGAGGTGTACCTTGGTTGGTCTGGGTCACAAAGGAATACTTCTTCCGTGGGAGAGGTGGCACATGGGGGAGATGGGGAGAATTGGGAGATAAGCCAGAGTTCTTTAAAAGGTTGAGCTCACTGCCAGTGTCTTTAAAGCTTTACAGAAGTAATTCATACAAAGGTTATGATTTGTTTTGGGTTGTGTTTTTTATTGTTCTTTTAAAAAACCCCATCCCTTTAATTTTTCACCTCTCTCTATTTTACTCTCTCAAAACAGAAACCTGTAAGCAACCAGAGGAAGAGAAGGCACTTAAACCCAAGTTGCCTTTGATTTCATGCACTTCAGTATTTTTCATTATGAAATTAGCTTTTCCAAAGGCTGAGGTACTGGTGCATTCTGTGATCTAAGAATGTAACTAGGTTTTCTTTCTTGTATCTAATTAATTTATTTCTTTTGTTTACCAGTCACAAAGACCTATATATTCCATAATGTCAAATAGAGACTTCGTATAAAGTAGGAACTCAACATATTGCGCTAACAGTTTCACCCAACTCAGCAAAAAAAGTTCATGTTTTAGTGCATCAGTAATAGTTATGAATTCAGCCTGCCTTTTACTTTCCCCTACAGCTGTCTCTGAAGGAAATACTGTTTGATTTCTGGATTAATTTAAATTCTTATAGTGTATGTAGCTTATTAATTCTGTAGTATTATAGTGGGCACTCCAAGGGCGGCTTTTAAGTAGTAGTACTTGTTCCCAATGCTTTAAATGCAGAATAGAAAAGACTTAAGGTGAGGAAGGAGAGCTAAAAGTGAAGGCATATACATGAGCGCTGAATGCACTGGCACTGATGGCTATAAATGAAACACTTTATAGACTGAAGTGCTTTAAATTGCCGGCCCTCTTTGTCAGTCCTTGTTACTTAGTTCTTTCAAGCTTGCTCTGCCACCGTCTTGCCTGTTTAATATTCCACTTAGGTATAACAAGAGATGAAATGTCCAAGATGCCTGCATCCTCCCGAAGTCAGCTCTACTGATGTGAATGCTTGTGTTAGTTGTTTATAAGCAATGAGCTAAACAGGGTTATAAAGCGAAGAGGGAGAGGGGGAAGAAAGACTGTTGTGACTTCTCTTAATTTGCTGTTCTTTTTATCAGGAAAGGAAATAAATTCTGTCCATTTCCTACACCAAACACATGCACTCTGGATAATAGGAATCGCTTCAATAAGCACACGCTGCTAAGGCCCAGATAAGGACTGTTTCTGTGCCTGAAATATCAAGGACCAGAGTGTGCTGTGTGGGAAGCTGGTGTGGAATCATGCTGCTGAGGAAGCAGTGGGTAGTAATGTGCATGGGTGACACTGATAAATGGCTCCTCTAAGCAAGCATCTGCAGCAAATTGTCAGACTGAGACTTCCCAGCATACCCTAGACCTCTGCATGAATGAAATCTCTGTTGTGCCTTTATCCACCTCTGTATGAAATGAGAGGATAGGATTCATTGCTTCAGTGCAACTTTTATGACTCAGCTCCACTTATGTACATATACGTGTATGTGTAATATACATTTCTTTTTCTGCACCGCTTTCTGTGGCAACGACTGCAGAACTCCCAGTATCCTCTCGCTGAGTAGCCACACAGCTTTCTGAAAGAGGGCAAAATGGCTTTCAGGGTAAAGGACAGGCCTTTTACTTCTGGAAACCTAAAATGAAATGTATTCAACGTATTCAGTTTTTGGCCAGATGCATGTATGATAAAGGTAAGTAATAAGCGTGGCTTTTGTTTTGTTGTTTTATTTTGTTGTGGTTATTTTAGCAGAGGTTGAGATGGCTGGGAAAGAAAAAGGAAAGTTCTTGGATTCTTTTCCTTTCTGAAAAATAATTATTGTCTTCAAAAGGCTGTGAGGCAGTCTGCAAATCTGTTTTGTACTGAAGTAAAGCCTCTCATCTTTTCCTTGTTGTCACTGGATATCACCAATGAGTGAAAAAAATCGGGCTTGCTCTTTACTTTTCTTCAATATGTTTTTAACTTCTTCAAGGCAATTTTCTATAATAACTTGTCATTGAAACTGAAAGTTTGGTAATTTAAGTTTTGATGGAAAGTTCTCTTGAGATCAGGGTGGAATTTCTGGACAACCTAGAAAACAAGCAGAGACCGCCAATGTTAGATGGTTAGCATATACTTCCAGTACATAAAGATCTATATAAGATCTCTGCTTCTTCTTAGTTGCAGCTAATACAATAAACCTCCAGGCTCTGAGAAATTAACTCCTGTGGGCTTAGCTACAAGGATGTAAGATGGTAACCTCTGACCCCTTTTCCTGGTGAGAGGAAAAGGGCTTTGGGTTCTTTGACCACGGAGTAGTTCGTGCACCCCCTGACATGGGTGCAAAGGTTGGGACACGTGGGTCTCCTAGTGGGGCTAAGGCCCTTGCTAAAAACCTAGCTAAGCTCATAAATAGAGCTTTAAACTAGGTGTGAAGAAGGAGGGGATCCAGTCCAGGCTAGACAACCACGTGCCTGGATGTAGGCCACTGAAGTTTAGGAGGGGGCGTGCTGGTGAGGACCACCAGCGCGTCACCGTTCAGGTAGTGGGGGAGAATGCAGCCTCGCTCAACAAGGGAGGTATAGATATTCTAGCAGCAACTACTCCAGGAGGACTAGTCCCCTCTAGGAGGGCTGAAGGCTCTGCTACTCAGCTGAAGTGCATTTACACCAATGCACGCAGCATGGGGAACAAGATGGAAGAGCTGGAAGCTGTTGTAGGGCAAGGTGCCTTTGACGTCGTTGCCATCACGGAAACGTGGTGGGATGACTCTTATAACTGGAGTTTGGGTATGGTGGGGTATAAACTCTTCAGGAGGGATAGAAAGGGTAGGAGAGGGGGTGGAGTAGCCCTTTTTGTAAGGGAGGACTTGGACACCATTGAGATGGATTGTGGCGATGAGGAGATTGAGTGCCTGTGGGTTAAGATCAAGGGAGCCCATAACAAGGGGGACTTTGTGATGGGAGTCTGTTACAGGCCACCCAGCCAAGGAGAAGCAGCTGATGAGCTCTTCTTTAAACAGCTGGGGTCAATCTCCAAGTCAGTGCCTCTTGTCCTTGTGGGAGACTTCAATCTCCCTGATATCTGCTGGAAGTACAACACAGCAGAAAGAAAGCAGTCTAGGAGGTTCCTGGAGTGCGTGGAAGATAACTTCCTTGCACAGCTGGTCAATGAACCTACGAGGGAAGGTGCCCTCCTGGACTTGCTGTTTGTCAACAGAGAGGGGCTTGTGGGGGATGTGAGAGTAGGGGTTCGCCTAGGTCTTAGTGATCATGAGATGGTAGGGTTTTCTGTCCTAGGTGAAGCGAAGAGGGTGCTAAGCAGGACGGTTGCACTAAATTTTCAGAGGGCAGACTTTGAACTGTTCAGAAGGCTGGTTGGCAAAGTCTCCTGGGAGACAGCACTTGAGGGCAAGGGAGCCCACGAGGGCTGGGAGTTCCTCAAAAAGGAGATCCTGGCAGATCAGGAGAAAGCCATCCCCGTGTTCTGGAAAAAAGGCTGGCAGGGGAAAAAACCAGCTTGGTTAAGTAGGGAAATCTTGAGTGAAATTAGAAAAAAAAGGAAGATTTATAGGCTCTGGAAGGGGGGACAGGCCTCTTGGGGGGACTTCAGGAGGGAAGCAAGGCTATGTAGGGAAAAAATCAGAGGGGCTAAGGCTGAGCTAGAGGTCAGATTAGCTAAGTCAGCAAAAGACAATAAAAAATCTTTTTATAAGTATATTAACAGTAAAAGGAGGACTAGGGAGACCATACAGTCCCTTTTGGACTCAGAGGGAACAGCAGTGACAGGGGACAAGGAGAAGGCTGAGGTACTTAATGCCTTCTTTGCCTCAGTCTTTAATTGTAAAGAAAGCTGTTCCCTCTGTATAGATACCCGGGAAACAGAGGAGAAATATGAGGCTCCCATAGTCCATGAGGAGGTGGTCAGAGCCCTGCTTGGCCAGCTGGACACCCACAAGTCCATGGGGCCAGATGGGATACATCCTAGGGTTTTGAGGGAGCTGGCGGATGTATTGGTCAAACCCCTTTCCATCATCTTCCAGCAGTCCTGGAAGACTGGGGAGGTACCTCTGGACTGGAGGCTGGCTGATGTAGTTCCCATTTACAAGAAGGGTAGCAGGCAGGACCCGGGGAACTACAGGCCAGTCAGTCTGACCTCAGTGCCAGGGAAAGTCATGGAACAGGTGATCTTGAGTGCTCTCATGAAGCACTTACAAGAGAACCAGGTGATCAGGCCCAGTCAACATGGGTTTACCAGAGGCAGGTCCTGCCAAACCAACCTGATCGCCTTCTATGACAAAGTCACTCGGCTGCTGGATGAGGGAAAGGCTGTGGATGTGGTCTTTCTGGACTTCAGTAAAGCCTTTGACACAGTTTCTCACAGCATTCTGCTGCGGAAACTGTCAGCCTCTGGCCTGGACAGACGCACACTCTCCTGGGTAGAAAACTGGCTGGATGGCTGGGCCCAGAGAGTGGTGGTAAATGGTGTTAAGTCCAGCTGGAGGCCAGTGACAAGTGGTGTCCCCCAGGGCTCAGTGCTAGGTCCAGTCCTGTTCAATGTCTTCATCAATGACCTGGATGAGGGCATTGAGGGTACCCTTAGCAAGTTTGCAGATGACACAAAGCTGTGTGCAAGTGTCGATCTGCTGGAGGGTAGGGAGGCTTTGCAAAGGGACCTGGACAGGCTGGAGTGCTGGGCAGTGTCCAACGGCAAATGCCGGGTCCTGCACTTGGGGCACAACAACCCTAAGCAAAACTACAGACTGGGAGAAGCCTGGCTGGAAAACTGCCAGGAGGAGAGGGACCTGGGGGTGTTGGTCGACAGCCGACTGAACATGAGCCAGCAATGTGCCCAGGTGACCAAGAAGGTCAATGGCATCCTGGCTTGTATCAGAAATGGCGTGACCAGCAGGTCCAGGGAGGTGATTCTCCCTCTGTACTCAGCACTGGTGAGGCCGCTCCTTGAATCCTCTGTCCAGTTCTGGGCCCCTGACCACAAGAAGGATGTTGAGGCTCTGGAGCAAGTCCAGAGAAGAGCAACGAGGCTGGTGAAGGGGCTGGAGAACAGACCCTATGAGGAGCGGCTGAGAGAGCTGGGGTTGTTCAGCCTGGAGAAGAGGAGGCTGAGAGGAGACCTCATTACTCTCTACAAGTACCTGAAAGGAGGTTGTGGAGAGGAGGGAGCTGGCCTCTTCTCCCAAGTGACAGGGGACAGGACGAGAGGGAATGGTCTCAAGCTCCGCCAGGGTAGATTTAGGCTGGAGATTAGGAGGAGGTTTTTCACGCAGAGGGTCATTGGGCATTGGAACAGGCTGCCCAGGGAGGTGGTTGATTCACCTTCCCTGGAGGCGTTTAAGACACGGGTGGATGAGGTAATGAGGGACTTGGTTTAGTGTTAGATAGGAATGGTTGGACTGGAAGATCCGATGGGTCTCTTCCAACCTGGTTGTTCTGTGATTCTGTGATTCTGTGATTCTGTGATTCTGACTGAGCAGCAGAAAGATAACACTGATTGTCAGGGCAGAAGTACTTACGTGTACACGTCTTGGCTGCTAGATATCACTAACAGACACCTTAACTCAAGTTTACCTTCACTGGCAAGATAAATATGGGTAGTTTGGATGCAGCTGAGGTTAAGATATGAGTCCTGTCCCACCACCCTGCTGTGGTGTTGATGGCTAGCTGTAACTGTCTGCTTTACCCTGCTGCTGCAGTTCTCTTAAATAGGCACTTGAGTACTGGAGCCCTCAGTTTCTTGTTATCTTAGCCTTTGCCTTCAGGCCATTTCTGTCTGTCTTGCTGGCTTTTTGTAAGAAGCTTTAATATTTGTTTCCCTATAATGTGGAATAGGACTGTCCTGAAGCTTCCATAGGAAAAGACTTTTAATTGCTCAGTGGAAGAGGAGGATTCTCCTAGAAGAGTATAGGTCAAGTGGTTGTAACACTCATGGTAATCACAGGACTTCACAGAGTTACAGTTACTCACATCAGTGTGCCTGTGTCTCAGTAAATGTCTGCTTCTATTTTTACAGCTAAGGAGAGGAGGTAGAGCAACTTGGAACTGATTAGTTTGTGTTTTTGACTAATGGGCATTTTTCTTTCTGGCTAATGTTGCCCATCTCATTCCCTAACTGCTCTTGTGTGCTGGCTCAGCATTGGCTTTTCTGACTGTACAGAAAAGAAGAGGGGAGTGTGATTTGCATTTCAAAGCTGTCAGCCTTAAAGGGCTTGGAATATGGCTATTGAATATAGGGTAACTAATTACTCAGTTATGACAAAAAGTCTTTTAGGAAGACCTTGACTTCTGATTGATACCAGAAGCTGTTAGTTTAACCAAAAAAAAAAAAAAAAAGAAATTGCTAATGTGGCTCTTTTCCTTTGTGATTTTTCAAGAGAGTGTTTGCTAATTCTCTTTTTTTTTTTTTCCCCTCCTACCTTGGACAGTTCATATCTATGAATAATTTAATTGTCCTTGGCTGTCTGCTGTTGTGAATGTCATGCTGTTAGGCATTCTGTATTCATGTGGTATTTGTTAATGTTTGTTTTGTATTCTGTCTGCCTCTGTGCCTTTCCAGAGATCAAATGGATGATGCAAAGCTTGACAACATATAAATGCTATTAAACTGCATCTGAAGGAATAGAAAGGGGGCCTTTGTCATTTCATTAGTTAGAACATTAATTGGAATAGATTGCTCAGTGGTTTTCTTGCCAGTGGAGAAGCAGAAGTTTATGAAAACGTTTTTCTACTTTTCAAAAAGTTTGTCTTGAGAATATGTCTAGAATTTATAAGTAACAATTTGTATGGCTTGTGCAATATCCCAAATGTGTTCCCTCTGTGTTCTGTCTCTAGACATTATTCATTGCTGTCATCATTAACAAGCTTTAAACTGCAGAAATACCTCTTCTCAGATTTTAATTCTCTTCTTCTTCATTGAGGTTTTTATTGCTTTGACTACTCTTGTCATGACACTTTTCAGGTGAAGAAATGAATCTGTAACTTTTTTTTTGATTGTATGCCTTCTGATCCAAACATGAGTATCATTATTAGTATTCCAAACATTAGTTTATGACTTGTCTGTAATCCTCATGAGCATCAGGTTGAGACCTTGAGAACAGTAGGCAAACAGCACACCCAAAACTACTGTTTGTAGTTTTATCAGGTGTGTGAGAAACCAGGATAATACTTTCCTGCAGTTCTACAAAGCCATCTAAGAAAGCTTTATACTTCAGAAAAAACATGGTGAAACTTAAAAATAATAGTATTTGCTATCATATTAATGCCTGCTTTGCTGCTGGTTGTTACATGCATAGTAACATTTAAGGTAACGTCAGTCTTTAGCATCCACAATTAAAAAGTATTTGAGCATATGCTGCTGCTCTAACAGCCTCCACTTCTGTAGATGTTTTAGCTAAGTATCTCAAAAGTTTCTCAGCTGCTGCTTATCTTCTTGTGTTTTGTTGTCTACCAGATTCTGCTACACGTTTCTAGGCTTCACAGTACTGTTGCATAGACCTGAGGGGCATGGTTTAGTATATGATAGGAATGGTTGGACTCGATGATCCGATGGGTCTTTTCCAACCCGGTGATTTTATGATTCCATGACCTGTAAGCAGCAGAGGGTTTTTTGAAGTGCTTCTGGTGTGCTTAATACAGAGGAGAGTAACTTTCTGTAAAGCTGACCCCACTGTTACAGGACAGCCAGACTGCAGGCACAAGCTTGCTTTGCTTGGCTGAGGCCTTGAGGGTCCAGTCCTGTAGCTCTTGTTCCTGGATGTCAGCCAAGTGGCTGTGGGTTCTAGGACTAAGCATCAGTTCTGTGGTGGCTCTAGAGCTGGGCATGTTTGGAGGCACCATTCTCACTGCGTGCAGCCCTGGATGTGCTGCCTCTTTGTCTGTGGAGTGGTTTGTTAGGCTGCTTTTAATTTGAAGAATCTGTGGCAACCTGCTTGCTCTGTTGTAATACTGTTTTTATGTCAGACCTCCAGCAGCATGCTGTGAGTGAGCTGGAGACCAGCATGAGCATTAAGGTAGAAAATCCACTGGAAGCATATTGCAGTGCATGTGCATTTAACTGTAAAATAATTAAACTCATTCTAAACTGTGCATCCTACACCAGACTCCATCTTTGTTTTTATTCTGGCAACTGTAGTGACTCTGATGAAATTATAGGGTGTAAAACGAGTGAAATGTGTCTGTAGGTGTTCCAGTATTTGTTAGAGGGCTCCCCTGTGTTGCGCGAAGCAGTATTGGAGTTTCTGCTTCCCTTTGCCATTGTCTATTGAAGGATCCTGTCAGGCAGTCTGATACTTGTTAGAGCACCCAAAACAGAGTTGCTAATTGGAGACTTCCCTGTGCTTTCCTTATGTGCTGCTTTTTCTCTTCAGGAACCAACCAACACACTGTGTACTTATTTCCTTTAAACTCCTATGCAGTTTTATCCTCTCTGCTCCATTTTCTGCTGTCTTGATAATTTTCTTTTCCCTAACTAATGACTCACCTGGACAGGATTGCTGTCGGCTCTGTGATTATAGCAATTAACTCTAACCCTAAGGAAAGGGCTTGCTGTGTTGCCTGGCAGCCAAGGGTTTACAGGAGCTGGTAAAACAGAATAGATCAGACTTCACTTTTCCTTCATTTTAATCTTGTTATTGATTAGCAAGAAAAGCAACTTATTGTGAAAAATCTTGTCAGTTTTCAGGTTGGTGAGGGTATTTCCAGAATCTGTTGCCTTGTTTCAGAGTTGCTGTGAATTCCTTACAGCTTCTAGCAAACAGCAAGGTTGTTTAGCCTGGAGAAGAGGAGGCTGAGGGGAGACCTCATTGCTCTCTACAACTACCTGAAAGGAGGTTGTGGAGAGGAGGGTGCTGGCCTCTTCTCCCAAGTGACAGGGGACAGGACAAGAGGGAATGGCCTCAAGCTCCACCAGGGGAGGTTCAGGCTGAACATTAGATAAAAGCTTTCACAGAAAGGAGGTGCCCAGGGAGGTAGTTGAATCACCTTCCCTGGAGGTGTTTAAGGGACAGGTAGTTGAGGTGCTGAGGGACGTGGTTTAAAGTTTGATGGGAATGGTTGGTCTTGATCTGATGGGTCTCTTCCAACCTGGTGATTCTATGATTCTATGACTTCTGTAAACAGGACTTCTTAAGCCTGACATAAAGGAATTGAGAACTACAACTGCAGTCATTGTCATAATAATTTTTTCTTCTGTATGTTGGACTTAATTTCATAGTGGTATTTAGTCAAACCTTAGTATTTTCATCTATTTGGTAGTAGAGAATAATGAAAATAGTTTCAAGTGAAGTTAGGGCCTTTGGACTATGCTATAGCAAGCTTGCTTACACATTAATAACTGAAAACAGATGTGTAAGCAAGAATTTTGAACACTGAACAAAATGAGAGCGAGCAGTGCGTATATAGGGATGTCAAAGTGGGCCTCACTCTGGGTACCAGGTGCTATCAAAGGACACCTATCAATTAACATCAGAGGTGATAATGTGAACAAGCCGTCTGAATTGGGGCAACGTGACACAATTAAATCTTTATAGGGCTAACCGCAGCCTGCTGATTTGGCTGCATGAGAGGAAAGATAGATCTGCCTACAAAAAAACCATGGGGCTAATAAAGCTAAAATTTGGTTTTGTACCACCACTACCCCTTCTAATCATCCTTTTACCAAACATCAGCACAGATGGAAAATTCAAACTAAGCTCACAAATCTAGCTCTATGGAAACGGAAAGGTGTGGAGTAGAGCAGTACAGCTCTCCGGGGATGAAGTGCTGCCAGGCTCGATAGTAGATGCTTTAGGTTAGAAAGAACTCCTGGAAGTTACATAGTCCAGCTTCCTCTTCAAAGCAGGGTGAATTCGGGTGTTAGATCTGCTTGCTATGGGATTTGTGCAGTGAAATTAGGAGCATCTCCAAGGCAAGAGATTGTACAGCCCCTCTGAACCCCCTGTTGCCTTGCTTTTGCCGCACTGAACTCCCAAGTGGACGTTTCTACCTCTTCTGCCAGCAGTTACTTGCCCAACCTCATGGTGAACTTTTGGGAAGACAACCTGGCAAAATCACCCCCCTCCCCAAATGCCTAGTACTAGAAAAAGGGTTATCAGTGCATGAAATGTTAATCAGTAATTCAGACTTTGCTTCACCTTGTTCGCCTTCAGTCTGGTGGTCTCTCTTTTCTAGGGCCAAATATCTACATCCAGCTGAATGATTAAGGCATGAACTGCTCATCTGACATCAGAATATTTGTAAACACTATGACTACATATAGCCACAGGCAAATTTTTGTTTTTCCCCCCTACAGCTTGACTACACGAAGAAAGAATGTACTCATAATTAGAAGGCAAAATAAGCCAGCCCTTACAGATATGACAACCTTAGTTATTACACTTCTGTTAGCATCCTCCATATTTTTTTGAGTCTGTAGCAATATGGGTAGAGATGCCAATTTCATTAACAGAATGCCAAGCCTTTGAACTAATCTGAAGGCAGTGAATTTAGTATGGCAATGCAGGCAGACAGACAAATATAGTATTGACAGTAGGAACAGTCTAAATATACTTTGTGCAGTACTTATGTGTGGCCACGAATGGCCACTTGCAGTGACAAACGGTGTATTAAATAGCATCTGATCGAAGAAGGCCTATAAGAAGGGGAAAGGTTCTTGAAAATCATAAATGCATCTTACAGATGTGTATGTGTTTCCCCTGTGCAGACTGTGAAAAGATGTGATTTAGTCCTGCTGGGACTTACATGTTTGTGCTGGGCTGCCCTGGTGTCTGTGTCTGTCTCTGTAACAGTCCGTTCAATGCAGAAAGCTTCTTTTCTGGAACTGTATATCATGGAGATGTCCCACCTTGGGCTCTTTTTCCTAAGTTGTACAACAGTCCACTGCAGGGCTCTGCCTTTGGGAGGGAGTGTAACACCAAGTGCATGGAGCTGCTCTTGCTTCTGTGCTTTTGGTCAGCACAGTCAGCTGTTAAGCTTCTCTGAGACACATGCCTTAAGCATTCAGTGTTCTCCTTTGCCCCTGCCATGCTGTGCCTATAAACAAAAAGGAATCAACTCTGCGTTTGCATTGCAACAGAACAAATTCATATTTGACTGAGTGCTTGCAGTTAGAACAGAAACTCATCATAATTTCTTAATCTGCAGTCACTGATTGTTTCTGCCTTATCCCTCTGGTGTTCAGCAAGGCTAAAATCTATGAAGTCTGGATTACTGACTGAAAAGTATCAATGGCTTAGCAATTTATGTTCAAAATATGGATAGACATCTATCGTGAAAGTCAGACTTTCACAAAAACATTATGAGAATTATTTGACCTGGCTACATTTTAATTACAAGGGTTTACTGAAGAAACAAAATAACACATCCTGGTAATACCAGATTCTCCCTGGGTTGTGAGTTTATTGTGGGATACCACTGCACTTCTCAAAATTATATCCTGGGCACTTTACTTCGAAACTTAATTTGGTTATAGCTCTCCAGTAGCCACAGACTTTAAGCTGATCTTGTGGTCCTGTAGGCTATGACTTCTCTACCAAAGCTCATGGTGTTCTATTGATAATGGTAGTAGATTGGAAGTGAAATTGGATTTCCATCTTTATGTGACTGTTGTGCTGCTAATTCTCTTTCTCTTCATTCTGCTGTTGTGGGAAAAGAGAGAACTAATTGCAAGTCCCTGGCTGTGGCTACTGATCATACTTTGTGGGCTGCTTCTAACTGTTATAGGTATTTCAACAAGTCCAAAGAATCCTAGGAGTAGAGTGAACATTGCTATATTTCTCTTGCATTATCCTCTGCCCTTTTGTTAATACTTCTGCCTCATATACTTAAGTGTCTCAGCCCTTTTTTGAATTATACCTATTTTGGCTAGTTTACAAAAACAACTGTGTTTGGGTTTTTTTTCTATAAGATATCTGGTAAAAATAAACTGATATGTCAAATTGTTGAATTTTAAAGAGAGTGGTACTACCTCAGACCTTGTTGCCAGCAGACACCAAGCAAGTGTGCTTTTGAATTCATGCAATTCTGAGCTTCCTCTGCCTCTGTCCATTCCAAGGAGGAAATCTGAAAGCTCACTTATTCTAGTTACCTCTTGAGTCAAAATATGGACTGAGTCGCGACAATCACTTTCCCTCTCTGAGTGGTGGGAGCACTGATGTGGTAGAGGGATATAGGTACTAGATGCCAATTTCCTCCATGGGCCAGTCCCCTAGAGGCTGGTTACCTAGATGTGGTGGCAGAATTGATGAGTGTCATTCTTGTTCCTCAGGAGGATGCTGTGCTGCACTGTGGGAGCTTGCTGGACATGAATGATGGGAAGAGAAAAGGCCAGGGAAGAGGTGGAAAAGAAAATATCTTTTTTTTTTTTTTTTTTTTTTTTTATTGCTGTCAGTTTCTGACAGCTGAGAGTTGTCTGCTTCTGCCAATGAAAATCATATGTAATAGGAACTTTCCCATGTTCAGACAGTTTAATTATTCAAAATATGTTAAGAATTTTTAATATCTGGACTTAGTTCAAGTAATAAATACATTAGCTCAATTTTGAAAACGCCTTCAAATATTCACAAGTATTAATGAATTTATCCTTCAGCCCTTTGTCTGCCCTGGGGAATATATGACTAGAGATCAAAGGTATGGGGGAATGAAATTACTTGTCACAGTCACTAGGAGCCTTATAGTTTGATTCCCAGGACCTGAGTTTTAATGACTAATAGCAATGTGGCACAGTGAATAGTTGCTAAACTTCTGTATGAAAGCTGGAATTCTTTCTTGCACAGTCAAATCATATGGCCTTGAACAAACTATGTTACCTACAATTATTTTTACTTTTGTTTCTTTGCCCTGATCCCTTTCTCCCTCTAAGACTACAGGTTGTCATTGGGAAGAAACTGTCTGTCTTTGTATAGTACATGGCATAAAGGATCTTGAATGTTTTTTTTAATAGGTTTGTTTATTTCTTTTGACTGTGACCTCTAAATGCTACCCAGTTATGAAGCATAAAACAATAAATGTGGAAACAGTTTTTACAGTGTTGTGTTCTCTCAGGTTTTACTTTCTTTGATGTATTTTTGCATTGTGGCTTTAAATCTGTGGATATCCTTACTGCTCTAGGTTGCCATAAAGCAGTCTATATACCTTCATTAAAAATGACTTTCTCTAGTCTAGTTTCTGGTGTTTTACAAATTAAATACTCAAATAACAGGTTCTTCCATCATCTTACTTACCTTACTCTTATTTTTGGAATATAGATTCTGTACTGCTAGTCCTGCTCTCTGTTTGTTTCTTGATTTTTTTTTTTTTTTTTTAACATTGCAAATAAATACACCGGCAAATTTAAATTAACCTTAACTATAATTTACTGCTGGACCAGGACAAATTCCAGCCTACTGTATCCTTTAAAGATTTAAAGAAAGAGGTGTGTGTTAATGTCACAGGCATATTCTCTCTGAAGGGTCTAGTTGTTGCCTGTGTAATGCTTGCTGACACTCAACCTAGTCTTCTAATTGTAGCAGGGGAAAATACAACCCTTGTCAGAGTCACTGGTGGGTCAATGGAGAACAAAGGCAGTAATCAATCCAATGCCTAATTAAAGGCACTGGTGCCAGGAAATGATAGGGAATTCAACAGCCTGACACTCAAACTTCCCTAATTGGACTCGTGTTCTTTATAACTACCCTGTGCCCTGCTCTGTATTGTCCCAGCTATGATAGCCGTATCTCACTGTTCAGTGTTTTGCTGTGCTCTTGATTTTAAGGCAGAGATGGGTAGAGGGATCCATTAGCAGCAAGTGCTGAAGCTTTGTACTCACTTTTTTTTTTCTTTTAAATCTCATTTACTGAATAATAGTTATAAGCAAGTTGATAGACTTCCACAAAAAGAGAGTATGTCTAAGAGAGGAAAGTGCTATAAGGTTGCTATTGATCTTATATTCTTCAAATGAGAGAGCAGAGAGCAAATAAAGGAAATAGTACTTTTGGATGGAGAGGGGAACTGGTTCATTAACAATTTCATTTAAAGTGCTGTGGTTACTACTTCTTCATGAGATTAAAAGGAACTCCCTCTAAATAACTTCAGACCAGAAGAAGAGCTTAAACAGCAAGTATTTTTGACCAGGAAACAAAATTGCTTTTCACATCAGGTAATTATATGATAAACTGTAGCAGTTGCCACAGGAATCTGAGAAAATTCTTACAAACCTGTTAGGACCACTCTGTAAGTGTAAATACAATAAATATCTGTTAGCTTGAGCTGTGCAATCTGTTCTAGTTAAATAACTAGTTCTGTCATTTTTGTGGGAAAGGATCCTGCAGAGCGTCTTAAATGAGGAAGAGAAATCCTGATGGAGTCTTCAGTAGCTTCATAGAAAAATGCGTTTTGAGTGTCAGACTAATTTGTTATACTTCTGTGGAAATTTCCCCTCCCACACTGGATACTTTATTGGAGTTGTCGGTACAGTAGTGAGGATTTGATTCTGATTTTTTGCAGCTGTATCCCTTTTGTCATTCCCTCCTCAGGTACAGAGTGGCATGTCTTAGTACAAGGTAGCCAACCATAAATAGTTTCATAGACTTCAATGGCATGTTGCCCATGTAACACACATCAATATATTTTTGAAGGGCTAGTTCATAGGCCAGGCTGCAGCATTAGTTTGCTTCTGGTAGCAGGGCAATGAGATGGAACCCTCCCTGCATGCCAGCTGCTCCTCGGTATTAGGGAAACATATTCCCATGTTTGCTTAGAAACATGAAAACCATGTGAAGGAAGAGACGTTTCCCTGTAAACATAATGAATTGAGATATTTTTGTTTTCTTTTCAGAGAAATTGCAGGAATAACCATATGTATCCAGTTCCTCACTGGCATAGTTAAGTGAGCTACTCCTATTACTCTCATTGACTGGTATTTTTTAACCGAGTTGGGTGACATTGAGTAAAGGGATTCTTCATTGTGGAGTGGAAAAACCATTATAGAACAGTATTTAAAATACAGAGAAATGTAAGCTACTGTATTTGTGTTAATAGCATTTTTTTTTCATCCTAGAGCCATATAAATGTTTCAACAAGAATTTAGTTTTGTATTAGGTGAAATGAATCTGAAGGAACTAGATAACGTCTGGAAGCAAATGAAGCCAGTTCTCTAGTCTTTTTGCCATGCTCACCAGATATGACCACAAAATAAGCTCAGTAGATAAAAGGGCATTGAATAACTTTATTTTTGTTTTCTGGTAACAACTGGTGTTTTGACACTTCTGAACACTTTTAAATTATGGGAATCTTAAAGCATAAAACAATTATTACTTATACCAATGAATTTCAGCAGAGTTGTTTTCTAGTACCTAATCACAATAATGAAACTTAATCAAGTTTGAACTTCAAACCATCTGAGAAATAACTAATAAACATGACTAATGAGTGGGCTTTCTGTATATATTAGAAACAGTCTTTCTTTGTATTTACCTCTAAAAACTTGGAAATATCTTGGTTGCCCATTATAAGAGGTGTGGAAAACTCTCCACAGACTTGCCTGTCTCCCTCCTAAATTGCCCAGCCTCCTGCAAATTATGTACCTTGCAGAGAAACATTATTAATTCCAGTGGATTGGCCTGCGGCATAGTCCAAATCTGCTTATAGTCTTTCAACACTTTGGTATTGCTTATACCCCTAAGAAGGAGGATCAGAGGCATGCAGAGGAGGAGGAATGGACCCACAAACCAGTGTTATAAGAACTTTGAAACGAGTACAGCAACTGCTTTCTCTTGGACCTCTTGTTTAACTCAATCTAGTGGTATAAGAGTTTTATAATTTTTCATAAGTGAAAAATTTGAATAAACAGATCTAACCAACCAACCAGCCAGTTCAAGCACTTGCAGGATCAGACCTATGATCATATACACTGACTATTTACTATTTATTTATGCAGTCAGGTCTTTTTAACTGAACAATAAAGAATTTGAGGGAAAGAGGGGAAGGCCAACCCAAAAATGTAATAAAATTGTAATGTTGTATTCCAGATTATCAAAGGCTGATGCATCACTGTTTATCTTCTTAGAATGATGAGTTTATTAGTATCTTTGCATGCTCTAATAGGTTGCCATGTGCAGGGACTTAATAGCATATTTGTGCTGCCAGCATGATATTTAGCTACAGATCTAGCTGAGTAGCAAGTTTCTTTGAGCAGAAGGACCAGCTAAATCCAGGACTCCTTCTATCAGGTTGATAATAACAGCTCTGCTTCTATCTGGCAAGATAAGTTTTCCCAGTCTTATTCTGTTTTACTTTAGTGCAGCATGTAGCAGATGGATTTGAATCACAAGATTGGCTGATGTATGATATAGAATATAGCACAAGATATGTGTCTATTTCAATTCTCCTTGGTGCAGAGGATAATGTTGACTGCAGGAACACAGGGTAAGTAGTTTTTTGGATAGACTTTAGAGGGTTTGTTAACTGGAGAATTTTCTCTGGCTTTTGAGTGGATAGCATATTACTTCAATTGCAACTGAGTTTCTCTGATGTAGTGGTTCAAAGGCATGCATATAATGATTACTGCTTGTTATTGCTTATAATCTTTCAGTGTGAGTTAAATCAGAAAGCCTTCTGATGGAGTGATTTATCACCAGCAGTCTTCATCTGAGTCATGCATAATATTTGATATCTACTATTGTTTTGTGGCACTAGGAAGATCTGCTGTTGCAAAGAGACCATATTACTTTCTGCTGTTGTAGAGAGTCACCAGTTGAACTTCAAATTGCATTTTGACTATTTAAATGAAAAGTTTGAGTTTTAACTGAATTTTCCATGGGCTAATGGCTGTTTCCCCCCTTTCTAGCCCTGAATGAAAGTGGGCAAGTGAGAAGTTTTCAATGGCAGAATGTGACAGGTGAAATGCAGCACAGAGCTGAAACCTTTGTACGCCAGGACTTGACTTCATGCTAGACTTATAAATTTGAATGACATTCACGCAGGACTAATGACTTATGCCTACCTTCTCCTGAAATCTTCTCTTTGAACTCGCATAACTGACAAAACTGGTATCTTCTTTCTCGTGTGGATTCTTATTTCTGCTACATGCATCCTCTATCCATTGCTGGGGTTTCAAGCTCATCTGATTCCAATAATATATTTCTCCTTTCAGTTGTGTTTGCCATTAAAATTAGTATTTGCTGACACCTAACCGGTATTCAAAGCTGAAGTTCATTGATGTGAACTATGAACACTTGCTGTCTGTCAGATACCGTACACCATTAATTAAAGGCAAAGGACAGACTCCTTAACAATGTTGTTATTTTTTCAAGGCCAAGCTTGATGTTGTCTAGTGTGTTACAGGAGATTATGCCATATTCATAATAGGGCAGGTTAGGGGTAGAAAAAATACAACTCATTGAAATTGTCTAAAAAATTTGTACACAATGTCATGTTATTTCTTGCTTCATTAGTACTGGTTGAGTTATTTCCTGCTTTATTTTGCCTTTTCATGCCTCTCAGACTCCATCCTGTTGGCCGTTGTATATTATTATTTACATCTCATGCTAAATGCTAAGTATCTGTGGAAAGCATGGTCCTATTATAGTGTGCACTGTGTACAAAAAAGAAAGGACTGCTCTCTGCTCTTAACATCTAAATTATGCAGAAAATCTGACGATGTTGCTCTGATGATTTATGCTCTTGCTTGTGATGTGGAAGCGCTGATTAGTCATGTTACATCAGTGATCATCCACCTCGACAGCTTTCTAGTCTGAAACATTAGGGTTACATTTATAATACTTCTAAGTGCTGTGTAGCCCCAGAAAAGAGGTCACAAAACCCAAGATGTGGTGTCAACCTGTGCTTCTGGATTATGCAAGGAGACCTCTAGAAAGATTTAGGGTTTAGTCCTTGAGAAGGAGATGCAAGTTTCACTGACTTGCCATGTTACTCTCTGCAAATACCAATGCCCAGGTTTCACTGTCTGAAGTACTACAAGCTAAAGACCCTTTTATTCAAGGGCCACAAGAATTTTTAGTGCTTATATGTTTTCTACAGAAATCTTCAGGTGAAAGATGTTGTGAATCTTCACCTTGTTATGGTTAAACAGTATTATCACTCTAGCATAATCAAAATTGTAACAGCATAAATGGATTTGATGATTAAGTCACTATGAATAATTTGACATGGTAATAAAAAATCAGTTATGAGTTGCAAACTGTAAACACAGATGTTTATTCTGTTTTTGTTGTAGAAGCAAGTGAAAGAGAAATGCCATTTATATTGTTATAAACCTTCCCCTGACGTTCCCTGAACTTTAAGTGAGGGAAAGAAAATGTTTCCTCAAACATCTCCGCTTCTTTTTCTCTTCCTATGGGCAGCTGCTTTTATGACCACAGGGAAATTTTGCCACCTGCATCATTAGAACACAAACTTTTAAGACATTTCCACCTCAAGGCAAAGGGAGGTAACATTGGTAAATAGCCTGTAATTCTCGATCTTACATCTTTTACACTCCCCTGTGCTCATTGCTCTCCTTTGTGGACACAGGTGGGGAGAAGCCTTTGGACTGAGAAAGTGGTGGAATGATCTCATGGGTTGTTACCCTTCTGGATTAACTAAAAGTGGTAACACTATCAAATGTTTGTTTATATTGTAACGACCTCTTTACGAGGATTGTTCTTCAGTACATACTCAGTGTATGTGGTTATAGCTCTGATCCTGCAAGCGCTTGAACTGGCAGGCTGATTCTGTGCCAATGTGTCTGCAAGTCAGTAAAGGTCCCTGGGTGTGGATACGTGGTTCTCATGCTGTAAGCGTGACTGCCAGCCTGGCACACCATCAAGCACTTACCTGGCCTTCCCCCTTCCTTGCTGCAGTGCTTGGAGCTTACACAGGTAGCGTAGCATGCTTCTCTTGTAGCCGTTACACCATTCTTGCTGCTTTGGACTATGTGTAATATATAGGCTTCCCCATGATCAATAGTAGATGTCAACTTCCCCATGAAGTACTGGCGTACTGGATTTGTCCCCATACATATGCCAACTCGGTATCATTTGTTCAGAGGTAGCGTAGCATTGTGGCATCTGTTTTGTCATTTGATGTGCCGGTCAGTTACATGGCATATGTGATATTCGTGAGACACTAATGCACAAGCCCTCTCCTGCTTCTCACTTCTGTTTGATCAGGCACTTGGCATTTCAGTTAAATTCTGTGGTCTCTGGTCACAGAAGCATGGCTCTCTGCAGTCTTCCAAAATCCATCTTATGGTGTCTGCATGAAGAAACCCTTTATCTGACAATCAGAACAGTCTGTCTAGACTTGGGCACAATTTGGTCCTTAATTCTCTCTCTGTGGTCACTTGGGCTAGAGCAAAATGAGTACAATGGAGTGGAAATCATTATTCCGTGTTTTCTTTGACTCAGTCTGGTCCTAGTGAAGTTTTGTTGTGTGCAAGGCAGCAGGGAGTTCAGGATACTCTCAACTTGAGCTGATTCTGTCATCAATGGTGTCAAGTAATTACATCAGATTTTAATGTTCAGACTTGCTGGATTTTCTATGTTATTTTTTTCAAACACCTACAGAACATCCCCCCCATTATTTTTTTCCTGAAGTAATCACTGTACTGAGCTTAACACATAATTTGCTCTTCAAATAATGTCTGGATAAACTCTTAGGGCTTCAAAGTAAGGATGAGGATATCAGCATTAAGTCTGGTGGATGCAGAAATTCTTTGGAGGACAAGTCACATGAGCAGGGGATGAGTTACCGTTGCTGTTTATAGAGATTATTTCGGATGCAGTATGTTATCTGTGTTGAAAACATTATAAAGTGTTTTATTGCTGTTATGGTGTGGGCAGCAGCAGAAAGGAATTACGCAGGCTGGTAGGAGTGAGCTTTGACTTGACTTGCTGTGAATCACTAATCAGGTGTTGAGTGTGGGACTAAATATTAACACCTTTCTGGACACTAAGCACTTATAAATTCTGCATTAAACCTTTGTAAAGGTATTTGTCATAGGGAGGCAGAAGGAATTTACTGTCAGGATAGGCACGCATTTGATAAGGGTTTGTTGATTTGAGAGGCAATTCTGAATCAGGCCCAACAGTGAGCTAATTTCTAGTTCAAATGCAAATGTATGTCAGTAATACTGAACAAATGCTGTTTTCTGGATGTTTGAAGGGAATGAGTAATAAAATTTTACATGGATCCCACTTCCAGTCTTCCCTGACCAGCCGAACTGCCACCTAGCAAGACCCTCAGTGGTGGGCTGACCCCAGGTGAAAGGTTAACCCCCAACCACTTGCTCACTCCTCCTCCTGCAGGGTGAAGATGAGAATAAAAGGGCAAAAGTGAAAGGAAAACTCTAAGTGGTTGAGATAAAGACAGTTCAAGTGAAGAAGAAAGCCCCCTCCTAAAAAATCATGCAAAACCAATTGCTTATCACCAGCAGACCAATGCCCAGCCAGGCTCTAAGCAACAGCTACATTAGAAAACCTCCCTCCCCTTCATTTCACTGCTGAGTGTGATGGCCTGGAATATCCCTTTGGTCAGCTGGGGTCAGCTGTCCCAAGGCTATATCCCTATCCAACCTCTTGTCCACCCCCAGCTTGCTCTCTGGGGTGGCAGAGTGAGAAACAGAGAAAGCCTTGGGGCTTCACAGCAATAGCTAAAACGTTGGTGTGTTATCAACACAGTTTTGCTCAGCCATCAAAACGTATATAGGCTCCTGTGAGGAGAATTAACTCCACTCCAGCTAAATCCAGTACACCCTCCCAGCTAACAGGTTGATTTCTGGATTTCAAGGCACAGTAACCTAATGGTTTAGCTGAAAACATCTTGGGAAGAAGGAAAAAATTTCAACAGTCAGGATTGCCAGCCTATCAAAAGCAATGCACCATTAAGAACCTGATTTTCAGTTTTCTTTTTGTATGACTGTTTTTTGTTTGTTTGTTTTCCATTTTAGTTAGTAAAACAGAGAGAAAATCATGTAACAGATGCCTAAAATGATGTAGGAGATGGAAAGGAAAGGATGCAAGGCTTTGTTGCGGGGTTTGTGTTTTGAGTTTCTCTTATTTTTTCTTTTGTAATGTGTTTTCTTTGAAGGTGCTTGGGGGTATAGATTGTAGTTATCTGGTTTGTACAAAAGGTAAAAGCAGAAAGCACATCTTCCAGATTTTCTTTTTTTTCCCCATCATTTCCTGTTTCAAATATTAGTTGGTGACTTACACTTTACCTCTTCCTTAACTCACTTTTCGAAGATCTTTTGAAGGACCTTGTACAGAAAGGTGTCTTGATCTGTGCATCTTGCTTGGGTGCAACTACTTGTTTTAAAAATAAGGCATATGAACACCTATATTTGGAAGGACAATTTTACTTTTATCACCAAAACTACATGAACCGCAGAAGATTCAAGATTTAAGTCCACACTCAGTCTACTTATCCCAGGCTGCTTAAAGCTTCTGTTCTGGGTAAAGTTCTAGAACCATTCTCACTTTAGTCTTAAGTTTGAAAAATGTCTGAATAATAAAACTGTAATTGCCATTCTTCCTGATAACAAAGAGATAGCTGCACTTGCACAGAAAATATTGAGTGTGCCCGTGGGCTTTCTTGACATGCAAAATAATCTTAAACTATAGCCTGCATTTAAAAACATCAAATGCCATTACTGAAGAGCCTATATTCTTTAAAATAAGCAAGAGGGCATAGGAAAGGAAGAAAAGGGTCAAATTGCCTACAGCAAGTTGTGCTTTAGGTAGTGATGGACTGGCAGGTTGTCAAAACACAGACAGATACTTCTGTAATGTATGAATAACATGGTATCAGAATGAATGAACAGTGTTCTGCTTTTCCAGCCTCCTTCCACCCCCGTTATGTTATTAGCTGCATTGCATAATTTGTGTGTGTGAAACATTTTATAAAGTCAGTATGGTGCTTGTCAAACTACCTGTCATTATCCCCCTTGTTAAAGCAGTTATTCTGTCTGTTCCTGCTTTGGTCTGCTACCTTTCCCTAGGAGCAGCTGATTCAGATTTCAGTGTCAACTGCTGCCTAAAATTTTCCATTCCAAAAACTGCTGATGGAATTTTGGTGGGAGCATCATTTGTAGAGCTTGAGATGGATCTATTGATAAGCCATAATTTAGGTGTGCCTGGACTGGTATGAGAATGCTGTTCACAGTTTATTCGTCACTTGAATTTGTCTATTAACTTTGAGTAATTTGAGTGCTGACAAGGAGACATGAAGCACTCCCTTGTTTTTGTATGTCCCGTTAAATTTTTTTAATTTGCTTTTATATCTTTTATCTTTTCAGTTCTTTGTTTTTAGAAGTATTGTACATTTTTTAAAAAAATCATGTACATTTTATGCATTTGGCCTTCTTATTGGGAAATCCCATTGAATGTATTTGGGTTTCTTAAAGGTATTTCAACTTGTGCTTGCAAAGACATATTTTCACCACCGTTAAAATCTGTAAGACCAGATTTTTTTTTAAACAAGTGACAGTTGAGAAGGACTCCCCATATTCTTTCATGTGTCAAGTTTTATTTATGTAGAGGGAATGGATGACAAAGGTTGGGAGGTGTTACCGCTGATGAAAAATAGATACAGAAGGTTGAGTTTTCAGGTAGTGTCTACTGACTGTTCTAGGACTTCACTTAAACTGGAGGGTGTTCAGTTGCAAAAATATTTTGTGCATCTATTTCCCTGTAAATTGACTGTCATCTAAAAAGCAAAATATTTTTGCTTTCTCCTGAAAGTAAAATGCAGCTGTTTAATTCAAGGTGACCTGAAGCTGCAGTTCTGACCTGCATAGACATGGGCAGATTGCATTGTAAAGAGTGTAAGTTTCAGTAAGGCACACAAAAAATTGTAGGCAAAATTAGGACCCAAATAAAGTTCCGCTGGATTTGCCAGGTCTAGTCACCTCCTTCCTACTCTGACAGACTTTGTGTGGCATCCACTGTCATAGGAACTTGAGAATAGCTGCTGTCAGTAATGTGGGAAGCCTCTGTGTGTGTGGCCACAGGTATGTGCAGGAGATGAAGAAGTAGCCAGCTGCTCTAATTTGAGTTTATGCTTATTTCTGCTGTTGCTATTTCTGCCTAGGTGTGCATAACTACCTACGAAAAGGGGTTGGAAGTCTCTTTCAGTTGATGAAATTCCAACATTGCAGTGTAGTAAAGTCATAGAAATAACTGAGCTGTCAGTGAACCTGCGCCTGTAATATGATGCCTTTATGACAGATGCATGCCAGCAACAGGAAAGGAGAAGAGGTAGGGTGTGAGAGTGTGTGTAAGGCCAAAGGGAAGAATAAGCTATAGGAATCTTCAAGGAGGCTGAAGGAACCAATGAGGTTCTGCTGCAGGTTGCCTGGAACTGTGAAGTGAAGCATAGAGCTAGGATACGTGTGTGAAAACGATTGGGTTTGGATGCAGGTTATGGGGAGAGGAGGCAAGGGACATGCAGGCACTACAGGGAATTTCTAGCTGCAGGTTTGATGTCCTGGCCTCTGCCCAGGTTGCTGTGTGCCAAACAAAGCTCTGGCTCTGTTGGCTATAGCTAAAACCAGACAAGCACTGGTTGTGGTACAGTCTCCATTGTAATCAAGGAAACAGTGTGTAATCTTGACAGGTAACTAGGTGTGCTAGGTTGCAAGAGAGCTAATTGTTGCTTATGAACTGAAGCACTGTCCCTCTGAAACATTAGAAGGACTGAGCAGTTTGAGATAGTTATTCCTTTGTGCTTCTGCAGACTTGGCATTCTACTTGCCTGTTGCAGAGCAGCTTGTCAAGATAATTCACAAATGCTTGTGCAGTGCTCAATATTATGGACCAAGTCAGAAGACTAAAGCTTAGGTACAGGTGTTCTTGAGTAAAAGCCAGCTACCATAAACCTCTGAAGTGAAAACAAGGCTTGGAAGGTGCTTTTCTAGACCTCCTAAAAGGAGTTTATGAAAGCAGCTCATGACTTTGTATGTGCTGACTTTGGTCTTTCAAGGACACTTACTAGTGTACTCTAGCAGCAAGTTCATCTCCAAACTAACATTGCCTTTTGCTAGTGTGTGACATTTCTGTGTCAACATGGTACAGTTCCAATTCTGCCCTAGACAGGATGGTTTTCTTGGCAGTCTGTGATAGAATTCTGTGCTCGAGCATGCAGTGAAAGACTATTTTTGGCCAGTGATAAAATGACAATAATTACACATAATTGCTGAAAACAATTTTGTATTTTATTAATGAGATACTCTAAACAACATCTTGTAGACTATTGTCTTAGATAACAACCAATTTGTAACAGTTAAGTGTTGTGTAATTTGCATTCATTTCCACTATTTATGTTGAAATGACACTTGCTGTCCATAATTACCCATCTTCCAGATACTAGTTGTTGCTTTTTAGTTGCTGTTTCCCATAAAAGCAGTGGAAAACCCCACACAATTTAGAGTTATATTGATTAGTCTCATTCAGGGTAAGAGTGGATTTTTTACTATGCATCTGTTTCCCTACATTTTTCGAAGACTAGCTGCAGGCACTGAGGATAATTCTAATAAAAATTTTAAAATTGCTAAGGCTGATCATAAGGAAGTGTTTTTTAAATAGCATGAAATGCTGGTAGGGGTCTCTCTGGTCCCGATCCAGCAAAGATTTACATATTTAACTTTCTGCATTGTGCGGTTATTGGGACTACTTAATGTGAAGAAAAATGACTAAAGAATGCACAGTAAAGAAAATGAAGCGAACAAATCTTAGCAAAGAGGAAAATTTTAAATTGTCGCATTGATTTAGGGTGGATATTGCCTTTACTTATGGGAGGGACAAGCAAGTGTGTGTGGTAGTTATAATGAGTTTGTTGCAGGAGTTCTCAATCTGGTTGCCTGTATGTAAGGTAAACTCAAGAACATCTAACTCAGAAATCCGTCAATTCCATGTCCTGCGTATAATGAATTTCTCCTTGAACTTGTGATGATCTTACTGATTACTTTCAGAATGATGCGGAGGGATAACAGCTGCTGTTGGTCTGTGTGTGTTCTGGTTTCAGGCAGTAGGACTCAATGGCATCCCTAATTTTTTTTTTCCTCTTCTGTTCTGTCTTCCTTGTAGTGTAGGCATATATACCCTCTCCACAAGGGGCTCAGCCCAAACTGATATGGGAAACGCTCCTCAGTGATAATGAAATCAGTTCAGCTGAGCATACTTTTATCAGCTGGCCCTGCTTTGGGAAAGGAGTTTGGGTCTGAGGCTTATTGAGGTAGAGGTGTTTTAGGTTGAAGTCCTAGTGGTTGTCTGGGATAAAAATGCTAGAAAAATAAGTTCTCCTCCAGCTAATCAATAGAGAATGTTTTTATCTGCCCAATTTCTCCTCATAAGTACTTCAAAATTCTATAGGTGTGAGGAAATACTATCTATGGCAGACAAACGGAAGGAAGATTAACATTTCTAGTCTTCCTTTGGCTGTGATAATCAATACTTTTTGTTTCAGGGTAGAGGAAACATTGAAGTCAACACTCTGTTTCAGGCTAACCCTCTGCTAGGTTATTACAGATCTGAGAGAAATGCGTATGGCTGAGATTTCTAGTTTGGTTTTGTCCTTCTTTTCATCAAATAGCTTATCTACTTGGAGAGGTATTTCTGCCAGTTTCCTGTAGGTGGTGTTAAGTGTTGTATAATGATGATTTATCTGACTGCAGGGGAGGATGAAGGGAAATTCAATTAAGCAATTAATTTTTTCTGTTGTGAAATCTGAATGATAACAAATACATATCCAGAGCTAGGGGAACTCCATCCACATTCTTAATATTACCCTCTACAGGGAAAACATATGCAGTAAACTTCTGACGCAGGTCTGGTTTTTACTGAGCTTTCTTCAGATTTCTGAGTCTCCTAGTAACCAAGGTTGTGTATACTTATACAAATCATATGTGTCTAAATAGTACTATAAGGAGTACTTTGTGGAATAATCCAACTGTTTGCTTAATTAAATAAGTGATGATCTTCAAAGTTTTGGTGGTGGTGTTTTTTTTTTTTTTTTTCCAGAGGAAAAGTTGTAATCTTCTGATTTCCCAGCCTCTGCAGGAAGAGCTAATGCCTTAGTTGCTGTTAAATTCATAACCTGGGTAGTATAGACTGAGGAAAAAGAAACAGGGTATCTTTCTAACTTTCTGCAGTGAGATACAAATAGGATGTGTCACTGTGCAGTTCTGGTGAACAGCTATGCAGACTGATGAATTTCTTGCTTATCTGATAAATAACAGGAATATTTCCACATATGCTACACAATGCAGTTAAATATGGAAGGTCCCCTTTATTTCTGCTCTCCGTTTTTAGTTGTTGGCTTTTCCTTTCTGCTGACTTGCCAAGGAGAAGCAGAACTGTGAGGGTTCGGAAACATTGCTCAAAATGAAAGTCTTCCATGTAGTTGTTACATCTTTGAAGCTGATGATAAAAGATTTGCTGTGACTTTTTTCTTGTGAATGCATGAATAAATATGCTAATGAATTTCTTGCTTGTGATGTCGCCCAACAGTGAGTTTAACAGCTCTTAGCCCTTCCCTTCTCCTTTAAACAAGACTTCAGAGCAAGTAGATCTTGAATGAGCAAAATTATTGCTCTTGTAAGGGGCTGAACTGGTGGAAACAACTGACGGACAAAAAGCTTACACATCTGACATTATGGATCAGTTGGTTGAACTTTGAACTTATTAATTTAATCATGGTTTCCTTCACCTTTTCCAGAAGGCTGCAGTAATCATAAAAATGAAGTATATCTTTCAACTTTGCAGGCAGTAACACTGGAAATACTTAAGTTCACTGGGTCAGCTTTGAAGGAATAAAACTATTAAACAGGCCTGTAATCAAACAGACCTGCAAACAGTAATCACTAGGTAAGAAATTCTGTTCTCTTTCCGACACAGGGAATATCTAATTAATTCCTGCGGCTATGGGTGGGCTAGAACACAGCTGCTGTGATGTCTGGAAGATGACATCTTAGGTGTAAAGGGGCAGGAGAGCAGCAGGATTAATCCCCTATTTAAAGAAAAAAGCCAAAATCAATAAATAAACCCAAACTAATACCCCTCCTTCAAGCTACCTTCCCCCCTCCAAACACAAACCATAGTATTTATTTTTCTCCAATACTTGTCATTCATTTTACTTCTGTTGTGGTCTTTCTGTAAAGGTCTGTCTATCATTTTTTGAGGGAAGGATCAGACCCAGATGCTAACATTTTACAGCACAAATATCTATCTGTTAGGCAGACTTTGAATTATTTTTATTAATAGACATTAAAGACTATATATACAGTGAGCGCAAGTAGGTTATTGGTATTTGCAAGGGAAAATCGTTGTCTTGTGCACAAGGAACCTCTTCAATGCACTTATCTTAGCGTGAAGTGTTGGTTGGAGCCTATCAATCTGTGGACTGGTTTTGATGTCTAAACAAACATGTATAGGCTTGCCTCTTTTTTTTTTCCTTCCCCCTTTTTTTTCTTTCTCTCCACCCCCCACACTGCCCTGCCAAGGATTTTGTATGAGTTTTCTCAGGAGGTCTGCAGATGCCAAAATAGTTTGTCTCAGACGTGAGTTATACACTCATGTCTTTTAATAGGCAATCTTATTTTTTCCCTTTTCAAGAATAAAATTCTTGGTCATCCGGTATAATGTCTACTTGTTAAAGTTGAAAAGTGCTTCACAATTAAAGATAGAAACCTTGTTTTAGTTACAAGGTGATTTCAGCTGTACTTGTGATTAGATGTGAATATAAGAGAAATCAGAAATAAGGAAGAATTTAATTCCTTTTGGGCAGGTGTGCACTATTTATTCTGTGGGACACACCTTACCTTTTTTGTGTCTGTGTGTGGAGTATTTAGAACCATTCCTTGGGTACTCTGATTTCTAAGTTGAGCCATTATCAGGGATTTTATGAATTGGGAGTGGGGTGGGAAAGTGAATAGGGAAATTGGGATTCAAGGGAATATATTCTTCTTAGTCTTTGTATTGTCTCATACATGCGCTTCAGAAAAGCAAGATTTTCTCCCAGATAATCCTGTTGTACTATTTTGTTTGAGAGAAGAATTGATGGCTTCCTTACAAGTATTAATCTGCTGATTTTTTTAAAAAAATTTTGCAGTGGTTACGTGCTCTATAAAGTTTAAAATTGTTCGCACTGAATAGGAGGGTACAACATCCAAAACCAAAGGAACAGCTGTGGATAGAACCCCTCTAAGTCGTCTGCTTCAAAACCAGACTGATCCCAGGAAGTGAAGTTGTAGAATGAGCAGTAATATTCACTGTACCCTCTGTGACCGGCTGCTGCAGGTTACTGTATCTCAACAGCATAAAATGATAGTGTTTAATTTCAAAAGCTGTACTCCCACTTCCTTTTTTTGCTATATAATCTATGTTTTTTTCCTTGTGTTTTTCCTTATTTTATAGATTAAACTATGGAGGTTTGGTGTGTGGTTTTCGTTAAATTTAAGTTCTGTGGAATCTGGGAATTACTACTGTGAAGTAATGTGTGCTTTTCCTAAAATCCTGACTTATAAATCTTCAAGAGCCTAAATATGTAGTGGAATTGACAGTTTGTAAATCGCTTCCCTCATTGCTTATTGAATAATGTTACCTATTACTCTTATAGCCATGTGGCTGCACACAATAGGTTTTCCTTCCTTCTTCCTCTGCTGCTGCAAGGGAGATATGGGACCTTTAAAAAGAAGAATTGATTACCTGAGTGAAGGAGAACCTGACCTTCAGATGTTGCACCCTCTCTAAGTGGAGGAGGGGAGATGAAGGTTTAAGCATATATTCGATGGAAGAAAGATGTGCAAATACTGCTTCAGGAGGCCAAACTCTTATGCTTGATTGCATTTCACCTGAAACAAGCTTGATGGTTTGGCCTGGCTGTTTCATTTGCAACAGTAACTGATGTGACAGGCAGAGTAATAGGAAAGAAATCCTTACAAAACCTTTCAGAAGCTCACATTTCATGCTGGGCTTTTTTGCCTGGTAGCAGCTGGACTGCCAGCTTGTAGTATTGAGCTCTGGGTGGTGCAGCAACCTTCTATTTTCCAAACCCATCCTTTTATACTATCTTATCTGCTGCAGTTGGTGATACATTTCTTGAGGTACGGAAGCTCTTACAGTTACCGTTAGTGACTGGGGTGTGAGACGTTTCTGGCACTAGCTGTTAACTAGACATTGTTGATGCTTGAAATGAAGCTCTGCGACGTCAGCTCCAAGCATTCATTAATCTGTATGAGGTAATCCTCTTTGCCCTAGGTCACCGTTGTTTATGTGAAAATAAGCACATGAAAGATGGTTTTGAAAGCATATTTCCATGTGCCTTTCAGAGCTGTTTTGATGCCAGTTTCAACTACTTCATGACACTTAATGTCTAGATGTCTCTAGGGACTTGAATCCCTCATGGTTTCAAAAGTATGTTGGAACTATTTACATCTGAGTATTTCTGTTCAGGCTGATAGCAACTCTCTTTTGTTTGGGCCTAGGCAGTTAATATGTTTGTCAATTCAAGGATCAGCTATTATTAACTTTCTGGAACTTGTTATACACAAAGCTTTCATAATAAACCATGACTCAGTACTCAAGCTGTTGTTACTGTTGTCTGACAGAATGATTTCCAAACTTAAGCCTATCAAACACTGCTTCTTGTACACAGTAGCTTAAAGAACAGCGTCAAACTAGCAGGATGAGAGTGCTAGAAAGTGTTAAGACTCTTTGTTATCTAAATACTACAAGGCTACTGCTCAAGCACTTGTACCCCTTCTTGAATCTAAGGACTTTCTTTTTCTGTTTACTGTATAATTTACTTCTAGTTACAGAAATAATGAAATGCCTTTATTTGGAAATGGAGGAAAGGTGTTGCATGTTAGCCCTGTCCATTAAGGTGCCTGTAATGCTTCTCCTGGACTAATAACATCCACAAAATCTGCAAGTGCGCTTACTTTGTCATCGAATCACTGTTAAAAACATTGGGTAGTACTGGACCCTAAGTAAACTCCTGTAGTGTCATGCTTCTCATTCTCCTAGCTTGATAGTGAGTTGCTAAGAACGGTTTAACAAGAATGTCTTTTCAGCCATCCATATGCTTCTTTAGCTGTAGTTTGATATAAACCATGCTTCCTTAGTCAGCTAATGAAATATCATGTGGTGTAGCTGAATTATTTTCAGGCAGTTAATCTGCACATGCACTACTTTCCTGCCATCTTTTAAGTTGTACATTGACTTGATGATACTTGTTCTGAGTGTTGTTGTTCACTCTATGATTTTAAGTTTTCCTCTTTCATCTCAGTATTTTTATGGGTATTAAAGCTGTGCTGGGCATGCCTTCTCATCGCTTCCTTTCTAGAGCTAGTAATTAGGTTTGTCCTTTTGGGATTCTACCTATCCTGTATCAATTCTCAAACTACTTTATTCTTTCAGTATTCTTAGTACATCTCATTAAACCATGTCATCGTAGACATAGTCTCTGTACCTACCTGTATTATTTTATCTTTCTATTTTTTTTCCTATTTTACAATTCCTAGTTCTTAATTTTGATTAAAGATAATGTGAAGCCTAAGGTAAAAGTAATTCAATCTGTGCTGTGCCATCGGGTATTTCTCTGCATTCTCTATTGGTTAACAGTAGACTTTCCTACAATAATGGATCTGTCTATTCTGCATCCTTTCACTTCTAATTATGAATCTTCCTTATTGTAATTTTTTATTTCCCTTGGTAGTTGTGACTCATAGTGTGCCTGTGCCTTAACCTTTCTGACTTTTGTCTCTCTCTGCTTGTACTAGTGTCTTTATACTCACCCTTATCAATGTATCTATGTTTGCATTTTTGTACTACTCCCTTTTTTTTGACTTCTAAGATCCTGAAAGAACTCTTGATGAAACCTTATTGAGCTCCTGTTATATATCTCGACTTTCATCCCCAGAAGAACATTTTGCTGTTGGGCCTTTTAATGCTACCCTCCCGTAGAAAAGAGCAGCTTTTCATTTTTTCCCTTCTGAGTTGCTTCCTATGGGATCACAAACTCCCTTACCTCTTTTTATTCCCCTTTTCATACTCATTGTTGCAGGATCACTTCAATCTAAAATGCCTTTTATGCTTGGAGTCTGGCAACTATAGGCATTTGTTGCAAAGGGGGTTACAAATGTGATCACTTATTTTGATATAATTGACAAACTAGAGTGACAAGAGGCTGAGGGAAACTCGAGCCCTGAAGGTCTCATGGTTCTAAAAATCAGATTAAATATCTAGAAGGGGAGAAACTCATGCATCAGGGCACAAACCAACCCCTAAATAAATTGGTATAGAAGAGATGGATGGACCATTACTGTGATCAGATACAGCTATTTCTGTGTTTTGCAGTTAACCTGAGGGATGGTCCATGGATCTATGGTCTGCTGGAAAGAGGGGAGAAAAGAATTGCTTCTTCTGCTGTCTGTCAATATATGTGTATTTTTGGAATAAGGATTAAATAATCACAGTATACATCAGTGTTGCTACTGGCTGTGATGAGGAATTATTTCATTTGGATATGTGTGAGCTGCATGCAGGATCAGATGCCAGTACATCTAATGGTAGTGTCCATAGAGAGGCATTTCTTTCAGTGCTGGTGGAATTGCTCTAAATTTATCCTTGTAACAAATCTTTTGGCTTATAAATGAAATACATGCAGCTGTATCTAGAAAATACATATATGCAAAGATAGTTAATTAAAGATGCAGCAATTTTCATGTTGCATTCAGTCTGCGGCGCATTCAGTCTGCGGCGCATTCATTCTGTGTTTGCCAGCAATATTGGCTTCATGCTTATTGTTCTGTCATGTTCATGTTGTAGATACCTGCAGGTGTGCATGACTACTTGGAGCTCAGAGAAGCTGAGCCTCGGTTGATGCCATTTCTGAGTTTTTCAAGAGTATGTCAAATAGAGATGGCAACTTCAGTTATAATGTTGCTCTGAAGTTCACTATTTTGTCTCTTTTCTGCTTAAAAGTGCCAACAGTCCCTCAGCTTCTGTTTTGATAGTTGTTTTTTTTTAAAATGTTTAAATTGTGTTCCCATAATACCTAAAGCGTGTATGTATATATATTTTTTTTAAAATCCGTCACTTGGTGTATAGTACATCAGAAACTTTGGAAACTAAGAAATCGCTTTCCACAGGTGTGATTTTTTTTTTTGCCTGGGTGTTTCTGTTTAATCTCCTTACCAATTAACAAAATAGTTTTCCTGTGTTTTTAAGGACAGCGCTGTGGATTGAAGGGGCCTTAGGCTTCCTGAGCGTAGTCTGCTGTGAGGTGGACATAACACCCATTTTCAAAATTTTCCAGAGAACAGAAGATGTCCATACTGACAGATCATACATTCTGTCATTGTAACACCTAGCTATTAAGTAAAACTGTCCCTCAAGGCAAAACATTTCATTTATTTTCCTTTGAATAAGTAACTTCTTTATTAAATGTACTAAGTGGTTAAATCCAGATTGTACTGCAGGCAAGGAAAATTGTGTTATCAAAGCTCTTTGGTATTGGATATTTTATATTTAATAGAATTATCCTTAGTTTTAGATTAAGGACAATATTTTGATAGCAGCAGTTGGATGAATTTTAAAGTCCTGGTTTAGAACATGCAGTGTGTTGTTTTAACACTCTAACTTAAGAAGTTGGGATGGTGATGGATGAGGGATTCTAACACTGGATGCCTGCAGGATTGAGCAAGACCAGGTGAACAGGACTTGCATACCTGTCTTCATCATAGCTCTTCAAATGAGTAGGGAAAACCTCAATGTTCTTATGCAGACACTGGATCTTCTGTTGGAGAATGAAGACAAATGTAGTCATACTGAACCCTGCTTATACACTCTCAGGGTTATCTGGTCCACATGGACTGTCATTAGAAGACATAATGTTGCTTTTATGGACTGATATTATTTGTTTCACTGAGAGGACAGAAGACATGAGAGGGGAAAGCGTGAACTGAGGAAGGCAAAGAAAAGAGTTTGGCATAAGGCACAGAAGTGTTTGAGAAATTATGTGATTGTGAGTGACTAGGGAAGTGGGAGGCAAAACTGTTCGCTGTATCTGCATTTATGTTTATACATGAGATCTTGGTCTAGCAGACGAAGGGACTAAAGGGAGGCAGTGGGCACACAAGAACTGGTGGTAACAGTTAAAATTAAAAGAAAGTAAAAATCCAGCACCAGATGGTCTAACCTTGTGCAATGCTACTCAGTCATCTCATGGGGACACATGGTGCTGATTAAGCTTAAAACTGCAACTAATGATATAAATTAGCTGGCTAGGGGTTGACTGTTTATGATCCCTAGCTTTGCAAGATTTTGTTACCTCATCTGAAAAACATCAACTCAGACAATCATGTCTAAAGCTTTCGGGAAAGGGTTTAAGAAAAGCCAGCAGTAACATTGCTAATGATTTCCCCTTCCCACCCCCAGAGCCCCACAATCTTTCCCTTTTTCTTTCCCTTGATTCTCCTCTGTTACACTCACTTTTACACATGCTGTAGCTCTTGGCACACTGGAACTGCTCATGGGTTTTCATTCCATCTGTGGACTTCAGTTCTGTCCCCTGGACTCTTCAAATTTGGTTTGGATATGGCTTTGTGGCTGAGCTGCGCTACAGAGATTCAGCGCTAAAACCTTCTCTGACAGGCCGTGAAGCTGAGAAAGCCACAGTGATGCTAAGTCTCATTTCATTCATCTGTGAAAAACCGTAAAAAAAAGGTGGAATTAAGCATTAACTGTCTTGTTTGACAAGGATTGCAAACTGCCTAAGGGAGGAGTAGTCTTTAGTCGAGCACTTCAGCAGTACCTGGCGCCCGTGTCTATGACTTTAGGTGATTTCTTTAAACCCTAATATGATGACAGTTTGTATCCCGTGGTTCCAGTCTAGCAAGAGAGGTTATGTGGAGGGGGATGTGAATAAAAAGTCCCTGTTTGCAGACAGTTAATATTGCCATCTCAAATATTGTTGTAAGATCTTTCTAGGACTTGGACCAAAGTTGACATCCTAGCTGTGCTGCATGCCGTATGTTGGAGCCTGCTAATTTGGACCTCTATCTGCTAGGTATCTTGCTATATTACCCCTCCCGAGACACCTGAACAAATAGAAATAAAACCTGAATCACTTGGCTGACCAGGAATACATCCACAGCAGATGTTTAGAAATCAGGAACACACTCGTTAGTGAATACTAGCAAGCTATAGCTTAGTTTCCCATCCAAGACACTCCTCTGTAGCCTACATGTAATTTATCTTTCTCATTTGTTTCTTTGCAAGGGACGGAGCAGCAATAATCTGCAGAGCCTTCTGAATCAAATTCCTTCCTGCCTGCCCTCTTTCAAAAGTCTTATTTCCCCAGTAGATACAGACACAGCCGTGTGGTCTAAGTGCAAAATAGGTTGTAGTCAATTCTGCCATCTGCTGATGATCCCTTCTGGCTGCTTGCCACCATGCTTGTGATATCTGGCTAAATCCAAATCAGTTAAGGACATCAGTCAGGACTTGGTCTGTGCTATAGATAGATAAAATGTGGCCTGGCTTTTGATAAAGCAATGATTTTTATGCTATTCGAATTGTTCTTCATGTCCTGAATCAGGACTCACAGGCAAGAATTATGTGTGTTCTTGTTGCAGCTTTATTAACTATATAAATCTCTTAATTACTACTCATTGCAAAAAATGGGAACTGGTCTATGTTTTGAATCTGAAAACCCTCCATTGCTGGGGAATATGGGCAGTAAGAGGGGATTAATTTGTAAGGGAGTTAAACTTTGTCTATGTTTGTCTGACGACATACCAAACTTGCTGTTTGGATACAGCTAAAATTTCAGCAATGTATTATTTGTGTGCTGATGATTTGGTGAGGGTGCCTTCCAGAAATGGAGGATCTCTCAGTATTTGTGTTTCTATGGGAGAAAGTAAAGAAAAGAGTAGAGCTGTCTCCAGTTGTTGATTTGTGGATGTGTTCCCTGTCTTGCCCTCGGTCCAGTGCTCTTCTGAATGTATCCCTGCACCACAACCTACCTCATGGGCCAGTCTCTCCCAAACCGCAGAACCATGAACAGTACAAAAAAAGAGAGAAAAGCTTCAATGAGCCTGCATTGGATGACTTAGGACACATGCTATAAAGACACAATACTGAAACAATCTCTGAAGATATACCTCCTTCACTTTTTTAATTTTGATGTGAGTTTTTCTTATACAATAAACTGGTACTGTGACTACAGTAGTCAGCATGGAAATGGTCTCAATTCAGCTATGAGATGCCAGTCCTCATTTTTTAGGACAGATTAGTCACTAGAGAAGGGGAAGACGCAATTTCTGGTATGCTGCACATCACACTACATTTTAAGAGGTTTGCATCTTCCTCAAGAGAGTGTCATTGGAATAGGCTGCCCAGGGAGGTGGTTGATTCACCTTCCCTGGAGGTGTTTAAGGCACGGGTGGATGAGATCCTGAGGGACATGGTTTAGTGTTCGATAGGAATGGTTGGACTCGATGATCCAATGGGTCTCTTCCAACCTGGTGATTCTATGATTCTATGATGAGTCAGTTAGTTAGGGTAGAAGTTCTAGCTGGGCCATGTTTCTGGCATAGTGTTTCCTACATCTAACCTAATTCTATATTATAACTTCTTTTCAATGGCTGAATGCATATAGAACATACAGGAAGCAAAGGAATGTCCACTTGAGTATTTAAAACAAGTGTATGCCGGCGAGTAGGGTGTGAGAAGGATTTCAAAGGCATGAGGACTACAGTGATATTTTAATAACAAACTATAACCAAGAAACATGCTGATTGAGGAATCTATCCACAAGATGTATTTAGAAAGTGGTATCTTGGAGTCTTCATTTCCCATATCTTGTCTTTCTTGCTGCCATGTTATTCTTTAAAGCATTGCTGGTAAGTGCTTTTCTGTCTCTTTTACATACTGCAATTTTCTAGCAGAGGCACCTGAAAAATTCAATGACAGCCTGGCAGATTTTCTTTGCCCTGGATTCCTCTTGAGATCCTGTCACTTGACCTCAATTTCTACCTGGCACGCCTTAGGTAAAAGTACCAATGTTTAGTGTAAAAGCATGAGGAAGGCTAGAGAAACATCTGAGTAGACATCAGATAATGACAAAATCCTTAGAAATTTTAGCCTTCAATCCTAGAAGTACTTAAGCATGAACTTTATTTTGTGTACCACGACTAACTAAGAAAAAAAGTTGGAACTACAGAGACTCTGATGCAGTGATGTCACAGTTTAGCCCTGACCTGGCTAATTTCAGCAGCTAAAAACTGTATGGTTGGACTCCCAAATCCCCCCACTCCAAGGGAATGGGGGAAACAGAAATGAGAGGAGAAAGGCTTGCAGGTTGGAAAGTAAAACCATGGCTTTCATGAAATAATAACGACAATAACAACGATTATAATAATTTGAAAGTAATAAAGTATTTAAAAATATGTGAGATTGCACCCCCACCCATCAATGACTGTACATCACCACAAATACAGTAGAGCAGACATGAGGAAGTAGTCAACAGCTAGGAAGAAGCTGGACTCAGGAACTGGATTCAGGAACACATGGATCTGGGATCAGGAGCAAACAGACAGCTGAGGTCCTCATTGGACACTGGCCGTCACAAAAGAGGGGTAAGACCCTTGTGACCTCTCATTTTATACCAAGTATGACATATATGGAACAGACTGCTCTGTTGGTCACTTTAAGATCACCTGCCCTGTCCTCTCCTCCTTGGAAGTGCAGCCCTTTTCTGCCAGCTTCAGGATGGCCTCAGTTACTATAGGGATAAGTATAAGTATTGTTCTTTTTGCATACCAATGTCCTGTATTATCACTTCTAGAATGGAACACTGTCTCAAAAATGTGCAGCTAGCTTACAGAAAATGAAGTTCCTTAGAGCACCTGAGTTAAGAGTCAGAAAACTGGCTCTAATTTAGCTCAAACCGCAAGAAGTGTGAGGGAGAGACATTACATAGCTTCTAGCTGTAGTACGATTTTGATCTGTTAAATAGCATCTACTTTGCAAAAAGTTTCACCACCTTTTTTTGCATCACACCATGGTCATCCTTTTGTGTTTTAGCTGAAATTCAAAGAGGACCTGGAATTTGAGGAGTACAAAGAGAGAGGAAGCATTTTTCCCCAACTGTGGCTTTCCAAATACACATTGCGCTATTGCTTTCCAATTCTAGATTCGCCCTCTCTTCTCCCTTCTTGACTGGAGAAGCAGAAAGTTACCTGTTTATTAAAACCAGTTCACATTCCTAGTAAAAAGTCCAGATATAAGTTGGGGTGGGGGAAAGGAGGGTAGAGAGTGAGTGGGTATGAACTGAAGAGGTTCTTGGTCTTTGCAGTAATTCGAGCTCTGGCTGGGATTACTGCCAGCCACCGAGGGTTGCAGTGCTGTGGGAAGAGAAAAGGGGTAGGTATACAGATTTCTTTATCAGTTAATTCAAGTGGTTTGTGAGCTTTTGAATAGTGAGCAATCAGCCCAGTAGGGGAGCTCTTCCACTGTGTCTTGTGATGCGCGCTTTCTATTAAGTGTTTATAACAGAATGAAAGCATGTTGTGTTAAAACACCATGTGCTTAATGAGCAGCAATACCTCTTAGCTAATCTAAGAGACATCCTGTGTCTGGTTGGAGAAGTATTAAGAAGACAGCACGTTTTTTTTTATTTTTAATGCATGTAATATTGTTTAAATTCTTGTTAACCTCCATCCTCTTTTGAAATTACTGAAAAGTTAAACCCACAAATTCAGCAGCTTTTCTTAAAAGCTTAAATGGTTCATTGACACACACATTGAGAAAGAGGGCATCTGTGTCTCCTTATCATGCCTGAATGCCAGTGAGTATGCATAGTTTTTTATTTGAACAAGCTTCTAAACATAGATTTTTTTAAGCGGTCTTTAAATAATTGGAACTTGTGCCTTTTCAATATTTATTTATTTATATTTTCAAGTACAAACTTTTACATTTACCCTGTTCTTTTTTGTGCCCATACTCTTGGGCTGTATCAAGAATAGTTAGCTTATAAGCTGTCTTATCAAAGGCAAACTTGGGAATGTAAGATCTAGGGTGGCAATGGGACATACTAATTGAAAATATTAAATCTTAGCTAAAGGTGCTTTATCTAAAATTTTAGTTGTATAGTCATGTTGAACAAATGTAGATAAAATGCAATATCTTCTAAACTAGTCTGACCTAAAACTTCATTCATTCTTGACAGATGTCTATGACTGTCAGGATAGGTGCTAGCAAGATGTGTTTTTGTGATACAGGACAGATGTAGTAGAATTTATGAAGTATTTTAGTAGTGAACTGAATAGGTGAGGTGCTATATCATTGTATGTCCCCAGAGATGTTTGATATAAGTTCTGAGATACCAGGTAACAGAAAGAGTTCTCTAAGAACTTGAAAGGTACAGCACTGAATGCACTTAAAGAGGTGGAAAATAATAATTAGAATTTGGTTGCTTTATTTAATTTGTTGTGCTACATCTTGTGGATCCCATCCTGCAATAGGCAACCTGTACAAAGAAAAGAATAGTGCTTAGCTCACCAAACATCTCCTGTGCTCAGATGGGGAGTTTCAAATTATTTTCCTAGACCCCTTCAGTTGTTTGATTGCCCAAAGCAATTCTTTACCTATAAGACTGATGTTTAAGGGCTGAGGAGGGGTAATAGACTGAGTTTTGAGGAAGAAGAGAGACCTAATTCTGCAGAGAGGAGTTCTTCCAGTGTAAGCTGGTCTCACGGCTGTGCAGCTTCCAGGACTTGTGTGTCACAAGCAAGGAAGGAAGAGCTGACATCTGACTCAGGAGACTCTTTTGCTTTGGGAACTGGCCAGCAGGTTGTGAAAAAGTGCAATTCTCTGCCCAGAGGGGCACCTTCATTTCTGGAACCATGGTTGCAGCAGTGTGTCTGTCAGATGGTGCAGGTAAGAATTGTTTAGCCTGGAGAAGAGGAGGCTGAGGGGAGACCTCATTTCTCTCTACAATGGCCTCTTCTCCCAAGTGACGGGGGACAGGACAAGAGGGAATGGCCTCAAGCTCCGTCAGGGGAGGTTCAGGCTTAACATTAGGAAAAAAAAATTATGGAAAGGGTCATTGGGCACTGGCTGAGGCTGCCCAGGGAGGTAGTTGAGTCACCTTCCCTGGAGGTGTTTAAAGGACGGGTGGATGAGGTGCTGAGGGGCATGGTTTAGTGATTTACAGGAATGGTTGGACTCAGTGATCCAATGGGTCCTTTCCAACCTAGTGACTCTATGGTTCTATGAAATCTTTGGAAAGCGCTACTCCCACTTCAGTGAATACTACATGAAATCTATTTTGATCTATATCAGTTATACAAGGGAAATTAATTTCTCTTGCAGTCCTTGTTTCCCCCCCCCCCCCCCCCTGTGTAGCTGCTGTTACGTGTCCTTTAAATGGTAACAACTGTTGATAATAGACAGGTATCAAACCTTCACCTGGTTGCTGTATGATGTGAAGGTATGTTCAAGGCTGCCACACCAAAGCACCAACCATACTGTAAAATATTTACCTCCTTCCAGCTGTGTTTTTTTAAGAAGTATCTACTTCTACCTTCAGAATCTGTTTTCATCATAATGAGTTGAATGCTTCATGGTATTATAAATAAAGAAAAGAAAAAGCTGTTTCAATACAGCTTTACAAACAGTAGGCACCAAGCCCACCCCTCTTCCTTTTATATATATTACTGAACTGCCTTCAACAAGTCAATGGTGCCAGGCATGTCTTTGCACTCTTTAGTCTCTGGAGAGGTTATTATTAAAGTCTTTTCAGTAGGCATGGCAGCAGGTGCTAAAGTAAGTTTTTCTTGCAGGTAAACGTTCACCTGCAAGAAATTCAGTCCAGCATTTCTGAACCAGAAGAGTTGTGAAATATGCAGCCAATCTCTGATATAATTCCAGAACCAGGCTAAACATACTGAGCACTGTGTGTAAACAACAGTATTTGTGTTGGAGCTGGATCAAAGCTCTTTTCTGTTTTAAATGGCTAAAGAATGAACAGGTTGGTGACTAGAGATTAACATTCATTTTACTCATTTCAGGTCTACCTCATTAGTAATGGGCATCTTTCCAGCATTCACCTGTTGCATGTGGTGCTATGAAACTGCAGAACCTGCAGGTTCTGCAATGGAGTTTTCAGGGTAGCAAAAGGTAGCATTCATAAAATATGATTCTAGGGATTCACTTGCAGGGAAATATGCTTTACAATAAGAGAAAGTACTTCTTCAAAACTTACAGCTGATCTTTTGCTGTACTGAAGAATTGGCTTTGTATTTTTTGCCTTCTTTTCATCATTTTGCTCTTTGCTGATCCAAGATATTTTACTACTTAGTCAATGTTTTATTATAACTTCTTTGACAGTCTTTGCTAGGGAACTTTCCTGACAGTGTTTTAAGAAATTAAAAGAAATGAGAAATTCCTTGCAGTTCATTCAGTTTACAGGATGATGAACTTGCATGGTCTGTATTGACTAGCATGTTAGGCTATGTAGCTTTTCCTGTAGTTTTCCTTCTGCCTCAGAGTAAATGATAGTGGCATACGCTTGGGTCTAGTGAGAAACCTTTTCCTGTGGGAGAGCAATCCCCCTATCTGAGGCTGCTAGCAGAAGTTATTTCTGTGGTTGTTTTCTGCCTTGATTTGAGGTATTTTTGCAGGGCAGATATGTGGAACAGTCTCCCTTCGCTCAGGTTGAGTCTGTCAGTAGAATGGAAGCTGTCAAAGTTATGAAGCACTGATGACACACACATGGATAATGCTGTGCAGAGTCAGCTTCAAAAGTGGGGCTAGAACCTGGGGTAATGTGTGAAAACTGCAGTGGTCCCTGAGGTAAAGCTTTGTGTACTGACTTTTGTTTCCCTATTAATAAGGAATGGAAATAGGACACAATGGGTTAATCTACACATAGTAACTCTAGAATGTAGAACTGTAGAGTTCCTTTTAGAATAGCCATTGGATTTATGTGGGCTTTTTACTTTCTAAATCATTCTAGCATTGGTTCCACATTCAGAAGCTGCTTGCTCTCCTTCAGTTAAACCCCAGAACGACTACAATACCAATTCACAGGTTTGTTTTTACTCTTCTCCTCAGCTTTTCTTTCTTAAAGTTTATAAAACAACCTATGTCAAACAACAAAATTAAAAAATAAAAAGAAACCCTGGCAGGGTATGACCCTTTTTCTGGAGCATACTCCACATGCCTTCTGCTTTTTAGAAGTCTACCTGTCCTGCTGAAGTCTGTTAAAGATTTTTATTTTTTAATCAGCAAGATTTACTTTGGTATTTGAACCTGTTCGTAGATCCAAATGATCAGTTGGTCATCGATTATAGAGAACAAGATTTAGTCCCTCCTGTGTTAGGAACATTGGTACTGACTGTCCAGCAGAAATATTATTTTGATGTGATTTTTTTTTTTTTAAAAAAAACCAGAACCAAACTAGTCTGTCCTCAAGCCATTGTCTGTTACTAGGTATAGTGACACTTAGTGCAGAGCATCAGGAACGAGTTAGTGTCCCAAAGACTTGCCTGCTGGCATTTGTAAAAGCAAACCACTCTGCAACAGTTATCATACATCTAGATCCCCTTTTTCTGAAGTAAATAAGATGGTTTGGCTTTCATTAGCAGATATAGGGAAAGGTCATAGTGGAATTGATAAAGGGATGGTTTTTAAATGGATTTTCTTTCACTGATACAATTCTATATTGGCTTTTAGAAAGGAAAGAAGAGGAATGCTCTAAGTCAACTGTAACTACCAGGTTGTAATTTGGTAGGAAATGCCACTGATAGATTTATTTCCTTGCACACATACTCTGTTTGGAATAAACCCTGAAGATAAATTTCACTTCCTGAAGGGAAGCATAAAGATCTGAGGGCCAGTTTACAGGGCAGCCATAAAATACTTGAGCTTGTGGGGTCTTTAAGCGTACTTGTCCAGAGACATATACCAGGTGGTGGCAATGTCTTACCTGGAAAAGAAGTAGCCAATTAAAAATGTGACTCATGACAATCCATAAGATATTCATGTTTGTTTTGAAGAGTTACTATTTGTAACATTGTGAAGAAGAAAATGCAAGGATGAGAAGGAAAATATATTGGAAGTCTGTTGTTTCATCAAAGTTGTACCTGTGAGTTTTATGCATGCTTTTTCTAAAATCTGGAGAGCATACAGAAGGTATTTTGTTGTTTTCGGAAAATAAAAATGCCCACTTGCATTGAATTTTGTTAGATTTGTTTGATAATTAGGTACAGTTTTGTGCTTTCCGCTACTGACTGTTCTCAATGAGATGTGAGAAACAGGATAATGAAATGTTGTTTTGAAGTCAGTTACTTGAAATTACATTCTGTTTCTTTCCATAATGTTCAAGAATTCAGAGCATTCTTGAGATAAAAGTAATACAAGTAAGATACATTGTACATAAATGTCCTGTTACAATGCTGTGCCAATTATTGCATGTAAGGAGCTGGAGCAGAAGAACAGATAGCAAGTAGCATGGAAAACCTAATTTAAACATTCAAAGGGAATTTATGAGAAGTTCTGGTCACAAAGTGTAGAAAAACGTATTTCCACTGGATGTTTCTTTGAAGATACTATTAATTTATAGCACTGGCTTTTACCTCTTCAAAAGAAGCGGCATCTTATTCCTCATAGCAAGAGAGGAATTCTTATGGAGCATATTTTCTCTACAAAGGGAGAAATTCACATGTAATGAATTTAGCATGTGCAAGGAAGGGTCTCCTCTACTTGAAATGCTAAGTCTGCTCAATTTTTTTATAGTCAAGTCAGAAAGATATTTAGGCATATAGTTATCTAAAAACTAGTGGGTCTTGGGTGTCTGTATGCTGGCAGTTTTAATGGGGAATCTGCATTAGATTTTGGGTTTGAAACTCACTCTTGTGGTATGTCCTCTTCTCATTTGAGTTAACCAGCAAGGAAATGCTAGCGCCACCATGATGAGATGGGGAGATGTTGGCCCTCTATAGATCATGTACAGGAAATTGCGTCTTGTTTCTTAGCATTCAGAATGCTGTTTTGGATATGTGCTTCAAGCTCCGTATAATAAGCACCATCTCTTACTACAGTAAAACTTTCCTTTGAGGAGAGGAATCAAAAACGTCCGAGCTAGTAAGGTATTTTCTGCTTAGAAATAAGATTTTTTCTACATTATGATTGAGTTGATTTAGCTCCTGGTTCCTACGATAGGTAACTTGAACACTTTGAAGAAAACTGTCTCCTAGGTGAAACCTCAATTTTTTTTCTTTTTTTCTTGTAGAAAGCCTTCAGTTCTTTCAGTTCCATATCTTAGCATTAGAGATCCCAGTTGATGCCAAAGTCTTTGGCATGTTAGTAAGTTACCACGTCTTCTGCTCTTCAGTGATTTTGCATGTATCTGTCTTGTGAGAAGTGCAGATAAGGGTTGAGTTAAGACCACCAGTGAGTTACTCTCAGTGCTTCCCTGAAGAAAGGCCACAATTTACTGGTGGCTTCTTGTCCCAAAAAAGGTGGTCCACAAGTGACTGTTGCAAGGAACCATGGTGTCCCCTGGCTTGTGCTTTTTCCAGGTTACTGTGACTTCTGCTTCCACGTATTGAATTCTTGTTTTGCCTGTACCAGGAGAGTTCCACTGTGAATCACAGAATCATAGAACTACCAGGTTGGAAGAGACCCACCAGATCATTGAGTCCAACAATTTTGTTTGAATCTTAGTGTTTCACTCAATAATCATCTGGGAAATTTGATTGGGCCTTCAAACTGATTATTTGGAACAGAATTCTATAGGAGATAGGTTAGGCTGACTAGGAAGTATCTGAAGTCCACTGGTTGGGATAGCAAGCCTAGGGGAGGGAATCCTACTATGGGAATTGGTCAAAAAGTGCCTTTAGATCCACTCTGCATGGTAGAAAAAATACTTACTAAAACCTCAGCAGATGATTATACTGAGTTGATAGTCTAATGGCTTTAACCTTGAAATTTTATGTCTGAGAATGTAAGGCTAATTTGTAGGACTGAGAGAGACTTCAATGACCTCTGTCTTAACTCAGCTGTCAAATAGACAAATTTACCCCTTCCCAAAATCTTTCTTATCATTCATCACTTCTGATTTAGTCTGAGAGCTCAACAACTCACTCTCAGTTGCCCATAAACATACTGCCTGTCTGTGATAAGGAGGCATTTGCTAAATCATTTTGAGAGGTGAAAGCTGGAGAGATCATTTTGGTAGCCTTTTTGTTAGTTTTACAATCAAGTGTCTTTCCCCCCAAATTAAAAGTCACTTATAATACACTGGTTTACTTAAAAAGTTGCATTTGTTCTTAACCTGAATGAAAAGTATGTAAAAATAAATCAAATTTACCCTTTGGAGATGGCAAACTCATACCTGTTCCTTAAAATCCCAAGTCTAGTAATAGATCTAGGAGTAGAAATAACTGGTAAAATTCCATAGCTGGTCAAGTGTCTGGCATTGACCACTACAGACTATTGTCGGTTAGTTGTTTGTGTCTGAAGTGGGGAAAAATAATTCCATTGTATGTAACTTTTCCCACTTCCTCTGTTTCTCCCTTATTGGGAGCGAGCTGCGTTCAAGAACAGGTCTTACTTAGGGGCTGCCTGCTACTCTAGATTCCTTATGGAGCGAAAAAGGATAGAGGTGAGTTTTTTGTTTTGTTTCATTGTTTTGATTGTTTTGCTTGTTTTTAAAGTATGAGACATTTCTTGTACTGCATAAATTTACACTTTCAGATTAATTTCTAGCAGAGTATTAGATGGTAGTTTAGAACTCTCCGTCACTATGGGCTGCTTCTTAGTCTTTGTACATTTTAGTAATGTGTACAAAGGTGTAATTCTACTGCCTTGCTCCTCTGGCAAGTTGCTTTGTTAATTGCTGTAGTCTTTAGCTGTTTCTGAGGTAGTAGACAGGAAAGCAACAAAATTTAAGTGTGTGTAGAGTTGTACCACATTAAAATCAGCATGAGGAGAAAATATAGTCTCAGAAACTTAACACGTGAGTATATTTGTTTCTGTCTTGAGTGGTGAGAGCATGGTTTGGGCAAATTGCTTGTTCTACTCATGCATTGCTCTTTTGATGCATTGGAACAGAAGCTCAGGAAGACGTTTTAGAGCAAAAGTGAGATTATTCAAGTTTGAAAAGAAAGGTCGTGTCAGGAAAAATGATTTTAACAGCAGTTCAAGGAAAAAAAATACCAAAGAATGAACTATTACTGAATCATAGTGCTGTAATTTTTTTAACCTACTGCTACAGACTGCATCTCAGTCTTTATGCATAAATTTTAGTGCAGCATTTATGCAGATAAAGGAAAAAGTGAGGACTGCTCTTAAGTCTGAGAACATTTCAGAAAAATCCCTTTTTCAGAAGGCATGAAGTTCATAGGTTGTTTTTTAACCACTTCTGCATGGTGTTCACCTTGTAACGTAAATGAGATTACAAATAATGTCAAGAGCTGTTCCACTGATTACTTACTTATTTCCTCCTTCATAGTTCCAAACAGTTGCTTTTGGGTTTATAACTCATTATTTCTGTGCTTTAGCATTTGAATTCATGAGCTTGTTTGGTTTATAATCTCTTGAATATGAAAATGTCCTGTGTCATAGTTCAGAGGCCCTAGCTTGTAGCTGGCAGAAATTTACGAATAAAGGAGAAATAATTCCTTCAGTTTGCAATAAGAGAAATATTCTGGGCTATTATTGACAGAGGAAATTGTTACTGGAAGATGTTTTTAAAGTAGACAAGATCTTTCCACAGCTTGATGTCACAATGCTAAGTAAAAAATTTGCCGTGTCTTCAAAAATAGAAAGGCTGACACTATGAACACCAGCATCCATAATATGACACTTAATTTTTAAAAATATCTTTAAAATTTGGTTGTTTATCAGTGTGAGAAAGTAAGAGGGGTGGGGATAGTGTTTAGCTTATATGGAAGCTTGATGTAGTGACTCTGAAATAGCTCTTACCACCTCCTGGTAGTGTCACCATGTTAGCTCCTCACAAACTCTGACGTATTCCTTTCTCCCCTGCAGCCTCCCTGCAGCCGTCCTAGAGCTTGTTCAGATCTCAGAAGGAGTAGGCAGCCGCTGGTGGCTCCTCCTCTGGCAAAAGACAGGGCTCACAAGAATTGTCTCAAGCAACCTTCCTTGTCTTGCTTCCTCCAGCCTGATCTGCTGGGCAGTGAAGGCACAAGCCTTTTACTTTGAGGGGGTTAGTTGATGATATGAGTGCCTGAACTAAATAAAATAGCTTTAAAAATCACAGGACACCTTCACCAAAGCAATCTGATAGCAGATAGAAACACCGATGTACTTTGCTTTACAGATACATCAGAGGCTGTTCCTTGTCAGTGGCTTGCTCTGGTTTCATGATTAGGGGGCCATTAACTGATTGTATAGTGCCTTTTAAGGATTATCTGATCTCTGGTCAAACTTTTATTAAAAAAAAAATGAAACAAACACCCCAATTAAAAAACCCAAACCCACAAACACTTCTTGTTTCACACAGAAATGAGTCTTCTCTTCAAGAAACACATTTTGTTGCTTTTTAAAATATTTTTCTGCTTTTTCTTTCCCTCTGCACTTTCCTTGGTTAAAAGCAATATAATATCCTTCTCTTCCAGAAGGACAGGATGTAACCCAGAAGGAACTAGACAGGCAGAAGTGGACCTCTGAGAACCTCATGAGGTTCAACAAGGCCAAGTGTAAGGTCCTCCACTTGGGTCGATGATGAGAGGGCTGGAGCACCTTCCCTATGAGGACAGGCTGAGAGAGATGAGGTTGTTCAGCCTGTGGAAGAGAAGACTCAGAGAAGACCTTATAGTGACATTTCAGTACATGAAAGGGGCTACAGAAAAGCTGGGGAGGGACTATTCACAAAGGCTTGTAGTGATAGGAAGAGAGGTAATGGGTAAACTGGAGAGGGACAGATTTAGACTAGACATAAGGAGGACAGTCTTCACAATGAGAGTGGTGAGGCACTGGAAGAGGTTGCCAAGGGAAGTTGTGGATGCAGTTCCTTCTTAGGCCCTAGGTTTGTTTTTGCCTCTGCAGGGAGTATAATTAACCCAGCATTAAAGGAAAAGAAGTCATTGGATATAGCAGAGAAATGGGTCCATGTCACATCGTGTCCTCTTTGTCCATGTCAGTCTACAAACGGGAAACCAAGATATCATGAAGCATCAAGAAATGACCATTTGCAGGATACTTACAGATTTCCCTGAAAATGCAATTTCTAGAGCCAGAATGTTTTGAAATGAGTGATGAACTGTCATGTGCTGGAGCTAGCCAGGGAAATTTTCTAGTAGATATTCTGAAAAATGGTGGTTTTTTTCAGTGGAGAACATTGCTGAAATATTTCTCCCTATCAGACATATTCCTGTTGAATACCTAAAGATCAAAAAATAATGAGTGTGGGCACTTAATTCCAGGCAAATGGGTCAGAATCTGCCTCACCTTCAGGGAAGTAGTGATAGTCTCCATTGCACACTCTGTGGCTGAGCCATCTGCCCTATTGCCCCATTGTTTCTTCAGGACCTGAATAAACCTGGTTCTTTAGACTGTCCAAGACAGCTGAGCACCAGTAGTCTGTTCAAGTGAGTCCAGCCCATACAGTTTATTTTAAAGAACAAGAGAAATCAAAATAGCCACATTTCCCTTGGAATATAAATTCTGGACCTGAATTTCTCATCCATTTCCCCAAGCATTTGGTATGTATATGTGCATGTTCTTTGTATGTATGTCTTGGTTCATGTGTGTGTTTAAAATTATTAAATGGGTAAGAAAAACAACCACAACAATTTATGTATTTGTAGTCTGAGCAGAATTGCCTACAAATGGAAGATCTGGATTTTTTTTTCATTATTTGTTTGCCATTAGTGAATGTTTTCAAGACAATGCAGCAGTCTAGTGAAAACCTAGCAGCAATTTTTTTTTGGATGCATTCACATAATCTACTCAAGCTATTCCCTGTTTACCTCATCCAACTCTGTTCCCTCCTTCCATTTAAGAAATTCAGTGTTCTCTGAAGCCCAGATAGGGGTTATCAATCATGTTCAATATTAGGTTACTTGCAGAAGAGAGTCATTACCTTTAACGTGTAATAACTGTGCCATGAAGATAATACAATAAAATCCAAGAAATGTAATTTAGAAAGGCTTCCTGCTCAAGCTTAAAAAAAATATGTTATAATCCCATCCTTAGGGTCACAGAAAATCTTGTTTATTTTATTTCTTCTACTTCATTTGTGCCTTTTGGGGTTTCTTGCAGAGTAATGTATCATCCGCCTGAGATAGTTCTGCATTCAACTATTTCTATTGAAACACCCAAGAATACTTCTGTTGTAGTATAGCTGATGTGCTAAGGGCTGCTGCAGCACTTGAAACAACGATCTTGTTGGATTGTGGTTGCAAATGTTTCTACTTAAAAATCTTACGATTTGATGAATTATAGGGACTAGGACTGCACTAGACTTTTGACATGAGTGTGAGTGATGCCCAAATTGAAGCACTGGAAACTTGGAAAAATAAGAAATATTTCATACATGTCTCCAAGGAAACAAATGACTGGTTTTTGGAGTGACTTCAGTGGGAGGGAGCGTCAGGATGTGGAGCTGCTGTTACTGCTTTTGTACCTTTTTCCTTTGGCTTTGTTCTCCAGCACTGTGACACACTAGTGTGCCTGGCTGTCCCACCAGAAGAGAGCAAGATAATATCAGCTTTTGAGGGTGAAAGAGTAAAGAAGAGTTATGTAGCAAAGGGGACTTCTCATAAACTTCTCTTTCAGAAAGGGCAGCATAACCCAGTCATTTCAACCAGATTTTTGTGAGAGGTTCTCAGCAATATGAGGTCCAACACAAAAAAGAGACTGTGCCTATAACTCCTTTTTTGTTTAAAAAATTAAGAAAATCAACTACAATCACTTTCAGAGCAGTTTCCTTCTGAGTTGACGCACAGCTGCGTATGGTGCTGCCAAGGTTCAAAACAGTCCCATAGACAATTGTATGAAAGGCTGTTGAGGAGCTCTGTTTTTGCTTTCACATCTTCTACCAACAAAAAGTGGGTTCATTCGAGCACTAACTTGATCTTTGGGAAGAGGGTGCCAGGTCTAGTGTATAGTGTGGGTGCTCAAGCACAGTGATGTTATTAGCTAAAAACTGGTTCACAGACAAAATGTTGTGTGCTGGTGCGCACCAACATTTTCTGACTGGGTGTAAGAAAACATTTATTTTTGAACATGTGTCCACTCCTACTGGCAATCTCATTGAACTTATCTCACTGTGACAGGCTAGAAACATATTCAGTAACGACCTCTTTGTCTCTCCCCTCCCAATCTTGGTTCCCAAGCTACAGGATTAGTCTCATTTTTCTTTCTTCTCTTCTGTGTTCGACTTCATAGGTTAATGCAGTTGTTAAAAAATAAAGTTTTGTGGTTTTTTTTTTAAACAGCAATGGTAATGGCTGTGGTTTTGGAATTGAAAAGTGTTTCTCCCCTCTTACAGATATGGCTGGTAGGTGTCCTTGAATGAGCAGGTTTTTTTTTCCTCATCACCTTGGAGTAATATTCCAACTCAGCTGACAGAGCTCTCCCTTCATTTACTTTATTGACAAACGTTTGCCTCTTCAAAATTTTTGGTAAACTGTTAATTTTCCTTTTATTTCCCTCTTTCTTCCACCTTTGGGTACTTTCCTAGGTATATGCAGAACTACTTACCATAGCCCCAATCTAAGCAGTAGCAATTTCTTCTATTTTGATAAACAGAATTTTCTGTGGGGAAGCTTTCAGGAGGATTAGGGCTTCCAGGAACTTTTCTCTCTAGAAGTAAAGACCGTAGTCTTTAGTTAGCATGTATCTTTGCTATGATGTATTTTAATGTTAAGCTTCTAATGGAACATCTTTCTTCCTCCTGTTATCTCCATTTATGCATATCTTGCAGAGCAAAGCAGTCTTATTAGGTAAAGATGATCTTCTTTGGACTTATGCACCTAAAAAGAATATCTGAATATTTAGAAGTAAGTGAGCAGTCATGCAAAGCAATAAAGTCAATCAACTGAGCTCAAGTCTCTTTAGATCTAAAATTATAACTAAGCAGTTAATGGAGTTTACAGTACTGGTCCTCTGTTTTATTAGCAGAGGTAATGATCAAAGTTTGAGAGGGAAATCTAAACAAGAACTGGAATACTGCTGGGAAAACTTGGTTGGGTATTGTTAGTCCAGAGGAAGACAACAGGCACCATGACTGCTAATCAGGCTTCTGACCCATTCCTAACATGAAGGCTTTGGTCAGGTTATGTGGCACCAAGGGGCCTGAGGTAGGTCCCACTGGGAAGGAGTCAACTGATGGTAAAAATTTTAAGCGTCTTGCCACTTCAGCTCTCTTAACATTTGACCCTGAAACTTGACGTTTCAGCAGGCAATATTAGAAATTTGCTTCTTTCACTGTCTTACTTCAGTAGGGGTACAATTTTGTAGTTTCACTGGATATTTCTTTATGTAAATAGTTTGAAAGAAAATAGAAGGAATTTGGATTATTTCTCTACTGGAAACTCCTCTTTCCCCCCAAACTCTGAAAAAAACAGATGTCAGTTAAAAATAGAGGCAGATGAGTATACAGAAGTCTCCCCTTTTCCTTAGTCATACATCTTCTCACATGTGCAGCAGAAGTTTGAAATGAACTTGCTCTCATGATGTTAATGTTGCGTTGTCTCTGGATACTGAAATAATCCAGTAAATGTGATCTCTGCTTAAGTGCAACTTTAATTTGAAAATTGCATCCATAGCACTTCTCAGAAATCCTATTTGAAATTACTAAGCATGGTTGCTCATGCTGGAAATGCTTGACAAATCAGTCCAGTCAGACACCAGAAGCTATTTCAAGTGACTATTCTAGCCAATCTTTGTTACCCAGCATGGATCAGAATTAGTCTCTTCACATCAAATATAGTCAACACACTATGATTATTCTGTAGAGTGAGAAACTTAACAAAGCGCTATGGAATAAATTCTGAAAGGAAATCATAGTTAATATACCATAGAAAAATGTGAGGTAGATTTGTCAAATTATATCTGTTATGAATTAGTGTTTTGTCATGAATTAATAAGAGCAAATTATCTGGAGACTATCATCTAGATAAAAGTTCTTGATGACATGTGATATTTGAGCTATTAAATACTTTTTTCCTAATACTGTACCTATTGCTAGTCAGCAGTAGTTAGATGTTTCTTATTTTTCTAACCTTAAAAAATTTTCTCTGAAACTCCAAGTTTGCTTCTCACTGTAATAAAGCGAATGTTGCTTAAATAAGAGAGTGAATCTGCTGCCATTGTATACTCTTGTGGTTGGCTATCAGATTTTGTTTAACTGGAGACTGCATCTGAGTAAGAGCACTAATGCTTGGAAGGATGTTGCTGTGTGATGAATCCTGACCCAGTGCTGGGGGAGAGGGGAGCATGTGCCTTTGTGGGAGGACAAATCAAGATAGCTCTATTTTTCAGCAAATTGAACAGGGCTGTGACTAAGTCCGTGTTTCCTTTAAAGATGTTCTGAAATTGGTCTTAACTGCTTGTTTTATCCATTGCTCTTACTTGTCGTGAAACCAAGGCACCATAGCCTTAGTCACAAATCATTTCAGATTGACCTGGGCTTTGCCTTTGGGCAAATCAGAGAAGAAGATGCCATCCACTGTAACCTGCAGCTGTTTGTCATAGCATTGATGTAACCAAGTTTCCATGCCCCATCTTTTAAATTTCTTATATTTCATATTAAGTTATCAACCAGCTGAAATAGTTCATCTTTCTCAGAATGAGTTTCTACTAACTTGGTGGAGATCCCAGTGTTTAGATGGGTGAATGGTATTTGAGACCCTGACAAACAGCTTGAATGGGAAGCAAAAAAGCCTGGGACTGGATATGATCATGATTATTAGCACTGAAATTCAGGAGTAGCATCTCTCACTTCAGTACTCCTCTTTTGAAAGAATGAAGTTTTAAAGTATGTTACATTGTCAGAATACCCTTGAATTGTAGTGGAAACTGGAGATATTTTTTTGTCTGTTACTTTAAAATTTCATAGTAGTGGATAATGTGTCTTTTCTTAACCTTAATTTTTGTGGGATTTTACTTCGTATAAACCCACAGAACAAACCCAAGACTTATGTAAAACTCAATAGCCCTTCTGTTTGGTTATGTGTGTCTGTGTGGTTTTGTGGTTTCCTCTGAAATGGAAACTGGACATAGAAGACTATGCCCTACTTCTGTAACTTGGCACCAGTGTGTCAGGCAGTAGAGCTTGTGAAACTGGGAAATATAATTTTTCTCTGAAGGGAGAGTAGATCTAGGGTTCCTACTCTTCTGTTCTTTTAATAGTATTCTGCTTTTGTTTTACTGTAACAAAATAATTCTGTGGTCTGCATACTGCAGTCAGAACTTTAAGCAAGGAGAGATGGAGGAATGGTAAAGCACCCATCTGTCTGGTGCTTGCACACAAAGTTTATTTGGGTTTGTGATAAAAGTAAAATGACACTAAAATCCCAAGTCTTAGAAGTACATTTCCTCAAAGAGGGTGGCTTTTACTTTGAACTCTTAATGGAAATGCAATGGCTTGAACAAAACTGTAGTTTAACCTTGTCTCTATACCTTATGGTTTCTTCTAGCTTTGGGTTTTGTTTTGAAAGTTTTGTACAAGGCTAGTTAAGATTGGCACGGGGGATAATAGGGATGGAGGCATCAAAAGTGTCAGGAGATGTGGGACAATGTGATCTGAGGTACCCAAAGTTAAGTTGAGCTCTTTGCCTGATTTTTCTGTAGTTAGATAGCTGTATGTAAGCTTCTGTCAAACATATGTGCACAGAGTGATTCTACTAAATTGAGTTTATTATTTTTATGCCTGTCCATGTAATGTATTAATTCATCGTCTTAAGATCACAGGAGATCTTAAACATATGGATCATGCTTAGTATGACAGGGTAGTGCTAAATTCTTCTTTTCTTTCGCTTTTGTTAGGCACTATTGTCAAATGTCAACCTGAGCTGTGGCTCAGAATGGACTTATTAGTGGTCAGAGGGAAGCAATATGTTTCTGTAGTGCTGTCTTTAGCTGTCATTAACATTAAGAGAAACCCACACACTTGATGTTCTTGCCTGATGTTAATCTGTGATTCCCATCCTCTCTGGGCTGTTATAAAATAATGACCTGGAGAGTTATAGACTTGGTGCAGTAGCAACTGTTATGAGCTGCATCTTCAAGATCCTTCCATTAAGCTATACACTGTCCAGTGGAAACCTTTTAGAAGCTTTGAATCACTGCATTTTATTTTTTTTCATGATATGGAGTTAAAAAAATTATTCCTGTGAGTTTCACCACAAGATTTATTTGAGCTGTTAACTGCTGTGATTAAGGTGATCCCTGAAGTCTTGAGCACAAGCTTGGTAACAGATGACTTTGTCAGGATGGTATATTGGATCTGTTACAAACAAATGATATATGACTTGAACAGATCGGTTTTGTCTTGGATTTTTGCTCTCTTGTAGTGGAAATTTTTTTGCACAATCCTTCATCTGGTTATTTAACAAGGACAGATACACTGGAAGTATGTACAACACATCCACTAGTGTGCAACAAACATTAAAGGCTTGAATTTTTTCTAATTTAAATCTAGATATTTCATTTAAATGTATTAACAAAGGAGGTGTTGAATCGGAGATGGAAAAAGACTTGTTGTGCATTCAATAGTGCTTTTAGTAAAGCCCTGCTATGCCACTGGGCTGATTGATCCATTTCTTAAAAAAACAGTACATGGAATGGGCCAGGGCTCCTTGCTCCTGTTTCACAATGGTGGTTGTTGGTATTTCTCACTGAAGGGACCCAGGGTGTTGGAGTGAACACTGCTTTGGTCCTTTGTTACATTTAAAAAATATTTTAAAAAACCACAGAGGAATACCAATTTTGTATTTCTCTTAGAACAAAGTTGTTTGCTTTGTTCGTGTGGCTATTCCAGGGGAAAACAGCAGGATGGTGTTTGTGATCCAGGCAATGGGATTTGTTCTTTGAATTTGTAACAGAAATATTTATAGCTTTCACAAAACCAATTGAAGTAGCTGATCTGCTTATGGATTCATCTGATTTTATTTTTCCTTTCTTCTTACTTGATGAAGCAAAGCTTGGAGTAAGCAGATGGAAAGTGTTAAGGGAACTGGAATTTATATAGCTTTTGGTAGGAACCAAAATGTGATTTGATCTTTCAGGCTTTCTTTTCTCTCAATATTTTAATTCTCAGTATTGCATTCAAGGAACAAAATGAGTCTTCCTGTGGGTTATTCATCACCTGTAATTTTCCATAAGTGTTTCTCAAAGTCTAATGGAGTAGCTGTTTTGTTTCACATATTAAAGGAAGTGATATAAAATCCTGTTATGGTGTTCTTTTCCACCAGGTTAGCTGAGTTTTCTCATTTTAGAATAAACTTTGGGGGGTTGGGCAAAATAAAGTAAGTAATATTCCATCAGCAATTGTTTTAATCTTAAAAATAAAATTTCATCTTGCTAAGATGAAACAAGGAGAGAAATATTAGAGGAGATTAGATATGAAAGACATCACAGAAATATTACGTTCTTCACGTGAATGTTACCATTAGTGGGCTCAAGCCCACTTGACCTCTCTTGTGCAATAGTGTGTAGGTCCTCATTCTAGCCCGTAATTTGTCCATTATAGAAGAAATACTATTGTTTCTTTAGCCATGAGAGGGTAAACTGCTTATGCACAACCTCTCTGTTCCCTATCTACCCTATCCTCCCTTCCCTGTACAGTTAGAAATGTCAAGTGATTTTTTTTTTTTAAATTATTTTGAGCAATTTTTTTGAGGGCTAATGCCATCATCAGAGCAAATTTGCTGTGGAGAGTTTCCCCTTCATGGGGAAAATGTTTTCCTGGAGTCTGAGGTGCAACAACTGTTGAAGCACTGGAGTGTGTCCAGAGAAGACCGACAAGGCTGGTGAAGTGCCTGGAGAACAAGTTTTATGAGGAGCGGCTAAGAGAGCTCAGATACTTATGGTTTTGAGAGAAGCCAAAGGGCCAGACCAGGACATGTAAAGCAGAAATATCGTTACTATTTTTAAGAGAGGAATGGCCTCAAGCTCCACCAGGGGAGGTTCAGACTTGACATCAGGAAGACATTTTTCACAGCAAGAGTCTTTGGGCACTGGCAGAGGCTGCCCAGGAAGGTGGTTAAATCACTATCCTTGGAGGTGTTTAAAGGATAGGTGGATGAGGTGCTATGGGTCATGGTTTAGTGTTTGATAGAAATGGTTGGATTTGATGATTCTGTCTGTCTTTTCCAACTTAGTGGTTCTGTGAACTGGGGAAAAGGAGAATAGATCCTAGAAAATGAAACATGTTGTCAAGATATTTGAGTAAATATGTTCGTAACAAACACACAGGTTCAAGTCACCTCGCTTGAGTGAAGCAGTGCCCAGCTCCAGGCTTAGGAGAAAGTTTGACCTTTTAGAAGCATATTACGTGATGATGTAACATTTTCCTTCTCCTGAGCAAGTGAGCAAGAGAGTGTGTTGTTGATGGGATGGACTGTTTTCTGTATAAGAGAATGATTGTCGAACAGCAACTCTGTTACCTATGCCTTATACAAACACTCAGACTTGAGGGGAGGCACAGAAGACAGAAAAACAACATAAAATCTTTCATATGCATATTATTTAAGGAAAAAATCTGACGTTCTTGTCAAACTCTGCAGAGATATTCTCATTTTGTCTGATTAGAAGCAGCATAGACATTCTTGGAGCTAGTAAGCCAGATTTTTGTGTTTGAACCTTCGTAGTGTTGGAAATCATGCTCACTGTGGAACCTGCTGATCTGTAAGTAGGATCACAAGCTCTTATATTCTGCATTTATCTTCCATGGAAAGGTGTTGGGTAGGATTTTTTACTGGTGTGTTACTGGTATTGCTTATAGCAGCTCACTTCCAAAAAAAGACATGGAAGAAGGGATTTCAGAAAGCGTGAGTATTGCATCTGATTAAAAGTATAGTGAGAATTCTGGTGTTGACTGAACTCTTCAGTCATTGGGATCAATGTGAATTTTATCACTGGCTTGGGTTGACTGTGACTTGAAAGTCCCATTGAGAGGAGTACATAAGCCTAGATCTAGCTCTGGTCACTTTTGTACTGTTATTGTGACACATAGTTGTGAGTCAGGTTTAATTGACTAGTAAAACTGCATTTACGGCTGTGCTGTTGAGTGATGTGCTAGCAAGGATGCCTAAATAAAACCTGTTCCTTTTCTTAGCATTTGAGAAATATTCAGTGAAGAACTGAAAGGCACATGACAAAGGAGCATGTAAATGTTCCCTTCGAAGCTCCCTCTTCCTCCCCAGTCTCTGATCTGTCCAAGAGCCTGTGAATTAGAATTTTGCTCCTTATAATGGAGAAATTCTCTTTCTATTTATATGTGGTGAATGTGCCCTAAGAGGACCTAGGCTGAAACCCAGTTGCACATCGCAAACTGTTGCAGTTGTTGTGCATTGGGACAGCAGTGAATCTCAGACACTTATGGTTTTAAGAGAAACCAAAGGGCCAGACCATAACATTTAAAGTAGAAATATTGTTACTATTTTAAAGGAGCTGTGGCTGAATGCTGAGATGTAGGCACAGTGGTGATGATGGGGATGAAATCGTTGCTTAACAAACTGTGGGAATCTTGTTGACTTTTCACAATGACTTGAAAACTGCCTGCTGTCCCAGAGCTAGGGCAAGATCCCCTGCTTTCCAAGGCAGGTCCACAGGTGGCTGGGCTGTGTTCTGTGTGTGGTAGAAAACGGATTGTGTGAACCTTCAGTGTCATTTGCAAAGTACCTACTTAAGTTGATGGTAATTCATTGCTCTTTTTTTTTTAAAGTAGAAGTCTTTTGCAAGTTAAGTTTACAGGAAGCAGCCTTGGAGACCGTCTGTCAGTTAAATCCCCTGCCCCTCGCCTCCCAATTTTACAGCTAATTTTCTGTTTCTGAGGCATGTTTCTGTACCCATTCTTTCTCCCACTTGAGAGACAGTCAGTAGCTGTAGCTGCCAGATGCTAATAAAATTGTAAGGGATGGAGATGCTGAAATGACATCCCTTTGGTACAACTAAAACATTACAGGGGCAGCTATAAATGGTATCTATCAGAGGCAGGGAACTGTTTCCCTCTCGCACAGATGGTTTAGTGTAGCTAGAGGAGGGCCAGTGGGAGGATAAACTGTACCTGAGAGCCAACAGGGAAACTGCAGCCATTGCAGCCTTCCATTTGGTATACAGGATAGGGCAACATCAGAGAGATGTGACCTGCCGCAAATAATGCCTCTGGGCTTTACATGGGATTTGCAACTCTGTTTTTATCTGGTTGGGTATATTAAGTTCAGTGTAAATAGTGGCCTATTTAAGTGCAGAAGGCTTTGTATTGCTTGGATGTGCCACTTGCTCAACTTTCATACAGAAAAACTCAAAGAAACAAATACCGCCATTCCCCCACTCCAAAAAAAAAAAAAAAAAAAAAAACCAAATCAAAACACCCTCCTCTTTTTGGCCATGTGCCAGGCATGGCAGCTAGGCAAGAAAGCTGCTTGGTACCAAAGACTGAGCGTTCTTTCTCTACACCCCTAACCCAGGCATTTTGAAGTTTCCTTACTATGATGTCTTTTGTATTCTCTCAGTTAATTACTGTGCTAACTTTTTTTAAAAAAAAAAAAAAAAAAAAAAGAAAAAAGGGAAATTGACACAGTGACTCCTTTTAACAGGATTACAAGGAGCAAGAATACTTCCTTTTTGTGCCTGAAAACATTCTTTTGAGCCTGCTTCTCTGCCTACTCAAGGAGGATGAATTGAAGAACATCTACCAAGCTCTGTGTACCCTTCTTTAATTCCGAGACCTCTCTTGTGGCCTCCTGTGAAGAGGCATCCTGCTGAGAGGCAGCCTGATTGCTCTGCAGATATTGCTTCGTGCTTCCACAGCCAGGTGCTAAGTCTCCACCACTGTGGGAGAAGACAACTTTAGAAACAAATGAGTTTTTAGTGATAAATGATAGAGACCAGGCTGGTGGATTCCATTTTTATCCACCTTCTCTCCCACGCTTCCCCAGATTTTTGCTGTTATTGCCACATCCAGCTGTGATTTGTGAACGATTTGGCTGGCTCTCAACCCACTGTGGTAGGTATTACTGAAGCCAGGATGAATGACTTAAGAGTTGCAATAAAAAGAGAGTTTGGTGTGCACAGAGGTATTTTTTTCCACTAGGATCTATTTATGCCCTGCTTCTTCCTTGTCCTCTTTCCTACTTCTCTCTTATTTTTAGCACTGACAGACCTGAGTCTTTAAAATGACATACAAACATAGACAACTGTTCTGCTTCAGTTGCAATTCATCAATCCCCTTGTTATGACACTTTTTTACTATTCTATAGATAAAACTGCTCAACTGATTTTCCATTTCAGAATTTCAGTTGAGCTGCAGCTGGCTTTAGAGGTATCTGCCTACTTGGCAACACTTCCCCTTCATCCTCTTATATACCAGAACCCGTCTATCCTCATTTAACTTTGCCATGTTTTATTCAGACTGCAACTTAACCCTGCAAATCCCATTATACAGGCATGTCTTATTACTGTACTACTGGAAGCTGCATTTTATCTCATTGTAACTCTGTGGTACTGCTAAGAGCCAGTGAAGCAACTTGACAGGAGTATGTGGATAAGTCCACAGACAGTGGGAACACATAGGCTGGTTGAAAGACTGTCTTTTAATTGTTAAATTCTGTCTTCTTGGTTTTAAGTGTGTAGAACTGTGTATCAAGTACTGAACTCTCAACTAGCAGAGCTACCATCAAACTTGCTCAAACTCAGCTAACTTTGTATTCAACTGTAAAAGTGATGCATCTTCTTGACCTCCTTTTAAGGTCCCTTTAAAGTTAAGGACCCTTTTAAAGTGGGGTGCAAAATCTCCACCCTCTTTTTTTTTTGGGGTAGGTGAGCTTTGCTGGGGAAGCACCTAAGATTGCAGGTAAGCATGGGAGACATAGACATAAGACCCTGGACTGCTGAACTGGCAGTAAAGCTGTCCCTAAGAAAAGTGGCTCAGATACTACTTTTTTCTGATTTGTAGTTATTCTTCCTCATCCTTCTTAGCATTGTTCAGGTTGCCTTGGTCCCACTTCTGAAGGAACATGGGAAATAGCAATTTTAACTCCCTGCCTTTTCTGACCATGCCACTTATCCATAAAGACAAGTAGAGTCTTAATTTTTACTGTTGCTTTGGGTCACCCTTTGACTCCTTAATGCTGTTCTTTCTGCTCTTGTGTGGCAAAGACGATGGGCTTAAGTTGTAATGTGTCTGACTCTGCAGCACTCATCTCCCTATAGCTAGATACTCTATGGCACACATATAGTTTTTCACTTTTAATTCCTATTCATCAAGTCTGCAGCAGTGGCCTAGTGTTCAGAATAGTGTTTTTTACAGAACCTTGGATTCCCAGGTAATTTCCCAGACAAGTATCTGTTTTTAAAATCAGATAAGTTGGTGTAATTTGCTCAGCCAAGTTGTAGGCATCACCGTGTTGTAGGCTTATTAAATGCCATTTTTCTCCATTTTCATGTGTTCTACTGAAGTTGAATTATTTAAGAACTGCATAACAACTGAGATATGACACACACACTGTAGAAACAAAATATGAAGGCCAAACTTCAGTAGTACAGCGTCTTTAATGTGAGGATAATGTGTTACTATAAAAGACAGCATGGTTGTTCCTGTTCATTAATATCAACTTCATTTTAGGGAATTATTATCAGTATAATGATGTCCATTCTTCAGAAAGTGTCTAGTCAGAGATGTATGAGCTGGGAGCAATATGTACTGGCTGAAAGAATCTGATTTACAAATTAAAAAAAAAATCTCTTGCAGAATGCCTATAAGTGTTTTAGCAATGAAGGGCTGAATGGCTCCTCAGAATTGCTGTGAGATATGGGAAGGCTGGCTTGCTTTACATCTGCATGGTAGGTCAATTAAAACTGAACATTATTTGAAGCTGTACCAGTGTACCCAGGCAGGATCTTCCTCTGCTGCCCCATACTTGAAATAAAAATAGAGCTTGACTTTTACAGCACACACAATTACTAATATTTATATCAGATTTGCACCAAAGGCTTACAGTGGTTCTAAATCAAAGTGGAAACAGAAAAAAATCCTCATTGTCAGTTGATAAAAAGGTGCAGAGAGGCAGAGTAAGAAGCCTAATATTGCCCAAGAAGTGTTTTGTCTGTTCAGAAGTTGATAATGCCATAAATGATTAGCTACTGGGCAGGAACTGGAAAATGCCAGTATCAGTCAGAAATGTTATGCCAGACAGCAGGACATTGAATGAGTTTCTAGAGCTAGCTATTTACCTCTCTTCCCTCATTCCCTTAATGTTAAATTGAGGTTTGGTCTCAGTCTGATGTCTTCTGTCATGTGGATTCCTACTTTGGCATCCTGCCTTTGAGGGTGATCTAATCCTCCCATTACCAAACATATTCCCTGATTTTTATCAGCATTGTAGTGTCAGAAAGCTCTTGAGACTAGTGTCCAAGCCTCTAGTCTGAAGAACATCAGCCCTTAGTGGTATTCCTGCAGCACAGGCTCAGGAGTGCTGGCATCTGCTTGTGCTACTCATGGGCCACGTGGCTCCCAGCCATGCTTGCAGGTTCAGGAATGGCTCTGAGGGCTGAGAGTAACAGAAAGGGGCAGTCTGGCTACACCTTCAACTTTTCTTTCTATCTAGATGCAACAAGGGACCAAGCCTTTGGTATTAGACCAAACCATGTCTGTGGCTGTATGGTGAAATAAAGGGGTAGCTGTATTGGAAATGGTGTACCTACATTGACTTTGAACTAACTAGCCCGGAAAGCAATAACCAAGAAGTAGTAATAGTTTGGACTTAAGTGGCAATTGCCCAAACACGTGGGGGATACTGGTATATGGTTGACCTTATTACCCCGATTAAAAACTACAGGTCTGTTAATCACACTAATTTCTGGTACATAACTGAATTCTGTATCTGAATTGGTATAGTCTTTCTAGAGTCAGTAGGGAAGAGCGTATCTGTTGGGTAACTGAGTTTAAGAAACGTCGCAAAAATGATTCAGAAGACCTCACATGTCTGTGGGCATTTTGGGGAGCCTAGAATGATGTTCAATACCTGATTGCTCACATCTAAATTTGACATGATGATGAGCTGTAACTGAGGTTTGTTCTGCAGAATGTTTGTCTAGTGAAGGCCTGTGCTGTCTGAGTTAGGGCAACATAAATACCTCATCTTCATTGCTATGAGCCACTGTGAATTTCAAGTGGGGTATGTATGTTGTGAAACAGAGCTGCCTCCATTTTTATCTAGTGCTTTATGAACAGTTTTATGAATGGGACAGAAAATTAGGAGTGGCTGCTAAATTCGTGTTTGCAAATTTACTGAGGACAAACAAGTGATGAGTGAATTTCAGATCAAAACTAGTTTGTCTCTTTTCTTTCTGTAAGTAGATGTTGAATTCCCTACATTTTAAGGGCCAATCCTGTAAATGATAGAGATGATGCAGTTTCACTGTGGTGAAGAGCCATGATAACTTAAATCCCTGGTTCTGGGGACAGGAATGAAAGAGGTCCATTCAGGAAGGTGTATTGCTTGTTAGGATAAACCCCCACCAGAAACCAATCCACAGCCAGCAGAAAAGACCACTTCTGTGTTTGTTGGATCTGTATTTGTTTCAGAAGAGTCAGGCAGACAGGTCTGTAAATTACTGTAAATTTTCAATTTTACAGCATTGTTTCTGTATACCAAAGTTGTACTGTTTCTGATTATTGTGAGGTTTTTTCTATGGAGTGATGTGTGCGTCTGATTGGTTGTTTTTTGCTTTGTTCTTCTATTCCTTATGTAACATCTATGTAACTTGTATTATACTTACACTTCCTGAGGAACCACCATTTCATACATCAGATGCTTGCTGTAAGACTACTGTTCAATTCAGAATTCAGAAATGTATGTTTATTTTGAGGGTACTTACTGTTTCGCAGTGGTTATTTCTTTTCAGTAAAAGAAATGGCTTTAAAGTTAATTGAACAACAAATGAAGAGCAGACAAAGAACACAATCACTCAATTTGTTTGTTGTTCAGGATTAGGGGAATAATCTTGAAGGCATCCTCCTAGCTCAGCTAAAGAGAACTGAGGACATTGTATAGGGTTTGGAATATATGGATTTGGTTCCTGGCTCTCTACAGGTTCTCAGTTTAATCTGACTGTGATATCTAAGTGTTTACTGAATATAAAAAAAACCCCCAAAGCAGTGGTGGGGTCATCTTCTCAGGACAGAGATTCGTCCTTCTCTTGTACCCGGTATGACCAGAAGAGCAGGGACTCCTTACTGTGCTTTATTTTTCTAATCTTTTGCTGATGGGAAGTTCAAGGTTAATATTCAAAGAATATTGGAAAGAAGCAATTACAAGTATGGTGTTTTTCTGTCATCTCAGGGTTGCTGCATCACTTCTATTATTCGTGTTGGTTATTCTAAGCCCTTAAATGTGTGTAGTTCTTGGAAATGGCTGCCCAGGGAGGTGGTTGACTCACCTTCCCTGGAGGTGTTTAATGTGCAGGTGGATGAGGTACTGAGGAGCATGGTTTAGAGATTGGTGGGAATGGTTGGACTTGATAATCTGGTGGGTCTCTTCCAACTTGGTGATTCTATGATTCTGGTCTTTAAGGAGCTAAGTAAGTGAGCTTAGCCATAAACCATCTTGCTAGCCTTTGTTCTCCTGCTGAGTAGTAAGCGGAGGTGGTACTGTAGTGCCTAAGGTGATTTGAAAGCTGAGAACTAGTAGATAGAAATTTTCTTTTGTTCATAAACTAAGAGTAGATTGCCTCTTTTTGATTGATATTTCAAAGTACTGTTAGATTCTTCAGAACATAAAATTGTGCTTAGTGTAGTCATCTCAAAAGCACCTTTATTTTGGTGATATTTTTCAAAATAAAACAGCCTAAGAATCATAGAAAAGTCTGAACTGAAATAATTTGGCATAGTCTATGGACTTTATCTTCTTCCAGGCAGATTCTGAAGCTTCTATCCATGCTCCTTTTAAAATGGCTGATAGAAGAAAAGGTCAGACTATTTCCTTTATGTTGTTTTGTAAAATTTTCTATAGTGAAATAAAGAACATTTTTAATGTAAATTAAAATAGGTACATTTGTAAAATTTGTATTTCTTTTTGTATTACCTTTGACCTTACCTCTGCGTGGATACCATTGGAAGTTTATATAGAGTGCCCATACTTATGGAAGATCTCATGTAGAGCTGATCAAGGCAAGATTTTTGCGCTTTGCATTCGGCTACTGGATGAGGGAAAGGCTGTGGATGTGGTCTTCCTGGGCGTCAGTAAAGCCTTTGACAGTTTCTTACAGCATTCTGCTACGGAAACTGTCAGCCTATGGCCTGGACAGGCACACACTCTCCTAGGTGGAAAACTGGCTGGATGGCAGGGCCCAGAGAGTGGTGGGAAATGGTGTTAAATCCAGCTGGAGGCCAGTGACAAGTAGGGTTCCCCAGGGCTCAGTGCTAGGTCCAGCCCTGTTCAATGTCTTTATCAATGACCTGGATGAAGGCATTGAAGGTACCCTTAGCAAGTTTGCAGATGACACGAAACTGTGTGGAAGTGTGGATCTGCTGGAGGGTAGGGAGGCTCTGCAAAGAGATCTGAACAGGCTGGACTGCTGGGCAGAGACCAATGGGATGAGGTTTAACAAGGCCAAATGCCGAGTCCTGCACTTGGGTCACAACAACCCCAAGCAGTGCTATAGACTAGGGGAAGTCTAGAAAGCTGCCTGGAGGAGAGGGACCTGGGGGTGTTGGTTGACAGCCGACTGAACATGAGCCAGCAGTGTGCCCAGGTGGCCGAGAAGGCCAATGACATCTTGGCTTGTATCAGAAATGGTGTGACCAGCAAGTCCAGGGAGATTATTCTTCCTCTGTACTTGGCACTGGTGAGACCGCTCCTTGAATCCTGTGTTCAGTTCTGGGCCCCTCACCACAAGAAGGTTGTTGAGGCTCTGGAGCAAGTCCAGAGAAGAGCAACGAAGCTGGTGAAGGGGCTGGAGCACAGACCTTGTGAGGAATGGCTGAGAGAGCTGGGGTTGTTTAGCCTGGAGAAGAGGAGGCTGAGGGGAGAATTCATTGCTCTCTACAACTACCCGAGGGGAGGTTGTAGAGAAGAGGGAGCTGACCTCTTCTCCCAAGTGACAGGGGACAGGACAAGAGGGAATGGCCTTAAACTCCACCAGGGGAGATTTAGGCTGGACATTAGGAAAAAAATTTTCACAGAAAGGGTCATTGGGCACTGTCTGAGGCTGCCCAGGGAGGTGGTTGATTCACCTTCCCTAGAGGTGTTTAAGGCACAGGTGGCTGAGGTGCTGAGGGGCATTATTTAGTGTTTGATAGGAATGGTTGGACTCGATGATCCGATGGGTCTCTTCCAACCTGGTTGTTCTATGATTCTATGAAGTAATTCCAGGCTTGAGTGTTGCATTAGAAATTCATGCAAATAAACCATCAGCACCATTTTAGCTTTTTCTGTGGAGAAAATTTCTTAGTATATATTTCAGTATTTTAGCCTTCTTATGCAAAAAATATTTGCAGTATTATGTTCTTTCAAACTATTTCATTGATTTTTAAATTACATTAATTCTTCTAATGTCTGATGTTACCTGTGCAAATTGTTGGTTATACTGCTGTGTCACTGAGGGTGTGCTTATAGTTTAGTTACATCTTTTTGAGGATATGTGCAGTTGTCAGCCTTTTAGGAGAAGTGAAAACTGTGGTAAACAAACTACGACACTGACAAAATCATTCAACTTGAGTTGTGTTTATGCCCCAAAACCCACCAAGAGTGTGAACTGCTCTGACTCAAAGATATGGTTCTCAGACACAGTGTTGATTCCTTCTACTGTGCTTGCTCCAGGAGAAATCAGTTCCAGGTATTTATCTTTTAGCATCAAAACCAAAATCCTATCACCAAAGCAGATGGACTTGTTAGTGAGACATCCCTAAATATTGGAATTTATTACAGGTTGCAGCTTGGGAAGGCTAATACTTTCTATGCTGAAATTTTTATGTACTGTATAAGCCTTTCCTTACTCAGTTTGACTGTTTTGATTTTCTTTTCCATTTACCTCAACTTCCTGCATCAATTCAGTTCACACTCACTTATTGTCTGACTCTTGCCATGTTGAGTTTCTGTTCTTATATTAATAGCCTGTTTCATAAGACAGTATGAATCTTACTCTGGATAGAGAAAGGTAGATATCTCATCAATTTATCAAGGGAGTGCTGGCAAGGAAAAGAAAAACTACTCACTCCACACACATAAGTGATAGCTGATTTGCCAGTTGGTCATGGTCTGGCTTTCAAGTAAGGTATAATTACTTCTTGTTTTGTGTTTAGAAAGGTCTCCCTCTGTTTCCTGATGTCTAGGTTTTGGTCACACGTCAAAAGCAGGGATGGTCTGTGTGGTAACATGAGAAAGAATAACTTGCGTTTTACCCTTGCTAGTCTGTGGGTTTGTGAGACACTTAACTTTTTATGAGATCAAAGCAGAGAGCTAAAACTTTCTTTTTTTTTTTCTTTCTTTCTTTCTTTTTTTTTTTTTTTTTTTTTTTTAAATTATAAGTGTTCATCCTGTAAAGGAAATAGCAGAAATTGAGGGTTACCTGTTAACTAGTCTGTAGTGCTTTTAACATAGCTTGGGAGGAATAAATCTGTATCTTTCAGCTTTTATGTATGCCTTAAAGACTCAAGTTAGGCTTCATTTTCTTCAAATTAAAAGGTAAAACTGAGATGCATAGAGAAGAGTACAATGCGCAAAGCTTTCAGGCTGATGTCGTCCTACTGTTGCAGAAGCATTTCTAATACTGCTGAAGCTTAGCTCCTTGGCAATGCAGCCTTTCCTACACTTTTTGCAAAGACTTCTTGTGAAGTACTGTGTCAAACCTGAAGCATTCAGTGTGTGGGCTTAGCATAAACTTAATTAAAACTCTGGAATAAAAAATAGAGATCCAAGATTGCTCTTCAGAGTGAAACTACAAAAAGTGCTTATTTTTGATGGAGATATAGCCCTCATACACCAAAATTGAGGATGAGTCTGAGTAAAATTCTTTGCAAGTTCTCCTGCAGCCTGTTTGACATACAAAATAATTTCTTTTACTTAGTTTTCTCTAATGAGTGTATCATAATTTGTGTGGGTGACTTCTGTTGGTATAAATACTTGGCATCTTGAAAGAAATGTTCATACTCTATTTCATGTGCTTCTCTGTCTGGGGTAGAGAATGGAAAATGACAGTTTAATGTACAGTTGTATGGAAGCATCTTGCAGCTGTGGAGAGCGTAGTAGAACTTAGGCAGAATAAAATATCCAAATATTCACTTTTATAATGTCTTCTCACTCATATTTGTATTTCACTTAGATCAATGCTCTTCATCTATTAATGGGACTGTTTCTGCAGCATGCCTAGTTAAATGTTAAAATCTTCATTGTGCACACCATTGAGCTGGCAGGTGGTTGGTTAAAAGGTCTGTTAGTAAAAATTAAAATCTGGAGCAGAAGCACTTCCAAAGTTGTGGAACTTTTCAAACTATACCCTATTTGAGCTGTTGATATAAATGGACACTGAGGAAACAAGTGAGTAACTTGATGATATTATTTTTCTCAGATATATGTTGCTTATATAAAGAAAACCTGGTAAAAGAGAGGGCCCCAGGAATTTGCTTTTCTGTTTGTTCCTTTTGGAAAGGGAAAATAAAAAGGCTCCAAGAACCTAATTTTTCCTAATTTAAACTTTTCATTTTAAATCCAAACATGATTTTCTCCACTTTGCAGATAAGTGTGGAAAGGGAATTAATTTTCAGCATGCAGCATTCTTCTAGCATTTCCTTAGTGGTAACTGTAGTTTATTACATTTAGTGATCATAGTTTGAAGTGTCGTATATGAAGCAATCCTTTATTTTATGGGAAGTTTTCTCTTTCTAATTCACAAAATGCTGGGAAAAAAGTAAAGTTGTTGCACATTTGTGTGGTACTCAAGGAAGAGAGGAGGAATAAAGAAAAACTTGGGGATTTTGTGAGAGGAAAAGAAAGAGATTCAGTTCTGGAATTTTGTTCTAATGAAATTAGTGTGAGCAAGACTAGGCCTGGAGTGTTTAGAAGGGAAGAGAAGACTTTAAAGACGTAAAGACCTGCTCTTGTTTGACTGTGATGTTTGTAGTTAGAAGCAAAAAAAATTGGATTCTTTCTTGCTTTTGCAAGATTTAGTTTCTTTCAATTAGTATTTTACATTAAAAGAGCTTGATGTGTTTCGAATTAGGGTAATTTGAGGTTTTGGATAGCAGTTCTCTAATAAACATAATCAAGAAAAGATGTTCCGTGGAGTAAGACACATAATATCTGGATTTATTACCATGCTTTTCTTCCCTGTCTCCTCCACCCAACCAAGAGATGTCTATAGTTATTTTTAGGTTTATAAGGTTTCTATTTTTATTTTAATTTTTTTTAGCCATTTATGTATTGCAGTAGTATCTTGACCTATGAAAAGTTTCTGGTAGCTGTAAACCCTTGGGAGGCTCAGGAGGACAGGAAAATGTTTGGTGGGGACAATGAAAGGTGTCAGGAGGCTTAGCACCCACAACTGCTTCACCAACTGTGCTCTCTGAGAGCAGAATTAAGAGAATGGTATAGCAAATACCTTTTGAAAAACTGAATTTTTTTACTGGTGTCAGGTTCAGTGGTCCAAGTTGGGGAGCTCCAAAGCTGTGAACATGGTCCTGTGGGTTTACAGCATTGACACTCAGGCACCATACATGTTAGCTGAGCGTTGGTGCAGCTTAGTGGCAGGTATGACACCCATTTCCATACCATGGGGTTTTCCACACACAGCACTACTATGACACCACTTAAAATTACCATCTCAGGAGTTTTCTTATACTATTTACTTCTATTTTTGCAGACTGGTATTAATATGAAATGACTAAGCTTTTGAAGAAGACAAAGGGACAAAATTTCTGTAGGTTACTGCACATTACAAGCCCTTCCACAGGGAGGTATATTAGAGTCTTGTGTGACTACATGAGGAATCATCAGATTGCAGGTTTCTTGCTTTACCCTAGAAAATCCTTTCTGGTTGAGACATTGCACACAGTGGCCTAGGCAACCTATTTTTTTTTTATGGGAATGAGACCTGAAAGTCATTGGATCAAGATTAGGCTTAAGACTTAAGGTAGTGTTCCGAATCTAGTGCAGTCTGCCAGCAGGACAACTGTTTTCCACTGAGGCATAGTATTCACCAGAGGGCTGCACTGCACCAGATTGCATATTTGCTATTGTTTTGAAGTGTGCCAAAATGTATTTGACAGTAGACAGTATTGTAAGCCCAGACTGTACATGCTCTGTCACTGTAAAGAAAGCCCGAGGATTTTCTCTTCTTAGGAAGTCAGGGAGAATGACTTGTAGTAGTGGTGGTTGCTGTGATAAGTATTCACATTGACCCCCTGGGTACTAGCCTAGCAAGCATGCCTAAGGTGGAGAATCTCTAGGAATCATTTCCCAAATGGTGGTTTGAACTCTGGATGGCATTTGCACCTTGCTATGTTTGCTGCACCCGTTCTACCAGGTACCATAGCCCACACAGAGATATGGGTTGCTCCAAAAGAAATAAGGAAAAAAATTAGGAGCTTCCATCTGAACATCAGGGAACACTTTCACCACACAACTGGTTGCCCAGAGATGTTTTGCAGTTTCTGTCTTTGCAGATACTCAAAAGCTGTCTGGGCATGGTCCTGGGAAATTGGCTTTAGATGATCCTGCTTGAACATGGGGGTTGGATCAGGTGACCTCCATAGGTACCTTCTTACCTCAACCATTCTGTGATTCTGTTGCTTTACTTCCCTTACTCTGATTCTATAATATCAAGGTCTTTTTGCTTAGCCAGAACTAGGGACTTGGGCAAGGAGAATATAGGAAGTGCATATTTTTGCTTTTTGTGGTTGGGGCTGGTATTGTCAGGATGGAGTTAGAATTATTTGTTTGTTGAACTGCAAATTCTCTTTTTTAAGTTAAAGCCATTACTAAATGTGGTGAAGATGAATAATGTGTATTGTCTTTAAACATTTGAGGTTTTTTTTTCAGTTGTCCACTGAAAGCTGACTTTATATGTTATTAAGTAGCAAAGGAGGAGTTCTGTGTCAATTTTTTAAATGCTAATGTGAACATGAGGAAACTAGGCATAACACGGTTCAGGGCAAAGACATTTCAGTGCTTATTTTTGTGTAAGAGCATGGGGCACACCTGATGCTTGTGACACGGCTGGCATCGCTGGCAACAATAAACCTGAAAACAACTGCATACAAAGTCTGACTGGGAACATGACCAGGAGGTGGGGTGGAGAAACAGAGGTTCACATCTGTTACAGAAGATGATATAAAATGTTCTATCTGTGCAGGTGCAACTCTCCCTAGAAATAAAATTATCTTGATATGGGGTAGTGTATTTAAAAGAAGAAAAGTCATAAAAACTCTGAATATGAATACACACATCAGACTTTGTTGTAGTTATATTTGCACTGAGTACCAAGTGATGTCTCTGTAATCCTTCTCTTTCTATGTCCCTTAAGTTTTACATAATAAATTCACAAAATGCTATAGAAGTGGATGCCAATAAAGGTCTCTGCTGGAATTTTGTGAGCATGCCAGAAAACATTCTATGGATGGTAACGTGGGACAGGGAGTTAAATTACAATACTAAATGCAGGGTTTAGTTGAGAACACCAAAGCATTTAAAATTGGGTGAGAAGGGGAGGGAGGGGGAATTGGACTCCCCAGTAACTCCAGACTGCCTGTCCCTGTGTTAATCAGCCGAGTCCTCAGTGCAGATGCTGTAAACATTAATAACACAAAAAGATCCCAGTGTTCTAGTATCACTTTTGGAAAAGCCTTGAAGACCTTGTGTAGCTTGTATAGTGTTGATAAAATATATGAAATAATTTCAGATGAAGACTGTGAGCTGAAGCCGTAGTTCTGGTTATTAATATTAAACTGTATAAACAGCTGTAAAATTATCTAAAATGCTTGTAATTACAAATATAGTAAACAGTTTGATTGAGCAATGCAACTGTATTTCTGCCTGTAAACTTGAAGTATGGGTAATGAAAAAACCCTCCACTCTTATACACACTTTAGTGGGACCACAGTATGCTTCCTAAAAGGTCAGTTGCCATATAGGAACTGTGTCTTTACGTAAGCTCCCAGTGTGCAAGCACAGTTTATTTTTCCTATGGGACATATCTAGTATTTTTTTCTAGCTTGGGTAGTGCAATGTCCTTGGGCTCTTCTGCCTTTGTTATTCTGCTCATAAGAAAAGTAAATACAAAGTAATGAGTGGATTATTGTAGGACAGTCTCTATCCTTTGCCCAGGTCCTGAGTGTAATGGAGATTCTGTTCAATATGTTTTTTTACTGTTTTGATTGCTTGGCAGCTTCTTTGTTCAGTTTCTGTCTAAAGCTAGGCCTTAAGCTTAGAGGTAGCAGCAGTGAACTTCAAGAAGCCATATAAAAAGTTTCAGTCTCTGATTTGGATGCCTGATCTTGGATGAATTAAATTAGGTCAGTTCAGCTGGCAGACTTGACCTTGGTTGTGTTGATGGCCTGCGATGACTGGTTGATTCCCATGCAAGATTAGTCATATTCAGAGGTGCATGGCCTGAGCAAAGAAATGACACTGCTGTGCCAAAAGGGGTCTTGTCCTCTTGTCCTTCTGATTGGTGGTGGTGCTGTGCTAAGCAACCTTGGCCTAAAACACCACATGATGGTGTTCAGCAAGGCTTGAAGAAACTCTGCTTCCCTGCTTAGGCAACTGCCCTCAACAGTTAAGATGTGTTTCCACCAGACAAGTGGATGAAGGCCACAACATCAAAGCATGCAGATGGTGATTTCTTTCACCAGCTCTCAACTTTGCACCCTTCCCCCACTTTTTATGTTGCCCTGCTCCTCAGGAATGGCCTAGCCTCAGCTGTGTGGAGAAGGAGAGGTGGTGGCAGCAGCACTGACTTCACATGACTTGAAACTCTTCCATGTCCACACCTGCTTCTGGTGAGCTGGACTTTGGGTGCACATGTGGTACAGAGATGGCTGCTTAACACCACAGTTTTTGTGAGAAGAATAGATAGCATGTCTTATTTTAGCCTGAAGGTAGCTGGTGCAGCTTTGGAGGAGGTGGAGGTTTTTACTCCAGAAGGCTGCTCTGCTAAGTGCTGTTGGCCTAAATGGGTGCAGCTGCCTTAGCAGTTGTGAAGAATCCAATGAGTGAATAGTAGTAGGACATAGCTCTGGTCTTCTATAGCCACAAGATGCAAACTCATGTTCCACAGCTTTTCTTTGCCAGGTAATTTGGTTCTCCTGCCAGGTAATTTGGTTCTCCTGCCAGGTAATTTGGTTCACCTGCCAGGTGTCACTGCTCAGGTGTCCATATTGTTCCTGATGGATTATATAAAGGATACAGGCAGTAAGGGTTCCAGGTTCTAAATCCAGCTATGGTAGCTGTCTGCAAAGGACAAGCATAGTGCTTTGTATTGCTATGTTTTGTGAATCTAGCCTAAAGCTAGTGGCATCTTTAATTGCAACTGATGTACTCCTTCTGCCCTCCCACTCTTACTCTGTCTCCATCTCAGTGCGGCTCTTCTGCTACAGCATTAGAAATCATGTGTTTTGGTGTTCATTCCAAGACACTGTGCTCCTCAGTTCATGCCTTGTCTGCTTCAGAGAAGACCAAAGCAATCTCTGAAGGAACTGTCCACGTCTGTGTGAATCAAGAGTAGAGATGTGTGTAAGAGGTAAATAGAGACTAATATTAAATTTAAAATTAATGAGACCCAGATTCTGGAAATGAAAGTAAGGAAAATAAGGTAGTACAATGGCAGGAAAGTTTTCTATCTTGCAATTGAAGTTGTAATTCTTTCCTCTCTTCTTTCTGGATTTGTAACATAGCTTTCAGCTATTCAGACAAAATAAATTTAAGCCAGTAGAATAGCAACTCCTTGTTTCCCCTTTTCTTGTATTCTTTTCCTGGAAGCATCTTTCCAGATGCTAACCTTGTGTTATTCTTTTAAAAAAATCTAAATCCAATCATCTGTTTGTCTGTCAATAAATAAAGAATGATGTTTCCCCCAGCTTGCATGAATTATCTAGGTGTGTAGATTTCATAACTTTGACCTCATCAGTGGTTGCTGAGATTCTAAAAAGGTGTTTTAAGAGACCACTGAGTTACTCCACTGATTCTAAGAAATTTTTAAGGAGGTAGTCCTTAAAAATAGTAGTTTTCTTTAATTGGATTTGATTTCTGAATCTGTAAAGTTAAAACAGTAGCAAAGAACCTGGAGCATGAGTTTACAGGAGGTTACTCTGTAGGAGGTGCTCTTGGGTAGATGGAGAAGGGTAGGTAGCCTTATTTAGTGTATTTCAAGAACAGTACCACAATGGCAGTGACTAGCACTAGAACTAATACGTTTATCATTTCAGATGCTATTCCCATTTCCCTATTGATTATGCTGTGGCTGGGTACACAAGGAGCCCTGTATTAGTCTGAAGTCATGATCAGTGTCTTTAATCTTTACAAAGGTTGGAAATCCATTCTCCTCCCCACTGGTTAGAGAGCTTTTCAGCTGACATTGTAACCTGAGGAACATTGTATTTTGGTTTGAGGCTGGCTAATGTTACCAGGCTCTACTGGAAGCTTTTTCTCCCCTCTACTCCTTTTTCTTTCTTTTTTTTCTTTTTTTTTTTTTTTTTTTTTTTGCATGGCTCACTTGGGGACTATTTGGGAAAAGATTTGTAATCTTAGCCTTCATCAGACCACACAAGTCAAGAGGCCGATCCTCACTTGGGCTTGTCAGCAGTCAGCTTATTCAGGACAGAATGTGAACTGTGGTGAGAGTGAGGGAGGCATGTTTTTATCCCACACGTGTAGATTGGTGTCATGAGGGGCCAGCAACTCTGTGCTGTTTGGCAGTGAGGTCTCATTATGTGTCTGTCCCCTGTGGTCCCACAGCAAGGGCTTGAGGCTTCTGTTCTCAGTGAATGGATGTGGGGAGGGGAGTGCTTGGCTTCCTTCAGCTCTGAATGCTTTCATTGAGACTTCGGTGAGAACACTCTCCAACTGAGCCCAGTCACAGCCGCTGCTGTTTGAATTGCTTGGGATTTTTCTGAGGGTGCAGAAGGTGGGATACAGGCTATGGAGGCTGTGACAGCCTGGGGTGTCACAGTGTGAGTGTTTTTCAACAACCCAAATAGATTGCTAATTGAAACAATGCCTGCTTTTTGAATTTGGGATGTTCTATTTTAATAGGTGAGAACAGTGAAAGAATTTATTAGCTGTACTCCGAAAGCTCCTCTAATGTCACAAATCTGACTATAAAGATATGTGTTGAAAAAGAGCATTTGCCTGCCTGGAGAAGTTCAGTGGCAAATGTTAGACCATGTTGCTTACTTCTGGCTGTAAGTGTGTTCAAAAACAGCAGCGTTCCTTGGGGTCTGACCAAGGCCCACAGAATCATACCAGCTTTAGTTGGGTTCAGATCAATGAAGGTTTTGGCCATACCCACATTACTAGGTGTCTGGGGGCCAAGTGACCCATCAGGCTCTGGATCCAAGTGGGCAGCTTCAGAGCAGCCTAGCACTATGCAGCTGTGTCAGCTTGAGTGTGGTAGGTGCCTTTTGGATCACTTCGTGAGGGAGCAGCCAAAAGCAGGTCCTTTGGCATCTGCAAAAGCCTTAAAAGTGGAGTTGAAGATCTCTTCTTTTCATGTAAAGCCCCACTCAGCAGCCTGATAGCTTCCATCCTGACCACAGCTTCTTATCTTCTCCACACATCTTTCTGCACTCACCAGCCCCTCAAATCCTGTCTCTGTCACCTACCATTGGCACCAAATAGCAAATTCAGCCCAATCCCTGCCTCAGCAGATGCAGGCAGTCTGCCAAACTGGAGCTGAAACATATGTTGAATATACAGATTAGTTTGTTGTTTGTGTAGAAAGTCACACAGAGGCATAGTTTAATGAAATTCAGCAGGTATGTTTGCAGCAGATTAAGAGAAAAAGCCTTGTGTTACGGACTTGTTGTAACACACATTCTACCACTTGAGCTGTGTTAGCATAGTTGAACAGTGCAACTGCCCCAAGGCTGGAGAACAGAGCTTTGCCTGGCAAAAAGGTGTCCCATACACTGCAGTTTATCCTCACACTGTATGAGAGACAGTCACGATGTGGTATTTCTGCTGCCACTGAGAGCTGGCAAATTCTTGTTGCTTTCATTAGGTTTCTCAGAATCTGGATTTTTCTTCTTCCTCCCCTTTGCATACCCCAAATATTTATACTGTGCTAACCAAACATAAGCTGAACTTGCAAGCAGAGTGGAAACCTTCAAACTTTCCTCGTGAAATTATTCGCAGTTGAAAAGCAGAGGTGTGTTCCTGCTTCCTGCCCTGTATACTAGGTGGAATAAATATTCTTTCATGGCTACTCTAATGCTTTTAAATTTCTTTGACTGCATGGAGGTTAGGGGCACTCAGCACCCTCTAAGATAAAGATAAACTTTTTTGGTATGTTTTTGTTAGTTTCCTTGTGTCTGTAATATTTTTGTACAAGCACAAAAATGATACTGATATATCTGAACTTCTGACATTAGAGAAGTGTAGAATATAGGGGCATCAGAAATGATAAAATTCTAGCCTGAGAAGTATATTTATATATACAAATTTCACTTCCAAAGAAAAATCTTTGATATTACATCTCATTTTAGGGGTTCCGGGGATCACAGGCAATAATTGCAAGTGATTCCATATGCACAAAAGAAATTAAGCAAGACCATAATTAGACAATTTGATAATTAGATCATTAGCAAGGTCTTAATGTAAGTGTGTTAATGGAAACAACTATAAATACAAAACTGTATCTGGTTACTCTCTGATGCTAGGTCAAAGCTGAGGTGCTTTCACAAGCAAACATAATGCACCATGTGATAATGTAAAACTGTTAGAATAAAATTTCAGTGGGTTACACTGGTATTTTTCTCTTCTCAAGTTCACATTGTTAATAAAAACATAACCAAGTGCTAATAAAAATTATGAGTAGTGTAGTATGCAGCCAAAGTGGTAAGTATGGACTCAGTTAACCTGAAGCTGGGATTAGTGCACAGAGTTGGGTGGAGCATCACAGCAGAGGGGCAGGAGAAGGGTCAAAGTGTATCTGCTGGGTTTTGGGAGCTGTGCACCTGGTAAACTAGTGAGCCTGAACTACAAGAGGCTGCGCAAACCAGGGGAGGGAGCATTGGTATGGTATTGCTGCTAGGAAAGGAACAGGATCCTGATGGCTTTTCCCTCTCTGAGGAAACAAGGTGATTTCCAAGAGACTGAGTCACTGAAATGTAGTTTGATCTTGGACATGATGGGAATTTGAAGAATCTCAAGGCAGGAACAAGCTGAGCAGCCCTTTTTTGGCCAAATGGCTTGGGATGAGAAGGAGGTGGTAAATGATAACAGGCCAAATGTTACTGGGAGGGAAAGATTTAGTAGATCGAAGTGTGACTGTGAGAGCCTGTATGACGAGACAGCAGGGGACATTATCTGCTTGTGGAGCAAGTGACTGTCAGTACCTGGTATGCGGCTACTATTGAAAGCAGTAGCCTGCTGCAGGCCTGGTATGTGTCAAGGAGGATGTTTCAGACAGGTGCAGTCAAACCATGAAGTTGCTTACAGGATGCTCTTATGCAATTTCTGTCCACCTGAAACACTTCTTAAAGTATTTTGGGAAAGCAGTGTGGCAAACAACATATTAATAGAGCTGCGATCTTCCTTCTAGGTCAGCAACTCAATATCTTTGCTGACTCCATCAGTAGATCTTTAAACAATTTGTAACAGAAATTATTTTTTTTAAAAAATAATTCTTTCATAGATCATTCCTTTGATTTCTTCTTGTTCCCCTCCCCTGAATTCACACCATCAGTGGGTGTCTCATAATTTTCCCCTGCAATTTCAAGTGTTGTACAGTGATCAGGGACTGTTCTTCATGGTCTTAACTAACCCTCCAGCTTTCACATTGCCCACTTGATCCTGGGTGCATCCATGTGAAGGAAGTAGCTCCTAAAGAAGACATGGAGAAGCTTTGCAGATGTTGAAGTGCATGTGTTAAGTTTAGTTAGGAAAAAACACTGGTGGAAATCCCTGGTCAATTCTAGTGTGAGTGATAAAAGCAGGTTTGTGTGCAGCTTAGAATGCTTTGCATGTACAAAGATTTGAGAATCAGTGCAGAGTGGAGACTCACACCTATTTCTAAATGACATGTTTTTAACAATGTTATCTGTCTAATGCCAAATGGAAACACAGACAAGAGGCAAATATATTTCAATTTTTCATATGCCTCTGACTGTGAATATGAATGGGAGAGTCTTCATTATTACTGTGAAGTGACTGTTGTCTTTGTGATATACTTTGCCTGTGCTTAGGAACAGAATTTCATTCTCCTTTTCTTAGCACACAGATAAGCTCAATTTGATTGGAATAAAGTTGATAGGATTTTACTTTTACTTGTAGTTTTGCTAAGATTAAGATTTCTTGGGTTGCCTGGTGTTGTCATATTCAAGGATGTGAAAGGAAGTCAACTTCAAGTATGAATTTCAAATGGATTTGTTAAACTGCAGTAGAACTCTTCAGGTTTTAACTGACTGTAATTAGTATTGTCTTAAGGCTTCTAATGCCCAAACTCCAATCAGTCTATATCCTTGACCTTCCCAGCTCTTCTCTAGACAAGTTGAGAAAGGTGGAAATCTGATAGTGACAGAAACGACACTGGAGAAGAAAGCCTAAGTAAATGTTAGCTGAGGAGAGCATATCCAAGATCAACAAAAGGTAACTGTACTGAACCAGGTTAGAACCTCAGTGTGAAGTGGAGAAATTGGTTAAATTTTTTCCAAAGGCTGAGAGAATTAAAAAAAACCCAACAAACAACACAGCAAAACAAACCAAACATACTCCCCTCCCCCACAAAAACCCCAAACCCAACCCAAACAAAAAAAACTAACCCCCCAAATCAACACATAAGGAAGACTGGACATGCAAAGGTGAAGCTCTTTAGCTATTATAAAAGCAGTGATCTTGCATGCTGATATTCCTTACAGTGGAGAGAAGTAAGCATGCAGAAATGCTTTGAAAAAAACAGGGTACTGTAAGCTGAATAGTATAAAGATTTTGATTCTCTGATACATGTCAATGTAGGAGTGCTGAAGCTGAACAGATTTGATAAAAAATTCTTACACACTGAATAGCTCTTTTGAGAATGCTAAACTATGAAATAAAAATCGCAATAATTTCTCTAATCATTGTTTGCCTAAAATAAAAGGAATGTGATTCTCATGTTTGAAAACAGTTGGAAAAGGATTCAGCTTGCTACAAACCCCTTTAGAAATCAGAAAATAATAAGTATATAGGTGTTGCAAATAATGTCCTGACCTTCACACATGTGATGTTTAGTTACCATTCTGAAGGTAGGACACGTGTTGAAGAAATCACTAGTTGAAGTATCAAGAGAAGCTCAGTGCCAGCATTCAATGAAGAACCGTAATGCTCCTTTCACAGGAAAAGCAAGCTGATCTTTGAAAATGTGGAGGTGTGTCAGAACAGTAATTGCTACTGTAGCTTGATTACTCAAAGAGGTTCAAGTGGTCTGTTGATTCGATGCTTATCAAAGCTTGGAATTTTGAAAGTATCAAAGAAAAACTAATGTTATTACTGTATTTTAACAGGTCTGGCCCATGTAGTCAAAGGTCAGTCATGCTTCATGCTTATCCCAAATGAATTTGAAAGTGTAGATGACAGAATACCAACAATAAAGAACAGTTTCTTTGTAAATGGCACTCAGGGAGTATTTTATGAAAATAAGGTATCATCACATTTGCTGCATTAGTGAGACTAAACTTTCGGTTGATAAAGCTAACTGTTTGTAAGCTCTTGAAAGCATCTCATTCTAACACTGTGTATGCCAAATTTATAGTTGACCCCCAGCTGAGTTCTCTGTCATGACTGGAAACTTGAGAAAAAATGCATCTGCTACACATCTGGGTTGCATGCATGACACGACTGCTTCTGGTAATAATGCAGAAAAGTACTAGGAGGTCAAGGTGAATAATCAGTTCAACACAATCTCATAGTGTGCTCTGGTGGTTAAGAAAGCAAATGCAATCCTTCAATGTTCAGACAGGAAAATACAAAGCAAGGAGGAGAGAGTAGAGCTGCTGCTTTTTCCAGCAGAAGTGACAAGGCATCTACAATTCTGTTTGTTTCTATTCTTTGTGCTGTAAAAAGAGTGCTGACAAATTCTGCCCCTTCAGCAACAACTGAGTTTGTCTGCCACATAGCTTTAGAAGAAGCTTCTCTCCAGAATACCCTGTGCACGTTCTGGCCACAGATTCAGTCTGGGTTGCAGAGCTCACTGGGCAAGGCTTGGATTTGCACCACTGATTGTGTATTTAGATTTTCGTGCTTCTATTTCATGTCTTCTACCCAACCCAATTAAAAAGCTGGCTGCTGCCTAGCTATCAAATGCTAACACAAACACCTGTGTGCCAGATGTGTACAGCTGTAAGTCTGTCAGTGCTGATCCATCATCAGAACCATAAGCCAATCCATGGAGCAATTAGAAAACACTTTTTGTTCTTCCCCTTCTATCCCTTATCCCCATTTTTAATCCTCCTATTTTTCCAGGGTTTTCTCTCTTCTTCCTGCTGGTTCAAGTTTGTAAAGTGAGCATTGCTGAGTCTTTCTGTCTGTTTCAGATAAGAAAACAGAGAGCCTAAACCGAAGGAACACATTTTCCTGGCTGCAGAGTGGCTGGTTCATACTGTTGTGTTAAATTATAGAAGTCCAAATATCAGTAGTATGTGCCAGCTCAAGGAAAGCACCTTGAAAATAGAAATGTTGTGAGGGCTACACTAGGCAGGATTAAGATTTGATTTTTCTGTCTCCTACCTCCTTGAAAAGAACTGGTCCCCAAAATGTGTTCTGGAGATACTGACTATAGGAAATGGAGCACTCTCATGGATGTTTTGAAAGTGAAGGTTTAAGTCACTAGTGGAGAGCACCCTTCAAGTCTGAGGGACAAAAAAATGGTAATAGTTAAAGAGGTGAGACATGAGACAATGCAGAGGTTTTTACTGCAGCTGACAAGACAGTCTTTTTGCAAGGGCTTGCTGGAAACAGCAATGCTGGTGAATGGCTAATGCGAAAAACCTTTTCTTATGCCCCTATGCTTTCCTCATGACCTCTTTCTCTCCTTTTTTCCCCTAGTTCCTTGCTTGCAGCTCTCCCATTTGGGAGTGCCCTTCTTTCTCCTTTCCCAACATGTAATAAAAACACTTAGGAAGAGGGATGACGCACAGACACACGGTAAAGGAGATGAGATAGTTTAATTTGCTGAGCTGGGAGCAGTAATGGATGGCTTGGTGGACATGAGGGAAGTCATCTGTGACAGACAGGGTAAGGCAATATGATCTTGCCCAGAAAAAGTATCAATGGCCACATACAGAGCAGTAGAAAAAGGGAGGCTACTTCACTTCCTCCTTTTGGTCTTGCTGATGTGCCACTTTGGCTTTTGCTTACTGAAACATTGCTTGTGCTAGTGGAGATCCTGCCTCCTGATATAATTCAGATGACTCAGTCTTGTCTTAGCAAAGCTCACTGTTTTTTATCCAAGTGCAGTTTGATGGTGCAGTGCTACTAATTTATAGTCAGAGCATGTATCCTGTCATGCTTAGTTGAGGAATAACTCCTATTCACTTCAGTTTATTTGAATGTCCCTTTACTTTAACAGAAATGGTGCCATTGTAACTGTGAGGAGCTGTTTTTCAAGTGTAGGGACTCTGGAATGCTGAAAACAGCAGAACTCTGAAATGTAGCCTAGAAGATGATAGGATGTATTTAAGTTAGAATGCAGAGTCACTTGAAAAATACCCCAACTGCCTCTGGAAAGTAAATTTACATGTATAATCTCTTTATTGGGCTGGAAAATACACCCTTGAGAGAAAGGAGAACAGAGGAAGTAGTACGTTTTTTTTCCTAAATAGAGACCAACCATGGACTAACAGGATTGTGTTTAGAGCAGATATGTTTGCACAGTCATGGAAAAACATATGGCTTTTATTAGGGTTAAGGCTTCCCTCCTACTAATGTTTCTTAATTAGTTCTTTTACTCACTGCCTGTGGAGAGTGAGAGTCTGGAAAACACACTTATTCCCAGGCAGAACTTTGATCATTGCTTTCCCCTTCTTCTCCCTTCACCTTGTGTGATGGATTACATACCAGCAGTCCTTGCTGCCTGGATCCTCTTGGAAACAAAAGAACTCTAAGTCTTCTGTGAGCATCTCAAAGTGGAAGCTGACTTCTTCGATTTAGTTAGTATTGACTGTTTTGTTTTTCCCTGAAGAGCAATGAATAATAATGGTGTTGAAGAACACAGTTTGATAAGAAGGTCTTGAGATCCATTGTCTGATTGAGTTTTCTCTGAGGTAGGGTAATGACATAGGGTCACAATGTTTAACTTGCCTATAGTTGACCAAATGAAATACAGTTGTGCACAAAATCTTAATTTGTCCTGTATTAGTGTCTGCCTGCTACATGTTTGCAAAAAGTAGTATGTGTATGAGATATTTGTATATAATCTCTCAGATAGGTTCCATGTAACATGTAAAAATGCAAACTGCTCATCCTGTTTCTTGCTTGCCTCTCTGTCGATCAGTTGAGTTCTGCCTGCTTGCATTTTCTCTTTGTGAGCTTTGTGTGAAATGCTGTGCTGCATGCTGAAAGTGGCTGTTTGCTTTCTCTGTTGAGGAAGCTGGGCACCAAGTTGGGTAGTGGGAAGGAAAAGATTATTCTGTTCATAGTCTGCTTTTAGTGATGGAGTTAAAATATCATGAAAACTATACAGCAAGGTACAAATTTACGAAGGAAGAATGCTTCTGCATTGCCTTACATGATTATATAGCAGTGCTATTCCTTCTCCTCCATGAGATCAGGACTGCATTTGCCCTGGTACAGCTGTCCATGTACTTCTGTGTTTCTTAACTAGAGCCTATTTGCTGGGTATTGCTTTCCCTGGCTAAAGCAAGAATTCCTCAGCCTACCAATGTATGATGAGTCTCTAAAAATCAAAATTTCCTTCCCTCTTCAGTCTTTCACATGTGGGTTTTTAGTTCAGGACCAAAGATGAGGGATTAAGTACTAACTGGTTATAGTGAAAAAGATGAACAACCTAACATAGCCGGAATTGATGTTAGCTTGAGCTTGAAAACTCAAAGGTAGTGTGAAAAGGTTCCTTGCAACGAAGCTCACTGAGCACTGTGTTCAGTTCACTGCTTGCCGTGTGCATTTATGCTATGGTCTGTGTTGAGACTTATCTTCAGAAGCTTTCAGACCTCTTACATGCCTTCATTTTTTTATTATAAGAATAGGAGTTAATAGTAGTGCTGTTTGTGTAAAGATGGGTGAACCGTTACAACAATAGGAGAAACCGTGATGAACCTTAGCCCTCAACTCAAACCAAACTCTTCTGTGATTTTTAAAGCTCTGTTTCAGTTTTCAGCGTCACTGTACTTTGTTCTGTTAGGACTGGAAATGAGTGCCAAAATATAAATGGTATTTCCAGTGTCAACCTCGGATTTCACAAGCAAATCTGCTCCCATGCCAGGGAGCATGGAGTTTCTTAGATCTCACAAGTTTCAGTAGCGGGTATAACCTTTCCAGCTCCTGCTGCTTAGTGCAGCTAGCTCAACGTGCTTATCCAGCGAGGCTTGTCCGTAACTATTTCATACAGGACAAGATAATGTCATATGACTATGGAACAAGATCCTGTTTATTGAAGCATTCCTAAGGGAATTTGTGCAGATGATTGCTTACAGATGAGATACTGAAACAGAAAGTGCTGTGTAACTGCATTTCCCTGTTATTCAAGCAAGGGTGTAGTGACTGTCCAACTTTGGCTTCTTTCCCTCTAAATGTATTGCAAGACTGTCAGAAGATTCTTCTGTGAAATTATAGTGGAGCTGTCCAGTGCAGAATAAGAAAATAAACTCTCTTTTAGGCTCTATTAGTTTTGTTTTGAGGACAAAATGTGACTAATGTGTTTCTGGGGCCCAAGTCTCTCCAGATTTATCTGCTGTCCTGTAGACTTTGCTGTTTCATGTGCCAGACTTGGATCCAATGTTGAGCTATCCATCTAGCAGAGTATGATAGATTAGTAGGGCCAGTCTCAGGAGTAATCAATTCAGATTGTGCCTGTTTTCTCCTTTCTGCCTCTGTCTTCCTTCCCTCTCTCCCTCTCTCTGTTTATTGTTGTATCAGAGAATGATCTGATGTTTGTTTTAACACTGAGATGAAGCTGAATTCACTGCTGTCCAGCACGCTTTAAAGTTGGTGTGCTACTTGGATATTTATATTCTGCTGACATTTGCTTACTTTAGAGAAGGCTTTATTTCCCTGGAATATTTATCGCAGTATCTAGGAATTTCAGTGTTGAACTGTTGCTGGAGCTGAATGTTTTATGTAATTACCTGGGTTCAAGCCCAGTTGCCTAAGGGAAGCTAACTTTCAATGAACAACAGCTAATTCCTAGCTAGCTGAAGGAAGAACTGGCAAGGATTTTTCCTGAACTGATGTGGAACAGTCCTGGGAAGAATACTCACACCTTACTTCAGCTCTATAGGTAGCTTTGTCTATCTCATTATGGGAAAAGTAGAGACTCCCTTTCCTGCCTATCTGGCATCATGGGTGGAGTGCCTATATCTGATGTGATCTGTTGACCTAGTTATGGTATGGGATGGAAAATAAGATTTGACATCTTTTGCTTCCTGTTTTTCCCCCTGATTTCCACCAGCCCCTTTCCTGAAGGTTAAGGGGGAATGGTTGATGCAGAATCCAGTTCCTTTCTTCCTGACACACTTTGATTCTCTGACCCCCTTTGTGCATAGTATAAAAATGATCATCTTGAGGCTTGATCGGATCCAAGCCTCCTGTTGTTTCCCATCAGCTTATATGACTCTCTTGAGCTTCTGGGGCTAGAACTGCTCTTATTCTGCTGTGCATAAAGAGGCACCATGATTTATGAATCAATTAATCACTGCATGCTGAGGAGCTGTTCACGGTAGTTAAACAGTGAAAATAAAATGCTTGAGTATATAATAAAGACTGATCATAATGAATACGACCATCTACCAATGTATTCTCTCCCTCCCTATGTTATACCCCATACCCATTCTTTCTCAGCACAGCCAAACTAGCAGGATATGAAATCTGCCTATGTTGGATGGCACAGAGTTCATAAAAGTACTTGATAAGGGTGGTGTCTGTCTGTGTGATTTTGCCCCTGCCCCCACACTCTTGTAGTCTGATTTCAGTTTGCTGCTAAAGCCTCAAAGATGAAGGGGAGGAAAAAAAATATTCTGGTATTACTGAGTGTAAATCTTGAGTAATCATAAGAAAATCCACCAGTAATTCTCCAAAACTTAAGGAGGGGAAGGTGAAATCTGCTCTGCCTGCTCAGTAAAACCACAAAAACATGGTGTTAAATTTCTAAGAAATGTTTCCATTTTTTGCTCTGTGTAAAACACGCATCATTGCTATGTGTTTCTATAACTCCACAATGATGTAAGAACTAGGCAAGTTTTGGGATAAGCTCCCTACTAAGACTACTGTTTAGCTTCACAGCTTACTGAAACACTTTGCAGTTTAGGCCACTGTTCAGTGCACTAAGATCAGGATGGCACCTTGCGCTATGGAGAGCACCATTTACATTCAAAGATCTACCCAGAGATAAGGGTGTGAGGCAAGAAGTTTAAATCTGATCACATGGTTCTGCACCAAACCTGTGATTTCCAGGAAGAAAATTATTCTTTGCAAATTATTGACCCTATATGTGTTCTATTTTCTAAATTAAAGCATTGTTTCATTTTATATTATCAGCAGATACCCAGATAGTAGTAGAACATTTCATTAACAGAAAAGTTTAGGCTTTTTCACTAGCTGAATGAAATGCTGAAAAGCTCTTGAAAACTCAAATATTCATATGTTTTGAATTCTGAAAAGGATTTTGGGAGAGAGATGGTACTTCTTTTTTTATTTTTTTTTTTTTTTACAGACAGGCTTCTAGATCTTACCTTTCTGTTACAGAGTATTTAATGGATTTTCTGAGTACAAAAAGCTGTCATTGATGAGTCGATGGATTTGTGAACCTTGCTTCAAGTCCACTGATCGTAGTGGAGTTGCTCTTGATCTCACCTGTGTAACAAAGAGTAGATTCCATTCAAGCCACAAATTACATGCAGTGGTGTGAAGCAGGTTAATTCATTCTCTCTGCATTGAAGCTTCCAGTGGAATTATAATATTTCCCACATATAAATAAAAGTAGAAGAATTTATTCTTTCTAACACAACCTAGTTTCTCATTTTTCTTCAATATTGTTGGTGGCATATGGTGACTGTATCTAATGGGCTTTGTTTGCATTTTAAACTTATAAATTGGCTTTTGAAATGCGCATTTGATAGTAATAATGTTTCTCAGTGGTGACCATGGTTAAACATTTTTCTCATCTTTTCCCCCTCTCTTCTCTCTTTAATTTTTAGGACCCAGGTTTCTCTTTGGTGATTCACGACAAGCTCCAAGTTCCTAATACTATTCGTAAGGCATGGAATGAGAAGGACAACAGATGTGACGTTTGTGCCACACACCTGAACCAATTGAAGCAAGAGGCCATTCAGATGGTGCTGACCTTAGAGCAAACTGCCAACTCAGAACATTATGATGCCTCACCAGGGTCTCCCCCACCCCTCTCCAATATCCCCACATTAGTGAGTCCTCGGCACATGGGCAGCCTGCAGCCCAGGGACTGGGCATACGTGCCTGCTCCTTATGCTACGTCTAATTATACAGGCTTTGTTGCCAACAAACATAGTGGAAAACCCAACAGTCTAGGAATCATCAATGGAGTGGAGAAGAAAAATGGCTCTCCTGGACACCAAGCCAAGGTCAGCTTTCAAGTGGCTACTAGCCCCAGCAATGGTAATGTTCTCAACTCTGTGGCTATCCAGGCTCATCAGTACCTTGATGGCACCTGGTCTTTGTCAAGAACGAATGGTGTCACTCTATATCCTTACCAAGTAAGTATTTTAAAGTAACAAAACGTGTTTGTTTTCTTTCCATCAAAGCTTGAATGGGCAGCTAGCACTGGTTGCTTCTGTTGGGCGGAAGTAGAGCTGTTCATATAATGAGCACTGGAGCAAGGAATGATATAAATTCCGGTTTTCCTGGTAAGGGATTTAGTAGGGGGAGACACAGATCACAACCAGTATTAACTAGAGCACCTTTTATTATTTCAGCTTCTACCAATAATAGAACCAAGCTCTTGTTTTTAATAGCAGTTAGCTATTCATATAGTATATGCAGTTCTTCCCTCACACAATTCTCACTCACTCTTGCTCATAATACTTAATTGGAGCAACAGCTAGGAGCCAACCACATTTGTTTATTTATATGTGGAAAATGGCATTAGTGTGCCAGGGACTTCTGGATTGGTATTCAGGAATTATCACGTGTACCTTTGCTCCTGTAGTCTCTGCCTTCATATAGCAGGCACTACACGTACAATCTTGCTGATGCTCTTGTGTGCTGGTGGCCTTCTGCAGATTCATCTGATTCTTGGTATTTTGATTTTTATCAGTTCTCATGGATTCAACAAGTCCACTAGTCTGCAGAGCCTAGCAGTTTCAGGGAGATTTTCATGTGCTTCTCAGCATGTTATTTTCCTCTGCTGTTTTCTGGTACACCACACCCATAAGTAACTGTAGAACCCATCTTGCACCAGCTGGAACAGAAGGGGCTTTTGTATTGCAGGAGGTAGGCTTTCTGATGTGCTTAGCTGCAGGTGGTGATATTTTCAGAGTACCCAAGCACTTGCAAATTGCAACACAGGCCTGTTTTTTTCAGAGTTCTCCCAGCCATCTCTTTTGGCTTCCTTAGGCACATAAATATCTTTGAAAGTTGGTTTTAGTTCTCTAAGTTATGAACAGATTGCAAGATAGATCTGTAATATTTAACATTTATCAGTATGAATAACTGATATTACAGCCAGAAACAAGTGATATTATTAATAAGCATTGAGATATTGTCATGCACCAAAGAAAACTTGGTAAAACCAGAACAGAGATACAGTTATTTTATCTGGAAAATATGTAACTTTATAGTTTTGTGGATTTATGCTCTAGTGAACCTTAATCACATCTGGGCAGGTTGTATGATCGTAGTTTGATCTAAGGAAAAGAACTTAAAGAATTAATGAATATTGAAAAACTCGAGTAATTGTTTTTATTATTTGTATTAGGAAAATTGGTTCAGTTTTATTGTATTCACAGTCATTTAACTTCATCTTGTATGAAAATGTCTTGATTTTCCAGACTGATCCTGTAGTTTGGCTCCAGTTCGTTTAAGGACCATTCCTTACCATTTCCTTCTATTTTTAATAATCTGGAAATAGAGAAGACATCTCCTCCCCAAAACACCCAACCCAAACCAACCCCAAACAAACCAAACTAAAAAAACCTAGATGAACCAACAACCCCTCAAATAAACCTAGTAATGTCAGTCTGTGGTAGACTGTGTTGATATTAAGTTTCATATTATCTTTTAAGATTGAACCTTCAAATCTTAAATGTTCTCACTTCACTTGAGTGTCAACTTTAATTGTCCAGTCAAGGAATAATGATGATACCATCAACCATTTTGAAAGGATTTTAGTGTTTGGTTATGGAGTATCTGTGTTAGACTGGGAATTAGTCAAGTCAGAAGAAAAACTTGAAAAGCAATTTATTTGTAATTTGAAGTAATAGGAAGATGTAAGTACTTTTTCTCCTTTTGTGTATCAAACTCAATCTTATTTGCTATGCATTTTCAGAACATTTTCGATGTCTCCCATATAAATATTTTTTTTGTTATGAACTTAGTTATAAAACTCTGCTGAGGAAGATCGTGAGGAAGATGAATCTGTTACCTCAATTTGAAATCATCTTGATTTGAAGGTGAATTAACAAAGAGGCGTTAGCTACTTAAATTTTCTTGCCTTCCCTGAAGTAAAGTGATTAGAAAAACTCATTGTGCATTAGCTAAGAGGAACAGAAAATAATTTATAGGGATAAAAAGCCTTGCATTTCACACAGAGGGGTACAGTATCCTACATCATAATCTTGTGTAATTGATGTCCAGGGAGAAGTCAGTCTCATGGCTGTAGACTTAATGGCGCCTGTTGTAGACACCTCCCATTGTAAATTAGCTTTTCTTAGACAGTCTAGATGACATGACAGAAATGGTTGAGTACCTTGAAAACTGACTGCTTTTTCTTCCTTGAAGTATCACCAAAAAGAGAAAACATTAATTTGGAAGTGACATTCTGTGGCTCAAAATTTACTCGTGCTATTTTGTACACCAAAATGTATTCCTACTATTGTTAAATTCTACAATGTTACTCCCTTTCTGGGATCTTCCCCTCCAGATGGCCTAGAATTAGAACCTTGTTATGGGGAATGAATTACAATATTTGTTTCAGTTCTGGCAGAAAAACACCTGAACACATTAAAAAAAACCAGTGAGTGCTGTGATATTGTAGGGCTCAGCAACGTGCCACTTTTCAACTACTTTTGCAGAAGGAGTAATTGCTGCCAGGAGTATGCAAAACAAAAGTGAATTATATACTACTAGATTTAGTAACATATTATATGTTTAAAACCTGAAAAATAGAAGAAGTTATAGTATCTTTACTTGGGGATGCATGTCAGGTATAAAAGAAACTTTCTAACAACTTCAGAGAGGCATTGTGGGAACTCATCAATGGAGTCTCTTAAGATTAAGTCAGAGAAATAGCTGCTAAGAATTTTTCAGGCAAAATTGGTCCCACCTGGAGATGGTGTAGACCCCACCAGCCTCACTTTATGTGATTCCATATTTAGCCACCCCTTGACTAGACAGAAACAAAGATCTATTTCCAAACCCCTGTTATGTCCTTTAGGCCTGGCTCGCAAACAAACATCTGTTTTCTGTAAGGAGCTGAATCTAATTTTGTTCGTAAGAGCCACTCAATTGTTTAAGATTGCTTAAGGACATGGTTTAGTGGTGAACTTGGCAGTGCTAGTTCTGTAGTTGGACTTGGTGATCTTCAAGGTCTTTTCCATCCTAAATGATTCTTTGACTCTATTCCATAAGATGTCTTCTACAAAATAGGTAATTGGAAGCAGGAAAAGGGAATTGATTGATCTTAAATAAAAAGGGTGGCCCGTTAAAACCCTTGTATGAATACTTGAATGCTAAAATGGTTACTTGGTCAGGATAAGAGCAAGCCCTTTCTGTTGAATACATGTAGGAAAATACCAACCAAAATTCAATTTCAATAGAATTTGATCTGGAGTCTGAAAATCCTGCTCTTTCAGTCATCAGCAGGTATTGTTTGTATACCCTGGGGATCAGATTGTGTTTTAACACTTGTAAAGGCTTCTGTTGATCTCCCTATCACTCAAAGGGATTTCAATCCTTCCCTGCTTCAGAGAAAACTCATTTAAATTGGAGAGGTTTCACCTGAGAAGGGCTGTAATTATTTGTGCAGCTGCTAATGTGAATTAAAAGGTATCACAGGGTTAAGTACATTTGTGTTGCTTACTGGTTACTATGTAGCACTTCCAAAGAAAAAAAGAAACCTTTGGGCTTGGGGTACTAATGTAGAAGGCAAAAGTCCAAATACCATGATGAAATGATTGTTTCTTGTAATTTTTATGGATAATGTGGTAATAAATTGAATGCATTATGTTTTTATTACTTGATGATCTGCAGTAGCTAAGGCAAAACCACCACATTAAAGAATGAGATATGTTTATGTCCTTAGTAGTTCAGATTGATTTAGGGTTTGCATTTAAGGGGAAAGGTGTTGAAAATAGTTGCTAGATTAAGCTGGTTACATTAACACACTTTTTCTGGAGTAAAAGTGCCCCATTATTTAGAAGTAGTTGTTCCTCTTTAAAATGGGCAGCCTCTTTTAACCTTCATTAACTGCATGCTTCTCACATGTTGGTTTGCTTCTAAACCAAAAATGTGTTATTAATTGCATTGTGATGTAAGCTGCAGAACATAAAATCATGGGCATTTTCTCAGTCCTCTAATTACTTTCCTGGATCAACGTAAGAATCTTTTCATGCCTTTAATTAGATTATCTTAAAGAGAAACAAAAATATAGCACTGCATGTTTGGTAGATTTGAGTGATATAGAGGTAAGAAAGAACCAGAGAACTGGAAAAGGTCAATAGTTCCAGGAGCAATGTGGGCCAAGAAAGGGAAGGATGGATATCAGAAAAGGTTGCTGTTGATGAGGGTCCAGAGCACCTCGCGGTCCAGAACTTGAGGTTGTTTGAAGTTTGAATCTGGTAAGGAAAAAGACAGTGCGTGTAAGAATTTAAGTATGGGTATTGTGAGCATAATGATATTAAAAGGAAAAGTGTTCCCCCACACTTAAAAAGACCCTTTTGACCAAGAGTTTGGGAAATGAGGTCTTAAACTACTGAGAGCCTATTGACTCCAGGCGTAATGAAGGCTATTCAGAGAGTTCTCAAAGGCTTTGTTTGTGTACAATTGATGAAAGCCTACAGTATGTTCTTTCTGTTTCCTCTTTATGTATAATGTGTGTTTAGAAGAACATAGTTCTCTGTTAAAGTACCAACTTGTTCTGGAGGTTTGCAGTGATGAATGATTTGCTTGGAGTTTACTTAGGTCATGGCTGTCTCATAACACATCAATTCTTTCAGGCACAGGCTTTTAAAAAACAACGGTAAAGGTTAGAGTTGGGCACAAGATGGAGAGCTCAGATACAGAGCCAACGCCTGTGTGGGGGGTATTCCCATCCAGTATTTTGATTCCAAGCTTTTTTCCCCCAAGTCTCTGCTGTCTAATTTTTTTGCTTTCCACTTGCTTCTGTTGCTTCTTGAAGTGTTCAGCAGGATAAAGCTAAAATGTTAACAATGGCTACAACAGCGTCAGGGTAATTTAAGTTCCTTCTAAACCGTATAATGCACGGCATAGAAATGAAGGTACTTGCTCCATCTGTAGACTAGCTGATGTCTTCTCTATTTGTTCCGTGCTTCCTAGAGCCAGACCTATTTTGCAAAGAGTCCTAGCAACAAAAGGAAAGGGGATTTGTATACTGTCTCTTCTAGTACCATGATGTTCTATGACCAGACGATTTAGTATAAGGTACCTAATGCAGGGGGTGTTTTGCCTTCATCCACTTAGGTTTTGCTCCAGAACTTCTTGGATGACTTTTATATTTCAATAGCAGTTCAGTAACTAGATGTGTGAGATCGACATTGGAGTGTGATGGCTTCTGAACATAGTAGAAGACTTTGTTCCTTCTACTGACAGCTCATGCAGGACGGTGCTGAACAAATGAATGTGAACTCTTGCACTGATGTTGCCTTCTTTATTCTGTGACTTGGAGTCTATCTGAAGACAGAAAGTGCGGGAATTTTATTTCTAAAGTTTGTTTGACTGTCAAACAAATTCATTGGCACTGAAATGATATTCCTCCTTAATTATCTCTGCCTTCATCCCCCATGCATTAGTTGTTGTCTCTGAAGTAGATTTCCACTGACTAAAAGCCTTTTAAAACCACATCAGTAATAATTAGATATGGCCCTACTGAAGTGAGTCATCAGCTGACATTTTGCCATGAGTATTTGATCATTCAATTTGTGTATTCCAGGAGTTGGCTCTTTGTATTTCATTCTTCCTGCCCACACCCTCAACTAATAACCCAGTTGTGGACTGGTTCTCTAATATTAACAAGAGGGGAAATTGATGTTTATGTGAACCGTAGGAAGGTTTTCTTTTTTTTTTTTTGTGTTACTCTGGTGTGATTTGATCTTTTATGGCATTTTTATGCATGGCTTAATGACCTTAGAATCATTACTTTTCCCCTTCATGATGCTTGGGTGACCAGGGGAAGAAAGAGGTAAGAGGTATCCCATGGACTAAAAAGAGCTAAGTAGGTTTATCCTATGAGTATGAAAACCCCATGGCCCAACTGAGATGCAAGGAAGAAATCTGTAGACTGTTAGAGGAGTGAGTTAATCCTGTAAATCAGTGAAAGCCAGGAGATCACAATTAGTGAGGATTTGGAGTCTTGGTTTCCTCCTTTGCTCTGTGGCTCAAGGACTTTGTCCACGTGTGTGACTAGTTTCTTTTCTGAAATAATAGCTGTGCTGATTGCTTGCAACATTGAACAAAAGTATAAGTTGAGAGGAGGGAAATCATAGAATCACCAGGTTGGAAGGGACCCACCGGATCATCAAGTCCAACCATTCCTACCAAACACTAAACCATGTCCCTCAAGACCTCATCCACCCGTGCCTTAAACACCTCCAGGGAAGGTGAATCAACCACCTTCCTGGGCAGCCTATTCCAATGCCCAATGACCCTTTCTGTGAAAAACTTCCTCTTAATGTCTAGCCTAAATCTCCCCTGGCAGAGCTTAAGGCCATTCCCTCTTGTCCTTGTCCCTCTTGAATGTTTCAATAGTGGGAAAAATGATGTCGAGATGGAATGGAGAGAGAATACAAACAAATACATTGACACAAAATTGTCCTTTTATTTCCCGCACTGTAAATTAGGTGGCACAGAATCAAAGGGGGAAAATGGGTCAGATTCTGCTTTATTTCATAGTTCAAGAACATAGAGATTTGGAATTGAGAAGAGGAAATACGCTTTTAACACAATATACAGTTCTATGGAACTTGTTGCAGTGGATATAGTGTTGAGGCCAAGAGGAAGAATCATAAAAGGATCATAATTTGATGTGATATAAAAAAATCCCCTCTTTCTGATTTTAGGATAAAAAATGTAAGAGATAAATTTCCATACTGCCTAAGGCAAGGGGTATCATATTCTATAGAGAAGAGTTACTTTAAATACATCCAATATATAGGTAAGGACTAAAATACTTGAAACTACCACAGAAGCTTTCCAACATAGGTGTAACCGGGCTGTCTGGGAGAGGGTACTGATGTACTTAGCTCTTGTCTCGTTGTGTTTCTATTCTGAAAGTGGTCCTTGAGAGGCAGCTGGAGAAAGAGCCTAGATTAGAGCCTGAACCTGGTGAAGGGTAAACACCAGATGACACTATCTGACTGGTGCTGTGTTTTGGATGGAGGCCTGTGATGAACAGATTAGTGAAGAATGGTTTTCCAATAATTTCAACAGCATTGCCAGAGCTCAATATAAGTGTTGTATATTTCAGAATGCTTTTAATTTATTTCTCACTCAAATGTGTGCAGATTGATGGCTTCTAAAATCTCTGTTTAGTCAAACCATTCTTATGAACAACATGTTGGTTTTAAAAGCTGTATAGATATTTGGTCCTGTGGCTGATATTTCTCCTGTATCTTGCTGTTGTCCAACATGTGTTGCAAGAGAGAAAATAGACATGACCTAGAGTAACTCACTTTAACTGAGATGTGGAAGGGAAGGAGGGGATGGTAAAAGAATTAGAACGCAAATTTTTGAGTATCTCCATCTAGATTCCCAACAAGTACAACTCAAAGTGGCACAAATTAATGTATTGTCTCCTTGACCAACGCGTTTGTTTCTCATGTTGTTTTGCATAAATGGAACATAGAAATAAGGTTAAATTTAGGAATACAAGCATAAATATTTTTCATTTTTTTTTGGTAAAATCCCGTTCTATCCTTTGATTTTGCTTAGAAAAACATTTGGACTTTTACATATGAAAAATTATATTACAGTGCAAAAAATAAATAGACAAAGCCTTTTCTTTGATGCTATGCTGTGCCTCTGGGAAGTATAGAGTAAATAGCTAGAGGCTGATGGAACTGAAATGTGATTCTACATAGCTATCATGTAAAACCATTTCCTTTTCTCTAAAATGTTTCTGAAATGTCATCAGAAATCAAGCATCCAGTTCTCTGTTGGAACAGCTCTCTTTAATTCTGTGGATTTGAGTTAAAGTGGTTGATGCTTCCTTTATATTCCAGAGCACTGGGAACTTGAGAGGTGGATGTTGTAAGATAAAATGATTTTAAGGTCAGAGCCCCTTCTGTCTCACTTCAGGATAATTGCTTTGCAGTTGACGTGGCTACATTGGTGTAATACAGATACGAATGAGAGCAATGTCAGTCCTGTAAGATCTGATCAGCCGGAGTGTGAGAACAGCTGTGGTCAATGGGAGTGAATATGATGTCTTGCACTCCAAGTGGTCTCAACTTCCCTTTGGGCTGGTGGATGGGGGAAGCATTCTTTTGCTATACACCTCTGGTCTGACCCCACACTGAAGAATCTGTTGGAACTGCTACTCTTGACAAATGAAAGCAGAAGGCTCGTTGTTCAGCATCTTTTGAACTTTTAACATAACTAGCTGTATTCTGTGAAGAATAAGGAAGGATTTCATCTGTACATGGGTGAGTAAAAGCCTTTCTCAGCTAATGAAACCACCTTTTTTTTTTTTTTTTTTAATATCTACAACCTACTCCAAGGAGAAATGAAATTGCACTTCACCTTTCACTTTCACCTAACCTGTAGATGAATTCAGAACTGCTGCAAAGGTTCAAGGGGAGGGAAGGTAGTGAACTCTCATGTTCCAAGGGGTTGGTTGGTGCTCATTGTGCTTAATCTCAGCAGAAGTATCTGTAGCTCTTCCTTGTATGATAGTAAATGAGCCACCATCACTCGTGTTATTAAGGTTTCTGAGGACTTTGGCTTCACAAGTCACAAAACTCTCCCGTCTGTCTGGTAGATGTGAACATCAAGTGACTAAGCTGCAATCGGTGCAAGGTAATGGTTGTATTCGTGGGAGCGAAAGTGAAGTGTTGCTGTTGTGACAGCTCTTTGAATCAAATACATGCCTCTGTCATACTTGACTTCAAATTGTTTGATTCTTTTTTTGGATTTGTGAAAGTAGCATATATGTGTATGTGTCTTTATTAAATAGCTGGCTAAATTTATGCACAGGCTTTTGGCTAATGGGAAAGAATAAAGAATTAAGGGTTCTGCTTCTTTAGCTTCTTTGTGGCTGCACTGTTCTATAAGTGCAGCTTGGTATCACTGGATAATTATGTAACACACATGTGATGTGAGTTCTGCAATTTCTTTACACCTTTACTACTCTCTATTACTTTGCAGGAAAATCAAAGCTATTTTTAAAAGCAGAGTTTAAGCCTAGATTTGAGTAAAATTTCTGTTTAAAGCAACTAGAGTGAGGTTTTGTTTCCTGTAAGAAATAGAGAGTGGGTAGATTGTGTTTATTATTGTTTTTCTTGCTTCTTGACAGGTTTTAGGTTGCTGGAGCTAGGCAGTATTGATGGACTTAAACACAAATCATAAGCACAATCATCTGTATTTTATTCTTGGATGTTTTCTCAGTTGCTGCAGTGCAACATAGAAGATGGAAAATTAATTCAAGTGTTATTAAAGAAATTTTACATAACACATCAGAAGAAAGTATATAGTAATGAGGTATTGTCAGTTCTTAATTGGTCAATGTCTCCTATCCCTGACAACTTTATGTGAAGTTTACTGCCAATGTTCAGTAGGTGAAAGTGAATGTGACCCAATTCTCAACTGTACCATGCAGGTGTATATATCATGGCACTGAGCACAAACAGGACCAACAGGGAAAATGTGCTCAGAAAGCATTGTTTACATCTGAACCAACTTCTATGTAAGTCATTGTGAAGAGGCTGGTCACTGGGCTCAAAAGGAGAAGGGGGTTCCTGCTCATGAGTTGAAGCTCATTGAAAGGCCTTTAAACTAGATTCAAAGAGGGAAGAGGATGTAATCACTTTTGTACTCCCAGTTTTGTATACATAGAAAAATGCAATATTTGGCTTGATGATAGTTAGGGCCACATCAAGACTTCTGGAAAGATACTTGAGAGAGGGGTTATGTAGGTTATGAGGTTTTTCCCAAGCTCAATGATATGGGTTTCACCACTTCCTTTTCCATTCCCTACTCAAGGACTTTAATCGTATTAATGAGTATTTGCCTCTTCTTCCTGTTCCCTCAATGCTTTGTCTCTGAGGCAGAGACAGTTGGTGTGAAGGGCCATTAATTCTAGGGTCTCTAGGCATTTAATGAATATGAGTAATATAACACCTTATTTCTTGTATGTTTTCAAGTAATGATGGTTTCAAGTGTGGCAGTGGAGGCTTATTATGGCTTGGTTTCTTTTTGATTGTAGTAGAGTGGGAGGGCACTTATTTGTTACAAATGCTTAACAGAAATGTTGGAAAATAACTGTTCCTCAGCATCCTGTTTTATCTGCTGGATGATTTTGTAACATTTGTGAGGGAAAAAAAAAAGGGTTTTGCTGATGCTATTGCTGCTCATATTATTGCACCCAATTTGAGTACATAGAGTAGAAATGTTTCATTATTTCTTGAAGAACCCATAGATTGTACTACAGAAAACCAAAGGACCTGTCAGTAGTCACAGCTCTCCTAGAAAAAGAATATTATTTGTGCTTATGTGAATACAGAATTTGCCCCCAAGACTTTTTTAAATGTTGCTGAATATGTATTGGGGGAAAATGAAATTCTACCAGGAAACATGCAATGTAAACTCAGCTGAAAGAGAACTGGAGTGGTAACTGTGAAATATCTTGCAGACTGTAAGGTCCATGTGTGGAAAATGGTCCCAAATACTTCTAACATCAAAACTGAACTTGGCAATACATTTGAAGAAAACAAACTTCATTGTCCCATGCTTACATGTACAGGAAAGTGGAAGATATGCCTCAGATGGGTGCTAAACAGTTTGCAGAGAGTTGGGAAAATACCTTTTTTTCTGTTATAATCAGGAGAAAAAGGCCATCTTATCATTTCATATGTGGAATTTAGTTCTTTCTGTGCCTGCCTGGGAAAATAAATATCAGAGTGAATTATGAAGCAGAGAAATTATACGGGTTTATGCCAATTGGGAAAAACTTTGGAAATAGAAGAGACTGACGAAAAAAGATCTTGCTGGTTAAATGTTTTTTATCATAAAATATGTCTTGAGCTGGAATTTTTATCAACTGCACAGAGTTCATACACTTTACCATTTACAACAAGCTGCTACTGTGCTTTCTGAAAAGAAAAAACTTGAAAACAAGGGCTTTGCTTTAGAGGGATTCACTTGAAAGCATGCCCTTGGGAAAGTATGAGATTACAGAAGTTTTAAATAGACCTCTGAAGTTTTTTAGGTTCTAGTATGATTGAAACTTCCTTTTTCAAAAAGCTTCTGAGTCTGGGATATATATCCCTTTTGTTTACTCTGCCTTAATTCCTAATAAAAGTAGTTCCAGCAAATAGTAAAATCCTGTCATCCTTGTACAGTGCTCTGTTTCCTCCTGGGGAACCTTCTATAATGCTATTCTGCTGGAAAATATAGCTTTGAAACTGTAATTTCTTTCTTAAAGTTTTATAATCATCATGTTGGATAGTACTAAACCCTGTGTGCACAAAACCCCCTCTCTGCAGAGGAAGCTATGCAGGAGTATTTCAGAGTCCTAGTCCTCTGAGTTAATCACAGGGCAAAATGCACCTGTTTTACGTGGCTTCTGTTGCTGTGGCTGTTGTGAGTAGAGGAACTTAGCGTTAAGAAATATTTGGTGAATTATCCCTGATTTTTTTGTTTAATACATAAATAGTGTGGAAGATTTAGTGGTTTAATGTATAAATATATTCATTCTATTTCTGATTTTTTGAGTATACTTGGTATGTTTTTTTTAATTACATGTACCTATGTGTATATATATACACAAATGCACACAAGTACATCTTTTTCTTCCAATTAATTTCCTCTAGGAAATATTCCTGTGCTGCTTTTCCAAAGGAAATTGCTGATAAACTTCAGGATAGATTTTGATCTGAAATCAAGCTCACTCCACTAATGACAGAGCATCATCATGCTTTTTGCTTTCACTAACTCTGTGCCGTTCTGCTGATATTAAGACAATCAGATTACACGGAGTTCTGAAAGCTGCTGTTTCAGAAGAGAGTGTTTCAGTGCCTCTTAAGAATACGCACTAAGCAGCAGTTCTAGAACCACTTCAGGTTTGGTTCTCTATTATCTTGCATATGGAGTAGTGCTCTACATTTTGGAGCTACTTCATGCCCGTCTTTATTTCCTTTTGTCCTACTGTGAATGACTGCAAGATGAATTAGTGAATGCCTACATTATACCTTGTGAAGAGACACGAGACCTTTTTCTTCAGTTACATAGATTACAATTACTACACTTCCACTGACCTGCAGTCAGGGATCCTTCTTTTGGCATGTCACTGTGGAGTAGAAAATCAGTATTTAATGCTTTATTAAAAATTAATTAAAATAGAATAAAGACTTCCTTTCAAAAACCGATTTAAAGTAACTTGTGAAACTTACGCTACAAATCCAGCAAACAAGTTGAAAGGCAAAGTTCCAAAACATTTCATGTGCAAATAAAAATTCTGTGTGGAGCGCTGAAAGCCAAAATGAAAACTGAAGGTAACGATGAGGCATTTATTAGGGTTCAGAATAGTTTATGAGAATTTAGACATTATTTCAGATGATGAGCCTGTTTGTTTTTCTCATATTTGGACTTCATTAAATGCATTTAATTACATCTGTTGTAAATCTGTCTTATTCTCAAAGGGCCAGTTAGTGTAATCTTGCTGTTTGCTTATAAAAAATATCAACCAACAGTTCCTGCGCTAATTTTAATCACTGTTTATTTTTAGACCCTAGTGAAGTGCATTTTGTCAGTTTAGTTTATTATACTAACTTCTTGGAGCAATGTCTTTATGGTTTTGTGTCCTATATTGGAGAAAGTGTATCTTTATTGTTGTCATGGGGCATCTAGAAAAAAAAAGGAAAGAAAAAGAAGAAAATAATAAAGAGGTGCTATTTGAAACTTATTTACATAGGCTTTTAGTATGGTTTGGGTTGGAAGGAACCACAAAGATCATCCAGTTCCAACCTCCCCGACATGGGGAGAGATACTTTCCACTAGATCAGGTTGCTCGAAGCCTCATCTAACACCTCCAGGGATGGGGTATCTGTGACTTCTCTGGGCAACTTGTTCCAGTGCCTCACTACCCTCACAGTAAAAATTTTTTGCTAGTACCTAATCTAAGTCCTGCCCTCTTTCAACTTAAAACTGTTATCCCTTGTCCTATCCTTGCACTCCCTGATAAAGAGTCCCTCCCCAGCTTTACTGTAGGCCCCCTTGAAGTACTGGAAGGCTGCTTTAAGGTCTCCCTGGAGCCTTCTTTTTTCTAGGCTAAACAAACCAAAGTCCTTCAGCCTGTCCTTGTATAGGAAGTGCTCCAGCCTTTTGATCATCTTTGTGCCCCTCCTCTGGACTTGCTCTAACAGATCCATGTCCTTCCTCTGCTGAGGACTGAATGCAGCACTCCAGGTGAGGTCTCCCAGGAGTAAGGTAGAGGGGAGGAAATTACTTCCCTCAACCTACTGGTCATGCTACTTTTGATGCAACCAACTTTTATGAGGAAGAAGTAATTGTACCTGTAAGACTTTTGGATATTTTCTGATGTTCTCTCTTAACCTCCTGGCTTTTGACTGTTAAGATCTTTTAAGTTTTCCAAGTGGTTTGTTTTATTCTCTCCTGTCTCTTAGGCTACCAACAGGAAAAGTGATCAGGCTGTTTAAAGAAACAAGAATAAAAATTAGCAGATGTTAGTGGTAAAAATTAGAAAATAATAAGCCTACAATGGGGCAGGAAGTAACAAGGGCCTTAGATGATTCAGACAGTACAGGTCTACCTGAGATTAATGTACTATACTGACAGGCAGTAATTTACTACAAAAACTGGAAGAACATACTGCATGTGTACTGTGAACAAATTTTACTTTGAAAATAAACACAAGGAGTACCCATGAGAAAAGGGTAAATAATTTGTAGTGTTTACTGCTTGCACTGCTTTCCAAAATTAAACACATTGGTCAGTAAGGTGCATAAAAGTTTGCATTCTTGCAAATGACTAACTTATTCACCTTTTAGGCCCTTCTGGATAGGAAATGGCTGATACAAGGACATTACGGCTGTATGGAGTCTACCCCTTGTTTGATCTAAGTTCTGTTTTACTAGAAAATAATACTTGATGAATCAAGTGGATGTTTGTTTGGCCATGCAGAATTCTCACAATAGGTTATGCTGATGGAATTTGAAAGAATATCCTTGTTTGAAAAATGGTTGCTATTTATTAGGGCTGCAGGTTGTGGATGTTCAATTGTTAACTCTCTTGCCTTTTCAGAAAGAGCTGTAGAGTGCCGGCAGACTGGAGCCAGTGCCTCCTCCGCTCTATTACTCACTTTTCACAACTATACAGTTTTGAAAACATGCATATCTGGTTCATATCTTCCAAACTGATCACTGATATTTTCTTTTTTTTTCAATGTCATCTGAGAAAAGTACATGAGTTGTGTCTCAGTGTGGTCTAAAAAGAGTAATCTAAAATCAGTGATGAGGAGAAAATATTGTTTTTCATCTGGCCTTACTTAGCTGGTCAGGTAACATGAGGATTGGAATTAATTACTTGATCTGTAAGTGAATGCACACTAAATTCTGGCTGAGAATGGACAGCCACCATGTTTAAAGTTCATATGGTGTGAAAAGTAGGAGTATGAACTTCTTAAGGGAAAGCCGTCATGGTGAAAATGGATTATGATAGGTCATGCAGACCAAAATGCAGATTACATATACAGGGGAAACATCATTGTTTGCCCTTGAAGTAAATGCTAGGTCACCTTCAGCTAGAGTGATATTTCTATAGCTCCTGGAAAAACATGCTTGGCTTGGGTCCCTTGAAGACTTGCAGATTGAAAATGGTCAACTGAAAAAATATGGATGGAAAACATGACAGAAATTGCTGCTAAATGCAAAACCACATTGAGCCTGGAAAACAGAAGTGGACTAGGAGTATATGTTAAAAGCTGAGGATATGTTCAATGCTATGCAAGAAATACCCATCCTATTCCGCAGAGAACTGTAGCAAGTGAGTAGCCTGATTCTCACAAGCTGATCCCTTCATTGTGCAGTTGAAAGGTGAACAGAATACAGAGAGGCCCAGTTCCTAATGTACCAACAGAGCTTAACTTGGTGGTGAGTTGAGGATCTGCTCCTTGTTTTGGCTTCATTATCTGAGAGGGTAGTAAACCTAGAGCAAATGGAAGACAACATAGCATAACTTGTTTCTTCGTCAGTGTATAGAATTCACTGCAGGAACTAGCTCTCAAGTTAAACACAGTTGGAGGATTTTTATGACTGCTAATAACAGCTGTAGCTATGCAAACTAAGGTAATACGGCAATCAAACCTATGCCTAAAGGCATTCACCTTCATGGACAGGAAGGAACTGTTTCTGTCCATCTAGTGATCTCATTTTAAGGTTCTTCTTGCACCTTTTGATATTTTTTCCATGTATTCTTGTTAAAAGTGATGGTTGTTGCTGTCAAAAAATAATTTAAAAACCCCAGCAGGACATTTTTATTGTTAACATGGAATTAGGATAAGTGTTCATGCGTTGTGACAGAGATTAGAAAGACCAGCCTTGTTAAATTTATTGAGGGGTCTCTCCTGCTGATGTATAGCTTCTGTAGAACTGCCTTTTTTTTTCATTAGTAACTGCATACTGACTTCTCTGGAAATGAGACAATTTTATGGCAGCTCCCATTAGCACTGATAACTGTGAAATTAGCTATTGCTGTATCTCCATGCTGGTACATGAAAGAAGGAACACGTGAAGCAACAGTTAACAGTAGGGATGGAGAAGCGGAAGGCAGCTACACAAAGCCAAAGGGCAGCACAATTTGGTATGAAAGTTACACTATGAGATGAAATTTAGAAATACCTCATTGAGAGAGTAATGGAAGAAGAAAAATACATTTCAGCCAGGTAATTGTGTAGGAAAGGGTCATTGGGCACTGGAGCAGTCTGCCCAGGGAGGTGGTTGAGTCACCTTCCTTGGAGGTATTTAAAGAATGGGTGGACGAGATGCTGAGGGGCATGGTTTAGTGTCGATGATCCCATGGGTCTTTTCCAACCTAGTGATTCTGTAATGCTGTGATGGTGGATTAGAGCATGATTTACACAATTCACTGCAAAGATGGAAGTTTGCAGCGTGGAAGTTGAAACTAAACCATGTTTCCGCGTGGGAAAAGCGGAACAATATTGTTATGCTTTTTGACTTGAGAGGTTGGCTGGTGTCGAGTTCTTGCAAGGTTTTTGCATTGAAAGGATATGCTATTGACTTCTGAAGAATGTGTCAACGTCTCTGGTTGTAGGAATGAAATAAGAGCATTTCCTTAGTAAGTGTAAGGCTCACAGTTAAGAGTCTTTTCCAGCTGGAACCCAGCTCCCTAAAAATGCCTTTCTTGCAATGCCACCAGGAGGTGGAAACTTACCTTGTTTCCACCTCTGTACATACTCAGTGCATTATTGGACTAAGTGATAGCCAATGTCCTGCGTTTACATTTAAAACTCCACTGAAATGCTCTGAGCATAAGGTGTAACTTTCAAGTACATCTGTATTCAGCTTTGTGTAATGGATCCTTTTTTGCCTAACATAGCCTAATCTAAGTTTTAGGAATGAAACACATGATCAACTTGATAAATTTTTAGCAAACTTCCCAGTACATGCCAAGTATGAATGCATGTTCATAGTTTACAGCAAATTTAAAGTAATTTGACTTGATTTCATTGATTTAGCTCTAGAAAAATGATTATAAGATAAATCATTACTACCTTGCATTTGCCACAGGCTAAGTGTGTGCATGTGGACAGTTGTGTGACTCAGCACAGAAATAATTTCTGTGCCTAAGTACTGGTAACTGCATATAATGTCAGTTGGTCAGCACCGAGAAAGCAAACTGGCTCTTAGGCTGCATTACAAATGATGAGTTGAATGGTTCACTTGAATATGATACGTGCAGCTTCAGTGATATTATTTTCATTGTGAGCATGTAAACTGATATCAACACTTTAAGAACTAAATTTCATACAGTAGACTGGGTGCTTTGCAGTTCTTACTGCTTCCTGTGGAATTGAGCCCAAATAGAGGAAGCAGAAAAGAGGCTTTCTTCTTCAGAAATCGGGCAAATTGCTCCTTTTGAGATGAAAGATCTTACTTGAATGCAGGTAATAATACACTGGAAAATGAGTTGTAGTATTGATTAAGCTAAACTGAAATGGAGGGAAGGGACACGTTAACTTAATGATTAGACGCTAAGATCTGAACACAGTATGTCTTTTTTTAACGCTTTCTTTGCTGCCTGTTGGTTTCAGTGGATTTTCAGAAGAGTCAAGAGTATTTGGAGCCTTAGACCTGTATTGAGAGATGCAAATTTAAGAGCATTCACATGTTCACCTTAAGCTTTATTCCATTAAAGCATGAATCAGGAAATAAAAGAATCTCCTTAGAGTCCTTTCAGGTGATGAGTAGTTAATATTTCAGAGAAAGTTGAATAAGCAATATTAACAGTCACTGGTGTCAAAGGTTAACTTTTATTTAGTCAGTTTTAAAATATGTACTTCTCTGTGAAGATGATTTAGGAAAGTGTATGGAAGAGGATACTACAGAATAGATTTTCAAACTTAGCATTTGGATGAGTTTTGAAAGTTTTCTCAGTCTCTCTCAACCTCAATTTCCTAGTTTTCCATATTACTTAGCTCAAATATGCCTAGCTTCTAATTGAATTTTCCCTTCTCTGTAAGCAACCCTCTTCTATTTAAGACATTCATGCTTCATGCAAGATTTAAGCCCTCTGTTTCCTCCCTTTATAAGGTATGTAACTGATAGTGTTATGACCTAACATATAGAGAAAATGATTTGTATTATTGTCATATCTGTCAGCACTAATACAATTAAACTTTTGACAGCAGTTTATAGAAAAGCTGATATTCATAATTTCTTTCTGATTGAGAAGCCACTGGAGTGGTACCAGTTTCTAAATAGATTCAAGGCATTTGCTAGATCTGTGAGGATCAAACCTATGCACGTTTCAGTGAGCAGCTGGGTAAATGGCCTGTCTGACATGTAATGATATTGCCATCTTTCCCTTTTAACTCCCACCCTCACCCCACCCAAGTCAGGACTTGGGGTGATTATGTGTGTGTGATGAATTTGTGTTATACCACATTCTTAGGCAATAATCATTGCAGGAATCTCTAAGCCTGTGAGATTTTTTTTCATACTGGAAATGAAGTAGTCCTTTCTCTTTGTGTTTTCTTAGTAGAACTTAATCAAATGTTTTTTAAGTAAAGACCAGTGATCAGGTTCATATACATATATGGAAAAAGGAATAGTATTTTTTATTGCTTACTCTTTTGCTAGCTATACAAAGAATCTGCTTTCTGGATCAATAATGCCATTTAAGTTAAGTCTACATGCTGGCATAATCTGGTACCTTCTAGAGCTGTTCTTGTCAGCTGACAAGTAAAAAGTCAGTGGCTTACGGATCACTATTTGTGATAGGGAAACAACTACAGTAAGTTTTGAACTTCTGATGTCTTGATGTTGCTGGCAAGTTAGTAACTGATTAGAGAAATGTGAATTTGTTTTAATAAAAAATACATTACTCCTGCACATGGTGAATTTGTGCATGCTTGTGCAACACTTGAACACAGAGAGATTTGCATTTCAGCTTCAAAATTGCAGTTACTTCATTTAGCTGCTGCCTCATGTGGACAGGCAGGCAGAAGTCAGATGTGCTCATCTTTCATAGTCTGCACACACTCCTCATTGCTACACTAGTTATTTTAGCATAATTAGTATGGCTACTGAGGTCTTAAAATGTAGCTGGAGCAATAAGGGATTACAATGTGATCACTGAATCTGGGTTTATGAAATCAACTTTAAGTGACTGACACAAAAGATAGACCTTTTCTCTTGTAAAATGTTACTAATCTGATAGCAAATAAAGTTCATAGTAGAAAAAGATCCAATTAATTTCCAGCTGCACAGTTTTATAGTGCAGCAGCAGAATATACAGGTAATTAAAGGAATTAACAACTTGTTAAAAGTAGATTTAAAAAAAAAAACTTCTGAGAGCTAGAGTCAGCCTCTGCTTTCCCAGAGACTGCCATATTATTGTTGTCATGATGAGAAAGGAAGCAGCTTTTTTGTGTTGCTGCACAGTATCTTTTTGCATTGCTGAGATGCCTAGAGACACAAACTGAGACCAGAACCCCTTTTTGCAAGCTGCTGTGCCTATTTCTCACATGCAAAGCATGGGAATAAGCCAGCTATGAAACTTTACGTTGTTCTCTCTGCAGAGACTTTGGTGGTGGAGCTTAATGAGTGAGAGGCATATTTGAGTCTAGCTGATGGAGCTTTACTTCTTTACTCACACGGAGTATCTCACAGCATTGCAGATGCCCATGGGCAGCCTGGGCATCCCTGCTTCACCGGGGGAGCTCTAGGGTGTGGGGGATGAACAGGTTCGCACCCCCGGGTGGCTGTCCTGCCTGTGGCAATGTTGGGGAGGAATAGGAGAGGCTGGACTGGACATCAGAAAGCACTGAGTATTGAGGAAGGTGAATGATCATAGCTGTTTTGGTTTTGTAATGTGATAGGGGCCTTACCTTTCAGAAAATAGTTTGATGATGAAGTAGTGTCCAATAAATAAAATGTGCAGGCTATATCAATTAGACTAAAGGAGCCCTGTGCACTGTCATCTACAACTTCTGTACAACAATAATTTACTCTAGGTAGATATTTGCTCTCCTGAATGCTTCAGATCATGTAATTCCCACTCCTCTAATATTCCCTGCCTTGTTTGCCTTATATCACTACAAAATGAGTGAGCAAGAAGAAGGCTTGGTCAGTACTGTTTCAGGCTCAATATACTGATTCCTTTTGATGTAGATCAAGTAGTAACTCTTTCTTCCATGGATTACTTAGTTCAGGACAGCATTGGCAAGCTGAGAAATATAGATTTATTGCAAAGCCAGATAACAACGAGTCTATATCCTTCATGTCTTAGTGGTGGAGGTTGCATGGGAATGTGCATCAACTTACATTTACTAAGGTACGGTCTGTATGGAAACTTGCTGATAAAGCTTAATAGAGCACATTTCCTGTTTTATCATAAAGCTTTCATTGTTACCAGTGCAATTCTTATTTGATACTATTTTTGAAGAGACTATGCTGAAGAAGTAACCTGCAGATTTCCAGCCTTTACTGCTTTTGATTTTTTTGTTTGTTTGTTTTGCTTTTCGATTCAAAAGCTAAAGCAAGAATGTGTGCTGAGTGAAGAGGTGAAAGTAAGAGGGAGAATACTGGATGGCCAAGAAAATAGTTTCATCATTTACAATGGAAAATACAGTATTAAGAGATTTGTTGTGAAATATTTCATTTAATGGTTTGGGCTCTTGATTCTGAGATGGAACTAACTCTGTCCTAGCAGTTCTGATGTACCTGTGCCTGTGCAAATGGGGATTTCATCTGTGCTTAGGGTTGCACTGGATCAGTGTTAAATAGCCACCTTTTTTATAGAGGGACATGGGATGTGGCTGCAACAGTCAAAGGTCATCTTTCTTTAGGACAGTAAGGAGCTGGAGGTTGTAATTAAACTTTAGGTGCTGTCATAGTAACTAAATAACATTTAAGTAAAAGTAGTTTGCTAGGTACAGTCTGACTCTTCCTTGTTAAATGCAAAGCATAATCAACATTCTTGCCATCCCAGTGATTCTGCCTTTGAAAAACATCAGTCTTTTTAAAGGTCCGCTAGTGTTTGTTTCAATAAAAAATATATGCCATTATGGCAACACCTTCTGGGAGATCAGTATTTCAGGTTTTGTGTGCATGAAACAGGAGCAAAACATGCCCAAGGACTCTCCCTAGTGTTTCACTATTCACAATGATAGTGAACTGTCTTTACTAAGCAGTATTCAGTATGTCAATATCCAAGAAAGATTGAATGCAACAGACAGTATGTGTGTCCTTTCTCAGCCTGTTCCTCATAGAACACGTTATTTTGACAGGAAAGGACAATCAGGAATTGCTGTCTTGCTCTTGTTCACACAACGTCTGTATCAGCAGTTGCATTGATCTCAAGCTGTACCAGCATAGTACTCTGCTATGTTGGGGAAAAGGTCATAATAATAGAATTATAGAATGGTTTGGGTTCAAAGGCACCTAGATCCTGCCTCTCCCTTTAGCTATAAGAACTTGCTACTGTTCCAAATTTATTTTTTCTAAAGGTGGATTTTTTTCTTGAATAATTCCTTAATTGTCACCTTTGTAGTGACTAGTTTGTGACAGATGTGGAGTCTGTCCTTGGTATTCCATGGTATATTAAAGAGGACTGACTTAGCAAATCCTCATCACTTTCAAGTTCCTCTCACTGAATGGTGCAATTGTTCCTTTTCGCCCCATGAAGGATGTGTAAAAATTAATTTGATAGTTGCATGGGCAGCACAAGATTCCTCTTTCCCTCTACCTCTCTGCCCCTCTCACCCAAACCTGCTTAATTTTACTGGCAGTTTAGTAAACCCTCTTCCTGAGAAATTTACCTCAAAGCATTTGAAGCTATATTTAATGATGACATTTGAAACTGACTGGTAAGTATTTCCCTTTCCTATTTTCACATGCTAACCTCTCCCAACAGCACTCTAAAATTATCGAATTGAAATATAGTAAATGTCAAATTATCCACATTTCTCTTTTCTTTCTGGCATTCAGCACAGTGCATCCCAGCTGTCACCTTGTCATTAGATAAGCCTTTGCTGCCCTTTTTTGTTACTGCACAGAAATCAATGCATAACTTGCATTTTAGGCAAAAGAGATCAAGCCAGTATTTCCAGAAGGTCTCAGATAAAATAGCCAAATTGAAGGAAGAGCACCTACTATTTATTGATACATTTTCTTATTGAAAGATGCCCTCTCTGGGTGAAGTAGGACCTTGATATCCCCTTTCTTAAACTCTTTTTTATTTTGCTGAAGAGACTCAAGAAGTATCCACTCCCACTCTGTTTTCTGCTGATGTTTCCTGTAGGCAAGTTACTCTTAATTGCTCTGAAATTTGTAGTGCCTGGCAAAATTGTGTCTTACAAATTTAAGATTTTTATCTTGTTTTGCACTTCTTCAGTTTCTCCTTGCTAGTGAGCTTCTTTCCGAAGATTAAGATTAGACACTGAGGATTGCTTTATAGTGAACTTGTACACAGATTTGTATCTTGAACTTAACTTCTTCAGACATTTCATATGTATCTGTGCATCCAGTTCACTGGTCAGTCATTGACATTAATTAGATTTTGGGGATCTTCCTGAATAATTCACTACCTCCAGCACAAGGGATGTTTCACATCTTTCATAAATTTGTACAGTTATTTCAGTTAGGAGTCCTCAGTTAGGAGCTTTAGAAACATTAATGAGCTTGGTTGTAAAATGCTCTTATCTAAATATAATTAATCTCATACCGCATGGTGGCAAGTCTCATGCACAGAGTGACTCTTCAGTTGGAATAGGAAGAGAATCCAGCCTGGTTGACACCTGTAGTTCAGCTGCAGAGTTATCATCTTTTTCCTGTGAAGCAGAGAATTTAAATCATGATTTACCTTCAGCTCCTGATAAGAAGAGGTTAATGGATGGCTTGCTTTTATGAGACAGTAGAAAAAAAACGGGGCCTTGGGAGGGACGTCTGTCTTGTTCCATGTGCACTTAAAAGGTTTCTATTGAGACGTGAAAGGTTGTATTGTTCCATGATTTGTCTTTTTGTTACTCAGCCAGGCAGTGATGTGCTGCCAACAATTCAATATAGGAATTTCTCAAAATTTATCCCATTAGCCAATCTTGAACCTCATGTATACGATATGTGGTCACTCACAGAAAAGAAAGGAAATACAATTGAGGAATCTATTTTTATTTTCCCTGTTATATCCAGAAACAATATCTAGTGAGAGATATGGTGACAGTGAAGAGGCAAATTTATGTGAAGAGCAACTACCAGGCATATACTGGAGGGTGTGTTGGGAAGGAGAAAAAAAAGTCCAGAATTTTTTAATGTTCAAAGTGTGATTTTCAGCTGTGTCTTTTGAACTGGGATGTGGAAAAAAAGAGAAAATTTCTAAGAGCTTTGGAAATGTCTATTCTGTGAGTATTTTACCTTAAATGATTTATATATCCAGGGTGCGTTTACTCAAGTTTGTGTGAACTTCAGTTAGCAATGTCAGAGGAGAAGGGCATAATTTTCCACTGTGACCTAAGGACAAAGTAAATGAGGTGGTAAGAATTGCTTCCAAAGCCCTCTCTTCAGTTGGGTATAATAGTTTAAAGGATTTCTAATCTCTTCAATCCATGAGGGTAAAGAAAAAAATGCAATAGAACTGATTAGATGTTACTGGTCTCTGGGTATATGAAGCTCTGCCAGGGGAGGTTTAGGCTAAATATTAAGAAAAAAATTTTCATGGAAAGGATCATTGGGCACTGGCACAGGCTGCCCAGGGAGGTGGTTGAGTCACCTTCCCTGGAGGTGTTTAAGGGACGGGTGGATGAGGCGCTGAGGGGTATGTTTTAGTGATTGATAGGAATGGTTGGACTCGATGATCTGGTGGGTCTTCTCCAGCCTGGTGATTCTATGATTCTATTCTATGATTCTATATTAACTTCTTTCTGTCCACTTCTCTTTATATATCTACTGAACTCTGGGAATAGATGAGGATTTATTAATGAAATATTGTAGGCATGTGTCTCAGGAGGTACTCAGCCTGTGGTTTGATGCAGATGTACAAATTGTGCAGGACAAGTGATACCGTAAGTACTAGACAAAAAGCCTGGCCCAGATTTTGACATAGCTCTGTCTTTGTCCTTCATTTCCACAGTTGTATGACAAAAGGCACAATTCCATAATTAAATATTCTATTTGTTATCTTATTCTTGCTTTGATAGAAAGAAAAGATAACAAGTTCAAGCAAAACCTGATGATCTGCTTGAGGTTATGAGTATCACAAGGTACTTCTGCAGCCTTTGAACTGTGTACCACCAAGTGGTGTTGCAGGCTTCCCAGATAGAGAACAGTACTTTGTTTGAAATTCAGGGAAGTATTTGAGCACTTTTTGCTTCTGGAGACATTTCACTGTTGAAAAATCTGACTTTGGCACACAAAGTAGTCAAGTGCTAAAGCTGGAAACTGTTCCTGAACTGTGGCTTAAGCTAGATCTTATTTTGTCTTAATTTGACTGTGTCTTGTGTTAGGTAAAATAAAGTATGTTTCTGATTTAGTATCCTTGTAAGACACTCTCACCTAAGAAGTGCCCTTGCAGAGGCAAACATTAAATCAGTGGAGCATATGTGTTTGGCTGTTTGGTTCTGAAAGCACTCACATGAAGAAATGGATTTTTGCCCAGGATATGTGCCAGTATGGGTAAGAAAACCAAGTGATGCTGCTGGACCCTTAGGACTGAGAAGATGCTCAAAAAGACCAACACGCCTAATTTTGAGTGTTCATTCAGGGCAGCTCTGGACAGGCTCACTGTTTACACTGGAATGCTGGTTTTCAAGGATAATACATCAACATAAATGTCAACAGTTGGTTCCTGCTTTCTGCGACAAAGTAAGCTGTGTAAATGGACAGGAAGGAGAGCGCCTGCCTCTCCAGCAAGCTCTTGTGGTCAGTACCATACAGATATTTTGCAGCTTGACCAACTGACCATCCCTGTATTACTTGGAACTGTTGCATAGGGTACACAAGAAAGTAGCAGTACTACTGAAAAGCCTACATTTATATAGAGACAACCCCATTCTGCATTCGTCCATAGTATATGCAAATCCTAAAATGGATAGTATTTATCTTCTCTCTGTCCTATGGCTAGTGTGGTACTCCACAAATATAGAATTTATAAATATGTTTGATTATTTCCAGCGTCTTATTCAGTTCCTTTGTGTTATCCTGTAAGAAAATGTGGTCTCAATACAGGCCTTATAAGATCTTCAGCCCACTTATTAAACAGCATTAAAATTCCATTTTCTGACTAACATCTGAGTGCATAGGTGAGAGGAATTGGTTTATAATTTTGTCTTTCTAAAAGAATCTCGTATCCGTTTGAGTGAATGAGTGTTTGATTATTTTGGAGTGCTTGTATTTGAGAACTAGTTATTCAAAGCTCAAGAACCAAGCATCTAATCAGCTTTTGAGGAAGCTTGAAAGTAAAACCTTTCAGGAAATGTCCACAGCCAGTTTGAAGATTTTTATTGTTCTGTTTACTCTGTGCTATTTGCATCAATAGGACTTGTGGATATGAGCATGGATCACCTGCATGTCTCTATAATCACAGAAACCATTTAGGTAGTGCTTTTATGCCCACGTCATGATGGGTGTTTTTTTGATATCCCGAACACCAAGACACACAAATTCTTTTCTGTTTTGCAGTTAGCGGAAATGCCTTTCATAAGCCTCACTATCTTGCTACTTAAAGGTTCTGGCTCCAATGAAAAGTGCTGCACTGGCTGTGGAAATTCATATTTGTAGCTGCAAATCTTTATATGGTAAAAGATGGGGAGGTTATGATTGTGACTGGGATTCCAGTTAAGATAGTCAACTCATTGACTGGGGTTGTTTAGCCTGGAGAAGAGGAGGCTGAGAGGAGACCTCATTACTCTCTACAAGTACCTCTAAGGAGGTTGTAGAGAGGAGGGAGCTGGCCTCTTCTCCCAAGTGACAGGGGACAGGACGAGAGGGAATGGCCTCAAGCTCTGCCAAGGGAGATTTAGGCTGGAGATTAGGAGGAGGTTTTTCACAGAAAGGGTCATTGGGCATTGGAACAGTCTGCCCAGGGAGGTGGTTGAGTCACCTTCCCTGGAGGTGTTTAAGGCACGGGTGGATGAGGTCTTGAGGGACTTGGTTTGGTGTTAGATAGGAATGGTTGGACTAGAAGATCCGATGGGTCCCTTCCAACCTGGTTGTTCTATGGTTCTGTGATTGACTTCTTAACTACTGTAAGGTTGCCATAGAAGTGAGTAGCACTTCCTAGTGACACTGTCAGCAATGAAAGTTGATTAATGATGGTCGATCCCTGGTTTCAGGTATATAAATTGGATGGACTGAGGCGAGGTTGGGTTTATAAGTGTACTCTTCTCTGAAGGGAGAGCTTTGTGAACCTACCTGCTTAGCAGTTCTCAACACAGTAAGTTATTATACGGGTTTCATGAGAATTTGAGGGGATAGTGTAAAATCTTGTGCTAGTTCACTGCAAATATAAATAGATGAGTTAGCTAAAATTAAGGAAAATTTTAGGAAATTATTGTTTAGTGAATTCAAGTGTATAGAGTGCCCCTAGTGGACCTACATAGGTTAGGAGAACACTGAAGAACAAATGTCTGTTTGCCTGCATGCTGGAAATGTAGGCAGATGTCCTTGTAGCAAGACTAAATTATTGTGTTCTAACAGCAGAGTGAGATGATACAAATCCAGGATTTTAGCTATAGTCTTTTGTGACCACTGCTCATTCAGTATAGTGGATTAGTAAATTAGAAAGGCTTGGCGTGTGGCAGCGTGATAGAGGCAATTTCAGCAGTCTTACTGGTTCTTAAGAAAATAAGAGTGTCTAGTTTAGCATTCTTGTTCTTGAAGTATTACAGTTGTTCAGCCTAAAAATATGTAAAACAAGGATAAACTCTTGGATTCTCGTTTTGATCTTAGGAGATGTGTAGCAACTCTCAATAAAAGAAATGGGTGGCTTGATGTCTAGCCTAAAAATGTTGCCTTATCACATTCAAATCACAGTTGATTAACTTTGCCTATAATAATTGAAATGTTAAGCAGCTGAAATAAAGCAACTTTAAGCAGAAAGAGAACTACAAGATGATCTCAAGTACTTTTCTTGATGTGCCTCACCAAGATGTTGCGTTGTTATTCTGTTCATAAGGATGGGTATGAGAACTGAAATTGAACAGGTGAAAGACTGGTTCTTGCAAAGTTTTTGTAGGGGGAAGGAAGCAATGCCTTGGACCCCTGCTAGCAATAATAGGGGAAAGTTCTTTTTCAGCAAATGTTGCCATTATGTGGCACGCATAGATGAACAAAAGCTCTTTGTGTTTAAAATAAGGAAGGGAGGAAAGGAATGTTGTTAGTAATTGCATGAAGTATGATAGAGGACATTGCAACAGTGTAGATTCCCACATAGGTAATGGTCAAGAAACTGAAATCAAAGTTTTGAGGAGGTGTTTCAACAGGGCTGACCCAGCTTTCTCTTAAGTCAATAAAGATCTTTCAGTTAATGTGAGGAGAACTGGGTCAAGTCTGGTTGAACTTCACTTCTTTTCCCAGACATTGAAAGGCTAAGATGAAGCTTCCTAACAGGGAAAAAATGTTAAATGGGCCATCAAAAGAATGAAATCACAGGATGCCTAAAAAATTTTAAGAAAGCCAATGAAAATGAGAGCTAATGATGCAAATTTTCCAGAGAGATGGCAAATAGTCTATGATACCAAGGTACTCCTATGCTGTGTGCTGGCTTTTCTGAAGAAAGATCAACGAAGTACTTAATACACTAGTTCTGTGTTATTTTACAAAGGCAAACAAATGTATTTTGTTTTTCCTGAAGTAAAATATTAACGTCTTGCACATATCTAAGCTGCTTCTTTGGCACCCTGAAGTAAAACCTAGCAAGGGTCACGCTTTACTCTCTCTTTTCTCTATGTATGGAAAGCCATAGACATTACTGATATTTCTAGTGATGAGATGAATATAACTCATTAGTTTTAGTGCAGACAAGGTTAAAGCTGAACCAAAGTACTATAGATTAGCATAACAGAAGCAATAAACTTGCTCATAGAGCAGCATAGATGTAGTAAATGAAATGCCTCTCTTACTGCATCTGTAATCCAGAGACACTTCTAGATGAGGTGGGGGTCAGCCAGTGAGCTTTAGCTGATGACACGTTATGTTTATTTTCTTCAGATATCTCAGCTTATGACAGAGACTAGTCGAGAGGGACTGACTGAAGCTGCACTGAACCGCTACAATGCAGATAAACCCTCCTTGTACAGCTTCCCTGCTTCCCAGAGCACATATGTTGCCAGTGAAGTATCCACAGGCACCTCCGTGGCAGCATCATTTTTCGCCAGGTAAGAGAGATTTCTCAGGTTTTTCTTCTTTGGAAATATAATTTCTTTCAAAGGAGGTGATTCTGTAGTGAAGAAGTGTGGTTGACACATTACAACGCGCATGTCAAAACATGGCTATAGATACAATCTATCACAAACATGCTGAATTACTATGAAAATGTTCTTTGATTCACCTGTATATATTTGAAAGATGGGGATGATACTTCTACACTTTTCTGTAAAATATTGCTTTAACTCTTGATTTGGGTTCAAATGTGATTGCCAATCTAGTGATATTTTAGAGGAGTGTGTTCCTGAACAAGAAGGTCACATCCAAGTAATTTTCTGAGATAGGCAATTAATCATAGAGTTAACTGGAGGTGGATAGTTCTATTTGGTGGGCAACCTTCAGGCTTCTGTATTGAATATTACTCCCATCTAGTGAAATTATCAAGATTTCTGCTTTCAGACTGAGAGATTAAGGTTTCTGATTTTGGTTTCTGATTTCATTTTCTCTCCCTATTGTGCTGTTTTATTGATCATATGGTCTAAACTCACCCTTGGAACACCCTTACTGTTGAATATTTAGCCAATATTTGAAAAAAAATCTCAGTGAGACAAAATTTCATTAAAAAAATCTTATGGCTCTCTTTATTAATGTGATAATATCACAGAATATCAGAATAATAAAAATGATTTGTTAAATAGGCATAGCAGCTAATAAGTAAAATATATATTATCAACCACCAAAATATTTTCTGTGCAGAAATATGTTCTTTGCAGAACATAATCTTTTTAGCCCACTTGAATCCTTCTGTAACTGAAGAAGTTGAAATAAACATGGTCTTTTAATATTTTTCAATAATTAGAGGATTGACTTGGGAAGAGTTGTGGAAGTAGTGAAATAACAAGAGAAAAAGCTATTTTCACAGCACATCCGGTACAATTGACTGAGAGATCTGAATTTTAAAACATGGAGTGAATTTTTTGAATAATGCCTCAGGCACGTTCTGATTAACTTCCTACCCTTTAGAGAGCCAACTATTAGTAATTACACACAATTCTATTTTATTTTGAAGGTAAATGGAACACCATTTGGACTCTGTAAATCTGGAAAGATTTTCCTCTCCTACTTTTCCCCACAAACACGAGGAATGCACAAGTTGAGTCTGTATCACACAGTAAATGAATTGTGTTAGAGGATTAGGAGTAGCATTTTAGAAGACACAGTGAACATTGCGTGGGATAGACCTACCATTTTTTCATTACAGATGTGATGCCGCAATGGCAAATGTGAATGATGACAGTGGTTTTGATTTGTTACCCTCCTCTGCTTAACTGCAGGCAGTTTAAATTAAAATTGCTGAATATACTCATATGGTAATATCTAACCGTGGTGCAAATTGGGGTTAGCACATATTTTAGCATGAATTCATTTATGAAGATGCCTTAACTAATTTGTACTTCATTGTTTCACTGTTTTATGCTGAGAGAATTCATTTGTTCTTAATATGCTCTGCTGAAATGCAGGACACTAATTAAATTTACTCAAAATCCCTACTGTAAATCACGGTGTTTTAAGTAGAACTCTGTTCATTTCTAGCTGATGGTGTGAATTCTTGGGTATGCTTGGCCCATCGGATATTTCATGTTCAGGCTGTTTATTTTAAAATTGTACTTAGCAAGACAAAACAGCCTGGTTGGTTTAAGGTACTGCATATTTAGTTTAATATCACTTATATAAAAGTCTGTTTGGCTTTGGACTTAAAGCTATATCATCTGCTGGTCATTCAAGCAGCAAGTCCAAGTTGGTTGTTTGCTGCTTAGCCTTTTAACAAGAAAATCCACCACTTGTTTTCAAAATGTGGATCTGTCTTTAATTTTTGATTTGCATCTTCTGTGTCTATTTGTGTTTCTGTAAAGTTGGCATAAGAAGTGTAAGAACCCACATATATATGTGTTATAGAATAAAAAGTAGAAGGCAGTGGTTGTTAAAATCATCAGCATGGTGCTGTGTTTTCAATGTGAAGCAGCCCTCTAACCAGGCATATGAATTATAAAATTTTGCTTTTTCTAATTGTAAGTGGCCGGTGGAATAGCGGCTAACAGCTATGGCTGGTTTAGGGGTTTTTTTGTTTGTTTGTTTTTGAATGTGTGTCCAATACAATGTTTTCGTGGACAGTAAGAAATTATTACAGAGCCAGGGAGATCTGCTGATATGAAGCTGGAATTGGAAGTAGAGAAGTAGAAAATATTCTTTTGCAATTTGAATAATGTCCCACAATATTTCACTCTGAAGTTCCCTAACAAGCAAAGCAAATCTCAGCTGAGGTTCAAATATAAAAGTCATCCATCAACAGGGAAAAAAACCCAATTAACTAAAATGCTATAGTATGGAGGAAATGTCACGGCATCCATAGGAACTTTTGATTGTAATTACTTGAGAAACATCAGGACTGGAATACTGAGAGCTTATAATTTTTCTGTTCTCCTGCACTACTAGACTAACAGTTGTACTCACTTAGTGGCCCATAGCTGGCATTGAGCCACAGGCAAGTGTCTGAAGGTCACAGTGGCTCTCAGTCTTTTGAAAACCCAGGAGACTTATCAGTTATATCAATACTTAACTGTCATGTTTTGTCATCTATAGTTGACAGATTTCTAAACCAGCTAAAGGGGCTGCAACTTCTGTTAATTGTCGTTTGTTGGAATATTGATGCAAGAGATCTTATTCCCGTGGGACAGTATGGGAATATTTTAAAAGAACAAACATTGAAAACTGTTCAAAATGCTCTGGTGGTAGGCTTATGAATATTAGATGATACCAGTATGAATAATGAATTTCAAACAATGATTGTGACACGATAACTATATTCAATCAATTGCACTTTTAATGATAAACACAAGATTTGCCTTTCTGTTTAGGATTATCACTCACTTTTGCTTCAGATATCCTCCAATCCACGTTAATTTAGCATCGTCTTTCTTCTTGCTGATACACATTTGTGACAAAAATAATTAATTTAGTGAATGTGAAATAATGATAAGATTCCTTATGCAAAAGGAATAATTCACTGAGCATTTTAGGATTTTTAGTTTTACCTTCAGTTTGGATCTTTGTCATAAAAGAAGCACAGTGTTTTGGGACCATGAAATTTGAATGTGTACTATCCTCTTGCACTGTGTCCTCCAAGCACAGTGTAGGAATGTAACACCTGCGGTTAAGGGATAAGTATATGGCAGTGCTGATGCTGCCAAAGAAATGAGGGGCCTTCAGTTGCTTGTCTCCTTGATGTCTCTGTGATGCTGTAGCAGGTCAAAAGGTGTTGTACTGAACCTTGTTCCTATTTTCGACATGGAGAAAATTTCTGGGACTCTGACTTCAGCTTTGGTCTGGCAACTCTGTAAATAACCCTGTCATCCTTAATAAAACTTCTCTGTTGTGACTGGGCAGTAGAGATTTAATAGTCTCTCAAAGAATGGTAGCCTACTACAGGAATTAGCAGTCAAAACTAGGCCAAACCTTTCAGTTGTCATTACAGCGTCTAAAAGTTTTTGGGATCTTGGTACTGATCCTTGTTTCCCCTGTCACTGTAAGCTAGATTTCTCAGAGAGGAAAAGCTTTTATTGCTTCAGGACAAAGGAGAAACATAAAAGCACATTTCTCTTTGGACCTGAGAAAAAGGTAAAACATTTTTGAGGAGGAAATATTTTTAAATGGTAGTCCTGAAAGTGGTTTGCTGTTACTGGTCAGGAAGTGTAACCATGTATCTTAAAAAAGAACCTGCCTCAGTCTGAAATCAGATATAGTTGTGTTTGGATAAATTGAACCTAATGGGAATACAGTTAATCCTGAAAGTCGCCTGAAAAATCTGTTTTAGGGATCATTTTCCATTCTTTATACAGCTTAAATGGTAGGCAGGGGCCACACAATGCTCCTGTTGTAGATATATCAAGGCACTTTTTTCAAATGAAAGGCAGAAATGTTGAGATTTAAAAAACCCAGCTTATTATTTGTTCCCCATTCATGTATGATTTGGCAGCAGGGGGTAGAGGTGAGAGTGTCTTACTGCAAAGGGATATTGTGAATGTTACATACCAAATACTGCTGAATGCTCCACAGATTTCCCTTCCACTCCTGAGAATCCTTTTTGAGTCTTATTAAAATTTTCTAGTACATGTTGTATGAACTATAAAGCTTATATGAGGACACTATTTGTGGAACGGTCTTGTTAAAGCCACAGTATTGCTTTGATGACTGAGCAGCCCAGAAACCCCAGAACTTTGAATCTTATGCCTCACTCTTTTTTTCCCCCATGCATTTATATTCCATATTCCATGCAAAATACTTCGTATTAGCTTATCACACAATTTTGATGTTTGCTGTTTTTCCTTATATGTGCAATATTATGTATTTTCTGTTGAAACTTAAACTAAGGAGCTAGTCTGATCGATGTTTCTGCTTACAAAGAAAATTTTTCAAGCTCAAAGACTTAGAATTGAGGAACACCAGGGCTTTTTCTTAAAATCTGTGTATTGTTTTAAATTAATCATACCATTTGAAAGTCCTGGCCAGAATATTTAGGAGGTCTACAGGAAGTGCACAAAAATGAACTTTTCCTGAGATTGCAACAAAGGATTTGTCAGAACAAGCACAGCAAAAATATGTAAGAGACAGAGGCAGCAGCTAGTATAGAAGGAAACGGGTTGGAGTGGATATTCCTGTACCACAAAGTGCAGCTTTGGCTTGGGAAGCTCCATGGGAGCAAATCCACATTTGATTTGTGTGAGTAGTGCACCTGTAACTATTATGGCTGAAACTTTACACTACCAGATGTGGAGTCAGGTCACGAATCTATTGCTTGTACTGCTCTAAATTGTGCAGGTGCACAGCAGGCTGTGTAGGCACAGCCAGGACCTTGTACTGCTGAGGACTGGCACACCTTGCAGGAAAGAGCCTGTGAATGTTGTGAGAGAGTGAAAGCTGTTTGCCCCATGATTTATGCCTTTCTGAAGAAAGTTTTGCCTAGCTTTTGAACATTTTAAAGTGGTCTGATTTGCAGATGACTCAGATGACAGTGATTCTTCATATGAAAGAATGAGGGACCCAGCGGCACTCTGTTTTTCCTTGGTTAGGTACCTCTTTAAGTCTTAGATGTTGAATAGTGCTGGCCTTACGATCCTGAAAAAGAAATTATTTTCTGAGACTTAGGTGAAAATGTATTTCCGTTTCTTGCTGTCTAAACTATGCAGAACTGAACAGGATTTTCTTTTATTAGCTGAACAAATGGAATTTACTGGTTAAATTGTGGTCAGTCTCCCAGACATTTTGAAGAAATCTATATTAAAAACTTTGATCAGAATTTCTATGCTTTTCCCTCATCCTTATCATATGCAGCATAAGAAATATGTTGAAAGAAGAATGTTAAGATTAAAGATCCATAGATTATCTTTCAGTATGAATGCTGGCAGCAAGTTTTAAAACATCTGTAAATAATTTTCATGAATATTTCCACCTTCAAAACCTGTCTTGGGGCTGCCTACTAGAGAAAATTTCAATCACAATGATCTCAGTCAACCTGAAAGACCATGAAAGAAATATTTCAAAGTGGCACCTGCGTTTGAGTGTGCAACTTCTGGGGCTGAATTTTTTATACTTGCTCAATATTCATCAGAAATGTAGCAAATTTAAGTTTATAGACACTGCTTTTCTGTGCTTCCCATTGCTGTGAGAGCCCTAACTAACAGGCTGTTTCTACTTCCTGTTATTGGTGTTATTTCATGTGTATAAAGTACATACCAGTCAAAAGGGGATTGACTCTCTTGAAGCCAAAGGCAGCTAACAGTTGCGGTAGAAAGAATACTATTTCTTCCCAATGTTCAATGTAAACAAAGTGAAATGGCCTGACAGGAAAGACTATGTGAGCTTATATGAATAATAGCCAGTGCCTAGTAGTGGAGGGAGATAAATGGAAAAAAAATAATTAGGACTTACGAGCCACATCTGGATGAGGAAAAGCAAAAGTATTTGTATGATCTCTGACTTAGTATGATATTTCTATCTTAGGTCCCAAACAATTTCCAGTGGCAGTACTTTTCCCAAAGCTGCCACATTCCCTGTGGCATTTTTTTTTCGATCAGTCCATATATTCTGATTACAACAAAGTCTGGCAACAAGATTCCAGATTAGGTCCATTTCTAATAGGAAGTGTGTAGGGTACATGTCAGAAAGCAGAACTTAAGAAAATGTATGCAGTTTTAGACGTGTTTGGAAATCTAGTTGTAATATGTTTAATTTGGCATTAGACTATACAACAGAAGTAATTTGAACCTTCCTGACAGTTAGATCCACTATATATTGGCTACAGATTAATAGCTTTCATTCACAGCTTAAAATACAGATAATGGACCTTAATTTTCAAACGGGATTTTGGGAGTGATCTATGGAGCTATAAAAGAAATATGTTAAAATTACCCTTAGAATATGGTAGAATACTAGACTTACGCAGATTTGTGCCATTGCCATAGCCTCAAAGCACATAACTAATAAAAAGGATGTAAATCCTCCTCACGTTCTATGTATCAAAGTAATCCATTTGAGATGCAGGGTTGTTTAAGTTAACAAATACAGTTTTCTGAACTAAGCAAGTTTTAAAAGTAATTATTTAAAACAATGTAAAGTAAAAGATTATTATCCAGTAACAATTTATTCACTATTGAACAGAGAAATTAAAATTCCAGTCTACAGAAGGTACGTTACTTTGAATCTACGTCTGTATTGGAATATGTTACACCTGCTTCTATGTACTACACAAGGCAAGTGTTTTCTGAACTGCATTTACCCGGCATATGGTATGTTTTGTATTAATGGTAATGGTAATCACTGAATAATGTAATTTACAAAATGACCATTAAGATTTGGAGTTTCTTGTGTAACTAGATTTTCAGAGTCTTGAGATATCCTGATAATTTTCTAAGTAAAGTTCCCTTATCCTCCCTTCTTCTTTGGGAGTGCTTTCAGATATTGTGTTTTGATAGAAATGGTTGAACTCGATGATATGGTGGGTCTCTTCCAACCTGGTTGTTCTCTGATTCTATGGCTGATATATAGTCTGTATATCAGTCTGCATCTGTGATACAATTCCCAAATTCATCTTATGAATATCTGGTTCTCTAAAACAAAGAACAAATAGTATGAAAGTTTTTCTGCTTAAGAGATTATTTTAAAAATGCATGACTTGCCTCCTGACTTACTCCTTACTTAATTATAATAGTTGTTTCTAATATATAATACCTGAAAACCAGAACTGCAAAGCTTTTCTGCTTACTGTAAACATTTTGTTTCTGTAAGTCTTTGAGTGCTTTGCATCATTTTTGTTTTTAATGTGTGTACACAAGTTTGAGAACTTGTTTCTAGGTTTCATTTACCTTATTAATTTTTGTATGATCAGTTATGTTCAGTTTTTAAAAAACATTTGGGAATAAAATAATTTATATATGCTTTTCCATCTTTTTTCTCTATGCTTATTTTCTTAAATATATGTCCATCAATATTTTTGGTAACGAGAGACTCCTTAAGTTAGCACGTAAACACTGTCCAACTGTCTAAGACCCTAGAGTCAATAACTGGTTATATTACAATGAAAAGGGCCAGTAATACAAACACTTACTTAATCTACTTTGTGCAACATACAGGCATAAAGAACTTTGTAGAAACTCTATGTTTTATGTAGCTTCTGTTGAGGCAGAAGGTAACCAAGACATTTCCTGTCATTGGTAGTTAGGAGGAATGGCCTTTGCCCAGTGTTTCTGAGATGTTACCTTAGCTTAAAGTTTGCTTTCTCTGTTTGTATCTCACTGTTTGCTGCTATTACAGATAAAAAGCTTTAGACCCATAAATGACTGTGCTGGCTCCAGTCTTGCTGCAACACATCTTAGCTGTTGTGTACCAATAAATGCTTTGCATTGCTGTGAACAGTATTGGATGCTGATGATACAGCACTGAGGCACTCATTATTTTATGGGTTTGCTAAGGAAGGAGGCAGTTTTTCATTGATATGTGTTCCTAATTCTCATTGGTGATTACAAGCATTCAGTAAAAAATTACCTATGTGTTTGGAAGCTGAACTCCTGCAGTGCTCTATATGTTATGCTAAACCAGAGATAACGTCTTTTCTACTTCTCAACGCATCTTATGATTTCTTGCCGATTTTAATACATTGCAGAAAAGGAGTCTAACTAAGGATAGGTTTGGCCTCCTAGTTTCTGATGGTTCTTTTGAGGTACTGGAATACTTGCTACATGAACATCTGCTCTCTGCAGATCCAGGAAAACTTAAGAGGAACTGAGGCTATTTCCTTGTCTCGGCACTGCCTTTCCCTGTACCTGACGTGTACAGTGAGAAAAATTGCTAGCAGCATATGCAGTAATCCCTCAGCATCTGTTACCAAAGACTCCTGGCATTTAATCTTGCATTTGACTCTTTGAGCAGTGGAAATAAAATGGACAACGTTAGTCTTCTGACTTCTAGTGTTGTTGTGACTGCTAACTGTAGTATAGACAACCTCATGTTGATTTACTGGTTTGCATATTTCTTGCTTCCCTTAAATCTTGACATAAAAGTTCTGATTTATATGTCTCTATCTTGGCTTGCAGAGAGAAAAAGATGAATTCATGTAGTTGCACTGTCTATAGCAGAAAATTATACGCACCACCAGTTGTTTCCCCCCTTCTGTATTTAAGGCCATCAAACTAACCTTCACTCAAAGAGATCATAAATCCATAGTAAGAAATCTTTTTCCTAAACACCTGGAAGTTCAGTGGCAAACTTTTATTCTGTTTTTTATACTGCTTTCCTGTTACAAGAAGTACTGTTACATTGCAGCCCCAGCAGCCTTGAAATTCCAGCTGTGATTTGCCCTGTCTGTAGAATTCTCCACTGCCTGCTCAAAGAGTCAGTGTTTTCTTAACCTTGAGAGCAAACTATTTAACAGCTGAATGGCTTTTCCTTACAATTACCCATGAGTACAGATGATTTTAGTTTCCCTTGCTCTTAGAATAAAACCTCGAACAAGAAAATGTGTTTAAAATTTGAAGTATTTGTTTATTGCCAAGTAGTTTAGCATTTTAGGTAGACAACTGCCTGTTGGGCATATATATATGCGTCCCTGTGGTGTTGTTATACAATATGATGAGAACACACTATACCTGTATGCATGACAACGTGGATTTTAGCAAATGCAACCTTACCTCTTGGGTAGTCTGTAGACTGGACATGATGCCCATCTTAAAGCTGCTGTCCATTGGCATATTTCAAAATATTGGTTTGGTCTCTTCTGATCAGCTCAGATTTAGGAAACAAGTAATTACAGGATCATTGCAGCTAACAGAGAGCATTTTCCGTGTAAATCTGTTTCTTGACATTTCTTGACTTTAGGGTGTAGCTTTAAAAGTTTTCTTGTGATCAGAGAATTCTAGAGGTTTTTTTCCTCAATTGTATTTTCTGTTGTCTAATAAAGAATTGTTATTGATTTCTTCTGTCAAAATGTTGTCAGAGTCTTCCTCTTCACTTCAGCTCAGCTGTCTATTTTCAGGAAATCACTGTAGACTCAATTTCTTTCTTCTGTCCTTCTGGTTAAAATTGGCCAATGGATTCAAAAATCCTTTCAGAGTATAGTCAGAGTGAATTACATAGATTCACTTTGACTGTATATCAGTCATCCATGTCTCTTCTACTAGCCAGGCTAAAAACTTTGATTTTATTATGCCAATAGTCATGAGAAAAAAGGAACTAAACTAGTTACTTGGTGAGAATTGCATCAATAATCTCTCTGAATCAAAGAAAGAATGCTGAATAAGTGAAAACTGGAAATCTAGGCAAAGGCAGAAAAGACAATATTAGCAGAAATTATTTCATTTTCTTTTCTTAATACCTTTTTATATGTAAATACTATGAGAAATAAGCAAGCCTTTCGTTAGAAAGGCAGAAGTACGTGGAGAGAAATTGTACAGTGAAGAGTCTCTTGTTCAAGCCATCTGTATCAGAATTACTAACCTATCCAGGGCGGAACATATCAACACTGTATAAAAGTTCAAAGTTGCCTATTTCTACTCTAGCTTTTTATTACTTGAAAGAGAAGAAATTAATGTGAACCTAAGTGTTCTCATTGCAATAACTATTCCTTTTCCAGCTCTCTTGTTCTACCATGTTTTTTCCCTTCCCAGAGCATCACCAATCTCTTATTAAGACATAACTACTTTAATTCAGCTATATGATCCTGCGGAAGTATCAGTCTAGTTGTGCAATCTGAAAGATGTCAGAGTTATGTCCAGCTATGTATTTCTAAAATGTGCAAGATAGCACTACTCGGAGATTCCCAAGGGCCCCATGGCCTTTAGTTCAGGTCATTTAATTAGCCTTTTACTTCCTGTTTGAACCCTGCTTATTCTGATTTATTTTGGGTTCCTCCATAGGACACTACGCAGTAGGGTGTGCGCTCCAAATATGGCATTTCTGGAGAGCTCTACTGTTACCTGTCAGGAGTGAGACACAAATCATCATGAAATAAACCTAAAGATAATTTCTTCGATCTTTGAGTTATAAGAATGTTTAGGTTTCTTAGACTCAGATTCTTAGTGTTTGGTTTTTTTTTACTTCTCTCTGCATGAATGAAGGTCAGAAGTGGACTCACATCATGAAATCTGAGAAAAATAGTCTTATAATTCCTCAAGTTGAAGAGAAACATTCTGTATTACAGAATTAATGAAATAATGTGGATAATTGATAGGCATGAGGAATACATAGATCTTCTGAATCAAGCCATGCATGAGAATGGGATTAGAAGGAAGGAAAACAAGATAAAACTCGGAAAAGGAAACAGAAGTATTTCATCAAGTCATGGAATTAGCACCAGATAGCTAATAGGCCACTATTTAACAAGGGTTTGGTGTAACAATACTCCAGGCACAGTATCAGACATAAAATTGATCCAGGACACACAGGAAAACATCTATGATAAGATAGAATTAAAAAAAACAATCAAAATATCGTCAATGAGTTTAACATTATGGAAAACAGGTGTTGGTCATACTGGCTTGAAATATTTTTCCTGAAGCAATTACATGTTTAGTTAATAAAGTACAAACGATGCAATGCAATCTTTGTGGATTTCACTGAGCTATTTGGGTTAACAGTCTGTGAATTCTTGATTAATACATTATAGCAATGTGAAACAAATTTGGAATGCATCAAATAGACCAAACTAGATTAAATTATGTATTATGTGAAACTGCTCTGCTCCTGCTGGGATTCTGTAGAGGTACAGAATGCCATAGGGCACTAACCGGAAAAATATTGTTAAACCTTTCAGGTGGTTTTGGGAAGATTGTTAGTAACACATTGCTTAGTCATCTGGGCCAATGATAGGTGTTACATCAGTATCAAATGTAATTTTATAAATCAAATAGGAAAGAATGTAGACTGTACTTAGAGAATAGGGGCTTATTGTCTAAGAAGTGCTTCCTGGTGAGGATCTGTATGACATGGTTAATTAGTTGCATATAAGCACAGAGTGGGACGCTATGGCCAGAAGGCCTGATGCAAGTCTTGAACAACTGTAAGCATAAGAACACATGAAGAGATTGGGAAGTTACTTTAACTCTGCCTTAGGAATATGACCACTGCTAGAATACTGTCTAGTACTGATGTTCACGCTCAAGAAAGGAGCTGAATAAATAGTAAATCCTCGGCAAAGAGACACTGCAATGATTAAAACATGCCTTCCAACAGCTTGACTTTAGTTTATCAAACTGATTTAGAGAGAGATGTACTGACAATGTGCAGGGCACCTCTGCTGGGAACAGAAACGTGATACTAGAGGACTCTTCAGTCTAGCAGACAAAGCACATCAAGAAGTAGTGGCAGGAAGTTGAATCTAGACAAACTCAGGTTCATAATGAAACATGCATGTTTAGGAAAGGGCAGTGACCTGCTGAAATGCACAAGAATAGCAGAGACTTCTCCTTCAGTGTGGTTTTTAAATTAAAATTGATATTTGAACAAAAAAAGGGCTATAGTTAACTGCAATTTGGGAGGCTTTAAGAGATTTAATATAGGGAAGATCCTTTGCTTTTGCTATGCAGGAAATTATGTTAAAGAGTCATAGTCGTCTTACTTAATCTGGGAAGATATACTCACTTATGTGTGAAAATACAGGCAACAAGGAATAGTGTTTCTGTTCCTCATTCAAACAACAATGCTGTAAAAAACCAATAGAAAATATTGCTGTGAGGAAGGGAGTAAATTATTAATTTTGTTATTTTTGTTAGGAGTGATTAACACGGAAGTATTTTAATTTATGTGAGTTTTTGTAGATTAAATTCAGGAGTTTGGTTGGTTTTTTTTGTTTGTGCTTTTTTTTGTTTTAATTTTTCTTTAAATGGAGAGTATCAGGAATTTTCATCTTCGCCTTTTTATGCAACAAGATGTGGGAATCTGTTTCTTTCACAGCTTTCCTGGGCACAGATCTGTTTTGTTTTCCTGTGCTTTTGAGATTCCATACACTTCTTGTCTGTTCCAGAAAGTACATCACTGTATGTATTATTAAAAAAAAAACCAAGCCAACCTTACTAAAGTTATAAATGCTTTGCTTTTTCCTTTTCCTCTTTGGTTGAGTATGACAGTCAGCAAAGATGATGGGCATTCATTGCTGTCACTAGGAGGTTATTAAAAATTGAATGAGTGGGAAAGAACATCCTAATATTTTGACACATAAAGCTAAAGGAGATATTAGCAACTGAAGCTGAGATAAAATACCTGTATTGTATCTGAAGGCAAGGGCTTTGGGGCAAATGTCTGTGCTTTAAAATTACTGGGTTGAAACCAATGCCAAAAAGAAAAACCCCAAACCAAACTCAAATCAAAAACTCAACCAAAAAAATCTCCATCTGTTCCATTTAATGGCTCATAAATTCTGAATAAAGTCCTTCAAGGGCTTTTTTTTTTATAGGGAGAGGCTATTTTTTATATGCATAGTTATGGAAGCATCTGGTTCCCATCCCTGGGAATTCAGAGAATCCACTGGCACCAACATGCTGTCTGCTGCAGAGGACCTCTATGACACAGATAAATGCTTCAAACAAGCACTCAGTTTGTAACGTAATTGTCTGCGAGCTGGAAAGATGTTGGGTTTGCTGTGAGGAGGTGAAATCTGAATCAGTAGAATTTGATTAACATAATCAATAGGAGCAGCCTTTGCATAAAATTTCCTTTGTTCACCTGTGAAGAGTGGACTGATAAGCTAGCAACACCTGAGTCAATAGGATTAATCTGTCAGAGAAGGTAAGCAAGGCACACCTAAACCAAGAGGAGTCAGAGGGTTTTCACAGAGGCTATATTCTTCACAGAGAGTGCAAACAGTGGGATTGGTAAACTAATTGTCATCAGATGTGAACAAGGAATATAAAGTGCCCTTTATGAATCATCACATTGGATTTAGTAACAAATGAAAACCAAAGAAAATGATAATTTGCCTTTTCATGTGTGCCTTCATCACATTTGTCACTCTAATGCCTCATCCTTTCTACAAACTGGATTTGTTTCTAAGAAGTTTTCATGTTGTTATCTTATGTAAAATTATATTACATCGTTAAGAATTTGCTACGCATTATTAACATCTGGTTTTACAGCAAAATTTTCAGGATGCCTTGAACATAGGCACAGACATAGCACTAATTTTGTGGCTGATATAGTGTGCAGCCCATTGTTTTCACTTAACAACAAGTAGTATGAAAGAGCAAATAGAGATGATATAAACGTTTTGCTTCTCTTATGGCTGGAGATGAAATCAATCTCATTAAGAGGCAAATACAAAATGCATTTAAGTGCATCTCTGTCCTTAAATGAAGCTTACCTTTATCCCAGGACACCTGATTATGCACATTTATATGCAGAAGAGGTGATAGCAGATATCCCCAGGGACTCACCATTGTACTGTATGAACATGCCTGACTTTAATATAGCAACCTAGACTTTAGTACATTTCTCCAGGAAACTGGAGGACTTCATTCTAGGCATCCATGAACCTGAAAAAAGTGAAAAATGACAGCTCATACAGCCCACAGGAATGTCTTTAAATGACAGACAAGGGTGAAATAGGTGCTTGCTTCAATAATGCCAGCTAAGGATTGAGGATGCTCTGCTGTGTAGGGAGGAATGTGGGATGTGCAGGGTCACTGTCAGCAAGTGAAAGTGAACAAGTTCTTTTCTAGACCTGGAGAGTGGGGCTGGGCAAGTGCTATAGCTGTCCTTCTCTTCTTTTGGCACCTACGTCTAAAAGTGAGATGGCAACAATTATATGAGACTTTGTGACTACACCCAGAATGAAATCTGGAGCTGTGACTCCCTTTTTCACATAGGTGCCTAGTTCTATGGTACAAAGGTGCTGTTGTCTAGGAAAGATGCATTATTTCAGAAATCTCCGCCTTCAGCACTTGTTATGGGTCAGTTTATATGTCTGCAGCATGCCGAGGTGGGGTGATGTTAAGCCAAGCGCCTCAATGATCTTATACTCTGTGTATAGAAATTAAGTGCCTAAGCTGAGGGGTTGACTTTCCCATGAACAGAGTTACTCAGAAATTGCTGTGCCTGAGAGAGGCATGGGTCTAGGCTGAAGTTTGTACCTGCGTTTGAAGAGTATGTTCAGTCTAAAAGTTTCAGATTTAATTTACATTAAAAATAACAAGCACATTGCAAATTCAAGAACCATGTATTTCTAGAATAAAAATTTCGAAATTACTGAAGAGACCAGATTTCCAAGAGCACTGAAATGTTAAAGATTCAGGAGTCTAAGTGCCATTTTCATAAATAATTAAAGTGCTTATGAGCCTAGCAGTGACTACTACTGGAGTTGTAAGTTACCTATATGGTACCTTTGAAATTATTACAACTTTTTCAGTACCTCCAGGAGGCAGATTTTATAGCTGTGTTTAGATTTATCTCTGGTTCTGTCATAAAGCCCTATTCTTGTATTTTGAAAATTATGTTTATTTTTAATTCCTTACACACAACTACACTTAAACACCAAACACATTATACAACATGTTAGCTCCAAGGGGTAATATCCTAAACTAAACCAGACCCTTTCGGTTTCTTTGTGCCAGCTCTTTGTTTAGCAGTATGACAATTGCAGACATATATCCCAGATGTTCATGGAAACTAAATTCCTCTTTAATTTACAGCAGAATCTGATTTTATCCCCTACTGGCTTTGTATTTGTCAAACACACAAATGTGTAAAGCTTTGTATTCAAATATACTACAGTAGTAGTTTGAATACTTTTTAATAGCTAATGTTTTTAAAATCACAGAATAATTCAGATTGGAAGTAACACTTGGAGGTCATCTAGTCTGACTTCCTGCTCAGAAAAGATCCAGTTAGATTTGGTTGCTCAGGGTCATGCCTCATGGAGCTTTGAATTTCTCTGTATGGAGTTTCTACAATTTTTGAGTTCCTTTTCTAGTTGCTTGGCCATAGTCATGCTGAAAAAAAGGAATGTTTAATTTGAATTCCCCATGTTGCAATTTGTGCCTTTTGCCTCTCCTTCTGTCACTCTTGCATCTCCAAGAATGATTCTGTCCCTATCTTTCTTAAATGCATACGTCAGCTATAGACAGCACTAAGTTCCCCTCTTCTCCTACTTCAGGCTGAGTACGTCTAGCTGTCTCAACATCTCCTAATGTATTGCATGCTCCAGCCCCTGACCATCCTGGATGTTCATCTCAGTGGACAGAGATCACTGTCTTATTGGAGAGAAGCTTGTGGAGATGTGCCTTCAGAGATACACTGTTCTAGACAGCCCAAGCCTCTATTTCACACACTCAGGAACTGTTAAATATCAGTGTTTCATGGAAAAAGTCATCGTTGCAGACTCTGTGAATCTGGGCACCAGATGATTGTGTAGGCTGCAAAAGGATTTTTCCCCAGAAGGTTTTGTTGTGTGGGCTGCTGCTGTAGGTTAATGGGGATGGACGCTCAGCTCATGCCAAGGTCTTATCAGGTGCTGCTGGGCTGGGTTGGTGTGTCAGAGAAGCAAGCCATGGCAGTTTGTGCAGGCAGGGCAATTTGTGACAAAGCTCAGGGAAGAGGTGGGTAGGCTGAGGACAATCAGAGAGTGTGAGAGGGAGATTGTCCACTGGAATAACAAACACCTTATGTTCCCTGTCTCAGAACCAACAGGTGGGCTTGCTTTGTATAACAGGAAACTCCCCATCCTCTCTATATTCAGCCAAGGAATGAAATGTAGGAGATGGAGGGGAATGACAGCAGGTTCTGGCCCAATGCAGGAGCATAGTGGAATCAATTGAAGTGCATTTACACCAATGCATGCAGTATGGGCAATAAACAAGAGGAACTAGAAGGTATGGTAAGTCAGGAGGACTATGATATAATTACCATCATAGAAATGTGGTGGGATGACTCACATAATTGGAATGTTACTATGGAAGGCTACATACTCTTCAGGCAGGACAGGTGAGGAAGGAGAGACAGTGGGGTAGCCCTGAAGGTTAGAGAGAGTTTCGACAGCCTCAAACTTATTGATGGTGATGATAGGGTTGAATGGCTATGGCTGAAAATCAGAAGTTGACCTAATAAGACAGATATCATAGGATTTTATTCTGGATGGTGGTGGGGATGCTATTATTTAGAACTTCTCTGTAAAGAGGGAAAAGAAAAAAATCCTTTTAAATTCAGTCTGTTGCTTCAAAGTTGATGTTGCAACACCTGCTAAGTTGTACCTGTGCCCATGATACTTGTCTGGTACCAGCTCTTCCCTATGCCCTGTTTTTTTCAGAAAGAAGTGAAGGAAGTACCCTTAGCAAGTTTGCAGATGACACAAAGCTGTGTGCAAGTGTCAATCTACTGGAGGGTAGGGAGGCTCTGCAAAGGGACCTAAACAGGCTGGACCACTGGGCAGAATTCAATGGCATGAGGTTTAACACAGCCAAATGCCGGGTCCTGCACTTGGGGCACAACAACCCTATGCAGAGCTACAGACTGGGAGAAGTCTGTCTAGAAAGATGCTTGGAAGAGAAGGACCTGGGGGTGTTGGTCGACAGCCGACTGAACATGAGCCAGCAGTGTGCCCAGGTGGCCGAGAAGGCCAATGGCATCCTGGCTTGTATCAGAAATGGTGTGACCAGCAGGTCCAGGGAGGTTATTCTCCCTCTGTACTGGGCACTGGTGAGGCTGCTCCTTGAATATTGTGTTCAGTTCTGGGCCCCTCACCACAAGAAGGATGTTGAGGCTCTGGAGCAAGTCCAAAGAAGAGCAACGAAGCTGGTGAAGTGTCTGGAGAACAGGCCCTATGAGGAGCGTCTGAGAGAGCTGGGGTTGTTTAGCCTGGAGAAGAGGAGGCTGAGAGGAGACCTCATTACTCTCTACAACTTCCTCAATGGAGGTTGTAGAGAGGAGGGAGCTGGTTTCTTCTCCCAAGTGACAGAGGACAAGACAAGAGGGAATGGCCTCAAGCTCCGCCAGGGGAAATTTAGGCTAGACATTAGGAGGAAGTTTTTCACACAGAGGATCATTGGTCATTGGAATAGGGAGGTGGTTGATTCACCTTCCCTGGAGGTGTTTAAGGCACGGGTAGATGAGGTCCTGAGGGACATGGTTTAGTGTTTGATAGGAATGCTTGGACTCGATGATCCGATGGGTCTCTTCCAACCTGGTTGTTCTATGATTCTAAGACAAGTGTGCTTCCATCAGGCCCCTGGTCAGGCTCCTGTCAGCTGAAAGAGATGAGACTGCTGGAGAAATGAGTTTCTGGGTTAGGAATAGCTAGCTGGCTTGGTGGTCGGGAGAATCATCTAAGAGGCTATGCTCAGTTGTGTGAGAACAAGTCTGATATCATGTAATGCATGTATTCTCTGGAAATGTGCAGAGTATATTCTGATTCTCACTCCTACCCAGGGAATATGTAGCTCTTGACAACTTGTAGTCTTATGGCCATGATATTCCTTGTATTTTATGAAAATGTCTGATAGTGTAACGTGTAAGCATGGTCGTGTAAAGGAATGCTTTAAAAATCTTTAGGAACAAAATGAGGGTATGGAATTTTCTGTTCCCCTGTTAAGCTAAGTCTTGAGGATTCAAGGCCAAAAGAACTCTTCAGTTTCTACCTCCATCCTCTGTGCTTTAATAGGCGGAGTACAATTTTTTCCTTGGTGCTTCTTCACCATTTTCAGTTTATTGACTTGAAGGAAGTTCACAGTGTTTGTAGTGGAGTGTCCAACAGCCCAGTAAAGACTTCTGACAATTTGATCTTTTCTGATACACTTGATACTCCCATTACATAAATCTTCCTGCTCTGAAAGGATTTCCTGGCTCTGAAGGTTTCCTGTGACCTGTGGGGATTCTTCAGACTTTTGTGGTTCCCCAGTCATCTTTCTTAACTAATTTTACTGTTTGCTCCTGCTCTGTTGTTACCATTCCTTGGTTCCTTTTCCATTGCTAGATGCTGCCATATGGCTCTTAGTTCATTAAATGCAGGATATTGAGAATCAATTTTTGCTGTGTAATCAATTTAAATTCCTATCCTTCAGCTTCCCCAGATGCTTACTCTTCTGTTGGTTTGGCTCTACACCTTCTCTTTGATTATGCTAATGAAACTGTAGGCCTGCCCAGCATGCTGCACCATTGAATGAGCAGCATTAAGAATAGCCCTCCAGCAAGGATAAGTTTTTTTTTTTTAAACCTAAGTCATAGAATCATAGAATCACCAGGTTGGAAAAGACCCACTGGATCATCAAGTCCAACCATTCCTATCAAACAATAAACCATGTCCCTGAGGAGCCCATCCACCCGTGCCTGAAACACCTCCAGGGAAGGTGAATCAACCACCTCCCTGGGCAGACTGGTCCAGTGCCCAATGACCCTTTCCATGAAAAACTTCCTCCTAATGTCTAGCTTAAATCTCCCCTGGTGGAGCTTGAGGCCTCTTGTCCTGTCCCCTGTCACTTGGGAGAAGAGGCCAGCACCCTCCTCTCCACAACCTCCCTTGAGGAAGTTGTAGAGAGCAATGAGGTCTCCTCTCAGCCTCCTCTTCTCTAGGCTAAACAACCCCAACTCTCTCAGCCGTTCCTCATAAGGCCTGTTCTCCAGCTCCTTCACCAGCTTTGTCACTCTTCTCTGGACTCGCCCCAAAGCCTCAACATCCTTCTTGTGGTGAAGGACCCAGAACTGAACACAGGATTTGAGATGCAGTCTCACCAGTGCCGAATATAGAGGGAGAATAACCTCCATGGACTTGCTGGTCACACCGTTTCTAATACAAGCCAAGATGCCATTGGCCTTCTTGGCCACCTGGGCACACTGCTGGGTCATATTCAGTCGGCTGTCAACACCCCCAGGTCCTTCTCTTCCAAGCAACTTTCTAGACAGACTTCTCCCAGTCTGTAGCTCTGCATAGGGTTGTTGTGCCCCAAGTGCAGGACCCGGCAGTTGACCTTGTTAAACCTCATCCCACTGGTCTCAGCCCAGTGGTCCAGTCTGTTCAGATCCCTTTGCAGAGCCTCCCTACCCTCCAGTAGATTGACACTTGCACACAGCTTAGTGTCATCTGCAAACTTGCTAAGGGAGCACTCGATGCCTTCATCCAGGTCATTGATGAAGACACTGAACAGGGCTGGACCCAGCACTGAGACCTAAGGAACCCCACTTGTCACTGGCCTCCAGCTCGATTTAACACCATTTACTACCACTCTCTGGGCCTGGCCATCCAACCAGTTTTCCACCCAGGAGAGTGTGTGCCTGTCCAGGCCAGACGCTGACAGTTTCCGTAGCAAAATGCTGTGACAAACTGTGTCAAAGGCTTTGCTGAAGTCCAGGAAGACCACATCCACAGCCTTTCCCTCATCCAGCAGCTGAGTCACTTTGTCATAGAAGGTGATCAGGTTAGTTTGGTTAGACCTGCCTTTTGTGAACCCATGTTGACTGGGCCTGATCACCTGGTTCTCTTGCATGTGCTTCATGATAGCACTCAAGATCACCTGTTCCATGACTTTCCCTGGCACTGAGGTCAGACTGACTGGCCTGTAGTTTCCCCGGATCCTCCCTGCTACCCTTCTTGTAGATGGGCATGACATCAGCCAGCCTCCAGTCCAGTGGAACTTCCCCAGTCTTCCATCCAATCTTCATTATTTAGTTTACAGCGTTGTACTACAAATGGTTGTTTCAGCACAGCTGAAAGGGGCAAGAGGTTGTGTTGGGGGATAAAGTGAGAGTCTTGTGAGAGAGAAGAAGGGGTGGTATCTCTGCATGCTAATTTATACTATTGCATTTTCTAAGACATAGAGAGGTACCACATACCAAGGCATGTATTATTTCATAAAAGAACCGTAACATTTGTGTGGGCGTTAATATGTCTTAAAACAGAAATGCTACTTGTTTAAGTACTAAAGTCTAATTAAAAAAACCACCCACTTGGTTGTTAAATTGGTGATGCAAGCTGTACCAGAAAAGGTGTTAGCCAATGGCCAATCTCCAGTATAAGATTTGGGTTTGTCTAGTTCATGAAGTAACTAGGATTTGAATCCCAAAGTATCTGATATTTGTGTATCTGTACAGAAATGCTGCCTTGGCTCTGTTTGTTCAAAATAATTTGTAAACTGCTGTAAACAACAAAAACTTGAGAGCTGGTGCTTTGAGTCATATGTAAATTCTCGTAGGCTTGTTAAAATTTATGGTTTCTAAATATGTGCAAATTACGATTAGCAAACAAGTCTCTAAATGATGGCTGGTGAGAAAGAAGAGTGAGCTAATACCATTAAATAAACATTCATAGAGCTTATTGAATTAGTAATTAAAAATTGTATACCTGTCAAATGTTGAGTTTTTCAATTCATCAATCAAGACAGTGTTACCCTGATTGCTGCTAAAAAAGCAGTATTTTAAATAATTCCTGTGATATGCCTACATAACCATAAGTGCTGAGAGTGGCACCGGGGTGCTCTGTGGAATCAATTTTCCTATCATTTAGCACCAACAATCAGTTTTGTCCTTCTTTCTGATATTTTTTATTTTCTTCCCCCCCACCCCCAAAAACAGCAAGGTTCTTCCCAGCAATGGCAAAACCTGCTAAAAAAGTGGAGATGACCATGAATGAGGCAATGGAGTTCCTTCAGGTCAAATTGTACATGTGTATTCTGATAGAGATTTTTCTGCAAGGATGCGACCAGGGAACAGCAATGTAGGTTGTGCCCCAAGTCCTCAGGGACATCAGGCATTCTGCATGCTGACAGGAATTTATCCCCGCTTTGTCTTGGTGAGGGACACTTGCCTGTTCCTCACATGCTGTGAGGCTTCTCTTGCCTGTTTTCCATCTCCCTCCTCTCAGGTCTATCCATCCAACAAGCAACTCTGCTCTGCCAAGTGGTTTTGAGTTGCTTTGTCAGGGCTCAATAGTGAGCTTTGGTTTTGACTTGCAGCTTCTACAGTGAAATTTTTTGCTGTTTTTCCAAACTTCTCTACCACTTTGAAAGCACCCTGTTGCTCATGGAGATCCAGTTACGCACCCTGTAGAACAGAGTAGCATATTGAAATTAATAAATATTAATTAATAAAGAATTAACAGACGGCAAAATAATTAATGCAAATCAACATGAACTTATGGAAAATAGCTCTTGTAAAAATGACTCGTAATCTCATCAAAAAGAAATATCTAGTAGAGTTGATTAAACATAATTGCATTGCTGTGAAATTTGGTAGCTGAGAACTCTTAAGTCTACTAGGTGTGTAAAGAGAGGCAATGGCTTGGAAATAAAGACAGAGACAGAGATGAATAAGGTCTTTACTATGAACATGATTAACCATTGCCAACAGAAAACTGGTAGAAGGATACTAATGGTGATTTCTAGGAATGTACAATACAGATTGTACATTCTGTACATACTGCCCATTCTATAAAATCAGCTGTGGTAATTGTGATGCTTTTTTCTGGGTGTATAAACCAGCAGGTCTCAGAATAGGAAGGCACTGAATGTTGGTTGGGGAAGGCTGAGAGGATGATGAGTAGTATATCTTACAGAAGTGGGAAGGAAGTTGTAACTGTGAGTCAGGGATGGAGCCAGGAGAAAGAGCTGAGCTGAGAAGCCTTGCACTCTGAGGAACAGTGGAGCAGTATACGTGCTTTACAGTGAATAGGCATTTATGTTAAAATTTATGAAATACTCAGTTTGCAAACATGTTATTCTAAATATCTCTTAATTGCACAAATGGCAATAGTAAAATTATGAATTTCACTCTTCCACCTATTGTCACGTTGCTCAGTGCTTGATATTTGACCATTTGGCTTCTTTTCTTCTTCTTGAGTCATGATATTTGTATAGGAAGTTTCCATTGAACATGAGCAAGGGCATACTAGTTGCACTAAAATATAGAAAAAAAATAATGTATCTAAATAATTGGTTACTGCCACTCTTTATTTATATTGAATAATACCTTCTACTACTAATACTCCATTTAAGTCTGGAAAGACATTGGTTTGAGTAAGACAGGTATTCAAGCTTCATCACTTTGAGAACACTCACAAAAAGTGTTTGCCTTAGGATAAACTAGAGTGTAATTGAGCTTGGGAGACCTATGGAGATTTCCTTCAGGGGATGATTATTTCCTCTCTTCACCTTTATTCTGGGTCAGATTAGAAGCTGCTAATTTATTTCTGACTTAACTTCATCATGTTTCAATATCCCTTAAGCATTTCAGTCATACTAGTTAACACAAAAGTGATAAATCATGCAAATAATCCCTTTCTCCCAGATTCCTATCTATTGCTTCCCTTCCTGGTCTGTTGCAAAAGGTCAGTTCTGGTGAAAAGAATATATTTTTGTTTAAAAAAAGCAGCAGATCTAGGGAAGTTAGTCTCCCTCTGTACTCGGTACTGGTGAGACTGCATGTCAAATACTGTGTTCAGTTCTGGACCCCTCACCACAAGAAGGATGTTGAGGCTCTGGAGCATTTCCAGAGAAAAGCAACAAAGCTGGTGAGGGGGCTGGAGAACAGGCCTTATGAGGAATGGCTGAGAGAGCTGGGGTTGTTTAGCCTGGAGAAGAGGAGGCTGAGGGGAGACCTCATTGCTCTCTACAACTACCTGAGGGGAGGTTGTGGAGAGGAGGGTGCTGGTCTCTTCTCCCAAGTGACAGGGGACAGGACAAGAGGGAATGGCCTCAAGTTCCGCCAGGGAGATTTAGGCTGGACATTAGGAAAAAATCTTTTTACGGAAAGGGTCATTGGGCACTGGAAGAGACTGCCCAGGGAGGTGGTTGATTCACCTTCCCTGGAGGTGTTTAAAGGATGGATGGATGAGGTGCTGAGGGACGTGGTTTAGTGTTTGATAGGAATAGTTGGACTTGATGATCCAGTAGGTCTTTTCCAACCTGGTGATTCTATGATTTTGTGATTCTATGGTTCAATGCCAAACTATGTCTGTCTGTCTTGGTGCTGAACTTTATACTGGTCTTGCACTGTTGCTTTCATTACCCTGCTATTAGTAGTTCATGATTCAGAAGACCTCCTGTAAAGACAGGTTTTCTGAACTTAAAATAATTTGAGATATACATGCTAATCTGATTAGTTCTGAAGTGGGGTTTATTATTTTACCAGTTCCACTGTTGCCTGCACAATATCTGTCCTTTCTTTTTCAACTGATTTAATTAAACTAATCAGTAATCAGCTCAAAATTGTATATTGCTTTGATTTTAATCTTTCATCATCAGAAATCTTCATTCTTGGTGTTTTCCAGGTAAAATCAGGAAAATCAATACTTGTGTAAAAGACCTTTTTTTTTTCTTTCAAAATTAGCTGGAAAAAGTTGAAAATTGCACTTACGGAATATAAGTGCAGTTTGCCCATTGGTATTCCATACTTGTCTCCAAAAGAAAGGAACGGAAATGTTCCGTGTGGGCTCTGCGTTTAAAGAGTTGCAATAAAAATTTATAGTACTCTTAACTTCAGCCTGAAAAAATAAATGTGCAGTGTAGCCCTTTGAAAGTTGTTTCTTTTAATCTCTTGGTAGCAAATGCATATAGATATATTCCTGATGGCTGTGTCATCTGCACTCTTCTAAAAAATATGAAAATATGAAGTTTAAAAAAGATGCATATTGTAGTTAATTTTCACAAATTCCTGTTTAGTATGGAAATGCATTTTCTTCATAGAAAAAAAGGTGTTACTGAGTTTAGTATTTCTGTTTTATTATTTTTGGTTCTATTTGAAGGATTTTGAATATTTTAAAGAATGAGGCTCCAGACATCTGATATCAGTTTAATTAAAAAAATAGGACAAATCTTGAACCAAATTTGATTTCTCTCCATAGTATACTGGTGCAAACACAGACATTGGATATGAATTACCATCCTGGAGTTTTTACTGTCAGGATGAAAAGGCTGAGTCAGTCATCTTTGAATATGATTGTAAATAGTAGAACATCCTTTACTGTGCTAGCACACTCGGTGTGTTCAGGCATTACTTCTGGTTTTTGACCTGTATAAGCATCACTACAGAAGTACCTTTTACCTAAAACTTTCAGCAATATAGAATGCTCGGGTTTACCTATTGGTATGTGTGCTTATGCTGGGGACATAGTTGTGAATAAATGCATTTTACTTCTGTGAAAAGAGAGTAAATATTAGTTTATTTATCAGATTTAGAATTCTTAATTAAACAAATGTCACAGATTATTTTTGGCAGTATATAGACAGGTATTAGTGATACAGTTCCCACTGAAACCAAAGTCTTTAATGTGATGGAAGCTGGGTCAAGTTTGTTGTTAGGTGTCTAATAGCTGGTAGGTAATGTTTATTACTTTTAAGGTCACATCAACAGATATTGCAATGCTTTGGTTAAGGGCTGAGGACTTTAACTTCTTCCGGTTTTTATCTACATGGAGTAAGTCTTTCCTTACTTTCAGAGAAAGAAGGCTTTAACTTTACAGAAACTTTGTAAAAGAACACTCTGTGTTGAGGCTATAGCTGATAATTAACTGGATACCAGACAAGGAAGTTTAGATAATAACATAAGAAGAATTTGTATTCATTAACTCCATATACCTATTAAAATCAAATTTATTTTCCCTCTCTCTTTTTCTTTTTGGCATTTGGATTATAAATTTTACAAGTAGTCATGGGTCACTGGACAGTCATCTGAATGCAGCTTACTCTGAGTAAATGATGCTGAACAGCACCAGGCAAGACTCGTTCCTATACAGAGATAATATTAATTAAATTTCAATTGATCTAAAAAAAGGAAAGGAACTAATTACAATAATTAAGAAGTATTTCAGTTGATGTAATCTCTCAGTAAGAAAAACAGAAAATTAGTCTGCCATGATTTTCCTTGCACCATTTGTACTCTAAGCCTTAGCGTTATCATCTTTATTGACAACTGAAAGGAAAGGAGTTATCTAATCAGTAATATCGAATCAATACTTCTATGCACAAAGCAGTTCTGAAAGGGATTAGCAAAGTGCCTTTCTCTGTTAAATAAATGTTAGCTAAGTGTTTTCTTAATCTACGATTTTCATCATGTATGTTAATGCCGTTGACACAATTCTCTCTACTGTTCTCATGTTCCTCCTAAATGTCCCTGAACTGCGGCCATGGTAACCCTCACTCACTGTACATCAGGTTACCTCTACCATTGCCTTACTATGGCTCGTTTTTAATAAGCGTCATTTGCTGGTTCATTTCTACAAGGTCATTCTTAATTTTCTTCTGGTTTTAGTCCCAGCTCAGCATTGAAGAATCTGAGCCCTAACATCCCTAGGGTGCTTTTCTTGTCTGAGATAAAAAAGAGGAATGCGAATGTATTTAAATACAAATAGTGCTTTGATTAGCATTTTGCTGATCTGTCATCCTATCAGTTTACTATTTATTTACTCATCTCTTTTTTTTGTTCTTAAACACGACATTTTACCAAGTCACAGATCTTCACTGTGTCTGGGGCCTCCCTGTGTACATTCTAGTCCTGCAGATAAGATCTTTAGGATGCTGTGAATTTCATAGAATCACAGAATAGTTTGGGTTGGAAGGGACCTTAAAGATCATCCAGTTCCAGCCCTCCACTGGATCAGTTTGATCAAAGCCTCATGCAGCCCTGCCTTGAACACCTCCAGGGATGAGGCATCCATAACTTCTCTGGGTGACCTGTTACAGTGTCTTACCACCCTCATGGTAAAAAAAAAAAAAGTGTCTATATGTGTCTCTTCAGGTACTGGAAGGTCACTATAAGGTTTCCTCAGTACCATCTCTTCTCTTGGCTAAACAAGCCCAACTCTCTCAGCCTGTCCTCTTATGGGAGGTGCTCCAGTCCTCTGATCACCTTCATGGCTCTCCTCTGGACTTGCTGTAACAGCTCCATATCCTTCCTGTGCTGAAGGCAATAATTTATTACCATTGGTCTGCCCATGGGCAGGTGTATGGTAAATGTAGTACTGTTTGCAAAGAATTATGTAGTTCTACCCTTGCTGTTAAGACTTTAATTGTACATTTTTGCTCTACTAACTGAGAGACCATTGCCTGACTTCTACAAGTCTTTCTGCAGGCTGATCTAGGCAGTGCATCTGTATCAACCTGGCTTTCATCAGAGCCTCCTTTGCAGCTGGGAGGTGACTTTCTGAGCAGCGAGAATACATGGCCGGAAGTACTAACTAGTTGGACATTGTTTGCTTTTTAAAAATACACTATCTTTGAATTAAGAATAAAACAGTCTTCTTGAGCTCAATTACAGTTTTGTGGGTGAGAATCTTGTTGCTCAGTCAGCTGGAATGGAAATTAATACAAAGTATGAGAATTTGGACAAATGCCTTGTTGTATTAGGGATCATTCTTCCTCCCAGAATCAACAGATTTGCAAGTTGCCCAGTGGGAGACCACTGTTGAAAAGGATTGTTTGATCCTCTTCTCTCAGTTTACAAATACACAATAATTTCATGTAATTGTGGAGCCTGTGGTTTTTGATGGTTTTATAAAGATTGTAACTTACACCAAATGACAAATCTCAGATTTGCAGAGTGACTGTGACAGAGTACTATTGTTTGCTATGTGCAATAGTAACTTATTTTTGAGGCTATGATCAACACATTTATCATGTTAGGTAACAAGAGGCTAACTTTCTGTCCAAAGTGAATAAGGTAGATTGTGCAACATTAACAAACTTTATTCTTGCTGAACTTCATCTTTCTTTTTTATCAGTGATTGCTCTTTGTATTCACAATTAGAAATATGTTTTTACAACTTTTAAGTCACATTGGTATTACATAACCTGTAAAGCCATGGGGTGAGAGTTTATTTAGCTGAGATATACTTATTTTCCTACAGGAAATGCAGAGTTGTATGTGTGTTCTTTCCATGAAGACAGGTTGCACAAATCTATTCACCTTCACCAGAACTCCCCGGGGCAGTGAGCAAGTGAGCCAGAAAGGAAACAGTTTTCTTTCAACTTGAGCATTTTGGGATGGTAATAAGAGAACAAATATCTTACGGACTTGAAAGCAAAGTTAATTTGCTTAGGATAATTGAAAGACAGTGACAAAGGAATCTCACGCTACCTCCTTTAGCAGCATTTCAATAAGTGGAGCGTTCAGGGCTTACCAGTCTGAATAATATGTGCAGAAAATTAAATGGTGTTCAAAACACCCTGGATAACTTGTCCTTTCAATGCACAGGATATTTGTTTGGAAGTTATTTACTGCATTTCTTTCTCTAGCCAATTCAGTCCCAACTATTTAACTGTTTCCTAAAGGGAATAAGAAACCGCTTTTAGAAATTGAAATCTTAAACAGTGCTACAAATAGTGGAGGAAGCTTGCTGAATCCTCTAGTTATGGCTGGGTCATGAAATTAATTAATAATTCTTTTGCAAATGACACCTCTGCTGGAGAAAACCACACTGCAAATCTGATTATAGTTTAGTTTGTTATCCGTAAACATCATGACAAATGTATGGTAACTTGAAGCAAGCTGGCTGGATTGTCACCACTTTATAGGAAATAGAAACGTGATTTCTGGAGTGAAGAAAAGAAAGACAGACAAAGGATAGTGTCTAGAACGGGTTTTATTGCATCTGAAGAGAAAGCTGCAAATACACCTTAAAAAGTAAAAATTTTAACTTTAATTAGCAGTACAGACTGATACATGCTTCTTTGCTTGTCCTATGGTGGTGTGTATGTGCAGTCATTATAGTTTTTAGTCACTGACCTTTGATTTTTAAAACTGAAAAGATGAAGTATAGACAGTGAAACCTAACTGATTTGTGACATCACTTTGCAAAAAAGTGGCTTATTTTCTTGATACATGAAGGATTGTGTTTCAGACATATACATAGTGTCTGCTAAAAAAAAACCTGTAAAAAAAACAGTGTCTCAAATGGAATGTCTGAAGTAGTGATCTGAATTTTTAAAGAATAGACATAAAATGGAAAAAAACCCCACTGCCACTTCGTGCTGTATTCCATCTAGAGATGGTGATGGAGTACTTCTACAGTGTGCCAGTATTGACATCGCAGCACGTAACATCCCATTTCAGCCACTATTGAAATAATCAGAACATGCTTTTGATTCAGTGTCAAGTGATGCTTTGGAAAGAATCTTATCTATGTCCAGAGGATGTCCAAAGATTAGTTATAGATTCCTACAGAAACCCCACAAATCTATGAGGGGCCAAGCTATAAGTTATACAAACTGCAGAAGATTCAGGGTTACAAGTGTTTTCAAGACAGAAGAAAGTCACAGAATCACAGAATCACAGAACAACCAGGTTGGAAGGGACCCATCAGATCTTCTAGTCCAACCATAGTTGTCTGGAAGTACAAAGTGCTATGTTCATTTCTATTTGTAGTGGCTGCTGTCTTAGCATTGAGCTTTTTTAGGAGAAAACTATTGACTGGATTTAGTTAGGCCAGCTGATGACTGAGTTGAACAAGCACCAAAGTCAGCAGCAGAGAGAAGGAGGAACTGCAGAGCTGTAGTCAGAGGAAGAAAGAATATAATACTTAAAAACTGCAGTGACATGTGCAGAGGGCAGTTGTCTGTCATGAAATAAATGCCCAGTGTCAGAGGATGCATAAACATGATAACAAACATGGCATCATTAACCTGTGTTCAGATGGGATCCTATGGTTCAACTCCACCTAGTGGAGCTCCTTTGATTGAGGCTTACCTGCTACTCTCTGTGATAGAGGGACACCTTGGTTGTATTAGGCACCAGAGAAGCATCTTCCCTCTGAGAGCACTGGCTGACTGTGACCCAGAAGTATCCATTAAGAACAAGTATATTGTTCATTCAGTCAAAGATAAATAGCAAGAAAGGAGATGAAGCAGCAAAAGGTCTCTGTGTTCTGACCAAGATATTCTCCTTTCCTTGAAAATCTTTTGAAGTTAGTGGCTCATTCTCCTCATAAGATACAGTCCAAGCTGCTGCACTGTTTACATGATGATATTAGGGTCTTGCTTGGACAGCTGCTGCTGTTTGTCTCTAGCGCTCTCTCTCTATCTTGAGGGCTTTTATGAATTTGCCTCCTGCATTCTGGATTTGCCAAGGAAAAGGATCTGACAAGACTGACGTTTCTTCAGTAGGCAGCTCTTCTTTTCTTGTTTTACTAAATAACCCACTGTTATTTCTCGTAGCACCTTACCTCTGTATTGTTTTCTGCTTCAGATGATTTACATATTCCCCTGATTTAATTCTGTAGGGTCAGATAAGTTGCTGTCCATATCTACCTTCAGTGTCCAACTGATATGCATAAAATAGTGATCTGATCACCCCTGTGCTCTGCAGGACAATTGTTGACAGAAATGTTCCCTGTAATAATACACTCTGCACAGAACAGTTTTAAAAAGTGTTCCAAGATTAATGAACAGAGGAGTCTTGATAGCTAAAGTTTGAACTCTCTTGGGTTGCCCTACTTTTGGAAGCTTTAACCTGATAATCTATATACCTCAGGCTACTAAGACATAGACTTCATTTAAGTGCTTCTTGGAGTTTGCAGTTGGACTTGAAAATGTTGAACATGTACCTCAGTGATTTGTGAACTGGGATCTTTCAATGTTAAAATTATTTCTTTCAAGGGGGAGCACCAAGTGAAACATAGCATCAAGCAGTTGCTTTTCAAATTAGTAAATTTGGTTTAAGACCATCCAGAACTAGATGAAAGACAGCAGGTAATTAATGCAAATCAGTGAAATTACATCGAGCTATTCTGCCTGGTCATGTTTGCTTAAGGATCACGAAGGGCTAATTTGCCCGTGTAGGATTTTTCAACTAGATTGAGTATAAACTGTTCTCCCAGTATTTGCATTAACACTTTATCTAGTGATTTCACTAGGTCAAGAGAAATACAGCTGTATGCTTTTCTCCCAGTTAGAGGAAATTATTTTGCCAGGTAAACAGGAGTTATGTAGATGTGATATTAACAGAAGTAGCACCTTAGCTGTAATATCTGATGACTAGAGTAAGAAAATAAGGAGGCTCAATTATACCTCATAGTTAAAAACAACTTGATGAGCTGACACTAATTTTTTCTGTTCCCGATTGGGACTGCATGCCGTCCTTGTGGTAAACACCCACACAAGAAGCTGGATAGGTAGCAAAGCCTAGTAAATCTGCTGAGCTTATTAGTGTGGGCTCTGTGGTGGCACCACAGGAGGCAGCAGAAGGGATGCAGAGGTAAAAGGATGCTGATGAATCAGCAACACGACTCTTGTGGGATAAGGAAACATCTGTGAAGCTTCTCTGAAAAAAAGGTGAGAAAACCAATACCTTCATGGATATGTGCTGACATGATGAACTTTCTCACATCGTTTTGTTTTTTCTTTGGTGTGGGTCATGGTCTGCTGCTATCACACTAGGGGTGTTTAACAAGTCCTAGTAAAAGAGTATTTGTGGAAGCTGCTGTGCAGACTTGATAGGCTGTCAGGGTGGAGAGGCAGAACAGTCAATACTCTGAGACATACTGTTGAGCAAAACCAAAGTGAAGATAAGTATATTTTTTTCTCTTTAATACAGAGTGAATTTCTGTACAGGGGAGCTCAGCTGTTAAATGGCTTGCATTTTACATCCAGGATAATGTCTGCTTTTGACCATGATGGTCTCAGAACAGTCTCTCTAATACAATGTAAGACACAGTGGCTGCAAAGGCAGTGCTAAGGAACTGGTAATCCTCTCTGAATTGCAGCCCTACTGTGTTAGTGGTTAGCACAGCAGTCTCACTTTACATTTTTTCCTTTGTAATATATGCTTCACTGGTTTTGAAAACTGTGGCAAAAACTTTGAAGATGGATAACACAATTCCTTATTCACAACACTACAAGCCTTCATTGTGAATGCAAGAAGTATTCAAGTAGAAAGCATGTTTAGTAAGTAAATGGGCGAGAGATCTGCTCAAACGTACTTCTAAGAATTGTCCAGAAGGAGGATGAGAATGCTGTAGTACTGAGACTTTTACTGCTGTCAGACCCTATCCTACAGGATCCTCTACTTCTGGTCATTCACAGTGGCTGTTTGACTTCGCACCCTCATAACAGACCAAATTAGTTCTGAATAAGACTATGAGAAAGTGCTGATACTCGGTCTTGCAAGTTCAGCATAGACAGCTTTTATGGACTAGGCCAGAACCTTACAGAAAGGTTGCTGAGGGTTAGGTTAACAGTTTCAAACATGAGAAACAAAACTGTTGGGTGCATTTTTTTTCTATTACAAGGCTAAAGTAATTTTATTCACAGTTGTTTCGGTTTTTAAAAAATAATTTAAAGATTGTAGTTTGCTTTCCAAAGTGAGAGACAAAAATGAGAATGCTTGATCATTTTGTCAATTTGCATGAACACGTCAATTATTAATATGCATGGAATAGAGATGTAGACATAGAAAAATGTAGTTGTACATTATCTGAGCTATTCCCTTCTGAGTGTTTTTTGGTCTGAAATTATACAAGATGTGTTGAAGTCTTGGAGTGAAAATCAAAGAGATGTCACCCTGTATGATTTGGTGTAATGGCACCAAGAGAGCCTGAAAGTATTGTCTCAATTTGTCATTTCTAAGACAAGTGCCTTGCATTTTAAATGAAGCAAGAAAGCCTTCAGGAATGTTCTTTCAAACAGCTCCACTTCTGCATTCATTATTTTCATAGTATGTGTGTATTCTTGGCTTTTAGAATATCCTTTTGATTGTACTAACTCAAAGCTGGACAATCATATTTTTTTCCAGAAAAAAAGTAAACTAAAAATTCCCTTCCCTGTTCCCTTTCACTCTCCACCAAATAAAAACTGCTGACCAAAGCTATTGGTTCTTCTTGAAGAGTTTTGGCTGATTGAGACCCATAAAATATGGATCAGGACAAATGCCTCATTTTTTTGCCATGCTAATATACCTCATATCTCATGATGTCCTCCTTTTCACTGGTAGTTTTCCACCCTATGATTCCTTATAATAAAAATGTTTTAAATTATTAATTATTTTTGCTTTGTACTTAATAATTTGCTATCAGCTACTGAGGTGGAAAAACTGGGTTTTCATGATTGTCTTTTCCTTTACTTCCATCCTGCCTTTACTTGCACTGCTCTCTATCAAAACATGCTAGAATGAGTTATTTTTCAGAAAACGCTCTCCTGATCTTGTACACATTCTCCTCCTAGATTGCTCCTGGAAAGAGTTTGAGTATTCGTTTCACTGACTGAACAGTCCTGTAGAATTTGATGGATGACTATCTCCTAATCACAGACTTCTTAAAGTAGTTTATGGGATTTAAAGGGTAATGCCTCTCTGCATAGAATTCAGTTAGTTACACAAATATTTTTTGAACTCTCCTATGACCCATATTTTCTTTACAGTAGTTTCTTTAGAGTTTGTTTAATTTACTTAAAACTTTTATTGGCTTCATCCTTATTTTATTTGATGGGAATTTCCCATGAGAAGAGGTTAAAAACTCTAATGAAGTATGACTTGAAAAAAATACTCTCTAGTTGTATAACTTCTTTGTAGAAGCAATGCAGAACTGTGTCCTTGATTGGTAACAAAATAAACTGATGTAGCTGCCTGCATTCTCTTAGGCTTATTCTGTATTTGGGGAAAAAATGCAGGATTACAATTATTTCTAAAATTATAAAAAGCTTCTTGAAAGATTGAGTAAAACTTTACTTTAAAATAATATAATATTGATAAAGTAACAGACGTCTCTGCACTATTTTTCTCTGCTTCCTGAATTCCAGTTTACAGAATGATATTAAATATGTCACAGAGTATAAACAATATGTGCTATGTAAGATACAACATTATACCTGAGTAAGTGAAAGTTGGGACAACAAATACAGACTGTAGCACTGTATCCTTAGTATCACTTATTGTTTCCTGTACATTTCAACATAAATAGAGAATACCTTTTATAAAAGTGGTGAATTTTGTTGCCTGTTGCACTTTGCTCTGAAACTATGGAAGCACAGCATGCAATCTCCTATCCAGTGTGAAGCTGTTGCTGACTTTTCAAATTTAGTGAGAGCTGTGCATTGTGGATTGGAGTACCAAGGGAAAGCTTTATCATATGGCCCCTGAATCCTGTGATACAAATACACCCTGTCTCCTCTACTGGTAGCTAATACTGCACATTTGTTGTATGATCAAGTAACATATGACGAAGATGCATCTTTTGAGCTGGAAGTTTAAAGTTTTCTGTTAAAACAGTTCACATATGTTCATGCATTCTAAAGAGTGATACCTGTGACATAGCAGTGCCTTTTGTTGGTCTAGGATATGATGATCGTGTTTTAGATATTGTTAATATAAAAGCATAGGGGTTTTATTTGCTTTACTTTCTTTTAAAGAGAATTAATCTACAGATGCTGTAATTTTCTTTGCATCTTTCATGTATCTCTGCAGGTTGAAGTTTCTTTGTCTTAGTGTTTTACTTTTGACAGGATTTTCTTTCTGCCACCTTCTGCAGTACATCTGAGGAGGCTGTGCCGTATTGCACTCTTTGTGTTTTCAACCTAATTATTCTTCTGTGATCGGAGAAGCTAGAAACTGAATTGAGAACCTCAAGGGCCTCTAAAGTGAAAATTCAGGCAGCGATGCTAAGGTTATCACTATCAGCTCTGTGTGCTTAATTAGAAGTTGAGTAGCAGATTATCGTTTACTTTACCGGTGTCAAAACCTTCATTAGAAAGGAAATTGTGGTGAAGAGGAGTGTGTGGCAAACAGACTGTGAACCATAACTAAGGCTTGTTTATCTGGGGCAACCACGGGAGAGAATGAGAGGAGAGAAATGCTGGGGCTGGCGTTATGCTGTATGAATTAAATAATGAATTTAAGTTGCTGCTTCTATGGAGCTGTTGAAACCTTTTAGGAGGCAAGAAGATGGAATGGTTTTCATGACATTATGCCTTTCAGTTGCTCTCATTTTCTTTTTCCTTATAACAAATAATTTATAGACAGTACAGAAACAATAGGAGCCCAATAGAGAGCCAGTGCCCACATATAAACAGTGGAGTCTAGGTGAATAATGTTCTGTATCTGTGGACCATGGATGATACTGGGTGATTTTCCTTGCTACAGGGATGCTATGTCACTTTAGATCCCTTGTTTTAAAACCCAGCTCTCCAGAGCCCCAATACTGTATTTGTTGCTGGCTGCTAGTGAGTTCTGTCCTACCTGTTCATATCACCTTAAAAAAAAAAATCAAACATTTTGACCTCTAATTGTGAGAAGGAAGGAGCACAATATGTTGTGGCCTGATGTGACAGAGCTTTCCCTAGCCCTGGTGAACAAGTCATCCCGATGTGCATGAAAAGACTTGCTCTGTTGCCTCTGATAACTACAGCATTTGCATTTTCACCCTCAACTGCTGATTTACTCCAGTGCTTTTACATCATATATCTCATTTAAGTAGTGCTAACAGACAGCTGAGGAGCAGTCACTAAGAAAGCTGTAACAGCTTAGGTGGCAGAGATATTTCAGGAAAACAGACTAGTTAAAATCGTTAACCACTGGATGCAAAAGGGATGTATTGCCAGACAGTTTTCATTGTGGTATTTTTTTAGTGTCTCTTCTATCTGTGGTAGATCTCTGGTGTATGTTAGTAATAGCAGGAGATTCCCATTTCCCCTTAGCACAGACTGTTAAATAGCAAAATGATTCTGAAGAACAGGAAATGCCTTTTCAAAATAGTGACTGGCAAGAGCTGGGTATGTGATATGAATTTCAATATGAATTTCTGCTGCTAATGCTAAAACTGCTATTAGCTTTAGTAGGAACACTTTAATCTAGACTAAAAGGGAGGAGATAAGATGTTTCTTCTGAATGCAGCAGTGCAAATGGATGAAAGTCTGCTGACAGTGTTCCATAAGCAGATATTGTGTAATTGCATAAGACAATGTGAGATATAGTGGCCTCTCTCATTCTCATTACTGCTTGTTCTCAAAAACAAACCTTTCACCTGAGTGCTACTGAGGTTACTATTAAGTAATGTTGCCCAAAATAAGAAAGTATGTGTTATCCAGCCCTCTTTCAATATTGCTTTTAGTTATCCCTATAGTAAAGTGAATTATCCTTGAAACTGTGGTGGTCTAAACTTATTATTTTTCCCACTAATTGATTTAAGATAGAAAATAGGTTTAGGAGGTCTTCTCTGTTTGCTTTCATTCCCAGAGAAGACTTTGCCTACGAATGTATCAAGAATATGAGATGAAGCCTGTTGACTTGAAGAGATTTGCTTGTTCCCTTTGCTTGTACCCATGTGAGAAATTCAGAGAAGGACAGTGGTATACCAAGCAGGCAAAAACCTATATCCAAAAGCTGTATTGTGTCTTACTGGTCCCAGGATAGTAATCATGCCATTTCTTTCTAATTTGCAGGTAGATGAATTCACATTCTCCCCTCATATGGCTGAACATGTTTCCATACCAAGACCAGCCTGTAGGTTGCACCCATCATTTCACAATGCTGGCTTGTGTTTTGTTCATGTAATAGATGTGCGTCAGGCCACATGACAGGGGAGGCGGAAGAGCCCCTGGGAAAAACAGTGACCAAGAGCTGGCTGATGATGCTGGAACAATTCATTTTCCTACAACCCACTCCCTGCCCCTGGCTGAAGGCCTTGCAGGAAAACAAGAGTAGCAGGAAATCATCTGTAGGTGGATAAATTGTCTTGACAGCTTGGCCCTTGCCTCAGATCTGTAGGTGTGATGCATGCTGACTCCCTGGAAACATTCCTTTCTTAGGCTTTTTGAAATCTCTGGATTGGTGGAAGTGGTGTGATGATAGTGCTGATGATGCTGGTGAGGGGAAGAATGTTTTTTGCTGAACTCCTAATAGTATCAAAGGTAAGTTCAATGAAAGTAATGTCAATAGCATCTGGTCTACTGCCTGCTAGCATATTGAATGCCTTGAGCATGTTGGCTGTACTTTTGCTATTATTGCCAGTGGTTTGTGAAAACTGACTTGTTTTTCTTTTAGAATCCTCAAAAACACTTCAGGAGTTCCTTGTGGCTTATGTCGTCCTCGTAGTTTATCACAGTAAAGATAGGTTAGAGCCCAGCTCTGGGATGATGCTGAATTAGAAAACCTAAGTTGTTACATTCTTAAACATCTCTGATCTCATGAAGGTGCATAAAGATGCTCTAGCCCCAAGTAACAGAGTAGGTAGTTGCTTCATGCTTTGTAAGGGTGTTGAGTGGAGGCCAAGGATGTCAGCTTTGCTGGCATGCCCCTCCCTTTGCTTGTTTGTTTGTTTGTTTGTTTGTATTACTGCATGCTGCATAAAGTGTACACAGCTGGGACTACTAGCCATTTTCCTCAGCCTTAGCTTTGCAAGCAAGCTCTTTAATGAAAATTTAAATTAAATTTTTCCCTTTCCACTGGCAAGTTTTTCAGTTTTTCCATTTAATGAAAAAGAATCCCATGTGTAGAGAGAAAAGCACTCTCCACGCAAATCTGTTCAGTATGTGTTGTGTGAACCATATAGAGATGGCTCAGGTTTTTTTTAAGACGTAGAAACATTGTTGTTAAAATTATAAATTTTTTATCATATAAAATATCTTAGGCAAATATTAGAGGATATTTAAATGCATGTTTAGTGCATTTTATGGTTCATGCCCAGTAAAACTGGATTTTCCAATTGTCTTCCATATTGTAATAGATACTGGTGCTTGGTGGTGGTGTGATATGGTTTTCATGCATATTAATTAGCTACCTGGTAACGTACTTATCACATCAATGTTCTGAGTAGTTGCACAGGGTCCAAAAATAAGACTTACAACCCTCAGCCTTAGAAGACTAGGAAGTCTGCAGTGCATGAAGTCTGCAGTGCATGAATTTTTTTTTTCTTCAGTATGTTTAAACAATATATGATATCTTAACAGATAGTATGGACTCATAACAGTACTTGCTGAATGAGTTTCTGTGGCCTTTGTTATGCAGGAGGTCAGACGAGATTGCAGGATGATGCTTTGGACTTTAAAACCAAAAAATGTCTTCTATGATATAGCTTCTTCAGAGGCTTACTCGATTCTTTCCTTCTGTTTTGCAGAATTTCACAAATTAAGCTTGCATTATTGCATCCCACTGTTTTCATAAGCTTTAAAAATGCAGATTCAAGGACAGACTGCTCTTTGAAAGGAGTGTTTGTATGCTTTTTATATATTTGGAAGTTACCATGGTTCGTTATTGTCAGTATAACTCAGTTTACAATATAATGAGCTATTTTTGAGAAAATTAATTTACTGGAGACTATGAATAAGTGCATACAAGCTTCTGCTGTCACATAGTCATCCACACACCTGGATGTGCTCCTGTCCCAAATATCCAGTTTTAATGATAAGTTTAGTGAACCAGCCTGCTACTTTACTCCTTTCAAAGCACAAATACAGCATTACCCTCTGTATTTGGACAGTGTCTTACAGCAAGAGACATTATGTGGCTTATAAATTCTTTTACAAGCATTTAACATGTTTCTGTGTTATAGTTGATTCTCTATTCCACAAGATATCAGGGGAGCTGAAACACTTTGAAAAACCCTGATAATGCAGTGCTAAGGTCAGACAGCAAAGTGACCAGTGTGCACAGCCCATTTGGATATCTTGTGCTACTAATCCAATGCTGACTTCTGTGGAGCAGATAGGAGGCCGAGGTTATTTTCTCAACCAGAGTATCCATCTATGCTGCTCTTCATCGCAGCTAAGATGATTTCCAAGAACCCACAGATGTGGGAAGTATTGGCTCATGCGAAGGCATGTCAGCTTGGGTTTGGATTATCTTGTTAGTTCCAGGTGTCCTTCTGTGACTGGGTCCAGCAGAAGTTAATATCTTGTACTGTGCTTCAAGGGCACTTCTGGTTGGTGTTGTGTTTGATGGAGCAAAAGGGCTTGTAGCTCAGGTGGACCTAGGGCGGCAGGGCAGAAAGTCACTTTGGAAATCTGCATCTGTGCTACTGTTGATCTGAGATGGTTGGATTGTCCAGAAAACCTGAAAGAATGACTGAACCTTCGAAGTGGTGACTAAGCACTATCAGCTTTGGACTCAGAAAGCTAATTTTGTTACTTGGTCTAAAGGAACTACTCTATTAACTCTTGCTGTGGTTTAACCTGGTAGGCAGCCAAACACCACATAGCTGCTCACTTGCTCTCTCCTCATGCCCAGTGGGATGGGCAAGAGCACGTCACCAAGCAGTGACCTCCAAGCAGTCCTATTTATATACTGAGCATGATGTTATGTATATCTCTTTGGCCAGCTTGGACCAGCTGCCTGACTGTGCTTCCTCCCAGCTTCTTGTACACCTGCTCACTAGCAGAGCATGGGAAATTGATCAAGTCCTTGATGCTTAGCAACAACTGAAAACTTCAGGGTCTTACCAACACTCTTCTTATACTAAGTTTAAAACATTGTGGAAGGTGGGGACTCTATCCCAAGTGAACATAAGCCTTAACTAGCAACAACCAAACCCATATGTGTTATCAATGTTATTTTCATTCTAAATCCCAAGCACAGCAAGAATTGTGATTTCTTCCTTAATCTTTTATATGGGCTAAGTTCTCTACCTGGACTGGTTACTGTTGATGGTACAATGCTGTTTGTGCCTTCTGTGAAGGGAAGAAGTCCAGTAAAAGACCTCAAACATTTACATTTCCTTAACATAAAATTTTATGTTAGATCTCTTCCACAAGAATTGTTTTTGACCAACAACACTTACAAAAGACAGGGAGAAAAATTTAAGTACTCCCAGGAAGAATTTCTCAGGCATTCCCTGGCTGCAATGAAAGATGAAGGCATTGTACCAAATAGTGCACAATTCCAGGGAAAGAGTGAAGAGTCCTATTTTTAGGATCTTTCAAGCACTTCAGAGGCTTGTAGATGCAATGCCCTTGTCAGTCCTTGACACTTTAGATATTCCCGGCACACACAGGCGGTTCTGGAGAGCATCCACTCCATGATAACTGCTGAGGTTCTTAGCAATATTGTTCAGTAGAACAGGGCTGTGATTTGATCTGAAATTTAATTTCAGACAATTTGTCTATATGCATTATTTGTTAATTATGATCTAGTGACGTAATTGGAATTCTGGAAACATAAATTAATGTCATCCTCAAAAAGAAATAGAGCAGAGTGACATGTTTTATTGGTTATTCCATCCAGGTGTAATGTGATTTCAGATACTTGTAGGATTATGACATTGAGGCCTCATATAATAGATTCTTTAAGTGGCTAGATTGCGTGCTTGCTAAAAATTAATATCAAGACAGTTCTTCCCTACTATTTTTGTCTGAGGCAGGAAGGATCCTCTGAGTCTTATGTCTGAAGATTCCCCGAAATACTAGTATTACTACTCCACCAATAATTTAAAAACAAATCAAGCAGAATTTTAGAATTTGAAAAATTAAGAGAATAATGCAAGCAGCTTGAATAAATGTTATGCATTTTCCCACTCTCTTTTCTTATGGCATGTAGTCTGTGGGCTCTCAGTGTCCATTCATGTGGACAGAGCCTGGTGTAGTTAACACGAGAAATTCTGCTTCAGATTACAACTCAAGTTATCAAAACAGATGATTGTTTTAAGAAAAATATATGAGAACTGAATGAGCAAATGATGTGCATTCCTCTAGTTAATTCTCCTAGTTCCCTTTCTACAGTACATTTGATTGGACTGTCCATCAAGCACAATATGAGGAGAGGAAAAATTGGAAATGAGAGAAGAGAGGTCCTGGGGGCACTGCATGTCTGCATGTGAAGGTGATTGGGAGAGCCAAGGGTGGGAAAAAGAGTTTAGTGTTTTCTTTGTGTGGTTTCTATCAAGCAGAGTTCTGCTTAGCATGCTGCCACACTCCTGACAGCTCCCAGGATTCTGCTCATTCTCATCCTAAATTGGTTTCTGCAGTTACAAATCCAAGAGGAAAAGTAAAGCTACTAATTGAATGTAAAGGCTTTCTGACTTGGCTCATAGCTTACTCCAGGGCTGCTGAGTGCCTCCTTGCAAACTGTAAGTGGGAATGAGCTTTCTGTTTACAAACAGTGGATTTTGCTAGGCTAAGGCTGCCCATTTAAATAAAAACAAAAAAATGAAGAAAGTAGTAGTTGAAAAAGTAGTGCCATGACTTATTTGAAACATTAAATGGTATGTAATCCATGTAGAAACCTGTAGGCAACACTGAGATTTTACCACAGTAAATTATGCTGCGGTCTAAACTAATTTTGCTTGCTTCATGGCCTCATTATCAAGGGAAATGATGCAGAGTTGTTTTTAATCTAAGAGCAGCAACTGTCTAAGATTTACTTTCTTAAGGTCATGAACTGTGCAGGTAGTGTTACCAGAGTTAGAACAATTGGCTTGAAATAATAACACTCCAGAAATAAGAGTAAGGAGAAAAACAAAGAAGAAGAAAAAGAGCAATGAAAAATAAGGCATCACTGTTTTGCTTAGTTTCACGTGAAGTATAATGTCTGATTATAGGTTTTAAGACTCCCTCTTCCCTTCACTGAAACTCCCCTGGCAGTCAGCACCTACAGCTGTGTCCTCTGTCTTACCATTGGAACACAGGACTAGTGAGCACTGTGGTGAGTGGCTGCAGAGCGGCTGCCCTTACCTCCTTCCTCCCTGTCCTTTCCTACCACTCCTAACAGGAGCTGCTTTCTTCCAACTTTTTGGGCAAACAGAGGTGGTGTTCAGTGCTGGGGCAGGCACTTCCTTTCCAAGACCAGCTGGAGTCACACCAAATAGATTTGAATGGAAAAAAACTGTTATTTTGACATACTTACCAACTTCCTGCTTCTTTCTGTTTTTCAGACACACATTCTCAAATCCTTTAAACCTCCTGTCATTCCCATTTCCCACAGCCTCCTGTTTCCTTATGGACCTCCTGACTGTAGCACGGATAGGCACGTGCCCCAGTAGTGACAGACAATTGCCTGCAGCATTCAAGAGATAGAGTGGCTGATTGGTACTGTCTTGGAGGACTAGGAGTCATTCATAGGTTAGCATAGACCAGAGATCATCCCCCAGTGGCCATGTTTGGTTACAGGCACCCTCGTTTAAATGTTGAGAGAATTTAGCTGAATGCTGTAGCAGCTAGTCTTGAGGCCAAAATACAACTCCTTGCCCATTTTATGTGCAAGTATAGACACATCTGTGGGTTATCTAAGTGTCAAGTGACACTGCAAGATTTTTCCTAATGTGCCATCTGCATGTGTTGCAGGAGAGGACTTTTGCTCTGCTCCTGGCCTGATTTGACTCTGACTGAATTCTCTGGTGCAATTCCCTTTATCTTTGTTCTAGAAGCAAAGTTATATCACAAACAAAAGCTTAAAACAAAATAGCACTCTTGCTACCATGTTTGTTACCAGAGACTTGCTTTTTAACTTCCAAAGGGTTGTCAGGGTGTTCTTCAGTTATGAGATAAACACATAAAGTAGTGGTGAATGCTGATGCTCAGCAAAACATTTGAAACTTTCTTTTGACTTAAAGAATGCTTCACTTAGAAGATAACTGGATTTCTAAAGGTTTGGTTTTAAGTACTTAAAGCAGCAGCTTAAAAGGGCATACAAGTGTGTTCTTAAGCCTTTTTGAAAAAACCTCACTGCTTGCAGTAGTGTCAGCCACTTTTTACTTCTTGTGAATCTTAAGACGACTTATGTTTAAATTCTGTATGTTTACAGTGCAGTGGGGTGCACAATAGGACAACAGTAAAAAGTTAGTGGTTGCAACCAAACCTTTGGCTATGGTAAGAGTGGTCAAGTGTCCGTGCTGTTTTCTTACAACAAGAGTTGAACAAACTGGGAAGAGGGCAAAAGGGAGCTGTGAGAAGGATCATATATAGAAAGCAATATCTCCAAGCATACACTGAAAGAAACAAGGCTACTTTAAGAGGAGACTGAAGAGGGGCTCCATAGGGGCCTAAAAAATAGAAGAGAGTATTTCTACCATGTAATTAATGGAGCAAATTACAGTTTGGATGTTTCAGATTGGACATTTGGAAAACTTCCTGTATAATAAAGGTAATGGAGTATTGGGGTAGATGGACTGGAAGGCCTATGGAGCTGCTATCATAAGACATCTTTAAGAATAGAGTGGGCAAGTGTCTGTCAAAAATATAATAGGTACAGTCAGCTGTGGTTGGAAAACTTGATTCTGTTAGCACAGAGAAGGTTAAAGTTTTTTAATTGAGATTTTCACAATACATAATAAAATGAATAGGTTCTATCCACTGAAACTGTTATTCATGTACAGAAGAGACTGAAATATGGAGATAAAACTGAGGGAAACTTGTACTTAAGAATAACATAATTGCAGTTTTTATTTGGCTTTGAGTAGTTTTACACTATAGCTCTCTACAAAGAATGATTTAAATGACACAGATAATTGGAAATGGAATTTTCTGCAAACTTTTGGCAAATGTGTTCATTCACCACGTGTGGATTTTGTTGCTGAAAAATTTTTCCATATGCAAAGGGAGTTTATGATGAAAGATGTCTGTGTGAAGGAGTTTCTGCAGAGGTGCTGCTCTGTTTTTCTGTTTTTAAAAAGCTCTGCACAGAATCTGCCTTCTGACAGTGAATTGACTGTGGATGCAATATGTGTTAGAATTTCAGCAAATAAATCATTCTGGATCAGGCAGGTAATGTCAGCTCCAGTGGACTGCAGGGTGCTCAATGATGGCTTGTATTTTGACATACTCAGTGCTTCTTCACGCTTTCTTTTTCAGTCAGTTGCCTCTGCTTGCCTCTACTGTGATTTATAATCCACATGACTATGCTTCTTAGCCTTATTTTCTTCGTGTGGTTTAGTCCTCTCCTTGCTTTTGTTCTTTCCCATGTCCCTAGCACAGCAGGTTTTGTGTCACTGATGTACTAGGTGCCATGATGCCTCTTCCTACATTTCCTCTGAATGATTCTTGAATTAGCAATTCTTGCTAGCACCTGTAGTCCAAGCCTCAAAGGGACTGGTCCAAGCTGTGGAAAAATATGTACTAAGTGAAGAAGACGTCTGTAGTTAGTTTTGATGTTGTGAAGTTATAGAGGTATCACTTGAAAGTTTATTGGTTAATTGTCGGCTGTTTGTCAGATAAAATAAGTGATTATATATGTCCATGTTCCTGGTGGGTGTGCTTATGAATTAATATTTGGTTGTCTAATCATGAAAACTAAATATTTTACTTCTTGAGATGTGGGTATACATTTGCTTAAGGAGCCAGTATGAAAGAAAAAGTTAATTTTGAGTCAGAAAAAGAAAACATTTATTGGAAGACATGTTTTGCAATAACGATTATAAAGGGCAGCAGATGTTTCTGAAGTTGAAGATGTGGAGAAAACCTGCATATGCAACTAAGAACAGAAATGATAGCCTTGTGGTTTTCTGCAGGTCTCTGGAGGAGGCCATAGCAATTGCATGTTGTAGTATTAAACTAATTTATACGTAATGCAGGATATTCTCACTAAACCAGCTGCTGAAATTCTCAGTCTCTTGAGAAGGTGAACTCCTGCAGGCAATGGATTAGAGTAGGAACATACTATAGATGCTCTCAATGTCTTCTCAAGGAGTTTGTCTCTCTCCATAGACTGTATAGAAGCTAGAGATACTATTTGTTTGGATAGCTGAGTCAGGTTCATGTGGTTTGGCATTATAAATATATATATATATGTGTGTGTGTATATGTATATTTATATACACACACCCCCCTCTAATTGTTTTCTGTGCACTTTCCCTCACTGGAGGTGACATATATGTGAATTTATGTGCAGATATCATAAAAGAAAATAAAGTTAGTGTATCAGTGTTTAGCAGTCTAATTATTTGTTCCTGCGTTCAGAACTATCCCTCTAAAAGGAGTCTAACTGTGACTTTTGTTCTTGGATTTCTTTCTGGGTTAGAGTATGTCTGTGCTGCCTGAAGGATGCCCCAGACCCCTGCTCTACTTATATATAAAACCCATGCCCAAACAGCACTTTCACCTTTTTAGTTTCAGACACTATAGTGAATTGTGTGGGTCTGGTGAATTCCCAAACAGACTAACCAACAGACAAGGTAGACTCAGTCTAGACATACAGTGTAGCTGCTGTTTTTAAACGAAGGCATTCCCAAATGAAAGTGTTACTGATTTTAATGTTAACTGTTAAATAATATTCCCCACAGACTGCAGATAGAATAGTTGCCTCTAAACATGTCTCCACTGTTTGCTGCTACATTACTTGTTTTAACACTGCTTTATTTTCCTACATTCTTTTCAGAATGTATATTAATTCAGATTATTCTCATAATTTGCCTCAGACCCTGAAAATTAAAAAAAAAAGAAGAAAGGTGGAATAGAAGTATTGTGTTGCAAGTGACAATTAGATATCTTGCATTGCCTTAGGTTGCAGTTCTACTTGTTTTCCTAATTTCCTTTTTTTTTCCTAAATACAGTTTCACATTTCTTTCTTTTCACCTCTTCTATAATTCGGGAGGATTGTCAGTAGAAAATTGTAATCTAATTATTTGTGCATTGTTTTCTTGCCATGGAATGCCTTTGTTACCACAAAGCTATTTGATAGGCTCCCTGTGGTATTACTAACTGCCATCTTCCTAGCTCTGAGTTCTGTCCACATCCTGATGATTGTATTAAGGAGAAATTGTAAAGTCTTTCACTAAAAGACCTTCAAGATCTCTACACGATTTTATATGGCTTGACTGGTGAACATGAAATGCTGCCTGTACCCCTATGCAATACAAAATGTCATAGGTCCACTGTGGCTTAAAACAACATGTCTGAGTAGCTAGATGGTGGTCATACCATTACAATGTGGTCATTCCTGCCAAATTAGGCCTATACCCTTATGGAGCAAAAAACCGCATCAGCTAATGAGGCAGAGGATGCATCATTGAGATAGGCAGAGCTGAAGCAGTATGAAATGCTCAGAGTTCTTGCAGAACAAGACATATGCTGACATGTCACCCAGTGGTGGTGAGTTGGTGTGTTACGCAGCAGTTGTTGCAGAACAGAAAGAACTTCAGGGTCAACTTCATGCTTGTTTAGTTCACTGTCTGCTTTCTAATAAGCAGCTTGCAGCTTCTAAGGAAATGCAAGAAATGCTGTGAGGGTGAAGCATAAACATTTCTTCTGACACCTAGTACAGCACTGCATGTTCTATTTGATCTAGTATTCTTGAGCAAGTAGCAATTTGTGCAACATAAGCTTGGCCAGTCAAGTGTGTGCTCAGTGTCTTCCTAGCCAAGACCAGTGACTGCATGCTTCGACTGTTCCCTAATTGACTGCGACAAAGGAAGAAATACCCTGCATAACTGAAGGAAATATGATGTATGCAAGTCCTCAACTAGCTTGGAATGGCATTTCTTCAACAGTTTGGATTTAGAATGAAGGTTTGTCATTTTAGTAAGTTCACTGTGAAGAACATGTTAAGATGTGAACAGCACTTACCAGGCTTTCTTATTCTTGATTCTGAATGTTTAACCTTCATTATTTAATAATCTAGTTCACTACAGAGTTTCAGCAAACAAATTACCCAAAATTTTGATAGAAATGTTGGAAAAAAACCCCATAAAAGCTAGACAGAACAAAAATCTTGACTTTAGATTTTTTTTTAAACAACAAAACCCAGATCCTTTTGTCAAAAGGACTTCTGCAACTTAGCCAACTGCAGTAGAGCACTTGCTGGAATGTGTCAGCATTATATATTTTCACTATCTCCTACTTGTAGACAACTCCAGTCAAATTAGAGATATATTTTGTAAACCTTAGGAGATTTTTTTTTACAGAGGCAGAGACAAGCATATGAAAGATAAAATGTGGCATGTATCTGAATGTAAGTCAGAGGTTAGTGACAGTGAGCACAGGGACAGGGTATGTGGTTAACATTTGGACTATGTAATATAAATGTCCAGAACAGTCAGCTTTCTGCTAGTCAAATAAATGTTATGCCAGCAGAACAGAGTATTTGGTTGGTCTTTTGACTCGCTACTAAGTAGTGATTAAAGTCAGTGGAAAACAAGGTCCCTCATTGATGGAGCAGTCAAGGTTCCCCTGAACTTTATCATCATTCTGCCATACTCTGACATCATAGCACCTGGGAAAGGATGTGTTAGCCTGTCAGTTGAGTGTAGATCTAGTAGATTTATCCTTAGGTAACACTTCATCATTTAATCCTTGTCAGAAACTGTTATTTTAATAGCTGTGAATACCCGTAGACAAGATACCATTTCCATTCTTTCAGTCAAAGCTGCTCTGTGGGAGTGAGGGTTATTCTTCCGATAAATGTTTTCCATTAACCACCAGGACTACTTAGCAGATGAGTATTTATGTCACCACCTCTTGTCTTGCTAGGCTTGTGATTTGCCATTTCTTGCTAGTTATGTTGCAGAGGTCTGTGCCTAAGCTTTATTTCTGTAGATGTGTTTTGAGGCTGTGTGAGGAATGGGACAGGGTACTCTTTTGCCATCAAACACTGGGGGGATAGAAGTCAAATCGCATTCCTTTCTCCCTCTTTTCCTCTCCAAGGGTACATTTCAATTGTTTTTAGCCTCTGAGAAGGATTGATTCTATGGGAAGTAAGATATACTCCATAAATATATTCTGTATCCACTCCCCAATGCTTTCCTCTATATCCATCTACTGAGTCAGTGTGATTCAAAGCTGTCTCTGTAGCATTTAAAATGTTTTAATGGTCTGACTAAAGCCACCGATAGAGGCTGTGAATCCCTGTTGTTTCACAGTGAGAGTGTGCCTCACTTAGTATTTTTATTAAATAGGAGCTGATTATTAAGAGCATTATAGGCAGCATGGCACTTCTGTTTTTTTGTAAAATTCAGTTTATTTTTCAGCCAACTTCTACAGAAAGTGCCCATGGTGACAAAACTGCTGCATTTCTAAAAATAAAGTAGGACAGTAGTGAGACATAATTATGCCTACCTTTTTATTGGAACTAAAGTATACAGCTCTTAAACCACCATATCTGGAAAGAAAATTCCTAAATATCAGCCTATGAATTGTCTGAAATGTATTGGCTTGAGCACAATACATTGCTAATAGTATTTAGGCCAGATTTTAGGTATTTAGATTCTTAACATTCATTAGTTTACACGCTACTGAAAACATTCAGAAACTGTTCAAAATTGAGGCCTTTTATTACTGCAAAAATGATCATTGTACTAAACCTGAAAGAGAGAGCAATAAACTTTTTTTTTTAAAAAAAAAAAAAGACTAAGCAAAGCAAACACAGTTTTCAGACTGAGGAGAAAGGCAGTTTTTAATCCTATTTGTGGGCTTTGCTCCAGTTACGCTAGCCATGTGGGTGAGGGAAGCAGGATTTGGCACTGGGAAGCAATAACACTGAAGAAGATGTAGGGATGGAGAGATGTAATATGCAAAAACTAAACTATACTCTGTATTTCCAGAAACCCTGGGATGCAGAGAAGAGAGTTCCTCTCTCTAGTGTCATGATGTAGGGACATGGGGAATATTGGCTGCAGTGCTGTGAGAAAAATTGAGAAGTTGGGGAGTTCAAAGGAGGGGATTAAGGGTAATTAAGAAACCCTAATATAAAGGACTGAATACTTACAGTTTAGCTAAATGGTGAGTAATGTGGCCTGAGGGATAGAACAGCCCACAAATATTTGAAGGATGTAACTTCCCCAAAGAGGAACAGAAGAATAATTACTTAGCATAAAGGATGAGTTGTAGCTATAAGTTGATGGAGGAAATAAAACAAAGAAAGACTTAATTCCAATATTGAGAACAATTTCCTGAATGAGAGCTTAGTTTTTACCCTCTGGAGTAATTGTCCTGTGGAAGTGTGGGACCCTGACTTTTTTGTGTATTAAACATGTGGCTAGAAAAATACCACAGATGCAACAGGAACAATCAGCAAGAGACAGGGGAGGAAGTGGCATCATTGCTGGTCTACCACCCCTAGGCTCTCAAAGAGCAACATATTACTGGACCTGTTTTTCTTTGTTGATGTTTTGAGTTTATTGTTTTGTTTTGCCTTCCCCTGAAGGCAAATTAGTGCAAACCTCACAATATATTGGAGAAATTGCTGCACAGATGTGGCTGTAAGCATCACTGGCACCTAATAATATGTGCAGATATAATGTCTTTTTTCTGTTGATTAAGTCTTCGCATTTTTACTTTGAACAGAACCTGTGCCTATCAGTGTAAACTGATAGACTCTTTGTCCTGAGAAAGAAGAGAGCCTTAGCAGAACTGTAAACAGCATCAAATCCTTGAGGCAGTTCTGCCTGTCTAAGTCACGGTTATGTATGAGGAGTGTGTGGTTTCCCTGCTGTCCCAGTGTTCCCTTAGTGACATATTCCTGATGCTACTTACACTCACATTTGTGCTGTTGATGCTATTGACAATGTCTTTTTCCTCAGTGGACGGTGGTGCGCCTGCTGTGCACGCTGTATGTGATGCGATGCTACTGGGAGCTTACGCAAATGCCACCACTTGAGGTTCTTATAGCTGTAGGCAGGTGGTGTGGTGTTGTTCAATATCTCTTTGCTGTTAGGGGGTCATGTTTTTCTTACCCTAACATTCTGCCTCTTGTGCAGCCATTTATACGTAGGCCAACTGAGTTTAAAATGCTTTACCATTTGAATTTTAAGCAGGTGTAAACAATTAATCAGTTTGCAAGGTAGTGAAAAATCAGGCTCGAGTTTTTGAGCCTGCGTGGCATATCGTCAACCCTGAGCAGGCTCCATCATTATTTGAATGAAGAGACATGCAACAGTGATTCTAAAATCTCAGGAGAGTTTTTGCAAACATGGTTAAATCAAAATGTAGTTAGAGAAATGAAATTGAAAGTCATGTTATGGCAATAGCTGGGAGAATATTAATGAGCTGGAGCAGAGGATAAAAGGAAGGACCATAGTGGCATAGAAAAACAGAGGGGAAAGCAGGGAATTACTCCTCACCATGGTTCTGGATATTCCTTGATTTCATGCCACAGTTTACTGACCCCTCTCACCCTTGTGGTGTCAACATAACTCTTTGTGGGTCTGTGTTGTAAAGTGGATGACTGGTAGGCTAAAAAGGCAGCTCTTCAGGGGTATGCTTGCTCTTTTGACATGAAAAGCCATGACTAGTAGGGCAGCAGAGGGAAATGCAGTTCATCTTGGCTGTTACGTGTAAACCTTGACTTCTGCACTGAAGTAATTGGACCTGCCCTTTCCATCAGCCATTGCAACAGTTTGTATGTACACAAGAGAAATATGTGCTGCAGCTATTTATTTTTGTGTATACTTAGCCTAGTAAATTACAGTTAGCTCATTTCATTACAGAGATAGATGTACATTCTGTGTGTATAAGTGTAGGGGTAAAAAAGGAACGTTTTAAAGCCTTAACCTCTTCAGCTCTATGCAAAGGAATTCTTGAGTTACAGGTTAAATTGAGTCCCAGCAACTATTTGCATTTCTCTGCCTCTCTCAGTCACACACATCCTGTGTTTTCCTCTTTCAGTCATGCTCACATGGTGGATAGCAGGTAAGAGAGAAATGGCTGCAGTTCGTGTCAGAAAGCTGCAAGGAGAAGTTTGCAATATGCTATTCAAAACCTCCTATAAATGAGAAACATATTGCTAGAGCAGGTACGTGGTAGTGGAGTGGGTAAGTTCCTGTGAAGTTCAGTCAAGATGCCGTCTAAGATGAAGTCTGATTGGCAATGGCAATGTGTGCCTGGGAATTTCTGACTCTTCCATTCCTTCTGGCTTTTCACCATCCCTTTGGATCTGGGGATCTTAATGGCTGTCTTTCTTCATCTCCATACTGTTGCGCTTCCGTGAGGGAAGTTGCAGCTCTAACCAAAAACATCTGAGCAAAACTTTTTATTATCAGACTAAAAAAATAAGTTTCTTGCATTTGGTTATCTAGCCATAATGTAATAGTCATAATGATGGATGGGAAGGCAATGTAAGTAATGTGATTATATTTATTTGGATGGTGAAGAGGAGTAGTTTTATTACCTTCTTTACTTCTTTTATAACTTTCAGTATGCCCATTTTAAAAGTATAATCAGGGCAATATGTTTCCTTGGTTTATCTCTAAGGAAAGTTCATAGCATTGAGATATGAAGGTGTTTTTTCATGAAGGAAAGGCTTAATATTACATGTGAAAGCTGTGCCTAAACGGGTCTTACTCTTTTTAAGTCAGCATACCAAGAAGTAAATGGATAAGAACCATTACATTGGATAAAAGCATTACATTAACCTTTAGTAATATTCAGTTACTGTAATATGTTATCTTTATTTGCATTATTATTAGCTTACCTGCATTTCATCTTTTCATCTTTTTTTTCTCCTATTTTAACAGTAATTTATGGATTAAGAGGATTTTAGTTTTGAATATAGGCAGGATAAAGAGTGGGACAAATATCAAGTCTTCCAGGAATCAGCAGGACAGAAATATATGGATTGACACTAACTTTGATTCCCTGAAAATCTGCCTCAGATAAGTTGTGCACAATTGTGTGTTAGTGCCTAAATTGTGGGTTTGTTTTCCTTGAAGCTTGCAGAGTTTCTCTGTGACATTGCATTTCTGGATATGTACTTCTCATCTATACACCTGAGCAGCTTTAAGAGAAGCAGGCAGTGCTTGGTTGGGGTAAAGCTTCACAAACCTGAATAGTGTCCTCCTTTAATTCTCAACAGTGTAGTAACTAAAGCTGTATAAACAATTGTTTTTTGATTTGGCATTGGAAATTCTTGTTTAAGTTAGATGCAGCATTCTTTTCAATTTGATACAGACAATTTTATTTCTCTCTCTATCTATGCTGAAGCTTAACAAAGTTACGCATATGTGGTTTAAAGGTACTGGTATTCTAGAAATTCTAGTACATCCCTTAATCCTAAACACTGTGACAAATCTACTAACAGAATTCTAAGCCCTAACCTAGAAACCTAAGAAACTGAGGACCACATCCTGCTCTGTGTTACACATCTGTTGTAGTAGAGAGAAGTGGCATGCTAGCTGCCTGCACCAGCAGCTCTGGGAAGCACTTTAGTCCTTGCAGGCTAAGCTGGGATAGTGGCTAATGAACCAGCTGGTATAGCATATCCTTGAGGGACCCTTGTGGGGTTCCAGCTAAACTGTACATAGATAGCTGAAGCTTCACTCATTGGCTTTTGGACAGAAGAGGGCTCTTTTGCCACTGAACAGCCACATGTCCCCTGCATCTCGGAAAATGTATATTCCTGCCCTGAAGAATTTAGACCAGTGTTAGCGGCTAGTGCCTGTAAATACCACACACTGACTGCCACCCTCATCTCTGAGCTTGCCATTTGCAAGGAAAAACCAATTTTCCACATAGCTATGGAATGATTTAGATATTATGTAGCCTTAATCTCCATGGCACTTTCTTCCTCTAATTCAGCCTACAAGGATTTATGTAACCAACATTATTACATACTAATTTAAACTTACAGTCTTCAAATGGTCACACATACTTCTTTATACTTCCTTTGCTTGTGGCGATGTGACAGACTGTGTTCAAGCATCCAGAATAACTGTGTTTGCTTCCTGTTATGTAAGATGATTCCTCCTTAAAATAGACTGAGATTTTTTTTTGTGGTGCTTTTTTTCTTTAATTCCCCTGGACTAGCTTCATGATAGATACCACACTGCTGTCCTTGTTTAAACCAGCATGACTGCCCTTCTGCTACTGCTGTAATTTTACTTAATCTTGGAGAGAACGGACATGAAAATAAACTTTGGTTTTGTCATTCCACTTTTTCCTGTGGCATCTGATAGAGAAGGGAAGATAGTCCATAGTCACATGCCTTATATTTATGTTCCTTTAGTTACCACGTGTTGTTCTTGAAGTTCTCATGATTGTGAGTTTATCTCCAGCAATGGCAGCCAACCTCTCTATGCTTGTGAGCCATTTTTACTCCCAACCAGATGTTCAAGGTCTGATGCAATTCAGCCATGCTTGAAAAAATTCTGCATCTCATTTCATGAATAATGATAGTATAATCATGTCCTGCCCTCCTAACACACATTGTGGTAACCTCAGTTTGACTACCTGCCCCAAGAGCTAAATTTCCTAAGAACCTCATTTCAGTTGGATTGACAAAATACATTCATGAACTGATTGCCTTCTGTTCTAACATTAGAACTTTCTGTAATTACCTTCAAGAAAATGAGAATTTTCTGCTTCCTTCAGCAGTAATACAGAGCATACATCGTGGTGTGGGATCAGGTCCACAGGCAGGAGTCCCTTTACCAAGTAGCAAAATGCCTATTCCTGAAATTTTTCCAGTCCCTTTAGAATCATAGAATAACCAGATTGGAAGAGACCCACCAGATCATGAAGTCCAACCACTCCTATCAAACACTAAATCATGTCCCTCAGGACCTCATTCACCTGTACCTTAAACACCTCCAGAGAAGGTGAATCAACCACCTCCCTGGGCAGCCTGTTCCAATGCCCAATGACTCTTTCTGTGAAAAACTTCCTCCTAATCTCTAGCCTAAATCTCCCCTGGCGGAGCTTGAGGCCATTCCCTCTTGTCCTGTCCCCTGGCACTTGGGAGAAGAGACCAGCTCCCTCCTCTCTACAACCTCCCCTCAGGTAGTTGTAGAGAGCAATGAGGTCTCCTCTCAGCCTCCTCTTCTCCAGGCTAAACAACCCCAGCTTTATCAGTCGTTCCTCATAAGACCTGTTCTCCAGCCCCTTCACCAGCTTTGTTGCTCTTCTCTGGACTTGCTCCAGAGCCTCAACATCCTTCTTGTGGTGAGGGGCCCAGAACTGAACACAGTATTTGAGATGCAGTCTCACCAGTGCTGAGTCCAGAGGGAGAATAACCTCGCTGGACTTGCTGGTCACACTGTTTCTGATATCAGGTAGACTGAAGTCTCCCACAAGAACAAGAGGCATTAGTTCACATTAATGTCAGTAGGAGCTAAGGCCATGCAGCATACATCACAGGAGGTACTTAGATCCTTGCAAAACTGAATTTGCACAGGAGGTTTATGATATGCTCAGCAACAGGTTGTCTAAGATTGGCCTCACAGCACGATCTTATCCCCTGAGATTCATTGAAACTGCCCCTAACATTATTGATTTGCATTTAATGTGATCAGTGTGTTTCCATGCGATATTAGAGATGAGAAATGTAACCATGCAAAAAACCCCTGCAGATACACCGTTTCTCCCAGTACAAAATACTGTCTAATTATGTGTCTTCTTTCCATGTCTTCAGTTTCAGAGGCAGATATCTAGAATAGAAAATAAATCCAAAGGGGAGTACAAATGTGCTTTAGCCCAGGGAACAGAATGGCAAATGGAAGTCTAACTTAGCGTAGTGTGCAGGAGATAATAAAGTGAGGATTGTAACATCACCCTGAATAGCTATCAGCATGTTTGTGATGAGCTCAGTGCATTTCATCTGTCTTATGTTTTCCAATATTATTTGATTAAATGAATAAATGGAGCAATAACCAGACAAAGCAGAAAACAGGTAACATGATATATATGTAAAAAAGCTACAAAAGCCCATAACACAATGGAAAAAAGCAAAAAAGAAGTCAGTGATACTAGTGATGGAAGAACAGAGATCTGTGGGTTGGTAGCTTTATCTGGCACAGCATTGTGCTGTCCCAGCTATGGTGTGATGACCTTTGCCCTAGCTAACAAGGCCTTGAATTGCCTTCCTGACTTGTTCTCCGCAGCACTTCTGGTTCTTTGGTTTGTGCATGCAGGACAACTGGTGTAGGTATTGATCTGTATAGAGGAAAGTGAACTGGATGTATCGCATGTGTGTGTCCATATATATACAATGCAGTCATTTTTGTTATGGGGCATATTACTTCTTGCCAATATCAGTGCAGCTGCTCTTGTGTAATGGCAATTTTGTCATTAAGTGCAACTTTACATTGCACTCCCCTATTCCCCTTGCTGTTTGGCAATAAGCTGTGCCTTCACACTAAGGAGGTTATTCGCTATAATCATACTGCTGAAATTACAGTAGGATAACATGTTTAGACGGGGACAAGAAGTATGTATTTATGTGGCGTAAGTTCAGTCTTGTCTGTCTGCATCAGCGTGAGTGTGTTTTTGCACTGTGGACACAATATGTATATATGCTTTTCCCAACAAAGCACAATATCAAGGAGAAGAATTAAATGTATATTTAGAAATTTAATGCAACATTTCTTCTGGGGTAAAAAGGTTGTGCTATCAGGTACTTTGAGCTAAAGTACTTCTTCCGCTGCCCCCCAGTATTTATAGTGTTCCAAGTTGTAATATGCAGTCTTCATGACTGCTTGAGTAAGGCTACTGCAGTGATGCCTGCAGATTATGGTGATGTTGCAAGTGGACAAAATGGAAGATTTACTAAAACTAGCTTTGTTCTGAGAACTTGGGGGGCTGTGCGGCTGTGTGCAAAGCTGGGCAGAGAAGTTCCCTGGCTGCTTTATCAGCCTTACTGGTCACTGTAAGGGTCCTATTAAAGCCAAAGGACTCTTTTGAAACTGTGGCTCTGTGACAGGGTGGAGGGTAGGGTTTTTCTCAGTGATAATAGAGTGCTATGACATGCTGGGATCTGCAACCAGCCTTTCAAAAAGGCTGACTGTAATCTGTGTTTTTTTGGGTATTAGGGTGGAAGGATGAATGAAGAGTCTGCCTGAGCCTACTCAGCATATTGCACAGTTTTGTTTTGAGCCCAAGAGGCCAAAACTGATAAAACTAGGCAACTTAAATAAGTCCCAAATAGATCAATACCTTAAATACAGAATACAAGTTTTCACTTTGATCTAAGCTTCAAGATGGGTGGGTTAAGATCAAGGGAGCCCATAACAAGGGAGACTTTTGTGATACTTTGGTTAAGTAGGGAAATCTTGAGTGAAATTAGAAAAAAAAGGAATATTTATAGGCTCTGGAAGGAGGGACAGGCATCTTGGAGGGACTACAGGAGGGAAGCGAGGCTATGTAGGGAAAAAGTCAGAGGGGCTAAGGCTGAGCTAGAGATCAGATTAGCTAAGTCTGCAAAAGACAATAAAAAATCTTTTTATAAGTATATTAACAGTAAAAGGAGGACTAGGGAGACCATACAGTCCCTTTTGGACTCAGAGGGAACAGCAGTGACAGGGGACGAGGAGAAGGCTGAGGTACTTAATGCCTTCTTTGCCTCAGTCTTTAATTGTAAAGAAAGCTGTTTCCCCTGTGTAGATACCCGGGAAACAGAGGAGCAATACGAGGCTCCCATAGTCCAAGAGGAGGTGGTCAGAGCCCTGCTTGGCCAACTGGACACCCACAAGTCTATGGGGCCAGATGGGATACATCCTAGGGTTTTGAGGGAGCTGGCGGATGTATTGGTCAAACCCCTTTCCATCATCTTCCAGCAGTCCTGGAAGACTGGGGAGGTACCTCTGGACTGGAGACTGGCTGATGTAGTTCCCATTTACAAGAAGGGTAGCAGGGAGGATCCCGGCAACTACAGGCCAGTCAGTCTGACCTCAGTGCCAGGGAAAGTCATGGAACAGGTGATCTTGAGTGCTATCATGAAGCACTTACAAGAGAACCGGGTGATCAGGCCCAGTCAACATGGGTTTACCAGAAGCAGGTCCTGCCAAACCAACCTGATCGCCTTCTATGACAAAGTCACTCGGCTGCTGGATGAGGGAAAGGCTGTGGATGTGGTCTTTCTGGACTTCAGTAAAGCCTTTGACACAGCTTCTCACAGCATTCTGCTGCGGAAACTGTCAGCCTCTGGCCTGGACAGACGCACACTCTCCTGGGTAGAAAACTGGCTGGATGGCCGGGCCCAGAGAGTGGTGGTAAATGGTGTTAAGTCCAGCTGGAGGCCAGTGACAAGTGGTGTTCCCCAGGGCTCAGTGCTGGGTCCAGTCCTGTTCAATGTCGATCCAGTGTCGATCTGCTGGAGGGTAGGGAGGCTTTGCAAAGGGACCTAAACAGGCTGGACCGCTGGGCAGTGTCCAAAGGCATGAGGTTTAACACGGCCAAATGCCGGGTCCTGCACTTGGGGCACAACAACCCTATGCATAACTACAGACTGGGAGAAGCCTGGCTGGAAAACTGCCAGGAGGAGAAGGACCTGGGGGTGTTGGTCGACAGCCGACTGAACATGAGCCAGCCTTGTGCCCAGGTGGCCAAGAAGGCCAATGGCATGCTGGCTTGTATCAGAAACGGTGTGACCAGCAGGTCCAGGGAGGTGATTCTCCCTCTGTATTCAGCACTGGTGAGGCCGCTCCTTGAATATTGTGTCCAGTTCTGGACCCCTTACCACAAGAAGGATGTTGAGGCTCTGGAGCAAGTCCAGAGAAGAGCAACGAGGCTGGTGAAGGGGCTGGAGAACAGACCCTATGAGGAACGGCTGAGAGAGCTGGGGTTGTTTAGCCTGGAGAAGAGGAGGCTGAGAGGAGACCTCATTACTCTCTACAAGTATCTGAAAGGAGGTTGTAGAGAGGAGGGAGCTGGCCTCTTCTCCCAAGTGACAGGGGACAGGACGAGAGGGAATGGCCTCAAGCTCCGCCAGGGTAGATTTAGGCTGGAGATTAGGAGGAGGTTTTTCACACAGAGGGTCATTGGGCATTGGAATAGGCTGCCCAGGGAGGTGGTTGAGTCACCTTCCCTGGAGGTGTTTAAGACACGGGTGGATGAGGTATTGAGGGACTTGGTTTAGTGTTTGATAGGAATGGTTGGACTGGAAGATCCGATGGGTCTCTTCCAATCTGTTTGTTCTGTGATTCTGTGATTCAACAAAAGAGTGTTTTACTGCAGAGGAGCTAAAGAGTTCTTCAGTACAGGGGGCAGCCCTAGACATGCCAGTTCAGTCAGTCAACTTCATTTTAACTTCACCACCCGCTCAATAAAGTTTCCATCCTGTGTTGTTTAAGTCAGATAAAAGTGCTTCAAATGCAAGCAGAGACTTGTGACACTGGAAACTAAATCCCAAGTTTTATTTTCTGGCTAGCCATTGTGTTAAGAGGTTTATAGTTCTTTAAAATGACCAATGTACTGGATGTGTTGAGGTGATAACATTTTCAGAATGGAAAACAAGGACTTCTCTTGCTGCAAACACAGGGAGCAGAAGCATTTGGGCTGCTTGTTCCTTGCTGTGGGTAGCTGTGGTAGAGCAGAAGGAACAAATTCATAACTCTGTTACCTTCTAGTCTGGAAAACAAAGCATAACTCAGATTTTTCAGGACATGTTTTTCCACATAACCAACAGTCTAGACTGCAGGATATCAACATACACAATGATTTTCTGGAAAAAAAAAAAGAAAAAAAGACTAAAAGCCACATTGCTATAATTCTAAAATCATCTAATGGATTTTGAGGTCAAAACTGGGCCAAAATGATTGATTATGCTACTCTAGGCAGTATATATTCTGGTCCTCCTTCTATAAAACCCTCATTCTGAAACAATGTCCTAAAAATATGAACCAGCTTGAGAGGAACCACAATGAAATTGACTAGCAAGCTCTATCTATGGATAGATGAGGCAACCTGAGCTTAGAAGATGGACAATTCTGGAAGTAGATTGTATCCCTGTTGTAAGTAGGAAGAAAGAGAATGCTTCAGTTTTAAGGGCCAACAGTCACATAAATAGTGCAAAATTGGATTGATGTTTTTGAAGGTATCTGAATAAGTATTGTAAGATATTTAAATCATAACTTCTGTGGTGGGTTTCTCATGAGTATGCTCCAACATCATCTGTGCTATAATGGGATGCGTAAGAAGTCTTTGATCAGTAAACAGCTTAGTGAAATCTTTGATGCAACAAATCCATAAGCCTCTATGTGGTATGGGAACACCATAAATGATAAGGTGACTTTCCCTTCGGTACCATCCACTGTCTACATGAACCACTGTGCTGTATAAGCTATTTTACTGACCTCCTCCCATATTTCTCTAATCTGAGGTAGTCCATACTGTTCCAAAGTTTTGCTTTGAATGTGTTGCAGTAGTACATAAATTCATCTGTGAAATTTGAAGTTGTCTCATCCTATTACACAGAACTTAACAACGGTGTCGAGTTAAGCTTACAGTATTTGATTGAGGGCCTGTAATGGTGTGCCTAGCCAATGTCCGGGGATGTGCTCACTAATAGAAGTTGTCACAGCACAGAACTGATTTTCAGAAATTCAGCTTAAGTGTTTTAGTCTTTGACATTACAGAGATACTGTTTTCTGCACTTCTATAGGTCTTCTCTCCCCCCTACTCTGCTTTTCCTGCCTGTGTAATTTCTTCTTCAATTTCAGGGTCTGACTGCTACAAAATGTGTTGTTGTAGTCTTCATTTTGAAGCGCTTGATTTACCATGACTGAGTTCAAGGCTTCTGTTATTGTATTCCTTTCAAAGCATTAGAGATTTACCATTCAAAACTAGAATGTCACAGTGCTGAGTTTGTCCCAAGTGCTCTCTTTCTCTAGTTCTTCTTCTGTCTTTTGTCCAGTATAAAAGAAATACAGTAAGAAATACGATTTTTGTCTTATTCTTAGAGTGCTGTATGGCAGGCACCAAATTGCAGCTGTTTATTGAGAGAAGAAAGATGGTAGGATGTGACTGTGGCTATCCTGCATCTTATTTCCAGTGTCTGTAAGCTTTTCCTTTATAGCAAATGGGAGAGCATGATAAAATGTATCGTAGGACAATATAAGTGTACTTTGGCAACTATAGAAATTTCTGAGGTAGGTGTGCAGAAAAAGAATAATTGGAATTGTTTTCCAAGTCCCAACAGAAAACGCTGTCCATAAGATCCTTAGCTTATCATTCTGATTTCTTGACTGTGGGATATTTATTACGAAGGAGGTAGATGAACCAATTTTCCAGACCTTCTCATCAAAGAAAGAATTTCATAGAGAAGTGGTTTTTCTCTGATACAGGCAATGCAGTAACCTGATATCTTCCATCAGGGATCTGCATTATTAAGTAAAAGGTTTTCTGGAAGAGTGATTTTGTTCCTCTCTTTTCAAGTATTCTCTATGTTGTTGGAGGAGGTTATTCTTAGGTTACTCCTTACTTTGATGATGAGGACCAGGATTTTTAGAATAATGTACTTTGTACCAAGATGCTGTAATATAAGGGCTGTGCCTTTTGATAGGATTGCACCAAGCAGTAGGTGCTGTGGATCAGGAACGTATGGGTAATTGGAACCATTACTGAAAGAACTCACCTGGCTTTCAGTAGGTCAGCTGTCCAGGAAGAAAATCTTCAGGTGCAAACCTCTCTGGGAAAGCTTCAGGCATTTATTGAGCATGATTTGCCTTATGAAAGACAAAGAACAGAAAGTTTATCTTGCTTCTGTAACCCTTGACTAGAGAATGGTGGAGAAAGACAACAGGATGGAAAGAGGAGAGCTCAGATGAATCTCCCTGCTTCACAAATAAGCTTATAAAATTCTGGCTGCACCAAATGAAACATTCACGTCTAGAGCAAACAGCAATATTCGGGCTTGCAGATGACAAAAGTGTATCACAACAGCAAAGGCTGATCCAAAAAGTAAGAATATACCTTTCAAGAGGGAAAAGATTTTTCTGGGTAGTATTGCTGCTAGTACTGCTAGCATTTGTATTGCTAGTATTGCTGGTATTGCTACTTGTATTTGTCATACCTACCATGGACCCATGGAACTTAGAGACTGCAGTCCCTTTTGTGATCTGGAAAAGAAGACAAGACCCTTACAAATTCCTGTGATTTCCCTCCCCTGCACACCCATCAGCCTCAGCTGTATTTTATCAATATTGAACATGAGTTACTGGCACTTTATTCAGGTGAAACAGAAGTATGAATGTGCGTATTATTAACCAATCACAAAAGAGGTTGAGGTCCAAGTGAAATCAAGCAGCTAATACATTTCTCTGTCTTCTTTGCATGTGAAAGGATGCATTTGGAGAAATACTTTTGGCATAAAATTCTATGCTATTTTAGATAACTTATTTTTTCAATTTCAGAGATATTTTCAAAACTTTACTTCGCTGCAAAACAAGAATGCATGTCAAATACTTGTTCAGTTTAGCAGTATGCCCAGCTGTCCAAGAACTGCCCTCAGAACTGAACATTAATTGCTTTTCACTGAAATTTGTACAGGTAATAAAGCAAAACCCTGCAGATTAAAGGCTTTGCATCTCATAAATTCTGCTTTTTGCTACCTGTGCCACACATCTGTGTAGTTCGTTTCTTTCTGGCAATGCCTTATTACTTTGTGCGGTGTACATAATTTCATGCCGTTTTTTATTTCACTTTACTGGAAAGAGAAAACCAAGAACAAAAGGTTTATTTAAAAAAATAACAGTAATTTCCAACAGTAATAGTGTTTTCCAGTTTTATAATTTTTCATAATAATTCATTCTGCAGCATGATTAAACTCGGTTAAATATCAAGGTTGGCTCCCAAAGGGTCTGAACAAGCAGGATACTGAGCATTCCTGCAAAAGGCAGGGCACGCAGAACTTCCTCTGTGAATAGTGGAATATGAGGGCATTCAGTGTTGTGAAGAATTGCTTCCTGAATCTTCAGTAGATGAGGACAGAAGGTTTTATAACAAAGCATTGAAAGTGATTTGGGTGAAATTTTTGTCAATTTTTTTTGCCAGTAAGAAATGTGAATTTTGTTGAAATTAAATTACTTTATTGGCTTCTCCTGATTTAGTTCATGTTATCAGAATTTAGGGTTTTTTTAATGTGTCTTGGTTCAAAATGAAGTAGTTATTAACTTTTTCTATTTGGAATGGTAGTTTGACATTTACTTGAATTATATTTAAATTAATATTCTAAAAATGAATATTTTCATTTTGAATTGAATAAATCACTGAAAGTGATGCTAAGTGATGTTGTTGAGATTTCTTAGAGGAAAGATATTTTGGAAGAAAAAAAGAAAGCACAAGATTTTTATTGCTCTCATAATTGCAGTAACATTTCTTTCATAGCATCATTGGATCACAGAGGCAGGAAAGGACTTCAGGATGTTTCTAGTCCAACCTGCTGCTCACAGCAGATTCAGCTCTAATGTCAAGCAGGTTGCCCAGGACTTCATCTATTCGGGACTTAAACCTACCCAAGGGCAGAGACTGCCCAACTTTGCTTGACTGTCCTCAGGATGAAAAAACTTTTCGTTATGCCCTGTTCAAAACTCTCTTGTTTCAACTTAAGCCCTTTAGCTCTTGTCTTCCTTGTCTTCCTGGCTTGCAGAGCCTGGCTCTGTCACGTTGATACCCTCCTTGTATGTACCTGGGGAATACCTTTAGGCACCCAGAAGACCACTGTAACTATTTGTGTGAATCTACTGAAGAGATACAGATTAAATTACTACTTACCACTGCTCATGAATTTCTTTGTGCTTCAACATATCTCCGTGAAGGTGGGATCATAATTTTTTTCTTCTGTTTTGCTTATAAGCTGTTTGGGCTGGACTGATTTTAGCACATGTGCAGTCTGTTAAGAGGAAGACCTCAATCTTGGACCATAACATATTATACATAGGAATGGTGATAGTCTCCAGAAACTGAAAACAACTTGTCTCAAAGAATTATCACTATCTCTGGTAGTGGCTTAAATAAGTACAAGGCAAGACTTACAGCAACTCTTAGAGGAAATGGTTTTGACTATGGCAGGAGATTACCTGTCAGAGTTGGGCTTAGCTGCATTGAATTTTGGTGCATCTGTGTTGTCAGAATAGTTTAACATTTATATGCTGGTGTTATTTTAAAAGTGCTGGCCTCCAGAAATATTGATGAGACAAAAAACCCTGTAAAGCATACCTGCCTTTTGGCCTTTTTATGTATCTGTTTAATTGTTCTGCCAGCTGGAAAGTTAAACAATGACAAAATGAACTGTGAATCTGTGTTCTGGCTACTTTTTCTTCCTGGTGTTGTGAGAGTTTTTTGCTGGATGGGACAGACATGAAGCAAAATAGCTTTCCACACAGTGTGTGGTCAGGCCTTAGCATCCAAGGTAATAGAATAACTGTAATCTTATAAGCTCCATAAAACTTACAGTTAAAGAAATTGCTTTAAGGACTGATATTAATTGTCCAGTGCTTTGTGGGCCTCTCCTTGCAAAGCTTCCTTTAGTCATGTTTTTGAGTTGTCATAACTGTCTTGGTCTTGAAGCGAGTTAGCTAGGGACTGAGTAACAAGGAGTCCTGCTCTGTGGTTTAAAGTTTGCTAGATTGTCTCGAACACGGGGAAGATCTGTTTGCCAACCCTTCCTGGTGGTACTTTCAGGAGAAGACGCTGTAACTACATCTATGTCCCTAATATTTTCCATCTGACACTTGAAGAATAACATCTGCCTGTGTTTCTTATTGTGCACGTTTAACAATATAAATATAAAACCGTGCACATCTCCTTTTCTAATTACTTAGTGGCAATGCTGGTGTCCTATGTTCGCCACATACAGGCAATAATTCTTAACACCCAATGCTTCAGCTGGACAGAACTTGGTTTTGACCTTTTCTTGAAAGATGCTAGTACTCTTGCGCTCAGTTATGTGTGATTGTAATGAAGGCTACTCTGGTCTGTGGTTCTCAGTCTCCTGCCTACGCAGTTTTCCCATAGGACTTGAAGATGCATTGCCAAGTAACCATGGCAGTAATTACAAAATGCTTACATTTAAATTAATTTGAGCTATAGTAGATGTATAATAGCTGTTTCTCTTCCCATATTAAACTAATGCTAAACATCTGATTTTATTTTCTCCAAGCATAATGGTACAGTGTGCTTTGTGCTTTAAGCATACAGTAACATGTCCAACTCATCCTGAGAGCTTTCCAAGAATGGGATAATGTTGTGAGCAGTACCATCTCTAACTACCACTTTTAATAAGAGCATATTTCAGAGAGAAAAATAAAGTACTTTAATAGTAAAAACAACCAGTACATATTTTTTTTTTTTAAAAAAAAAATTACTAGTGATTTGTCATCTATGTTTGAGTGCTGAGCGATCTCTTAGAGTTGAGCCCTTTTGTTGGTTACCAAAATCATTCTTTTCTCTGAAAATGAAGGTTGATTATGTGTCTGCAGTCAGAAACACAGCAGGAAGGATGAATCTCATCATTTTTATAGTGTGTGTAGTGACTTGGATCAGTAATGCCTGAAATTTAGGAACAGTGCTTAGAGGAGAAGAGAAGGAGGAGGAAAAAAAAATGGAAAGAAAGAAAAGAGATCAGAAATGGGCTTTCTTTAGCCAAATGTATCAAGCTATTGACTAAGGACGTAGTTTTCTTGATGGGTACTGTTGAAGGACAGTTCAACAAGTACCTTGTTGAAGGTACTGTTGTTTCTTTTAGAAACTCCAGATGTGATTGTTCATTTGATTTGTTACTCTTTAGGCCAACATTGCCTCTGTGCATGAGAGCTAATGAATAATCCTGTTGCCAAAGAGAAAAGGTGATCTCTCATAGAATCATGGCTTTTCTGAGACCTTTTAGGTTAGGTAAAATGATCTTTTCCAGAGTACAGTGATACATGGTGAAGACAATTGTTAGGATTGCACAGTACTGACATGAGAAGTACTGTGTTTTGTATATTGTCAAATCCTTGTCTAAAACTGGGAATTTCACCCAAATAACAGCTTTGTAGAATATGAGCCCTCTACTCCACAATATGTGCTTGTATAGGACTCTGAGCTTCTCATTAACCTATTGGTCTTCAAGCATATTCTTCTTCATTTTGTGCAGTCTAGGAGCAGTTCTGTTGCCAGTGATTTACACTCATTTGCACTTGATATAAGAGCAGGTCTGAGCTGTTAATTTGACTAAGATTGCTTGTGTGCAACAAGCCTCAAGTTTTTATAAGACCCGTCCTGAATAAAATTCAAAGCCCTATTTTGACTCTTTTAGAGTTAAGTAAGTTAAAAATAGTGATTTTCTGGACAGTTACAATACAGTTCAGGGGAGAGCATAGTGACTAATGCACGGTGGCCAAAACAACTGAATTAACCACCCAAGAAGTGAAAGATTGCAGCCTGGGACAGCTTTATTGTTGTTATGAAATTGAATGCACACATAAAAATAAAGAGAACAATAAGGGGCAAGTGTTTACTGGGCATTAGAGAGATGTTTATTATACCTTCTACAGCATAAGCAGAAAGCTCAAATTATCTCCAGATTTTAAAGGTATTGTAAAATAATTAAACACAAATACTAAGAATCTTACTGGAACTACAAATCCAGGAAATGTTCCTCTGAGGATTCCTAGTTCATTCTTTACATATCTTACTAGGCTGCAAAACCATGGCCCTGGGTTTGGCCACACAGATAATTAAAGTGGAGTAAAGTTGTCCTGATTCTTGTTCATAGCTCATAAGCCTTGTTGGAAGGCAGGGAATATGAACTGGGAAGGAACATGGCAAGATAAATGCAAAATTTTTCACACTGTCTTTTTGCTTTCAGTCTGCATGAGAAAAACTTGCATGTAGTGAGAGGAGAGAAAAAAAGCCCTTGGAGGTCATTCTCACTCTGCCACAGAGGATGCTTCTCAAGCGGAACCCCTGTTTTGCAGTAGGTGGTGGAGAGGCAACCTGACCCCTTGCAGCAGAGCACTGCTGGTAGCTTGTTGGTTGAACAACCTGTAAAGCATCTCTGTTCTCTTTTCCTTAGAAGATGCAAAGAAAGGCATGGCACAAAGGAAGCCATGGCAGCTGACTAGATCCTTTCCCTCCAAACAGAAAGAAGAGATCTTATGTGAAACCTCATTTACTATGTGCCTCAGATTTTAACATGGAGGAAGTGCTTGCCATAGTAATATACGCATATTAATCACGTCAAATAAGTAAGATTTAGAATACCCTTTGGCACAAGCCAGTTGAGCAGGCTAAAGCAGTAGCATCCAAGCCAAAATAAAATATGAGGAAAGAAACGACGGAGGGAAAGAAAGTATACACACAAGGCCATTTTGTCCCAGTGCTTAGGTCAACTTCCTGTAAGTTATTGTAAGTTATCCTCAACCTTATTGAGCCTACATCACTGTATACAGGTGATTGTGAGAAATAGAATCACTTTTGGTGATGATTCAGAGAAGATAGGTTAGATCCCTATAGTTAGAATATGTGAATGTCTCATTTAGTGCCCAGTGTCCAGTTTGTATAGGCAGCTTACCACTGATATAATTCAATAACTAAAGATCCTGGACAAGAAGCAACTGTTGAGTGATCCTGTAAAACCAAAAATCAAGACTGGTGTTTCTCATAGGAAAGAAGCCTGTATGGCTATAATTTTTCTGTATCCCATTGTATTTTACCTTAGAGCTATATGAAAACTTATGTGATATGATATGATATGATGACTCATTTTATATAAACACAGTTACCCAAAACCGAAAATGCACTTTGAACCCATATTTGCAAACATTTCAGTTGGAAGTAGTAAAAACTAATGGTAGGCTTCCAGTATATTTTTGTTTGGCATTCCATCAGTTAACTAGAATGCTACGCAGATTACATTTTACTTATTAGCTGACAGTCAAGAATTTCTGGTCTTTCTACAGGAAGAATTATGGCAGGGATTTAAAAATACCCATAATTGTTAGTGCTTTTGTGTGAGGCAAGGGAGCAGTGTCTTTCACTTTGAGGTGCCCAGCCTGAGACCATAGGATATGTTTTGTGCTATGGGTTGCAAATATATTTTATACTTGTATTTTATAACTAGTGATACATCTGCACAAATATGCCTAGGGAGTTAGTTCAGGAAACTTATTTTCAAGCTAAAGTTCAGGAAACTTATTTTCAAGCTAAACTTCCATCTGTTTTCCAACCCATCACTAAGATAGAGCAGGCAAGGTAATTTTTGTAAAAGTAAAGATAGTGTTTTAATTGCTAGGAAAGATCATTAATATCCTTTGGGCTTGTCAAATCAACACATGCTCTGGTAAGCCATTCGTTCCTTGTGTATATGAAATTCATACCTTGGTCCTTAAACAGTGCACCTGGCAGAGAGTATTCATCTTATAAAATGAAATTTAAGCCTCCAAATAAAGAAGAAAAATAGACTTTTAGTTTTAATCAAAATTGCAAATATTTACATTAAAATTAGCTAGTACATGACCATTTAGCTTCCACAGCATGAGAGCCATTTTCTCTGTGGAAAATATGATTTGAAAACGAGCAGATTGAAATTTTTTATTGTGACACAGAAACTGGCCCATGTGATTAGGAATTCTGTGTCCAAGGGTGATAACCATATTACATCATAGTGTAATATGAAATACCAGTAATTAATAATTATACAGATGTCAGTGGTGAAGTGGTTTTTCAGGTGTTGAAGCATGACAGTCAGTGTTACTTATCAATGATCTTTGCTGACATGAATGTGAATAGTGTTTTATTTATTCAATTAAATGTCTAATCTTCTTCTGAACTGAATGAACTTGCTGGCTTTCCTGACTTCTACTTTGACAGTAAGTCCAAAAGTTTTAATTTTTCCTTGCGTTATATGTTGTGTAAAAATACTTTTTTTATCAAGATAAACAGGTGTGCCTTGAATTTTATTAGCAGTGTCTGTTTTCTTGGTTATATGAGAGGAAGCAACTATGCCATGAGTTGGCATAGCCAAGCTCATTGAATTTATGCCAAATGAAGTCCCAGTCCACTCTGTTTGAGCTGGAGGCACATGAATAATAAGTATTGGAGGGAGGCTATACTTACTGTTCTTTTCTTTAAGTGCTTTTTTTTTTCTCCCTGACTATTGCTTAGCAACAATTGGATGTATGGATTTGTGCTCAGTTTCTGAAGTTGCTTTTTTGTAAGCACCCGAAGTTAAGTTAGAAACCATGAATTTTCAAAGTGTTCTTTCCACAGTGTTTCCTTATGTATATTATGGTGTAACCATTACCTAGTGACTTCTCTAAGCAAGGAATTTACAGAGCTTTCCATAATGCCTTTCATTTTGTCTAAAGAGTTTCATCAACTTCTTTCTTGTATTGCTTACTAACAGTACCAATAACTTTCTTAGCAGAGATCTTTGCATTGCCCCTAGCAGTTCTGTGTTAAAAATGGATTACTTAACCGTCTTTATTAATTCATCTCCCTAGACAAGATTCCAAATAGCATGCTTTGCCTCCTCATGTCTCAGAATTACCTCTAAGCTGGTTTACTTCCATTTCTTCAGTGAATCTCACAGAGGATCTTCAGATTTCAGTCACAAAAGTTCCTATCAGTCATGAATTGGCTTCCAGTGTAGGAGAGTTAGCCCTGCAATGAATGTATTTGAAAATCCCAGCTGGCTCATAGAATTCTAAGGGAAAAGATTTATCAGCATTTCTGCACCAGTGGGAGGTGAAAAGCATTCATACTTCCCAAAAATATACTTCATTAAACTTGTATTTTTAAAAAAACAAAAAACCAGAGTACATCCTCTCAAGAAATGACCTCAGTCTTTGCTATGGATCAGGTGGAGATTTGGAGCCATTCCCCTTTCCTGCCAGCAATCTATCAGTTTTCTTTGGATTGAACTTTAATCAGCTTTCTAATGCTCCTCCTGCAATCTCAAATCTTGATCTTGTGATTATTTCCTCTGCCACAAATCTTTCAAAGAGTTTCCAGCTGCTTCTTTACGCAGGGACTCTCAGAAAAAACAATCCATATTAACTGAAGGTGTGAATCCAAAGTATATTCGCTAAACTGGATTATATCTGCATAACTTTGAAACATAACTCAGTAAAATGACATTAAAGGCATTTCTGTTGTGAATGAGTGTATCCACACAGTGGTCTAATATGGTTTAAATTATGCACTTCAAAAATTTAATTTGGATCAAGTTTCTTGTGTGTCTCAGTGGACACAATCCCCACCACAGCTATACTGCACACAGCAGGGAAGTGGTTTGCATTGCACTGGAGCCCACTGTGCACCCCTACATGGTTCATAGCTTCAGTGGGATGTAATGTAACTTGGAGTATGATCGGCTTATTGTCAATACATAAAGCCATGCTACCATCATCACCATTACCATTGTAACAGCAGTATGCATAGCCTTAAGTGGAAATCAGGGTTATATTATACTAGATATTAGATAAAAAACAGATTAGCTGGCTTCTGTACAAAGAGCAGAGTCTAAACAGCTGCTAGCTGATCCCCATCAGCATCCGGTCTCCCAAGATCCTGCCTGGTGCTTTGCCTGAGAAGCCTGGAGGTCGAGAGAGAGTTTGCATGGGAGAGCCAGTGAAATGTGAGAATTTCTAACCTCCTGTGCTATATCAGAGGGCCAAATCAGCACCAGCTGGCATGACTAACTGTATTCAGAGCAATGCTAGCCACGTAAGCTGAATGACTTTACTCATGTACATATGCTCACAAGAAAGCCAGGCTGTAGGTGTTAGCCTCTTATTTCAGCCTACATCTGGGTAAAATATCCTTGTCTTCCCAGTTAAATGCTTTGGGAATTACCTGAGGCTTACTGCCTTTTTGATCCCCTTCAAAATTCAGTCAAGTCTGATAGGGCTTGTAAATAATTTTCTAGCCTGCCAGGCACTGATTTTTGCCTCCTGGGGGAAAAATAGAAAACCCCATGAAGTTGTGACCAATAGTTCGTTACTTTTTCATATGTTTTACCAGTTACAGGCCAAAAATATAAAGGAAAGTGCAGGTTCTTCCATTTGAATGCAATCTCAAAGGTTATTGCTGTCAAACAGGAATGGAATTCCAAGGTTTTGAAAAGGTGAGGTACCTACAACAATGTTTCTTCTTTAAGAAAATGCCAGCTATGGATTTGGTTGGCTCAAGAAGTGGCTTGTGTTATGCTATCAGCTTTGCAACAGAAACAGCAAATGCTGGAGAAGCATTTAGTGACAAGAGGGATAATGGCTCTGTCAGTCAAGTTAGAAAATGGCTTTTAGGAAGTTTTTTTTGCACCTGACGTGAGTCAAAGAGACCACATATATGACCAGAGTGAGTAGAGCCACTGCCTATATTTAAGACTGAACTACTGAACTTGACCATAGGAGTAAATATTTCAGTGTGTTTGGCCAAATTTTGTCTTCAATTGTTGCATATAGTACACAATTTTGCTTAAAATAATTTTATAGTGAAGCTAAGGCACATAGAAAATTTTGAATCAACACGGACAACTTCATAAAAGCATTTATGGTGGACAGTGTGGAAACTGAGATCACTGAATCCTCTCAGAGCATTGAAATGTTGCTAGGAGAAATTGATGCTTTTGACCAAAATATATATTTTGATTAGATTTTCCACAAAAAAAGAAAGCAGACTCTTGAAAGAGAGGGACAGGTTATGAACTGCAGTCTTTAGGCCAGAGGGAAGAACAAGGACAAGGACAATGAGGTGGTACAGAAACTTCTGGGTTGTAGTTCTGTGTCTGGTCAATTAAAATCTCCTAGTGTTTTTCTTTTATTAAAACCTAATCTATCTGGAACTGCTTTGCACTTGCCAGAGGCTAAAAGAATACATATTGGCAATGTACACAGCGTGCACACGACCAGCTGGCATGTGGCAACTTCATGCCCAGCAGTAATTTGTTCATGTATCTGAGACATCTGATTCAAACACAAGGTACTTGCATACTGAAATGTGTATATTTTCCCTGACTCCTTGGGATAAAATAATGTAACTACTTTGGTAATTTCAATGTTGCTATATACTGATAGCAGTGTAATGGAGCTAAAGCTTCTTAAAGTATAGGAGGATTTAAAATTATTGGTCTTGACTGTCATCCTTCAGCAAAGTATGGAGAGCTACTGTCAACACAGACTACTTTTACACTTATTTTGAGTTACAATTTGTCTGCAAACAAGATGGAAGTAGCCAAATGAATTATTATATCCATCTCCCCTTTGAGATGGTGCTCCAGTTGACTTCTTCTGTTTAAAGTGCTTATTTTACAAAAAAAAGAAACCATAGGGGAGGGTGATTAGTATTAACATTATGCCTGGGCAGTGCAGAATGCACAAGTGTTGGAACAAAACATGTGCAACAGAAGCTGAATATTGAATTGAATCTCAAAATAAAACATTTTGCAAAACAAAAGTACTCTATGTTTCTGTTCCAGGAAAGCTTAGCTTTTTAATCAAAGTCTATACAAACTTAAGCATTCTTTTCTAAGAAAACAGTACTATTAAAACTACTGGTGGTAAATGCAGGCGTAGCTGTTATGATTGTCTCCATCTAACTGCAAACAGCAATATTTTCATTGGTCACCATTTGTACAGTTTTTAGACTGGCTAATGTTTTAAGAGGTGATAAAAATTTCAAACAGGTAGTGCAAGGCTTCTTACACCTCAGCCAGTTCACCTGAGCATTTACAAATAAGGAACTTAACAGTGGGTGCTTGCATCCAAATACTGCACAAATACTAATTTTCTAGTCAGAGGCTTATGAATGAGATACAATTCTGTGTGAAATATTTGGTGACTGAACTTAATTTTAGAACAGATATTGCCATATAGCTTATTGATTTAATTGGTGGGTTTTGAGCTTTCTTGCAGGCTGTATTGTGTCAGCAGATGAGATAATGACAGAGGCCTGATTGTGACCCTAACTAATGCAAGACTCCAGGTTAAATTTGGAGTAACTTTGTGAAGTCAGTGGCATTAAACTGGTAATAATGATTGAAGAACAAGAACTATAAAGTTGTTGGGATCAGTGAGGTCAAATTGAGATTCTGCATAAATAGTAACTTCATAAATACCTTTATTTATTCTTGTCTGCTTGTGTCAATGCGTTTGGGGTTGGCTTATCTTACTTTTGTCCTTTTTCTTTCAGAGCTGCTCAGAAATTGAACCTGTCTTCCAAAAAGAAGAAGCACAGGCCTTCTGCATCATCTGTTCCAGAATCTCCTCTCTTCTCTACCAGCTTCAGCAGTATCCTTCAGACTTCCCCACCCCCTGCACCACCGTGTTTGTTGAGGGCAGTCAGCAAAGTGAAAGATACCCCTGGTTTGGGCAAGGTAGGCATTGCAAGTATTACTAAAACACTTGTTTTCTTTGGGGGAGATTTTATCCTCACACAAAATGCTAAGGGAACGGGGAGTCCATGTCCTTTCTCAGTTGGCTTTACTGCAGTTGGTCCCTGAACATGTGTACAAAGGCCTAACAATGTAAATTACTTAATGCAAGTGAATTTCTAATATGATTGATGTTGACTTGAGCACAGTCAAGTCACACACCTTGTTGTGCAGGAGTAATACATTCCAAGCCCCAACTGTAGTAACTGCACCTGCACTGGGACCACAGTGCTGTTAGGCAGTGATGATGTCTAGTCTGCTAGCGTTTGTGGAGTAGTTGGTCTCTGTGTTTTAACTATTTATCAGTTGCTTGCTGTGGCATATTCTGGGTTCTTCAACTCTTTGCTGTCCAGCATGATGTCTTGGATGGATGTGCTGTAATTTGCCTCTGGCTTATGTTTCCTTGTCCTGACTCTTTTCCAGTACAGTCAGGTCCATGTACCTGAACGAAACCTATGCTAACAACAATGGATTGCTCTTTTTTCCTTCTGTCATGTTATTTCCTCCTGTTCTCCATAATCTCACTCTCTTAAAAAGCTGTTTAAGTGCATACTTGTACTGGAAAATGGTTGAGGCAATGGTGGAGGGGGCTGTATTCTTTGCAGTTGCTTTGTTGTTTCTCTGAGTGGCCCTTCCTTTTTCCCTGTCACAAATGGAGAGCCTGGCATATTATACCTGGGAATACATGCATGCAGTTGCTGAGAACAGCAGTTTGCTTTAATCAAAGTCATTTCTTATGCAAGCATCTGTGTGCATGGCTTTTCTGTATTCATTGAATACTAAGCAGTGGCAATGAGTTTTGTGAAAATTTTTGTATTTAGAAGAGAAATGGTAATGTATGATCTGTGAGTGCTGAGCACAGGATAGGCTTCAGAATTTTCATTGCTGACTTTGTATACTCACTTTCTTATTCTGCAGTTCCTGGTTTGTTTGGGTTTTTTTTTCCCAAAGAACAATGGTATTACTTTCAGGGGTTGTTTAATTCATTTTTGAAAAGGGATTCCCTCCACATAAGTCTCCTTGCATTTCCTCTGGTCTAGTAGTTGGGAAGAAATTACAAATCTGCCATGATGTTATAAGAGTTAGTGGTGATGCATGCTCACGTGTTCATTCTGTGAGGAGGAACATATTCATTGTTGTAAAAAGCTGCTGCGGAAAATATTTTCAATAGAAACCGTCCTCTCAGGATTCTTACTTTTCTGTGTTTGGGAGACTATAGCTGAATAAAAATAAAATTTCCTTTGAGGAAAGAGGATGTTCATGAAAATAAGGAACTAATTACCCTGTTGAACTTTGTGAGTGCTTTTGCTGGCTATCGGTTTTCAGCCTTACCAAGAAAAGAGTCTACTCACATAGAGACACAAATACAACTCTGTCAACACACTGCAAGTTTTATCTGAGTCCCTCTTGCTTCACTAATCATTGGTTTCCAGTGGATAGGGATTAGGATTGTGGTACAGTATTGCATTATGCCTGGACAGGTCTATGATTTGCTTCTTCATCAACACCATGTATCAGAACAGGCTTTAGACTTTCCAGCTGTGAGCTGTGTAAGTAAAACTGAAATTTTACAGTCAAACTAATGAAGGAGGGTTTTTCTTTTCAGTTTAGACTTGCCATCCTGTAGCTGTCAGGGTATATAATAGCTAAGAGATTTTAAAATATGTTTTAACACATTCTTCTCCAAAACAGTAAAGCATATCAGGTTAATTCATGTAGTCAAAATACAGAACATTCTTTTTTCACACATTTCCATCAGCAAAAATATTTCTAACCTGCAGTTTATGGAATTCGGTTTAATGTTTCACCTCTCTGGTTTATTCTAGGAGTTACCTTGCAATTATGACCTAAGCCTCATGTACTTTCATCAAAGTTTCCCAGCAGTCTCCTACTTCAGCACAATATTCATTTTAAGATGTCAGAAATAGGTGTGAGGCATAGTAAGTAAATAACTGCAGGATTACAATGTAATTTATCTCTCTGACTGGGAAAACTTCAGATGAGGTAAAGGAATTTCAGCTTGTTTGCTTTTAATTTTTATTGTTATTTATGTATGCTCTGTTCAGTTTAGTTATCTTATGTATTGATAGAAACATGTTAAAAGCTGGGCTACTTTTCTCAAGATTATTTTCACTTCTAGTGTTTTCTGTAAGGGTATAAACTTACAAAATGTGGACCCACATGGTGTTCAGCGAGGCTAAACATTATTTTCAATCACATAGGTTTTTTATTGTTTGTTTTTAAATAGCATTTTACCAACAATATCAGTATGATAAAACTTTTGCTTTGGGTTTGAGTGGGCTGGGCAATTTCTAACATGACAGCTTGTTACTGGAAAGTCTGGTTCATGAGAACTGAAAGGCTGGCTGTTGCCAGGGATTCTGGATTTCTGAGACTCCTGGGGACAGCTATGCATAAACTGCCCTGGGACAGGTCTTCCTGGAAGGTAGGCTTTTTGCTATAGGGCTGGAGGCCCTCGCACAGACACTGGATATTGCTAGCTTGGTGACAACTTGAGAGCTGTCATTTTGCCACAATAGTTGGGTATCCAAGACGCTGCAGGATAGGAAGTCAGGTACTTCAAAACTTAAACTTTGAGGGTAAATTTAATTTCACAGTTTTCTAAAGTGAACTTGTGACCAAACAGTTGCCATTTTATATTATCATTTATGGAAATTTCAAGGATTCTACTACTTGTTGCAAAATTAATGACAATGTTTTATTTAAAATTGTACAGTCTCTCAGATGTCATGCAGGAGTACAATTTTTGTGAGTTAAGCTAAGAGAATTTTTCTATCAGCAACTTATTTAAAAGTTAATTTGTAGCTCATTTAGTATGCATATATGTACAAGTGACAAAGAGAGGAGAATTAGAGTGTATGTCAGGTTGCATGCTTCACATCTTTGCTTACAAAATACCTTGCAAATCAAACTGTACCAGCCTGGAATTTGGCAAAAGTATTATTTGAAAGATAAAGTTTAGTTTCGCGGAAGGAAGAAGATGATATTGATAGTGAAATATTGCAACTGGAAGCATTGGACACTGTCCCGCACTGTCCTATTTCTGTCCCTGTTCGAGAGCACTTAAGAACTCAGTGCAGGAAGACCAGACAGCCAGAGAGACAGGAAGGAAGAAGAAATAATGAGGTATTACTGGTCATCCTGATAGCAGTGTCCTGAACTCATAAGCAGTCTAATATTAGATACCCCTTGTCAAGCTTTGATAAGTATTGCAGAAGAGGAGATTATTAAAATCTTTGAATGGAGAGTAATAGGTTATACTGCAGATGCTTCTGAAGAGCCCTTCCCAAGTGTGTAGGGCATAGTGGGATGCAGAACAGAGAGGGGGGTTTTGAGTCTAGTTAGTGAGTGAGAGATTTGGGAACCAGTCTTCTGACAGGGACTGAGAGCAGAGCTTGGGTGAAAGGGGCCATGAATAGGCTCTGAGCCATGGCCAAATGCCAGGAATGCCTGCAAAGTGCTGGTATGAGATTAGTGTTGTGATAGAGACTCATGAGTTATACACCTTTCTCCTAAGGATCAGTATCACATACTAAGGAAGGTTCGGTTAAAAATAATTTTTCAGTGTCTGGCTTTAGGAACTGAATCTTCCATTAGAGTTAAAATCTACTGTAACTTTACATCAGCCTGCAGCTTACCTTTTCCTCATACAGGTTTGCATAAAACTCTATCTGGAAGCACCAGAAATATTTTATCCAACTTGAAAGTGCCTCCACCAAAACATCAGTGTAATTTCAGATGCATTCATCTGTGTCATTCCTTTGCCTTTCTGTGAATGCCACTGGGAGCTGCTGCCCACTTCCCCAAGCCCCACTGAAGGTTCCCATAGTCAAGATGAATAACTCATGAGTGGTAGTATCTCTTTCAGTGAGGGAAATACAAAATCTTGAATGCCAACAGAGGCAAGCAACCAAAGGCAATTTCCCCTATTTCACCAGGTCCTTTTAGCTAGGATTCCAATGTCTCATTTCTTCTTCAGCTTAAGGGCATTTCTTTGTCCTACAGTACCAATGTTAGTTAAAGTTTTTCTTCTCTCTGTTATTCCTTCTGTCCCTGTTTCTCCACTTGTGCCGTTTTTTGTTTATATGTTTGGGAGAAATAACAATGAAGAAAGCCCTACTGCCAAAGCAGTTCAGGTTTCTGAATAAATTCAGAACTGTTTTTTGTGGGAGGCAGATATGTATACCAGTGCTTTGCACTTGCAAACTGATCATATTTCAGCAATCTTGTACCTTAAAATAGTTTATTGGACTTTTCGCTAAGTGGGGCAATGGTTATTTGCACTGGCCTTGACATACCTAAATCCAAGCTGTAACATTGCAATACGTATATTATTATTAAGTTCTCTATTGGCTATAGCCTGTATGTGTCATGATTTGAATATTTTTTGTAAAAAGATGTTTCCAATACCTGTGACAACTCTTTTTTTTCCACTGCACTGGTACAGAGAGACATTCTTGAACTTACATGATTTGCAAAGTTGACTTGAATCGAACAGAACTGATGTATATTTTGATTGAATCCAATACAGGAAGCCTCCATTTTTACTACTAGAGTTTGCATTTTGACTAGCTGCTTAGTGGATGTGAAGATATTTTTTTGCAACATTATGATACACATTAAGCGACTATTTATGAAAGCCTGTGTTAAGGTCAGCAAAAAATGAAGCATGACTTGGAAAGTATGTTCTGCATTTCACTGCCGTCCATCTTGGAGGCTTTTCAGAGGGAATGAGAAGAGGTTCTCTTTCCTTAGGAAAGCAGAGGTTCTCTCTCCTTCATCACTCAGGTGTATAAGGAGACAAAGTTAATGGTTAGATGACAAACGTGATTTTAAACCCTTTATCACAGAAAACAGTTTCTCATGTGAAAGCTGGTTTTGCCCAAAGTTACCATGGTTACTGAAATGGGGGGGGGGGGGAAGGATAACTGCTTGAGGCATTTTAAGAGGACATATATGTTCATCTTTGTTGTCCACGTGATTGTTGTACAAATTTCACTTGGAATGAAATCCAGGTGGCCTTTTTCCCTTCCAGAGCTGCTCAGAACTAGGATTTTCCTCACCAAACATATTATTTGGACCTGGCAGGGGCTTTCATGATCTTTGGCTAGATTCCTGCCAGGTGAGCTTTTCTGGGAGGAGTTTTAATGCATCAAGTTGCTTTAAGAAAAATGTGAAATTAATAAAAGTTGGAAGAATTACTATAAACAATAATCTCCTTCCTCTCTCCATCATATTTTCTATACACACTTAATTTGTCTTTCTCTAATGTAAAGCTTATCTTGAATGTGGAAATACCAACCCAGACATGCTAGGAATCTGTCAGATTGCATTATGATTGGCTGTGAGGTTTAAAGAAAGGTCTATTTAGAAGAAATTTCTGTGCATTCATGTTTCCACAATTTAGAGAATGACCATAACAGCTGTTCCTTCTCCTTGTGAAGTGCAGAAGCTGCTACTGCATAGAGGCTATCAATCAAGCCTGTTAAGGGAAAAGCTGGGCTGCTGCCTAAACTTTACACCAAGCAATAGAGAATCCCTGTGTGAAGAAGCCGGACTGCATTTCAACTATATAATCTAGCCAGCCTCTTTAGAAGCAGAAGATTAGGTCTCACCCCTACCTATTAATGAGCCACTTTAAGGGCAGTGGGTTCATTTTGGTCCACCTGCAAGCTGTTAAAAGCTCAGAAAGTAGCTTCACAATACCTGGCCTGACAAGCTGTCTTTCCTGATAATGGGATTCCTAAGGTCAGTTGGCAAGGAGCAGATCCCGGAGAGAGAAGCACATGGTAAGTTGATGCTAGTGCAGTGGTTTTCTGGAGTGTTGCAGGTGCAGCTAGGCAAGTGGAGGTGGATACCAAGGCGTAGGCTTATGTTTGACCTCAGAAAATGGGGCACTTCTGCTGTATGACATTAGGAATACTCCACCAATCTGGACACTGTATGGTAAAGCGTGATGCTAAGGTATCTTTCTCTTCTGTTAATTCCTTAATCTCTGCTAATTTACATTTCCTTTCCTTTTCAGTTTAACGTGTACTGCTGGTTGGTATTTTGGGGCATTATGATAGTCCTAGTTAATCACTTCAACAATTTCAAAGACTTTCAGTAGTGCTTTCTGAAATGCTCCTTCTCTGCCCTCTCCCACTACACCTCCCACCTCATCAAATAAATTTTAAAATCCATTAATAAGATGTTAATATAAATCAGGGAAGTCAAGAGGGAAGAAACTGAAAATTACAAGGATGTTTCTCACACGAGGCTGAGGAAGGAATTTAAATGCCGAGTAGTTTGGTAATCATGGGATCATGGTAAGTTTTCTGAGATCTTATGCAAATTGCAGGCACTGTACTTTAAACACGCAGCTGTAGGCCCAATTAGTTTTTTTTTCCTCTTTAAAACTTCCTGTAGCTCTTCTCCTCCCAGCCTTTTCCTTTTGTGTTTGACTTTTCTCAGCTTGTGTCCGAGAGCAGTGGTGCAGGCAGGATGGTGACACTGCAGGAGGCTGCACTGTAGCAATACCGTAGCATCATGGGCTAGTGATTTGACTAAGCCTCTTGATTTTACTGCAAGGTTATTCCTCTTTCATTATCCTGAAGGTCTGGGCTTTGCCTTATTTTTCTGGTACCATGCTGACTTAAATAGATAAACCATCTCAGCCAAGGAATAGCCTAGTGTGAACTCTAATTTTAATACTGAGAATACCATTCGATATTACTCGCCATCTCCCCCTATTTTGACTTTTCCTTTAGGAATCAAAACGTTTTGGGGAATCTCTCTATGGAGAAATTTATCTGGTTTTTTTTATGCTTCTTTCATGAGATGCCGGTCTCTCTGTGCTTCGAGTCATTATTTCCTGATTTTTTCCTCACTCTTTAGCACCATCATTATTGTACTTTGTTAGGCTGCAATTTGTGTGGCTTGCTTAAGCAACCTAATCACTGCCCTTGTGATCTAGGCTGGTAGTATTAATTCCTCCCATGGAGAAATGGAGAGAAGTGCTATGTGTATTAGGTTGGACTGACTTACCTACTATATGTTCCATTACTTTTCAGTTGTTAGCAGAGGCAACCTAGACAGCTGCCTTAGAGTGAGATATCTGTGTTTTGGCTGGCTCAAGTAAGGTGAAATGAATCTCTTTCTGAGCAGGGACACACTTTCTTCCTGTGTTCTGCTCTGCACATTTAACTTTAATATTAAACCAGTTACTAGTAGATGTAGCAACAAGATGCTTGCAGAAAGTTCTAGCTATTTGCATCTCTCCTCCAGAGGGAAGTCTGCATTCTCTTCTTTCCAGTCTAGGTCTGCTTGAGCTGACCTGTATGCAACCGAGCTGGTTGCCGTGAAGCAATTGGATCTTCAAGTGAAAGGACCAAGCAGGCTTTTGCATACTTTGCCTTATGCATGCCAAAGGGAAGTTGAATTGGTCTTTATTGATTTAAGGACTGGAGATATTCTGATGTGCTTCTGCCAGGACGGATCTTTAAAGCTGGTCATGACATGCACACTCATTAGATTAAAGCCTCTGACCCTCAGATACCCAGATTCAAATTGCTCTGTAAAATGACCTCTGAATCGCTTCCAGTAAGGACTCCTTCCCAGAAAGGTAGGCATTGTGGCTTCTGATTTGGAAACATTTCAGTAGTGGATCTGGATTCCTGATATACAAATGCTATTTCATTTTCCAAATATGAATTAACTTTTTCTTCTATATTGTTGCTAAAATGATTAATAGTTAAAAGATCTTCTGTTTGATAGTGAGATATGAAGTGCTACATACGAAAAAAAAATACTTGAACATTCACATTTTTCTTTATGAGAGAATCTTTCTATACAGTACAGGTAAAACCAAAGTTTGAAATAATTGACCTGATTTATCTTACAAAGAGAGGAAATAAGTTACAGATTTTTAAAGCCTGTGACCCTCAAAAATACTGCTGTAGCTCTCAGAAGAGAGAAATGGTGTGGATGAACCTGTGATGGGTAGGAATATACAGGACAAAGTTATATATAGAGTTCCTGGCAAGTTATCTGACAGAGATTGAGAGGGTAACTAGCTATAGCCTTGCTTTTATTTATAAGGTAGCAGATTTATTTTTTTCTTAAGAGGTAGAAGCCAACATTCCCTGAAGACATTCCCAATAACATCTCATGGATTTTAATCAAGAATAATATCCTCTTTGCTTAGCTTAGTCCTCATATATATTGCATGTTTTTTGAATTCTATGAGGTGATTGAAAATGCTCATACAAATAGCATTTTATGTTAAATTCTCTAGGTATATGTGAGGCTCTACTGCATTTCTGTTGATCAAATTTGGTCTCATCCATATTAATTGCTACTGGATTTTTCCACAGAGCTGCTCAATTTAGACTTTGTACTGAAGGGGGGATGCTTAGTTGGAAAAAGGTGTGGTGTCAAAATGTGGTGTGTGCTTAAATGCCAGTAGGAAGGCTCTACAATAACCTTTACAGCAGTACATACTCCATTACAGAAACATAGATGTGAGAACACTTAAAAACTGTTGATCTTTTCTTCCCTGCCTCCTTTTCCAACAGAAGATATGACATAAATATTTCAAAACGTATAGTGTGAGAATAATTATTTTTGCTTTAATGTCTTGCCCCCTTCTTTCCACCATTTGGTGTTGCTAGAAGTTTATTCAAATACAAATCTTGATTTGCAATACAAATCTGTGCATCACTAGTTCAGCCACAGCACCCTGAGCCTGGATTCTGGAAGCAGTGTTGCTAGAAAAGCTTCCCTCCCTTCCCCACTCACTTGAAGAAAATATCTTAAATACTGCCCCCCACCCCCACCCCCTTTTTTTTTTTTTTTTTTTTTTGTCAGCTCTAAGAGCAACACTAAGGTGTTTTCAGGCATGGGATCAGACAGAGGCACTGGGGATGAGTATTGCCTGGCCACACAGGAGAAGGCATGCATCTTAACTGATAACAGTGTGTGTGGATGTGGTGACTGATAGCAGTGTGTGAGGTGGCCCAGGCTACTTTTCGGAAACGGAATAGTGGCACAGAGGAAGAACCAGAATTCCCCCAGAGCCTCATACTCTGTAAGCAGTGAGAATCATGCATCTCCTCTGATGGGAGTGAGTTTTTCATCATAAAGACTGTTATGCCATGTGAGACGTTGCTGAAACAGAACACCATCAAGCTCTTTCCTATCTTATCAGGTTATATTAATAATGCAGCAGTAATAATAGAAATACAAGTTAAAAATAACTGGATAGGCAGATAAGCAGAGTTCATGAGATTAAGGGGATCAGAAATTGTTTCGAACAGTTAATTGCAGAGCAATTTCATGGGAGGAAATTTGCCTTTGCTGTTTTGCCTTTATTATTTTCTTATTCTTCATCTTATCTCTGTGATCATTTTTTCTAGGGCTTTTACATAGACACTAATAGGCACAATATTTTTTCAAGATTTCAGACTGTTCTTCTTTATCTCTACAGAAATGAAGTGTCTTTTGCTTATCCATCTAATTCAGTAGGGACTAATAATGCTGAATAAGAAGATTATTCTGATTATTAGCGTCTTATCATTTTCTCCTCCTACTCCATGTCCACAATACAAAGACAGACAAGACATTACAAGTGTCAGATATTCAGGCTTCAGGACGAATTTACACAGATGGTTCCAGGACGAATTTACACAGATGGTTCCCAGGAGGTTTGTAAGCTCCTACTGGATTGCAGTGACATGAAATCCTCCACATCTCTGAGTCTCTTGAGATGCAATAGCTGGGCTGGCAAAGAGAAATATGGGTATCTGACTCTTTGGCAGTGGGCAACTGTGCTCCCCTCAGCCTTTTCTTCCTCATCCTATGTGTGTCAGTTACTGACCTGGCAGTGCTTTTTGTGATTTGGGGCCTCTGCATGGTTCTTTTTAATAGAATTGTAGTGATAACTCAGAACCACTCCTTGGTCTTCTTTGGGGCAGCAATATATGCCTTACTTAGGGCATGAGTCTGCTGTCACTTCAAGTCCTTATTTGCTAAGCAATTTTCAGGACACTCAAATTCTGCTCAGTGAAATAGGTATTGGAGCTAATGCAATGTGTAGCCATTTCACACAGCTCCATCCTTACCACACTGACCAACTGAGATAAGGCTATCATACCACCATTTTTCTGGAAAGCAACTTCATTTGTGAAAGTAGCGATATGGGACTGTAGCAATATGTCAAAGACTGTAAATTATATTTCATCCTGATTTCAACATGGTTTTAGTAGTCCAAAAAGCTTTTCTATGTAATATTACAGAAAAATTCATCGCTGTTGCCACAGAAGTGTCCTCCATGATTTGTCAGATTAAAAGGGTGGAGGAAGCTGTTGCTTAAATATTGATGTTGTCAGTAACAGGAGGTAGAAGAAAGTAAGACCTTTGGAGGGGAAAGGATGAGAGAGGACTTGGGAGGCAGGGAAGGGAAGGACAAAATGATGTGTTATCTGCATATTGAACCTTAACTTTCTGTGCATGCTACTATTATTTTAACTGTTCAGCACAGTTTGATGGTTTAGCTTCTGAAAGAGAATGGCACACTGTTGGCTGGTCACTTTTCATCTTCTACTTCCACTAATCTAATTTGTGTAGGTTAGAGCACCAGGGATGAGCATAGCAGTAGAGGAATTCACTGGCTTCATGCTCGAGGTGAAACAGTGAAAACAGGTAAACTACACTGGCCGAGTAAGAAAGGGGGAGACACCTTTTACCTGTGCTTACTCTTGATAAAAGCAGTGTGTGAAGCATTATCTTGTCAGGAACTAGATGACTGGAACACTCTGAGCACATGTATTCATGTGGATTCTGAAACTTTCACGGTTCATAGGAATTTTTACAGAACCTGCCAACAAACTGAGTATCCATGATACCCATATCCATGTTACTCATGATAACAATTGCTGTCATACTATCATATTAGGTCTATCAGTCCAAATCTAGATTCTCTTCCTTTTGCTTCCTCCCTACAAATGATCCACGAATATTTTCCATGTGCCTGCATGTCTCTGGTGTGCATCCTGCATTAGCTGGGATGCCCTTCTTGCCATCACTGCATTCTTATACGGCCTCTCTTCTGAACCTGCAATTCTTTTACCTGTGCTTGTTCTGGTCTGAGCCCTGAATCTTAACCGTGAACATTTTTTAGCATTCAGGAAGGCTTCCCCCCACGCCCCTTGATGTGATTTACATATGCATCATTAAAAAGTTTGCCTTTTTATTGCATCTAAAGGGAGGAAAAGGGGAGAAAAGAAGGCACTCAGTTACCAAAACCCAGATTTAAAATATAAAAACTGAAACCACTCTTCTCATATGACTGGGTCTCCTTTCACTAAATTCTCTAGACAACAGTCACAAAACAACAAGTAATGAGACAATCCTTGTTTTAAGGCATTGTTGGCATCCATTCTCTCTCAAGGCTAGACTGTCGAGATTTTGTCAGGGAACAAAACAGATCTGCAATGCATGCCATAGAGGCAATCTATTAATATTTTCTTACAGATTTCCCATTTACTGTCTATGAAGAAAATATACAAGGTGAGTGCCTGCTCTCTATTTGTTTTTGTCCCCTTCCTTTTCAAGCATGGTTTGTAAGACCTGAAAACACCTTCTAGACTCTGAGAGATTTCATAGGAAGAATTTGCATCTCAGTGCATTGGTCTTTTTTTTGTAATTTTTCTGGTGATTTTTTTGTGTGTTACACAATGATTTATATCAACCTGTCTCTCCTGCAGGGTAGTCCTAGAGCACATGGAAACATGACTAGAAAGGATATGTTCTAGCTAGCAAGTCTAAATATCAGATTATGGACAAATCTCAGATTTCCTTTTTCTGCAATTTATGCTTACCTTTACCTCTCCCAACCACTCTTCCACTTCTGTTTAACTTGCTCCCTCATCCTCCAATTTTTTCTTTTTTTATAATACTGTGAGATAGAGAAGTATTCACCAAATTGCCTGGGCCTCTGGGAAATCTCTTCAAAATACACTACTAAGTAAACATGTCCATTACTTAGTCAAGGATCAAATCACCTGACAAGATAGATAACCCATACTCGCTGTTAATCTCCTTGGAAGAGTGTTAGCGTCTTCTTAACTGTCAGAGGCAAAATGCACAAGACCGTACATTGTAACTTCCTTACTTGTTTTGAAGTAAGAGATTCAAGTCCAAATTTATAATGGTTGTTTAATGTTCAGCTGTTAAGAAATTAAAACTGGGAATGGCTGAAGACTGGTAATTGATTTTGACACTTTCTGGAGACTGACCTGTCATACCTAAGAATGAGCTATGCTTTAGCAAACTGTGAAAATTCAACAAATAAGTAAGATTTGAATCAGAAGCTGGACTGAGTATGTGTCATGTAAATGTTACCATCTGAAGTGAGTTTATTTAGGACTAGATATCAAAACAGACTTGTTTATGAAAGGCAAAAAGACTTAAGCCTTTGTGAAAATGACTGCTTTCTGAAACAATATAAGCCAAATTCAGATATGACTCTTGCAAGCAGAAGGCAAATGCTCAATTAAAATGGTTGTTTCATGAACACTATGTGATCCTACTGCTGAGAATTTAAGAATAGAAAAATTAATTGTACTTCAATTTTTTCCTGTCTGTGCAAGTCCAGGGGGATATTAACAGATCTGCTGCCCTTGTACTCCTCCAGTAACACCACACCTAACAGCAACACATTTGGTAACTGGAGTTCAAGGATTATTTAGGACAGCAGTCACCTCACAGCATGCAGGGGGCCCTCTAGCAACTGCATTTTGCACTGTGATGATATGCAGTAATTCTGATTTTTGGCTCCCCAGAGAGGTGTTATGCTGGAGAAATCAAATTTGCAGAGTGTCCATGGGAGCCAATTTAATTTTAATTTTAATAGCTTGTATTATATCCCCAAATGGAAGCAGAATGGAAAGATTCTTTCTTAAAAGTAGAGTTCTAGGACCTGATGTTTTCAAATTCCAGACAACTAAAGATTCAGAGCAGTAGAGGGAAGGCTGTTGGTGCTCTCTTGGTGAATAGACAAATAGATCAGGAAAACCAGTATGTGAATTAGCAGTCTTGACTGAGAGCCCAAGATTAAACAGGCACAGATGCCAAACGATCCTCTTCCTCCTCAAAACAGCCCTCATCAAATAGATCTGAGGTATGTTAATAGGCAAACTGATCTAGATACAGTTTATACAGTACCTGGTCTGTTTAGAGAAAGACATGGACCTCCAAAATTGTCAAAACTGTAGTTTTTAATTTACTTTATCAAAAGAAAAAGAAAGAAAGAAAGAAAGAAGGAAAAAACCACCAAAAAAGATATCTTTATTTATGAATGTTGGGCAGGCCGTCCAAACGATCATACCTTTAATCCACATCCCAGCTTGTGTATGCAGAAGTCAAACAAAACCACCTCTGTCATGCAGTGCTGATTTTTAATTTACACAAACCAAATAGCTGGCAGACCACATTGAGTTCAGAAGTACAGAGGAGGAGGATTATAGACCACCAAGAACTTCATATTAAGTGAGATGTTAATTTGCATTTAGTGATATTTAGTTGAGTTTGAAAGTAAAACCTGTGACAACCGCGTAGTACAAAAATACTTTTTCCCCCATTAAGAAGTCAATTTTTCTGTGTTTTACTGGGTTTAGAGATAAGGCATGTAGGGAAAGACATGAACCTTCCTTTCAATTCAAACTGAAACCTTTCCACCTGTTTTTCTCCTAGCTCAATCTAGACATGCCTTTGCCATCAGGGTTCAGATCTGGTCCCTCTGAAGAATTTGTTTTGAGTAGATGTTAAACATGAATGAAGAGAGGAATTAAGAATGAACTGGAAATTTTTAGACCTTGCCTTTGCTTTGAACTTTGCCTTCACAGAATGCATAATGGTAAATAAATAATTATTGCAGATTAAGCAATAATTTTAGTGTTGTGTAAATTATTTTATCAGTTGTGTTCATCAGATCTTTATATTTGTGCATCTGTAAGGGTATCACATGCAGCTCATGAGTTTTCTTTCCTATGCATTACCAGGGAGCACAAGCAGATAAGAAAATACTAAAAAACTTAACTGATAACAGACAGTGGTATAATTTAGTATAAATCAGATATAGAATACAGTTCAGGGATTAAAGCAGTGTATTGTGATTATGAAGAGTTCCTTGGAAATATTTTTTCTTTTCTTTTGATCCTGTGGGGTTTTTTCCTCCTTAAAAATAATTGTAGTTAACACAGCTGATGAGATGCAGAGGAAGTACAGGCTAAGTGAAGGAGACTGACAACAACAGTATCAAAAGTGTAAATGTTGATACTCTAAGACAAGTGTGCTTTGCACATCTTTTTTTTTGTTGTTGTAGTTTTCAGCTACTCCATACCACAAATACCCCCTGCTTTTTTCTTTTTCTTTTCTTTTTTTTTTTTCTCATTTGGTCATAGAGAGGCTACAAGGATGCTTCTGATGTATTTGCATTGATTCTACTTTAAAACACTGAATGTTGTTCTCAGAGGACATTCCTTGCTATGCTTCTGACAGACAAAGAGAAATAATTTACAACTGAGAAATTAGGTGTTTCTGAAGACTAGACTTTCAGAGCAGTGTCTGCAGTCAGAAAGGCTAATCATCCAAATGATAGACATGCATGGTTGACTTTCCTCTTTATGCAGCCGTGATTGAGACACAATGAGCATACTGCTGGCCTTTGCAGTGGATAATTTTGTTAGAACAATGCCCTCCGGGAAAGGCTTTTATACAGCAAAGATGACAAGTGTGGCAAGTTGCTTACAAGCCCCAGACCTAGAGGCTTCTTTTTCTGAAAGCTGCCAGCCCACAGTGCAGCAGTGCGACAAAGCTGAAATTCAGTAGCTGTTTCTGCTGCTGTAACAAGTGTCACTTTTTTTCCTAAACTCTTTGCTTATTTTCTCAGAAGGCTTGTTTTCACAGGCCCAGTAGGTTTGGGACGCCCAGAGGACATGAAAACGGAACAGAATCAAATGTTCGTAGTGAGGACTGCTTGTTGTTCTATAACAAGAGAAACAACCAGCTCTGATGAAATGAAATAGGAAACTACCTTATTTCCATTCCAATTATTTTTTTATATAGAATTTTTGTGGCAACTACAGCTCCTTGCTATCTAGTTTTCTTGCTTTTTATCTTTCCTGTTTCTGTAGTTAACTGACAGCAGCTGCCAAAACCATTATATCCCATTGCATTTGTTACATACTTTATAGTAGCTGCACTGCAAGTATGCAGATTGTGATGTGCTGGTCTTCTGACCTGTGTACCTTCTGATGTATTTATTTAATGGTGGCAATGGCTCTTGTTCTCATTGCTTACAGTCTCATAAGCAAAAATAGTTTCTGTACTGAAAGAGAAGAGGCAGGGCATCATTACCATAATAGGTGACAGATCCAAAAAGATTTATAATCTAATTTCAGTTCATTAATGACTGTGATATTTAACTCTTCTGGCCTGTCCTTTTACTAGCTATGTCTGGTTTTCTGGACTGCAATACCACTCTTATTCTGCAGAATACAACATCTGACTGCAGCTTGCCCCTCATTGTCTTTGCTTCCCAGAGTATTGTCCATCCACATCGTCTTCTTTAGTGCCATATTTTCATCCTTCCACATTCCTCTCAGGACTATCTTCTGTATTGTCTCTGTTTTTTTGAATCTGTCTTTTCCTCTTATGCTAATCTGTGTCATCACTCCCAAACTGCTTCCCTCAGCTGTTCTGCTGACCTTACTCAGATAGATACCTGAGCTGCAGCAGAAGTCAATGTTTGACTAGATTAGGGCAGAGCTCTGTAAGCAGCTAAAGATCCTAAAATCTTAGTAACTTGCACCTAGTTCATCATCTCTTGTTATCTTTATAGACAGGAGAAGTAGACAAGGACTTGATTTCATTCTGGTTATGTGAAAAGATGTGGTCCAGATACTGCTACTGCAATATCAAATGTCTATATTAGCTGATACTTGAGATATTGCTTGCTAGAAATATGACTTTAACGGATTTACTAGAGACAGAAATTTCACGTTCTCTTCCCTCCTGCTGGGCTAATGTGGGCCAGAGTGGAGTTTACCAGCTCTCCCTTACCCATTTTTCCTGACCTCTCTCTGCTGCCTTCTAATGTGAGAATATGCTACTATTTCTCCCATAATGCTTTTTATTTCTGCTGATGCCATGATGTTTATCGTACCTTCAGAAAATATTTATATGTTATGAATTATATTTCACTCCCACATTGGCTTCTCTTTTCATAAACAAACCTTACAAAAATCTCTGCATTTGGGCAGTTAGATATAAATTTGATCCTTTTGGTCACAGAGAGGATAAGGTAAATGAAGGATTGCATTAATTAAAAAAAAAAGAGTGTATTGCTGTATGTAAACTGGTCCCTTATGGTATAATACACCTCTCTTCAGCCCTGTATCAACAATGTGTTGAACAAGACATTCATTTAGAAAAGGAGAAAAATATCACCTAGCTTGAAAGTTCAAGCCTGGAGCTAGTACAGCATGAAGATTAGTGAAATACACAGATGCTTCTTTGTCTAAACAGTGTGCTGAGGAGAAAAGACCAGAAACGACCTAACTGGAATATGGAAACTTTGGGACCATAAATGAAGAACCCCGTTTTCACTTTAACAAAGAGTGTGTTTTAGAGGTATGTTCATTATTTATTAGTATGTTCACCCAGAAAGCAACACAAAAGTGAAGGGCTATTCTAGTTTATGCACACAGTAGGACAGGACAGAGTTCTCATGCTTTTCTGTTGAACATAACTGTAGATGATGTGTCAGAATGCACTCTGGTAATCCTAGAGAATAACCCAGGCAAATCCTGGCTTCCCCTAGCCCACTCCTCCATTAAGAGAACTGTTGAAATGACTACCATGCCTGTTACATCATGTTCCTATTTGCAACATTTTTGAGGTTATCAGCACAGTTAATTCATGTGTCATGGATATGGTTGAAATTGACATCACAAATCAAAGTATATTTATAATGCTGGTTTAAAAGTCCGATAGTCTGAGATGTGTACATATATATTAAAAAAAATAACACTGCATTTTCTGCCATTAAACTGACAGGATATTGTAGCTGCTGTAAATAATACTGGCTGCTAAAATCTTTTGGTCTTCCCAGTGTACAAATCAACCAAACTTGGATTGCCTAGTTTCCTCTGATGTGGTTTGCACTAATTCAATATCCCCTGATAACAGGAGAAGTCCTTTAATTAAAACATTTTGGCTTCTCTTCTGTGCATGCTGTGGCTTTTCTGAGAATACTTTTTAGTTTTATGGAATTTGAAGACAAGTAAACTGTGAAAAGCTATTACCTGAGTGATGTCTGGGAACATCTGTGCAGGGCTTTAGCTAGGACATGGGCTTGGATGCGTGTACTTTATGGCTTGGATGAACAGTAGTTTGAACATTACCAGAAACAAGTTGGACGGATTGCTCCTTCCCCTCTTTTACACTGTTAAATTTGGAATTAGGTGGTACTGTGCCACATTCTCAGTCTTCTATGTGCTAACCTAAACCAAAAGTTATTGAAGGTGATGGTAGTAGATGACAGGTTTTTCCCTAGCTATCGTGTTCTTCAACCTGTAACCGCTTGACTTTCTAGCAATGTCAGCTTTGCTCTCGTCCCCTCTCCCCATTTTGGTCATCATGTTTATAGCAGAGATTAGGAGAAGAGTTGAGAGATGGGGAGAAGCAAGGCAGAACAGGAGAAACACTAGTAAGTTACTTTACTAGAATACAGGCAGGCTGGTGGCGGAATAGCTTCACTCAGATTTTCTTGTAACAAAGCAGAAAACGGCTTATCGCCATGGGTACCTGCCTGAGTTCTTGCTGAGGATGGGAAATTGTTTATAGAGTCAAATAGCTAATACATTCTCAAGAACCTTAGAAGATGACTGTTACATAGTTTATATTTGGGTTTGTTGGGATTTTCATTATGTAGCTGAACCTTTCAAAGATTGGTGTTCTTCCCAGAAAACCCCACTTGCTCGTATTTAGGAATTCTATAGGCTTTCCCCATTTTAGGGGTGTCAACAGCTGCTCAGGTTGCCGCTTGACATGGTTGCAGTGCTAGAGATGTGACAAACAGTTTTAATGGAGCTTAAGGTTTAAGAAAAGTTGCCAAGCTTCTTGTGATGCACATGAGACTGAGAGGAGCAGTATCTCATCTCAGGCTCCCCTATGGACAGGACTATATCTCCTAGTTTTGAAGCCTAATGAAGCCTCCTTCCCACTTTTTAAACCGCTGACTGATGTACTAACTAGCTGTGCCTGGTGTGTTGGGCCAAAGAGGAGTGCAGCTGGAGTAGTACGTGTTTCATGGACTAGCTGTTGAGTTCTTGCACCAGGTGAATGAATGTGTAGGGGTCCCATGCACACAGGATGCTGGTATGTGAGTCGGCACATGGAGTTTCATGCATTGGAACAGGAGAATGATGAATCTAACCAGACATCTGTTCTCAGCTCCCTCAACAGATATTTTACACCGTCAAGAAGCGCGTTATACCCATGTGGGTTTTCTCTTGACTACCTAAGCACGCATTTAGAGTCTTTCACTGTATAAACCAGTCTTTCACATCACTTGTGAATTTGGCACTGTTGCTGAACAGTAATGGTTTGAGCAGCTGAGAATTAGAGAAAGGAGAAAAGTAAGTAGAGAAAAGGAAGTTAAATCTCTGTCTTGATGAACACAGGTTTTGCTGTGAAGCAAAATATTTATTTGCTACACAGTAATTTTGCAGTGTAAATGATAATCTCAGATAAACTCATGCAAAAATGACCTCTCTGTTTCTTCCAGGTTTTTTCCTTACTTTAGTACATTTGGAATCTTTTGAGAAGGATGTGTATAAAAGTATTTAAATTCACAGCTTGAGGGAGAGAACATTAATTTTATCAATTTGTGTAGACACATACAAGCATAGACAGAAGCCAAGTTACTGAAATAATCTGTAACAAATGGGTCTGATCCAGAAAAGTCTATGTAATTACATTAGCCTCTGGCCTAGCAAACACTTCATAAAGTTCTGTTAATACAGTGTGAGAGAGCTAGTAAAATAAAGAGGAATTTATCATGGGTTGAAGTTGGAAAAAACCCCCAAACCTTATTCTTTTTTAATGTCAATGGCAATGAATTTACTGCATAAATATATTTCACAACAAGGCTGTTAAACTAGGAATGCTCAACTGACAGTCTACATATTTTTTTGGAGCAGTATTTTAAAAATATGCACAATTCTTAGATGAGACAGATTTCCCTTCTGTCATGCACTGAAAATTTGATCTTTAGTGACAGTTATTGTTGCTGGTTTTATCTTTGCTATCAGTTTGTTCAGTGTTGTTTCAATGATCTTCTCTTCTAAATCAGACTAGAAAAACAGATGACATATAGGACCAGGTTATGGACCAGGTCCAAACGACTGGATGAAAACAGAGTCTCAACCAACACGTGTTGAGAGAGAGAAGCTTTCACAGAGCACAGCAAGAGCCCACCTCTTCTCCTGTTGCTCTAAAGAAAACAGGAATTTTATCACTGCCTTCGGTGGCAGCCTAATTAGGTCTCTGAAGGCTTTTGAAAAATCCCTCTTGACATCTGATTACTCATTCCCTGTGGTGTTGGTGGAAATGGAGGCTTCTTCTGTCAGTGCAAAAGATGGCTCCACGTGGAATTTTTATTTTGTTTTTAATATGAATGAGTATTGTATCACTTCTTTTATCACTGTGTGGCTGAGAACCGCAGACTTGTCCATGCAACACAGCATGAGTTTGTTATGAATGCAGACAAATGTCATGGTAGATCAATGCAATAGTCTATCTCTAGACATCTGGGTTCACACCCTTGCTCAGAACTTGTGTAAAAATCAGTTTGTAGTCCCAGAGTACTCTTTAGCACACCTCATTCACAGTATTCCTGCATGTTTTGGCAGGTTTCCATCTCTGACCAGAAGAGTCTTAAGAATGGAATAGCAGTAGACCTAATCCAGGTGATAAATCAAGAGTGCTGATAAAACACTGCAAGAAAATTTTTCAGTGTGTCTGTGGTGGATGAATAGAAATACCATCAATTAAATGCAGAATTTTTGATGTTTGTTTGGACACTTCCACAGTGCCAGTTGTTCTAGGCAGTTACAATTCTGCACCTTTGTGGCTTCCAAGCATTCCTGAATGATACCGCAAGGAAGGTGAGATCCTGCAGGATCTGGGAGTACTTAGCTCTTATTCTCAGTAATTTGAAGAGCGATTTTGAAATTTAAGGCTATGTTGAGCAGTACCTGACATTTAAAAAAATCCTTCCATGGAATTTATCAGGAAAAAGGATTATTTAGCCTGATTAAGTTTTGGAATCATCCATTGTCAGATGCTGAGGCAAAGAGATGACCTTTTCTCCTCAAGATACTGGAGTACCTTGCAAAGGAATTGATAGCATACACCTAATGAGTTACGAGAGTAAATCCTAGAGAACCAAGTTGTGTGTGAATGTATAATGCATGGAGGGAAGGAAAAATACTGCTCTTGAAGGCATTGACCACAGATGGAGGTGCAAGGACATCAGATAGATCCGAACAAACTCATGAACATACTGATGTATGCTCATACGGTGTATTTGGCAAAGATTAGGTCAGTGGTCTAAACAGTCCAGTCACCTGCTGCTTCTATCAAAAGCAGTTGCCTGGTGATTTAAAGGACATGTCAAACTAAGTTGCAAACTGTACAGCAGCATTGTCTGAGGAAAGGGAGAAGAATGCTTCTTTTTTAACATCTGTGGATGGTGAGGTGGCATGGTGTGTAGAAAGTTTGGTTATACATAGCAGCTCCTTGGGAACTGCAGAAAAAAAAATAATTTTAAGGTCACACCATCATCCAGACACTAAAAAAAAAAAAAAGAAATAAAAAAAAAATTCCAACTACATTGTTTACCTTAAGAGCTCTAAGTAATAGTGAGTGCTGCTTATTGAAGGGAAATGGTTGGTGTTACCATTCCTAGAGTTACTTTCCCTGCTTGAGAATTCAATGCTTTGTTTAAGCATTTATCACAGAATGTTAGAACTAGAAAAGCCAACTTCATCTACCTGTCACTTATAAACCTTTCTTTTACTATAGTTCCAAATATTTCAACGGCAGAGTTCCCAATGGGCAGAATCTAGCTGAACCTCAACACAGGGATGATGTCCCATTTGGGGAAATTACATTACTGGCCATGATGAAGAAACACTGATGCAGAAAGTGTTTCAAACATTTGGCCATACGTAGGCTTTCTTCCTTCTCTTCACTAAGGACAGCAGCTGAGTTACAGTAATTGGCTGTATTCAAGCCCCGGGGGAGATATTCAGGCCTTGGGGTAATAGTGGTCTCCAGGCAGCTCTTCTCTTTCTTTTCTGAGGAAAAAGATGATAGATGAGGTGAAGGAGTCTTGAAAGCTAGGTTTAGCCCCCAATCTCCAGCCCTGGGTCTGCTCCTCTTTTCCTAAGAGTTTAAATGTTATCCTTAATAGTTTCCTCCACTGTGAGGTGCCTGCTTTTTGGGGTTACTCTGACCGTGGTCTTCCCTTCATATTTTTGTTCATTCTTTCCAGTGAACTTCTTCCTCCAGCCTGAAGATATCCTGTTAAGCTTCAAAAGTTCAATTAACTTAAACAAGTCCAAGGTCCTATGATCACCTAATCTGTGTGCTAGTTTTGTGGATAAATCCAGTGGGCCAGGATTTCATCTTGTATATTTCAACTTGTTTGTGCACAAATATTGACAAAAATTTTTAAAATGTTTTAAACATATACTTTTCATTTTTCTTTAAAGCAGTTCTTTATACTCCTCATCTACATTTTTATTCAGATAAAGGAATTATTTGCAAAAAGTTTATGATACAGAATTCTACACGCCTTTCTAGATGTATACATGAAAAACATTCTTGCCTTTCCTTCACAGATGCTGTGGAAAAGGTATATCAAGGACAGTATGCCATGTATGCTTACAGAAACTTCAAAAGATGTGTTGGCTTTTAGGCTGGAATTTGGGGGTATTTTTTTTTTAAAAGTTGCGTTGTTTACTTTTAAGATACCTTTTTTTTACTTTTTATTGTTGGAGAAATTTGAATGTATGTAGACTTTGCTCTGTAATGCATCTCTAGAGTAACAAAGTGTAGGTTGCTTCTGTAAAATACAAGTTACACTAGTTTGAAAAGATAATGTAATTGTGTAAATAGAACTCTTTATAAATATCATTTGCTCAGTCATATTTTCCTTGATTTTATGGAGTCCAATGTAAAAGTTTGAAAAAAAATATTTCTTTTTTTTCTACTGGGATTTTCTTAACTCTTTCAGTACGTAAGTCTTTAAGATAGTCACATTAGTAGGTCTACTGAAGCAGCAACTTAATTATCTAATGTCATTTTTTGTATTAGTAGCTGTATTTCAGGATAGCCACTTCCAGCCAGGTCATGCTGGTTCCCAATATTAATCTAATCAGATTATTTGAAAAGTAAATTTTTCAATCTTATTTTATTTGTGATTTTTGAGGGGTTTTTTTTGTGAGTTTGTCGTCCCCTCTGCTGCCCAAAAGCAAACCAAATTTGGGTTGACAGTGCTCCATAGGTATAAAGTATTTTAACTTCAAAATTTTTTTTGTGTATACAATGCATCATATAAACTACATTTTCAAAGTATTTTTAAAAGTGAGAGGAAAACAATTTGTTTTACTAACAGAAACTTTTAAAATCAATCCAAAATAACTTTGACGTTTCTCAGAAAATGTCAGTCTTGCGGATTTTTATTTCTATTCAAGACAGAATTGTATTTTGAAATATTTCTGTCCTGACAAAATAATAATTCTGACAGTTGGATCTTTAAATGTGTAATTGAAAGTTGTCAAGTTAAAATGTATTTGTGATTTCTTGTAGCCAAAGGAGCTAGAACTGTGTAAGTTGCAACAAGATACAAATTTTCAATTTAGATACCTGTGAGAGTTCTCTCACTAAGGGAAAAAGAAGACATTTTGCAAAATATGCTGGCTGATCTGAGTCTGGAATTTTAATTTCAGGGAAATAAATGCTGCATTGCAGAGATGTGGAAAGATAGACTGTGAATTCATTTCTGCTCTTTTGGGGGACTGCGGTTTATGGCTTTTGTACATATTTACAACAGTGGATGGCAGTTGCCAGAAATGAGTCTCTCGATCTAGTTGCATCTGTATGGTCTGTTGGGGCTGAGTTTCATAGGATCCAGAATGCCTTCTTTGCCTGCAGTGTCCAAGATTTCCTATCTTATAAGCTGAGGTTTATTCCAGTCCTCAGAGTTAATTGAAGTTGGTGAAAATATATCCAGATACAAAGTTTTGGGTTCAAGTGGTTTTTAGAGAGTCATATTAATACAGCAGTATAAGTTTAATCTGCTAGTTAATAGAAATATCTTTCCTGTGCTAGGGCTATAGAAAATAATGACATCCTGAAACAGCAAATAAACCATGTTTTACTAGTGGGAATTGCTGGAGAGCCATGGTAGCTCATGCATAAAGTAGATTCCATGTACCATACTTGGACATCAGTGTATCTTGTTACTGGTAGAAACTTTTCTGCCAGGTGAGCTAGTAGGAGGGATCCTGACTTACTGTTATCTGCAATCATTACAGATTTATCGCATTTTCTTCCTCGAACCTTTGTTCATCTGGTCATGTGCAATATTTCAGAATACATTTCAGAGGATGCTGCAGTCTGTGGATGTTCATGCAATAATAGACATAATAAATTAGACTTCGTGTATATGTCAGTGAACTATACAGAAAATATTTGAACCATAGACCAGGATAGTTTGGGAAGAGTTACTGTCATCTGTGAAGTCAATAATTCACATTTTAGAGAAGCCCCCCGTATAAATTTACAGTATGGATTCATTTTACAACCCATCAGGCCATTAATCAGGGCTTTTTAAGGTCCCCTAATACAGTTTTATGTAATCTGAATTTTTATGTTTTGACATGATAGACTGTAACGGTTTAATTAAAATAATATTAAGAGGTTTACTGAATCCTGCACTATCCAAAGACATTCAGAGACAGTCACCCTGTTCTGCCTCCTTATTACACAGCGAATAAGATATGTCCTGAAGCATCTTGACAGAACACATTTCTTGCAACTTCTATGCAAATTGGTAAAAATTAATGACAGAATCCACTTTTTTTTTCTACTTTGGTGAGTTCATATGTGATATTCACCTTACCAAAAATTGTATTGACTATGAGCTAATGTACTTTCACATGCAGTCAGGTGAGATGTGCAGCATTTGAGAGAAATACAGTAAGAGCAGTGGGGAAAAAAAGCTGTGTGTGAACCATGATATATTAGCATTTCTTAGGCTTCATGTAATTGAGTAATCTGAATCTAGATCTATAATATATGCCATTTTTTAATTTGCATAGTAAAAATGCAATGTAAGAATGAAAAATACTTGGCTATTCAAAAAGAAAGCACTGAGCTACATGGGTTTGCAACACTCAAGCCATATCCTGTTGCTGTAAGGATGATGGCCTAATGAACAAATACAGTACTGGACAACAAATGGTAAGGGCAGCTTTAGAAGTGCAATTAAATCCCCACATTGTTAATTTTTCACTGTAATACTTTTTATAATCCCTATGACTATACTTGGGGCTTTTCAGCCCACCAGATTTGTGGTCCACTCTATCTAAAAGTGGTACTGTCAATTACAAGAACTATTTGGAAGGATTTTATGTACTGAAACAAGTGAAGGAAAACCAAGCTGATCCAAGTTAGGGCTTTGGCTTCACCAGTGAAAATCTGAATATTATTGTGGTTGGCATGACTCTCATTTGGATCCCAGCCCAGCCTTGGCCACGTTTGCTTTCTGTGCTTCTCGCATTTCAAGCTGATGCATATGATCAGTCACTACTCAGGCAGTACTGCTTGTTTCAAGACATACCTTATTCAGGTTGTGTGGTATAAAACCATCCTTCATCAGATGGGCAGGCAGTAGAACTGTTTCCTTCCCTACCACATAGTACTGATTTAAGATCATGTTTAGATCTGAAGTTTGAATATTTTATCAAGCTTTATTCTATGCTGCACATTTGTAAGCGGTATTTGTTGTGTTATCTTCTCCCTTTTATCTTTCTGGTGTATTTTACCTTGCTTATCTCTTCTGCTTATGCTCTAATCTGCATTGGGATCGTGTTTCTTAAAAAAACCAACTCTCACTACTCCCCTCTGCTCCCCCCTTTTTTTTTTTCTTCATTAAGCTCTCTGTTTTGTGATGAGTGACAAAATGTTACAAGGCATCGAAGATCATTTCTTCCCTGATACTCAGCTACAGTAGTGACAAGCATGGAGGCTGAATGACCCTAAAATGAAAGATCTCTTTATTACTCAAGAGACAGCTAGTTGCTTCAATCATTTGCAAAACCTGTGTGCTAACTGCTACTTTCATAGCCATTAGCTGGCATGTAGTGCCACCCATAGCAATGTTACTGTAGAGAATTTCTTAGTAGTGGAAAAGGACTGTTTAAAGAGATGGATTTTGAATCAAAGTCATTGCTGTAATAGGTAGGTGCTATCTCCAGTAGCATTAAGAGATATACTGTGTCTCTGTAACAACTGTTACCCATCAAAGGTACTACCGCCTTTGCTGATCGAGTTTTCTCAGGTTTGAGAATGCTGAATCTTATTGTTGACTCCTCATGATGCCATTGTGACCACACTGGATATTATAAGACTTTAGAGGAGGAAATGAAGCGGCCAGCTTTGTCACTCACCTCTGAGACAGAGGGGATGGAGCAGTGGAATTGTTGCCTGCCCAACCTCAGAAAGGTCATCTGCTTGTTCTTATCCACCATCAGATCAAACTCAGTATAGTTCAGACTAGCTAAAGGTGAAGTCTTGAGTAGCTCTTAAGTGATCAAGAGCTTGATGTTTAGAAAGCAAGCTTATGTGGCTGATGCAGTCCACATCCTGGTGATAGGTACAATGGAAAGAGCCTTGCTCATGTGTATAGAGACCAGAATAAGATTAATCTTAGTTATTTAAACAACATGCCTAAAAAACCTGATCACACTAGATTTAAGATTTGTCAAGGAGGGTCACTTTGACACTAACAATGAAAAACGAATTTTTTTTTAATCCGTGCAGGACTAGAGCAAACTCCATTAAGCCTCTATTTTCATAATTTTGCTCATATTTTTCTGTAGTGATTATAGCACTTAACTGTTGCTACTGCACTTACTGTTGGATGCAAATTATCTGTCTGGACTTACACTGAGGGCTGTTTTAAAGTTGTGCATGGAAAACAGAAGAATTCTATATAACTAGCAGATTAGGGACAAAGTACTACTATAGCAAAGTTTTGCTTTTAGGAAGCTCTTCTAATGACATTGTATTTGTTCTCAATAAGTCCTTATTTTGTATTTAGTCATGGAATAAGTTAATTAGACTTAAGACAGAAAAACATATTAGCAGAACTCAATGAAGTTCATTTTTATAGTACTTGTGGACAGCAGCTGCAGGCTGTGAGCCTGGACCCTTGATAAATGGTTTTGACATTTCCTACAGACAGCCCTCATGAAATAGGCTTTTTATTTATTCTCAAATGTTGAATTTTGCATTATTGATCAGGTGCCATTCATTAAAGGCTGCTTCTTGCTAGAAAGAATTACAAACTCCCTAATCTACACACAGCATAATGTATTCCATTGATGAACAGCAGCATTAAAGGAATGCTAAGGTTGTATGGTTAAGTACTCAAAAGTCAGGTAATGGCAGCTGAGGTTGAGGATGATGGGAATTTCACCTGAATTAAGATTGCAGAATTGCTCCTGAAAGCATGTACAAAGGCTACTAACAAACAGTGGATATTTGTTCTAGGGCAGGTGGTTAGTTACTGGTCTATTCACAAACACTGCTGTTATTTATTACAGTGTTTAACAAGGCAGCAAGCAGTGGATGAGATCGTTAGTGGTAGGAGTCACTAGGCAGATGGGCACTTTGTTGACTGTTTCTCATTGCTTTGGAGTTGCATTTGTCAAGGAAGAGGAACGATAGCAGTGTTACGCTGTACACTACAGCTGAGGGTAAAAGAAGTTAGTAGCTCCCTGTGACATCAGGCAAGTTTCATTTATCAAAATATTCTTTCCATTTAGTTCTCACCTGGGGGCCTCTGTTTAATTTTCTTTTTGTCTTTTTTTGTGTTTGCCTAAATGATTTTTCTTCTGTTCTCTAGCTAATTTTGTTCAGTACAAAAAGCACAGGAAAGCATTACAGTCCAGAAAACTGAGTTCTGTGATCAGACAGACCAGTATCAGCACTAAGCATCATCCTTGCCTGCATACATGGATTTCTTCTCATGGGAACACAGAATGTGGTGGAGATGAGCTGCACTGTACGTGGAGTCAGATTCATGCCCAGGAATCAATATCACAGTGTACAACAGAGGCATCATTTGCACCAGCAGAATAGGCTTAGCTAGTAGGTCTTTGGATTTTCCCGAGCAAGTAAGGTCCTTGTGCCACCAAAGGCTGTGTTTACTGATCCCCAGCTTTTACAAAAGATTTGCTCAGATGTATGACTTTCTTGGATTCACTTTCCTCCAGGGGTAAGTGTCAGTGTCAGGTTGTATTGCCTTCTAGAAGCTGCTGAAAATCTCAACACAATGTTTTTTACTAGTCAGAAAGCAATTGAATATTAGGACTGGGGAAGGCATTACAAAAAAAAAAAAATAATCTTGGAAGGGCAAGTAACCAGAGCCTTAGCAACAGGTTCTGGAGGAACTGGGAGATTGTACATACAAGGGAATCATATATACTTTCTTGGGCACTACTGTCCCCTCCCTGAAATGAGTGACATTCCACAAATGGCACTATGAACATGCCCAAGCCCAGTCCCCAACAGGCTGTAGGCTTGAGTCAGAAGAAGTGGGCTTATGGGAGCTTGTGGCTCTCTTCTGATGGTATAAATTCCCCCCAGTTTGTGTCTTGGTAGGATGCAACTGGCACATGAGCCATGCAGTTATTGTCAAAACACAGCTTGGAGCAGACCAGTGGAATGTCAGTGCAGTCCACTGCACTGGGGGGCTCACAGGGCAGACTGCTGTGTCACTGTTGGTGATGGGATATTAGGGAGTTATATGAACCTTTAGACTTATCTTCTATTCTTTTGTTCCAGGCGCAATAAAAAAAATCCCGTTTGTTTCAGAAGCATGCAGGATCAGTCCCACCATAAAAAAACTGTTCCACAGACTTCTGCTAAAGCTTAACAAATACATTTTTAGTTAGATATAATGCATAAGATTACAAATGGATTAATTTTAACTGACTGTCTGTTTGGGTGCTGTAGTTATTGTGCCTCCTTGTACCACTGCCAAAGATAGTATGCAGGTAGTATTAAATATACAACACAAAATAAAAAGTAAATTTAATATTATGTTTATGCTCTTGTAAACATTATAGCTTACAGTTATGTAATGAGAAAGGGAAGTGCTAGAGCAGGTAGTCTGTTAGGTAAACCAAGTATTTTCTGGGATCTTAGGTGATTCTTTTATTCTTATGCTTTATTTCTGAAGTTGAAAATGAGCATAATATATGTCTTAATCCTGTTGGAAGTACTTGCAAAGCCCTGTAGGATCTTCAGGTGAAAGGTTCACTTGCTATATAAATCATATCATTGCTTTGATCCAGTTCTTATAATTTCCTTCTTTTTGAATTTAATTTTGTTGTTGATTGATCCTAAGGTTATATTCTCATCTCATGTATTTGCAGGTATATAAGGAATTATTGCTGAATTCTGTTATGTTGTATTAAATTTCTCACTAAGGCATCTAGCTCTTATCCTTGAAGTTACTGCTGACTGTTTCATGCAACATATAGCACCAGAGGGTGGCTATACTCCCTTTCTGGTGACTGGATCTCTCTAAATACCCAAGCACTTGTTAGATATCTCACCTATACTGTTTAATATAACAACTGGACTCTCTTTAGCAATGTGTCCCTTTGCTTTCTTTGGGATTATTCCTCCTCAGGAATTCCCAAATCCATTTCCTAGTCAGCAGCATAAACCATCCCTTCTATTTACTACATGTCATTACCAACTGCCACTCCAAAGCTTTACACATCTTTTTTCCACACTTATCTGCATTAAGCTGCCATTTGTCACTTCTTCTGGCTTGGCTTAAATAATGTAAATCCTTCTTATTTGACTGTATGGCTACTTGTTATTTATGGTGCTATGCCATACACTATTATGTGCAGACTAGGGAATCTTCTTTTGTATGCAGTCATGGAGATCATCTTTATAAATAATGGAAAAGCTCACAATTGTGATTATACATCTTCTGTGCAATACTTGTATATCCTTTGTTTCTCTAGCACTGGAAAGACATCTCAAAGACATGCATAAGGGAAGCTGTCTTTTATCTGTGTTCTTTCCATAGAAATTCTTGTTTTCTTAATAAAAAAAACCCAGTGAGCCCTATGCATCTGGGAATTCCTGTCCTCCTGAGAATGTATAATGTGAAGTCCTTGGTGCCTCCCTTTCTCTAATTAGGGATGAGATGACCTGCCTGCTTAAACTTACCATGCTGCATCGTATGCACCTTTTTCACAACTTCACAAAAAGGGAAACTGGGCTTTTAGGAGTATTATTATTAATGGGGGTACTTGTGATATTGCTACTGTAGATATTGCTACTGCTTTTTATCATCACCAGTCCTTGTGGCAGCTGAGGCAGTATAGTCATGTTTTGCTGGAAGGGCAGGATTCTAAGAGGAAACTGAGTGAAGCAAAGTTCTCTTCAGTCTTTCTGCACTGCAGCAGGATATGAGCATTACCCATGTGAAACAGACATATGACTTGCCGCTGTTGGCTCACTCTTCCCCCAGGGTCTGACAGAAACCATGTGTAGGCAGTAAGAATGATGGCAGCTTTGTCATCAATCATGAGAGCAGAGAAATTCCTTTAAGGAGGCTTGCCCTGCTGATGCCACAAATTTATTTGCTGGGTCTTGTGGATCTGTCTGTGGGATCTATACATACCAAGGCATGTTGGAATACAAACAGAGCAACATATGGCACATCACATGCTTGGGAGGCCACTATTGCACCACCTGAGTTTCTTGTATTTACCTTAAAGACTGGAAAATACGATTAAGCTGTGCAGTGTTCTGTGGCTGGGATTATGTTGTGCTTTAACCCCAGTAGGCACCTCAGCCTCACACAGCTGCTTGCTTACTACCTCCCAGCGGCACATGGGTGGAAATTAGAAGGTTAAAAGCGAAAAATTGTGGCTTGAGATAAAGACATTTACTAGAAAGAACAAAAGCTGCATATACAAACAAAGCAAAATAAAAAATTTGTTTACTACTTCCCAACAGTAGGCAGGTGTTCAGCCATCTCGAGGAAAGCTGGGGTCCATCACACATAAGAGTTGCTTGGGAAGACAAAGACATTAACTCTGAACATCCCCTCCTTCCTCCTCCTTCCCACAGCTATTACCGATAGGCACAACATCATATGGTCTGAGGGTATCCCTTCAACCTCTTAGCATCAGCTCTCCCAGCAGTTTCCCCTTCCCACTTTCTTGTGCACCTCCAGTGTACTTGCTGACAATGCAGTGTTAGAAGCAGAAAAAACCTTGCCACTGTGTAAAGCACTATTGAGCAATAGCTAAAACATCCCTGTGTTATCAACACTGTTTTCATCACAAATCTAAAACATGGCAACATTGGAAGAAAACTAACTATTCCAGCCAAAACCAGTACACGCTCTAGTGGATGCGTAGGGCAGGGAAGGATGTTGGCTATTTTGTACCAGGGAAGAGGTTTTGCCATGTTTAATTTACTAGATCGATACTCTCCATCTAGCCCCTTTTGAAAAGGTTAGACTCTGTAGAAAAAAGGAAAAGGGGGAAGCTGTGCTCTGAAAGGTCACAAAAGTAAGGCAAAATATCTTTGGCTTTGAAAGGTAAAGATCTGATGCCAAGGAAATCGAGAGCTCCTGAAATTCATGGCAAAAAATGTAATTGCTCCTTAGCACAGAAAAATAAGTTCTTAAGGGAATGAGAGAAATAGAGCAAATTTTTGCAGTAGTACTTTAGAGGCTTAAGTAAGGCATCTGCTGGCAGTACCAGTAGGTGTATGCTTACACATCTGCAGATCCACTGCAGGGAAGACAAGATTTGCCAGCTGATCCTATGTTGTTCGTGCTGAGATTGTTGAATGCTGGCATTTTGTTTAGTTGTGTTGTTTTGATTTTTTTTTTTTCCTAAATGTGACCGAGACATTTACATTAAAATAACATCCACTCATAGAATTCTGGTTTTGTCTCGTTCTGACTTAGTCTGTGTATCTAGACCTCCTGGACTTCATTTTGACAAAATCAGTTAATCATCTCATAATCTGTAAGATCCTTTAAAATGCTTAACAGACTGTTTCTACATACTTAGCATACTACAGAAAGGCTTCTAGGTTTACATTCATCATGGAAAAGTATGTATGTGCGTAGACATTTGGGATGTCATAGATTTCCTTGAACTGTAGTATTTTCTGGCTAGCTACAGCAAAAAATGCATGCCTGCCACCATTATTTACAGCTGTAACAGTGAGAAATTATAAAACCCACTCTTCATTAACCTCCACTAAGGCTGTTCCTGCAGCCCGTGATTGCTATTACATTGATGGAGTGTTAATACAGCTCAATAGCCCCGACTGGCTTGTCTCACCTGTGACTGCACTGCAGCTCCTCCCTACCAACACTACCCAGCACACATCCAGCAGAAGCTGTTCAAATGATTGATGAGAAAAACAGCTCATAAAGGCAAGCACAGTGCCCAAAGCAACAGCTGTCTGCCTCTGTCCCTGCAGTAATTAGATAAACGAACCCCAAACAGAATCTTACAAGCAAGAGTAGAAGGAAGTCATAATATTACAGTGTCAATCTCCAATTGCTTGCGGTGCCTTGTTCCAGCCTCTGTTTGCAGGTTTTTTTTTGTTTTGATGCAGATTTGACACAGCTTACCTCTCCCACCTTTCACAATCTTTTCACTGCCGGTCTTCCAGACGGACCCCTGTGGGCACAGGAGACATAGGAGTGTCAGTGGCTGGGGCTGGACTCCTGTTTTCTTTTTGTCCTACGGCACCAGATCTACTTTGCAGAATGTGCTGAACCTTTGTCCTTCTCCACAGAACAAGAACATAACAAAAGGTCCATGGTTGGTCACAAATTGAGTTTAGCTGGGGAAAAATCCTGCAATTAGCAAATAACCTCGTCAAGTAGTTGACGTGTTTGGATGCACTAGATAAAAAAAGAAAATGCAAAGGAATATGGTTCAGGTAGCTGAAATTAGAAAAAGAACTGATTAAAAACTCTGGGCTAATTTGTAAAGTGCAGAAGCATAGTTGATATTACAGCAATTTCCCTATATCTTCCATTGATTCTATGAACGGTACCTATGAAGGAACTCTTCTGTTCCAACAATTATGATTTCAAGAGAAGTTTATGAAAAATGTATACATATACTTTTTTATACAGTCAGAAAATATTTATGCATTTTAGAAGTAGTGTATGTAATTTAAATACACATACTTATATGTAAAATAAATACACTTACAAAGAAACCTTGTTGAAGAAACCTAAACAGTGCAGTTCTGATTGTGCTTCGACTTGTGGCATTGCACATTCGGAGTAATATTGTGAAATTCAATGACTGTATAACTCATTAAAGAACAGAACAAATCTTTGTAGTCAGAAACTGAAATTCAGCGAAGTAATTGGGGCTGTGTTGGACTGAATAGTGGTCAGATGCAATCCTGTGATCTCACAGGAGAAAACACACTAAAAATGCTTCCAACATGAGCAGAATTAAAAGGTGAAATTATATCCTAGAATATATGCATATATTTTGCATATATATATAATGATACAGAGTGAGCGACCCTTCCTTTTATAATCTCTCCAGTTTTACAATAGGATAATTCTTACTGAATTCAGCCAGGTTTGCAGAAGTGTAAAACTAGATCAAAATTAGTCCCTGGTCGATTGTTTTAACAATAGCTCATCTCTTGGGGTACTGCTTTCATGTTTTCTCATAGAAACAGTCAGAGGTTCATGTAAGGCTGGGTGCTGCCAAGACCTGATCACTCGGATTCAAATAAAAATTTCTGGCAAACTCAGTGGTCCCATTAATCACAAGTGGTATCTCTTAAACCCTTCAATTACAAGAGATTAGTGGGAAACCATAGCATTGGACTAAAGGAGTAATGACACAAAAGAACTGGAGCAGAAAACCTTTTTTCTTCTTTTTAAGAAGTTCAATTTACAGTTTATTTAAATATAGATTGCAAGCATAAAGTATTAGAGTTCTTAAACTTCACTGTTCAGTTAGTTTCAAATTAACCATGCTGTATTTCTCCCTTCCCCAGAGCAGCACTGTGATCTTCAGCTTGTTTGTTCCTTAAATTGAACTGAAGTCTTTTAAGTCCATTAAGTCCCTGGGCTATCCCCATAGCTGTCTGAGTTATATTTGCCCATCCTTGTGCTGCCTTCCCCATGGCATGGACTGCAGGGGGACAGCGTGGACTCTGAGCCTCACACCACTATCCCCAGCTATAAATAGCATGAAGGACTGTGAAACAGCAGAGCAGGAGGCCATGGTCTCATGTCATTTCTACTGTTGTAGCTTAGTTGATTTACTCTTGTCATAACCACTGTTGGGAAATACTATGGATGAGTCCTTGGGTTTAGGTTACATGCATAGTAATGTTTAGTAATGGAGCGCCTACCTAATGGCAACTACCAGTCCTTTGAGCCTTCCCTATCTTAGTCTGATTCCCAAACTACAACCCTGCCTGTCTCCTCAGAAGATACATCTAGCTCAGGTATTTTAAAGTCTATTTTAGTCTGCCTAGCTTGTTGTGCCACAGTTATGAATGTAGTTCTGAATCCCAATAGCTGTTTCTCAGCTGAAGCATGCCTCTAGGTTGCCTGCTTATTGGGTTTTTGCTATCGTCACAGCTCCCATGGAATAAAGTAGACGTGTATTTTGCACAGCCAGGATCTAATTGTCTTCTCCATTAATGAATGTGATGTAAATCAGGAGTAATTTGAAAGACTTGCACTAGTGTGAAACTGACCTGGAAAAATACTCTAGGGTCTACAAATTAACAGATGAGTTTAACTAATCTCTTGCTCCTACTACTTGTCTTCAGCATCCACCACACTCATACGCCCATCTTTTTTATTTCTTTTTACTAGCAGATGATTTTTGCTGAAGCCTGTCAGGCAGATTTGTGCATGCTACTGAATTTGAGCCAGGGACTGTTCTTTCCAGGAAAAGAATTTTTTATTATGTTTACTGAAAAAAATAACAAAAAGAATAACCTACATAGGCACCTACATTTCAGGTGATCATTTAAGATGCCTGTGGTGGTATAGATATAGCAAGAACCGTTTATGGAGTGCAACTTATCTTATCTAGTCAAAGTTTACAAAACAGACCACGTGAATTAAGTGCTAGAAGTATCTGTTTCTGTTGCCTACAGAGAGGCCAGACAACTGACTCGGATATAATTCCTTCAGGCTGGTCTAAATGGAGATGAGAGGAATTATCTGTAGTAAGCTGTGCCAAAGTGCACAGACATCTTCACACCAACTGCAAACAAACTAGCTTCAAACTAAGAAGCAGTCCAGGATACTCACATGTACATAATAGTCCTCTGCCTTAACACAAGTGAGCATGTTTTTTACCAACTTAAATGATTCTGTGGTTCTACATGAATGTGGGACATGCTTTAGTGGTGGTCTTGGTAGTGTTAGGTTAATGGTTGGACTCGATGGTCTTATGGGTCTTTTCCTACCTAATTATTTCGATGAACTATTCCCAAACCAAAAATACCCAATGCACAGGAAATACAAGTGTTCATGGCAATGTTTTGGCATTTTTTTTTCTTGAGAGATCTATATTTGCTGGAGTTGAGGAGCCAGATGGTCAGAAAACATATGCTATTAGACAACTTCTGAGACTTATGAGTGGAGTTGTTTTTTTATTGAGGTTCATTCAGTTTATCATCTGAGGGTAGCAAGTTTTTACAGTATCAGTTAAATTGGACTTCTACTCCAGGGAAAGAGAAACACGGTGTCTCAACTTCTATCACTATAGCTATTGGAGTTAGGAGGGTTCACACTATTACTTCAGCAAGAATTGACAGGCATTAATCTGATTTTGTGTGGACAGATTTAAATCAGGACCCAAGACACTGTAACAAAAGTGGTGTAAGTGAAGTTAAAAGTGAATACCCATACATTTTCAGGCCAGAATGAACTCAGACTGCCTGCATATGAAGAGTTGTTAAATTTCATGTACTGTCTACTTCCAAAATCGAGAGACTTAGCCATTAGCCATTCTGTTATTTCTCCTTCAAACACAAGGATTAAGGATTTGGCAGGCATGGATTCAGAGCAGTGAAAAATACACAGAACTTATAGGGAGATATTTTTCTGAAGCAGAGTAAGTAATTTGTTTAAAGTAGTTGAAGAATAGCATTTATTTTGGTTTCCAGCATATCAGTCTAGTGCTCTTGATATTGGCATCTGTTTGAAAAGGTGTGACACAGTGGAAAAAGCCAAAGGCATCTGCAGTTGAAAAGAGGAAAACAAATCAAGATTGATATTGCTTTTTGTTCTCTTACTCTTCTGGGATTCACAGTGTTGTACACCCATCCTTCCCTTCTAACTTGACCAGTGACTTCTTTCTGAGCTGCCAGATGTTGGAGCTGGAATAAACATTTAAGTCTTGCTTAGTTTATGTGAACTGACCAGGGGTGTTGGCTGCCTTTGTCCTCAGTAGATATCAGCTCTTCTTAGGGCTGGGTTTAAAAGAATGCCTTTGGCAAAGTATTGGAAGTGACTTTTTTTCAGTTAGAGGTTAGGTTTCATAAGCAGTTCAACTGTGCAGTTGAGAAAACAGCACATTCACATCCAAACAATATTTTTCCTCTTTCCCTCTGCTAAATGTGTAAAACTGAAAAGTGCACAGATTTCTGACCTTTTCATCATCTAACATGAACTTGTTTTCCTGGGTTAAAATATGTGTTGTGAAATTATCACTTTCACTCACAAACATATAGAGAAGACATCACAATAGTACTGAATAATCCCACTTAATTTCTGATGTAATTTTGTTGTCTTCAAGGAAATTGTGTCAAAATTAATTTGCTCAGATTTTAATTCTCAAAACAGCTGGTTTGTTTCCATGTGGGATGAGTTTAAGCCAGCATGAAATAAGATCTGCATATAAAGAGCACCCGTCTCACTGAGCCCAACAGGAACTGCAGCTTTGTCTAACTTTTAGGGTTATAACCTCCTCCCACGGTACATCTGCCATTGCAACAGAAGATGTGCTTCCACTCTGTGCTAAGGTGACCCTTTGACCATGGGTGGGTTTGCTACAAGTCGCATAGAGTTTAGGAGCATTAAGATAAAAGTTCTGTCTGGTTTGTGTGAAAGTCAGTCTGCTCTAGGACAAAGTGTGTGCAGGTGTGGCTAGAGGCAAATGCTGGCAGAGAGAAGATGTTTGCCCTGTAAGGATCAGGGACTTAAATGTCTGCATGTGGTGAATTTATGGAGAGAACTGAAGTCAGACCAGTTGTCGTCATCTTCACCTACTTCTGAATTGCTTACCAACTGGGCTAAGGATGCAGTATAACCTCATTAAATCCATGAAGATGTATTTTTGTCTTGGGAATAATGTCTTATTATGTAGCCATTTAATGAGTTGTGAGCTAATAGGTTTTAACAAATCCTTTATCGCTTAGTACATTTCACTCCTTTGACGATAATTTCAAAATCTGACAATTAAAACAGGGCTCTTTTCACAACTCTTTGATGATGACACCTAGAACTGAGCACTTAATCTTTTTGCATATGGATTAGAATCAGAAAGGTGTAAATTACAGATCTGGTTTTTATGTGCTTTTATTGATCAGACTGCTTCATAGGAACTGCAACAGTACTGGTAGCGCAGCAGTCTAGATTACCTTTCAGCTTTCTTAATTGGGCCACTGGGGTACAGTTAATTTTCAATTTATATTACGTGTAAGACAAAGTGATATAATACCTCATTATTGTGCTTGAGTAACATCAACACTAAAACTCCATGATGTACCTTGTAATTCTAAATACACAGTTTGCTTGTTGAAGTAGATGTACTTGAGTACTGGCTTTATTTCCTGTCCATTTTAGGCCAAATTCTGCCTATAACAATTCCTGCGTCTTCACTGACTTACACTGAGACACTAGCTACAGCAAGCAAGCATGATTTGGTAATTGAAAGTTCATTCAACACACCAGTCTAAAGCATCCAATAGGCTAATTAAATGAGGTTATCTTTTTGTGTGTTTACTGACAGGTCAAAGTCATGGTGCGCATTTCTTCCAACCTTGCCAGAGACACGTCTGAGTCCAGTTCTTTCTTAAAAGTTGACCCCCGTAAGAAGCAAATCACGCTGTATGACCCATTGACCTGTGGAGGTCAGAATGCCTTCCAGAAAAGGGGCAACCAGGTTCCACCCAAGATGTTTGCTTTCGATGCAGTTTTCCCCCAAGATGCATCACAGGTAGGCAACATATGATCAGAATATCTAAATACCACCATGCACTAGAGCTAAACCTTCAGTGAAGTTATACCAGAGCTAGATTTGGTCTACCGGTGTCATCAATCGTGAAATCAGTTTACTAAATTGTATTCTGATAATTGTGTTCTTTCTTTAGTCTTTTCTGTATAATATTTGTTCCTAAACTTATACATGCATTAAATACACTAAATGGTGCCTAGCAGGCAAATTTTCAATATCAACAAGTTATTGTATGTTATGAAATCTTATTTGGTGTATGCAGGGTTCTGACCAGACCTGCAGTCCTCTAATGTACTCCTCTATTCATTAAGAGGTTAAGGATTACTTATAGATTTCAATTTCATGAACTATGTTACCCCAATGTCACGAGGAGGACAGTAGCAGAGTAAAGTACCATTGCAAAGTATAGTTAGTAAACAGTATGGTAAGGCTGTTTCTGCCCTCATAAACTAAACAGAGCTAGAACACAGGGCCAGCTAAAATACTGCCATATCATCATGTCATTAGGTCAATCTGTGGCCCAGCTCTAGTCCAGGCAGCTAGCATCTCCCAGAAGAATGCCTGGGTGCAGTTCAAGGGCTGACCTGTGAATATTTCCTTTCTTGATCCATTTTATTTACTGTTATTTAGATAGTATAGAAATATCCATGGAGTAGGTGAATTTACATGATTTATTATCAAATGCAAAGTGCTTCACATATAAACCTAGAATGTGAATTCTGACTTAGTGTCACCCACTATTGATAGGCAGTTGCTACAGAAGCACTGTAAACCATTCACTCTTCTTGAACCTTTGGTCTAAAAGTGCTCAGGGTAAATATGTTGTACTTGAAAAACTGCTACAGTCTTCACAATGAAACCTACTGCTTGTAAAAGCTAAGGTGAAAATTTAGAAGTACAGAATAGAGAAATTTAGAATAGAGAGAAATTTAGAAATGTCACCTAGCTAATACCAAAGAGGCTTTTTGTTCCTCTTGCATTCCTTACCCACCTGCTAGTGGAATTGAACTCTGTCCATAACTGGGCAAATAATAAAGACTGTGAAAATTCCTCAGTATTTGATTGGTTTTTTAAGGAAAAATATATTTTTAAAGTCCACTATATAGGCAGTTCTAACAAACTAACCCTTACATCCCCTTACGCTATGTGCATTTTTTTAACCCTTCAAAGGATGTTGGTGCCTCAACAAATGAAACTTATTTGACACAGAGTGAAAGCCCTGCTTCATGTGCTTACACAAAAAATATCATTCCCAACAACAGCATAGGTCACATGAATGGACAACCAGGATTAGATTTTTTTGATACTTCAACATGCTATCTGGAGCACTGATGACCATTTTCCAGTTAAAATATTTGATTGATTTTCCTTATTCTTATTATCATTGTTAATGGTTTGGTTTTCTGTCTTTTGCTTTTTCTTCTTTTTTCTTCTTCTCTTTTTTTTTTTTTCTTTAATAATACCTATGGCAGGCTGAAGTATGTGCTGGGACTGTGGCTGAGGTGATCCAGTCTGTGGTGAATGGGGCAGATGGCTGCGTGTTCTGCTTTGGCCATGCCAAGCTTGGTTGGTATTGTTAAATTTCCCTACTCGAGCAGCACAGTGAATGTTTTTAACCCAAGATTGCTGGTACATTAAATTATGGAAAATAAATTTTCATTTGTCTGTGCATAGTAATTATATTTTAAAGTTGTACACTGTGCATGACCTTGTACTATACCTTCACCTCTTGCTTACACATCTATTCACTTTGCAGATTGTGTAAATGTTGGACAGCTTACTTTTTGAAACTGAAGTTATCTTTGGGTTATTGTTTCATTCCATCCTCTGGGTACTATAGCGATTTTTAGCACTGTCTTAAATTGTTACTGAATGATCCAATGGTGACTTGTTAATGAATGACGCAACAGTGATCTACAGTTTTGCAAATGTGCTTGGTACTGGAAACTGCTTGCTAAAATACCACTTTTATCAAGCTATGTAAAGGCTCTGAGTAACCACTCGAGTACTTGATGTTTGTGACGACACTAATCAAGTGCTGTGACTGGGCACTCAAATAGTTTGATTTTTATTCTGTTCCCTGATTAGACAATGTCATTATACACTTCCTATTCTGTCTCCAACAAATCCTATTCTAATGATTAACTGGATGCTACAAATGGATCAAAGCTTGCTTTTTGCAAATGCATCATCATAATTTCAGGTATTCCTGGGAAAGAGGTAAAAAGGAGAATTGTCATCATTACCACGCTATTCTTTTGAAATTACTGGACTTCAAGATTAATCATATATTGTGTTCATGCTTATCTAAAAGTATTTTGAAAATGTCGGTTAATGAAGAGGTTTATTGTATGTATGCAATGATCTCCATTCTTTGCTGTCTCAAAGAAACACAGACACACACACACAACTTAGAAGGATAAATCAGTTTTTCAAGTGATGAAGAAGATCAAATGCTTATCCCAAATTATAGGCAATAAAAACTGGAGAGCACCAAATGCTGCAGTGCCACCAGTTCTGGTACAATGAATTAATCAGGACCATTGGTCCAGCTTACCACAAGGCCTCTCCAGGCCATGCTGGGAGTAATACTAGGATGAGCACTTGGCTCATCCGTCAGTGACCTGCCAAACACTAGATGGCAAATGAGATGGAAAAGAAAGCCACCAGATAACAATGTCTGAGGAGTGATATGCATCCTTCAGGGAGGTGGCATAGCTAGGACTTTGCTGGAGCATGAATTGATTCCCTGCATTTGCTTCATTTACTGCACCACCACCATTGCACTGAGTGTGGTCATATCCAGACCTTGCTGCAGACATGTACACAGAAACATTATCTTCACTGATCTTTTCCTATATATAGATTCAACATAAGAATTGAACCAAGATAAGGAAGCCACAAGTATTTGCCTGAAAAGATGTATACCTTGATCTAGGACCTTTAGAAAACTTATTGAAGAACATTACATGTAGTGACAACTAAAGCGGTACAATACATACTCTGTGACTGTCCTTAATCAGCAAACTTTTACACCAGAGGCAAACCAGAGTTATAATTGCAGAGTCAAAGAATATCAAGCCAGGGGAAGGCTTTGACACTTACAAAGTATTTCTTGTTTTGTTTTGGACCCACTAATGCACTAAATAACCACTTGTGTCTGTCTGTTTGGGGGGTTTGGTTTGTTTTTTTTTTTTCTATATGAAGTTACATTGCTATGATCCTGGCACAATATTTATGTCAATCCCAACCCCAGCATATGAAGCATAGTGAAGTGCTTTGAAGTAAAATGGTAATTGAAGAATAGCACACTGACAGTATCTAAAGCAGAGATTTTTATAGACTGTAGCACTCCTGCTCAGCTGAATTCCCCCCACTATTCACCCACATCATAGGCTGCAGTGTTGTGTGGTAGGGACCTGCAGCACCCTGCCTGGGGAATGGGGAATATCAGGGAATGAATTTTTAAAGTAGTTCAAGATTTTATCTGTCTTTTTTAAATGCTCTCTATTTTCCATGTACTCTTTGTCTGCCTGTCTGTATTGTAGAGAAGAATTTGTTTCCATGAGGTGAACTGCTCTTGGCAGAAGGCTGTGAATGTCTTGGAAGTGATGTTATCTTTTCTCTGTCCCACCATTCCTGACAGGGAAGTCATACACCATGATCGGGAAGGATGATTCCATGCAAAACCTTGGCATAATCCCTTGTGCCATCTCTTGGCTCTTCAAGTTGATTAATGAACGCAAAGAGAAGACAGGAGCCCGCTTTTCAGTCCGAATTTCTGCAGTGGAAGTATGGGGGAAAGAAGAAAATCTGAGAGATCTGTTGTCAGAAGTGGCTACAGGCAGCCTGCAAGATGGCCAGTCTCCAGGTGTCTACCTTTGTGAGGACCCAATTTGTGGCATGCAGGTGAATCCAAGTTACCTTTAACACTGAAACAAGAAATGTGTTCCTTTTGCTTTTCCTTGTCCCTTGCCCTCTCCTCTCCCCTTTCTCTTTTCCTTTTCTTTTTCTTATTTTTTTTAAGCTATTGGGATGGTTCAAATTCAAGAACTACCCAGCGCATAAAGTTTATAGACTTGAAAGTGTTTACTTTAAAACATGCAAGAACTTTATGACCTGCAGCTGCAGGGCCATCTGCTCTCCTGGCCTAAATATTTGTACCACTAGTATAACTGATGTTGAACAGGGGCTTGTGTTTGCAATTAAATGTGAAAACATTCAGTGGAAACAAAAATTCACCTCATTTAAAAAAAAAAAAAAGAAAAAGAAAGTGTGATCTCTCTTTTGTAAAACAACAAGCTAAAATATTTACAGTACTGTGCAAATAGCTGGAGGCCATTAATATGGCTGTTTATCTTTTTATAAACTACATTATTTATAGAACTTGCATTAGCAACGTTGTAGGAAGCATTAATCGCTACTTATTAATTGCTGCCAAGAAATAAATTCCTGAGCTGGGCAAGCCAAGAATAACTCAAACTCTTTTCAGGTCTGGAGGTTTAGCAGAAATAAGTAACTCATGCCCATCTATTTCCTTTATAACCACTAGAAAGTCCCAACAGCCCTAATATTTTTTTCCCTCTTGATTTGAGGAGAAAGAAAACCTTTTGTTTTATCCCCCGTCTTTGAGGGAGTGAATCTGTTTTTTTATATGAGTAGATGAAAAGGGAGAAAACCAGCATGATAGAGCTTGAATACATTCTTTCAACCTTAAAGGCAAAGGCTACTTCCATCCAGAACCTGCAGAGCACTGCCCATCCAAGAATAGGGAATGGAGGGAGTAGGGAACAGGCAACTACAAGGTCATGTACCCTCTTTCCAGATACAAGCATCTAGAAATTGTGATTCTTACCCATGAAACTCATGAAATGTGAGATTTTAAACACAAATTAATGAATTCTGTGTTTATGTCCTCGTGGTTTAAGACTTTTGACATACACAGATCATACTTTCAATTCTTTCTGTCTCTGCCTGAGTACTACATAGTTGCATCTTGATTTTAAATAGCAATTAAGGTTCTCGTTCTCACTTGACTCCTGACTTTAGTGCTTTATGAAATACTTACAGTATCACAAGAGATCTTACCCCTTGGTCGTGGATGCAGTCCAGCGAGTATAAGATGGGAAACTTGAGTCTCCACAGTTCCCTTTAGCAAGAATGATGCGCCAGTTAAGATCTGAAGTAGCTTTATATGCATCTTATAAATGCTACCTGACTGTGTGACAGCTAGCTCCTTCTTAAAACACAATTCCTTACTAAAGTATTTAAGCACGATAGCAATAATATCCTGTTGTTGCTGCTTATTTTCAAATAGAGACAGAAGAGCCATAAACAAAATGAATTATTTTAGATCAGTGGGGAAAAGGTAGCTCCATGAAACATTTATGTATCTCTGCAATGAATTAAACTGTGAGAAGAAGAGACTTATCATTTGTGTTTACACGATGCAGCAACGTTCTGGAGTTGCGTGTCCTACACCTGATTTCTCAAAATCTTCAGATGAAGGGAGGATGTCATTTTATAGTCATATAGCTATACAAAATCAGCAGTGTGTGTAGCAAATGAGTAATCACTGTATGCCATATTGTCTGTCATTGGGCCTTTCCAAGTATGCACATTTTCTTGTTGCTTACATTAGTGAGATCAGCCCACAGACTGTCCTTCTTTCTGCTTGTTTTGTTAACTCTTTCCTTCCCCATTCCTAAAGCCTTCAGCTGTGCCACCCCATTCCACGCACAGCCTTGGCTTTATCGCTCTGCAGACTGTATCTCACAAAGAAGAGACAGGAACAGAGTCTTCTTTGGGAGAATTATTAGCTGTGCTACATAGCAAGGGAACAACCCCAGACCCTGAATATTGGAGTTCCTCACTCATTGTGGAGGATTAATATCTGCCTTTCTATGCTGTCTATCAATTTGGAGAGATAAGAGCAAGCTGGTGACTGGGATTGGGATCCAGCAAATATGAATGAATGTTCATTACCTGCCTTCTTCCCATTAATGGATTGCTCTGACCTAAGAGCTAGTGCATAAGTTTGTGGAATGAAGGGGCAAGAAAATGACTTCTCTTCCCACAAGGCATGGGGCTGGACACAAGCTTCACTCCTGCTGTTTCCAAATTTTTTCTGTGGACTGCTCCCTTCTAACACTTTCTGAAGTTACATGTAGACCTGCCCCTGCCCATCTCCTCCAACTATTGAGTTTGGGATTGATATGGTTTCTACAGTTATTTTTCTTCACTTCTAACTGTTCGAAGGAGTGATTGCCAGAGCCAGTAGTGCAGGAGTGAAAAAGGCAGTAAAAATAATGAAAATAGTGAATAATTAATAAGCATAAATAGCTTAAAATTCTGGGAAAGTGAAGGAACAAATTTATGCATTTCTTCAGCCCATGGGACAGTTTCCATTTGCTGGGGTGTATTTGTAGCAACTGCCACCAAGATACCCCAAGTAAGAACCCTCAAAAGCCTGGATTCAGTCAGGAGCCTGGACTCCTGGAGGATGTATTGTTGTCACTGCCAGTGTCAGGAGGGTCTCATTCCATCAGGCACCACCTCCTTTTTGATGCCATCAGAAGTCAGAGTATTCACGAAGTATGTTGACTGTGGGGAGTTGTCTGGAAGTGTGACTTGTGTGGGAACTTCGAGGTCATTTTTCCCTTGTGTTAACCTGCAGCTTCAGAATCAGAGCGAGCTTCGTGCCCCTACAGCAGAGAAGGCTGCCTTCTTCCTTGATGCTGCCATTGCCTCGCGCCACAGCAGCCAGCGGGACTGTGATGAGGAGGATCACCGCAACTCCCACATGCTCTTCACTCTGCATATCTACCAGTACCGCATGGAAAAGAGCGGCAAAGGCGGAAGTAAGCTGGCCCCTCACTCCCTTTGGCTTCCTACCTGCCCAGCTTGAGGCAGTCTCGAAACAGGCTTTTAAACAATATTCTATAGTGGTGAAAATTATCAGAGTTCTCCATTCAGAATGAGACAAGGCCAGTCATAACAACAGACTGTCCACTTGCCGAGTAACGACCCGCTGAAGGCCATTAAAGGCCACTTTATTATAAATATTATTTTATCTTTATTTACATTTATTTACAATATTTATTAACATTATATTTATTTTATATAATAAAATAATATAAACAAATAAAATTTAAAATAAATACAATAAATATATGTTTATTTATATTATATAGTAGTATAAAAATTATAAATACCGCTAATTGTCAATTTAGTTGCTCAGCACTAGGTAGGTTGGTCCTCAGCACTGTGCGGGCCTCTGTCTAAACAAAAAGGTACTTTTCACATTGACTTTTGGTACTAACTTTACTGAGAGTGTAGAAATAATGGATTAAAACATTGTGGTGATGAGAATTTCCAACCATTTAAGGTTGGATGTTCCCCTTAAGCACCTAAATAGGGCAGTGTGTGTAAAAGCTGATTTTGGCGATGAGTAAACTATAGGTTTTCTGGGAGATACGTGATGTTTTAGCTGCAGGCCTAACTTCATAGGCACAAAGCACTCTCCTGGTCCTTGGTAAACAGCCTGAGTTTTTCAGATTGCCTTGCTTCCTTTCTTTGCCATAGATATGCTCACTGACTTGTGCCTCTACATTCATCTCCAACTTGTAAATAAGGAAAAGATGCTTCCATGTCTGCTTATATTTTTTTATAATTTTCAAAGGTTTCATTTGTCTTGGTCCATTTATATTTTTTATTATATTTATGTTTCAAGTCTCACAAATTGTTTATAAATAATTTCCAGTGTTAGAAAGGTTTATATGATATAAGAAGTACCCCCACTGGTAAAGAAGACTTTCACGTTTAAATACTTTTTTAAAAAATAGTCATCTTTTACAGGGAAAAATATTTGTTTGAAAGATACCAGAGACATCTGCTTCTTTAAATTTGTGGCTTTAAGCAATTCTGCAGAAACAGCATATGTTTCAGCTCCTGGCTTTGCATTGGTTATTTGTAATAAGGAATAGATTGCAAGCTATGATGTGTAGTGAGTGAACACCACTGCAGTATTGATGTCTAGTGTTTGAGCACAGAAAATTTACATTAACTGTGCTTGTAAGAGAAAAAACCAGAAAGTTGGTCTAAATGGAAAGGCAGTCTGCATGTGTTTAAGGAATAAACCTTGTGGAATTGACAGGCAGAAATCTCGATTAACTAAGGGTTTATTAATTAACCACCCTGTGGTGGAAAGAAAGACTGTGAATGCTCAAAATGGTTCCTAGGAATAAAGGTGGCTATTTTTGAGGGAATTATCACAATTATTTAATGTTCTATTCTTTTTACTGCATGCAAATACATGTGCACTCTGTCCATATCTATCAGCTTCAAATACAATTAATAAAAGGGAAAAATATTTTCTTGTGGCTATAATGACTCATTTTCAAAAAAGAAGGCACGATCCTCTTGGATTATAATACGGCATACCTTGTCACTGCCTTTAGTTATATCTTTACCTTGTGGCCGTACAACCTCCTGTTGTCAAATTCCCATATCTGAGTGGCCTCACAAGCCAAGCAGGGTCAGATCTCTCTGATAATTGAATGAGGGGGGAATTCCAGTTGCTCAGAAAGGGTGCCTAGTGATTATCAATGTCTCCTGCTGTAATGAAGGAGTTTTCAAAAAAAAAAAAAAACTTTGAAGATAATAAAGATATATAGATTCTAGTAGCAGGATTAAACAAGGATAGGGGGAAAAAAATTAAAAAGAAACCCATCTTTGAAAGAATAAGTGGTTAAAGGGCTGGCTAACATATGATTTTGGTAAAAAATTACTGTTAGAATAATGCATTGGTACTGTACTTCCTTTCTTGTGAGATTCATTACCATGAATGTCACAAAGCCGACTTCACACCACTGAAATAAATGGCATCGTGACAGAACTGGCATAGTCATTTTTCAGCTGTCGGTTATGCAGAGTCTCTGTGGCCATAGACAAAAACAAGTGTTAGGATGTTCCACTTCTTTTCTCTGTAGTTGCCTGGCACATTAGAGGAGAACTTGCTTAACAAGTAACATTGTTTTCATTTCAAGCAAGTGGATCTGCCCTTCTAAAAATGTCTTACTTTCACTTGTAGATTAAATAAGAAGGAATGATCTGGTAATTCCTCTTATTCTAGGTTTCCTCAGCCTGTGTAATATGAATATGTGTGGAGACAATATGACTGAAATTTTGAAGGGTAGTGATTTCTTTCATTTTCTTTTCATTCCCCAATATCTGGCAATCTTAGCAACAGAAATATTTATTATATATGTGTATAACAAATAACAGTAAAGTTACCTGCAGAATCTTTCAGTAGCAATGAAGCCCATTTGTAAGGAAATCATTGGGGGATACCCAAAAAAAGGTAATTCCAGCCTTCTGAGGGTAGCAGTCTTAGAAGACTAGGGGACCCTTAAGTCTAAGAGTTTTAATGATTCCTAAAGGGAAGGTGGAAGCAATCTGTGAGCAATTCAGAGGAGGCAAAGGTGTAACCTGTATCATTCCCTAGGGAAGCCTGACGTTCTGCAGCTAATGCAAGAGTCCATAGGACATGTGGATAATTCTCCATGAGCGGTATCCCACCCCTTCCCACCAGAGAACAGAGTTGAAACTTCCATGGACATGTTTAATGGGTTGTCCTATAGTCTGTGGACTGTTACATCTAGCCACCAACATTACTTTTAATCAGGCATACCTTCTTCACTTCTGTTTTGTGATGCTTAGCGTGACTTAACCCATGTCATATTATAATTTAATAAAGGAAAGTCCTGTGTTGCCTAGTACTTTTTCTAGCTGAAGAAATAGCAGGACTTACAAGACGTAGAAGTTACTGTATTTTAACAGTTGTTGACAGAGATTATGGCTGCATTTTTGGAATATTATTCACAAATCTAACTGGATACATTGCTTTCACAGAAAAGGTCTTACCTCTTATTTCTTCTCCTTTTCTCTTTCTTCTTTCTTTTTTTCCTTTCTGCTTCTTTTTTGTTTATTCTCTTCTTTCTCTTTGTTCATGTTTCTTTTCTTCTTTTATCATAAAAATCTACTCGTATTCTTATTGTTGTTCATTTAATTTATAATCTACAACTAAAAGAGAATTATAGAATTCTATACAACACATTCTACAGAAAGGCTTTATATTATTTTAGAAAGTTTTATGTCATACAAGACACCAGGGAGTAGGACTCATTAGTGAGCAGGACTCAGCAGTGAGTCTTGCATTTTTCACTGCATTCATAACAAAATATCTCTTTCCTTATTTTTTCCAGTGTAGGTTAACATGTTTTATGTTACTGCTAATAAGTCATCAAATAGTGCTTTTAACTTATGAGTTAAAATCCTAGAAATAAAGCTGGCTTTTCCTATGGCTTTCTTGGAAATAGAGAGAGTGACCAAAGATCAAAAGCAAGAAAAAAATTGTCTTGAGCTAGTAGAGAATTAGAAGCACTTCTGTTAAATCTGCATGGTTCCCATCTTAGTTTCATAAGGAACTATAGGCTTTTAAAAAGAGCAGATGTCTGTTAATCTTAGTGTTTCAACAGGAGCATCTTTTCACTTTAAATGTAGTGTGTTATTACAGAGTAAACAAGAGAAAAACATAGCAATCCACTGTCATTATTACAGAAACTATTTTCAGAACAGAGCAGCTTGTCCACAATCAACTACGTATGGCATGGCTAAATGTGTCTTAGCCCAATTGATAATGTAAATATATAGAGACTTAAAACAAAGTCAAATGTCCCAGTTGCCACATATTTTTTTTTCTGAAGATCTGGTATGCAAGATGGGAAAGATAACAGAAGCTAAAACAGGATCACTGCTCATTTAGCAGCAATGTATTAAGAAAAAAAGAACAAAAAAGCAGAGTGGTGACTCCCACAGAGTTAAACCTGCAGGAGCAGGTGAGTACTGAAAACGTTGGCAATTTTTAAGCAAGTCTGGAGTGGAGAGCAATGCACAGCAATAAAGGCTGACAGTGAGTTAGTAGGACCCCTGCAGTTTGTTACTGCTATCATGAATTAGGAAAGGTTTCTGAATTGTTTCCTCTTCAAAAGTCATGGCAAGTCTTTTGCTTTCCTGGGTAGCTGCTTTTGGAGTGACATACTAACTATTTGCTTTCTTTGTTTATGGTAGTGTCTGGAGGTCGCAGCCGCTTGCACCTTATTGACCTGGGCAGCTGTGTGAAAGTGCTCAGCAAAAACCGGGAGGGAAGCTCTGGCCTCTGTCTCTCATTGTCAGCTCTGGGGAACGTCATCCTTGCCCTTGTCAATGGAAGCAAACACATCCCGTACAAGTAAGTGGTATCCTGTATTGCACCTCATCAGAGGATGCTTGCAAGCAGCGAGCAGTTTGCTGGGATCAGGGCAGCCCTCCTGGGGTACTGCAGAACTTGCCTGGGGTCCAGCAACACCCGATCGAACCTTACATCTGTTAACTACACACTCTCAAAGGAAGAAGCCTGCTGAAATGGGACCCAGGTGTCTTAAAGATCTTAAGGCTTGAAGTTCACAACATTATGCTTTTCTTTTTTTGGAATTATGCAAGTATTTTTTTTAATGTCTCAAAGTGCCTGAGAACCAGTTTCATATTTGTTCTACAGACACAAACGTCACTGTCATAATGCCGCACTATAGAGAAAACTATTTTGCTGTCCATTGTGTGGAGTTTAGTTTCTTGAAAATATGTCACAATCAGCATGCATGTTTCTAATGAGATTCTGTCTGTGATTCAAGGTTACTTTGCATTTTTCTTTTGTATGATTTCAATCTCAGTGTCAACCTTTCTCTTGCAAAAATCCAAGTAATACCTGTTTGTCACACTAGACAAGTGGCCTTTGCTACTGCAGGTAGCTTCTAGTAAATTAGAGGAATTGCTCATCTTGTGGATATATTTTGTACTCATTTCTCTTCATCATTGTCTCACCCTTTTTGTCATGTGTGCAAGTCTGTAAGCAAGTTTGGATTCATTAGCAAGCCCAGGCAGTCAAACACCCTTCCTATTGAGATGTTTCTAGGTATTGTTGCTTTTCATTAACCTAAAGGCTAGGGAGCAGCAACTGGCATGACAGGAATGGCTTAGAGTATCATCTTGTAATTGAAATGCTTGTGAATGTCACCATTCATGAGGGACATGGATATGAAATCTGGAGTTAGGAATGACAGGGTGACATGAAAAACACACCAACTTTTTGTTAGTTTATTGTCATATTTTGAAGCAAATTTTGTCTACTTCTTGCTGAGCGAATACAGAAAGCATTTTTCTCCAAGTGTGATCTATTCATGAGCTGTTGAAGTAAGAGTCTTGTTGGCTGGGTGAGTGCAAATGCTATTTCCTCTGTGCTTTGGTAGAACTCGTGTGTTTGCTCCTCTGCAGAGAAGAATGGAAGGAGGCAGGGTGAGCACAGGCATGCTACATTTTAGAAGAGGCTGAGTATTCATAGACCGATGCGATACCTGTTCAGTACCACCTCTTGTTTAAAGCAACAGTTAGCCTGTCTGGCAGAGTTAATTTCCCTTTCTGTAGGGGTGTTCTTTTTCACTGATAAGGATAAGTTAAAATTCTGTTAACTCCTTTTTTTGAGTGGGACCAAAGGCAAACAAACAGAAGTGGTTTCTTACATGACAGCAGCATTGCGCATAGAGTGTGTGGTCCCAACAAGTTTCCATAGAGTAGCAGAGAAAATGACACATCTTTTCTTTATCTGAGCTATTAAAAAGCCATTAAGTATTTTATGGCAGCCTGTCAGTAGGCACTGCATGGCTTCCTGGGAGCCCGGAAACTCACAGTTTCATAGGGATGAGGTTTCTCTTACTGCAGAAATTTAGTTCTCTGAACTCTGAGAGACCATAGGCTCTTAAAATTCCTTTAGTGCTATATCCAGCTTTATCTCCACAGGTATTAGTTGTAGGGAAAACTTGTTCAGATTCATAGCTGGTATAAGCAGATGCTGCTGCATTTCCTTCAGTAGGCTGTGTATTTATGCCAGGGATGAGCTCGCTTTTCTGCTTGCAGTCTCTATTAAAAACACATGCTGGTGTTCAACACATTTTTTTTTCTTAACCATAAGGCTAAGCATTGGAAACCAGTTACTTGGAATCTATCTCCCCTAGTGACACCCCCCACACAAACACACACACATTTTGGGAATAGTAACACAGATTTAAACTAGCTTTAGCAGTGTTGCCTGCTAAAATTGCAAGAAAGTAATGCAGAAATTCTCAGACATTAAACAATATAGGTTGATGTGGCTCTGTATTCAGCACTGGTGAGGCCGCTCCTTGAATATTGTGTCCAGTTCTGGGCCCCTCAGCACAAGAAGGATGTTGAGGCTCTGGAGCAAGTCCAGAGAAGAGCGACGAGGCTGGTGAAGGGGCTGGAGAACAGACCCTATGAGGAGCGGCTGAGAGAGCTGGGGTTGTTCAGCCTGGAGAAGAGGAGGCTGAGAGGAGACCTCATTACTCTCTACAAGTACCTGAAAGGTGGTTGTGGAGAGGAGGGAGCTGGCCTCTTCTCCCACGTGACAGGGGACAGGACGAGAGGGAATGACCTCAAGCTCCGCCAGGGTAGGTTTAGGCTGGAGATTAGGAGGAGGTTTTTCACGCAGAGGGTCATTGGGCATTGGAACAGGCTGCCCAGGGAGGTGGTTGATTCCCCTTCCCTGGAGGTGTTAAAGACACGGGTGGATGAGGTATTGAGGGACTTGGTTTAGTGTTAGATAGGAATGGTTGGACTAGAAGATCCGATGGGTCCCTTCCAACCTGGTTGTTCTGTGATTCTGTGGATATTGTCCTGCATTCATGTTAAATACCACATGAGTCTCAAGAATGGACAAGAATCCCTATAATGAGCAACAACATGCAACTAACAAGCGACCAGGCTGTGATTACAGGGAGTTTGTGTCTTTCATATTTGTAATTACAATCTCCCTCTAATATCTCAGTGTGTTTTCTCTCTGTCACTGTTAATGTCTAGACCTATTTGCACCTTGCAAAGTATGTCATTCTGTCATGGTATGAACAAGTGAATTCTTCCAGCTCAGTATGTTTATGAAAACAAAAAGTTTAAATTGATTTAAATACATTACCATTAACTGTCACCAATTTCTTTTGCTCTTGAGCTATGAGTAACTCCCTCAAAAGACTGGGCAAGAATTATTTTCTCTGCAGGAACATCTAATATCTTCAGAAATGTTAGAAAGTGGTACTTGTGAGCCCAGTGAAGAGCAAAGGAGTCAGCTCCAGCCCTGACCAAGTTTGTCAGGGCTCAGACCTGCTACAGGATAAGGGCTTTGCTAAGCTGCAGTAATTTAGTACCATTTTATTTTTGCAAGAGTGTTTAGCTTTGCATTAGTGCTGTATTATCTGCCTCTGATTTTGAAGATAAATGTGTTTTAAATCTGCAAATGAATACGCATTTGCACAAACTCCAGATACTAGTTTCTATAGCTCACTATTCAAAAATTACTCTAGTTGCTAGGCAACAGGAGTGGTGATAATTCATGGTAATGCTGTTTTGGAAATAATCATTTTTATACATTTTAATGACTATAAGAATGTAAGAAAACTCTTTAGAAGAGTGCAAGGCTGTATGAATTCCTCTTTTGGAAATTGTTGCTTGTTTTATTTAGTAGGCTTCTCTCTTAATGTGCTAACCCCATTGTGTTAGTGTTTCTGGAGGCATCCTATATTTTGAACTACATGCTTATGCTTATCCAAGGAGGGAGCCTTGTCTGTGAAATAGATGGGCATGGTTCAAAAGCATGAATTTTATTCTTGGCACTTCTACTTCTCTGTTGCACAGTTGCAGTTCCTCCAAGATCATACATGCTGGTATTTTTTTTTTATACTATATGTAGAAAATAATATGTTATAAAATAAAGTCATTGGTGCAAGGCTGCACAAAACACTTAGTGTCAGAGCCACCACGTTTTAAGATCTAACCTGGTGCTTAAATGATGGACTAATCTATTATTTCATTCTGCCTGACCTTTGGAAAATAATTTATTTCTGTATTTTTTTATTTATTCTCATTTATGAAACTGAGCTTCGAAAAAATTAAGTAGGACTTTGTAGAGGGCATTCAGATTTGAAAAAAGCACTTCTTATAATTTAACTATTGCTATGACTCTTTTAGTTTATTTTTTTCACTTTTTTAGAGTTAAGAATTTGCATAGTTGGTCCTAATAGGATGTAAGATTTAGGTTATTTTTGGTCAAGAGTAGACTGTTACTGCTTTTAAGTCAAGAGGAGAAAAGGAAGAGTGTTGGATTGTAGTGCAGTATAAAAGATGTTCCTGAATAATATGGTGGATATCAGGTATTTCCTTTAAACTGTTAGTTAATTATTGGAGTAAAAATGAAAATTATGTTTGAATGGATCCAGTGTTCAGATTCTTTTCTTAGTTAAATAGGGCACCTTCCCTTGCTGGTTCATTTACCAGCTGTGCAAGGAAGTTGTCTTCCACGCACTCCAGAAGCCTCCTAGACTGCATCCTTTCTGCTCTATTGTACTTCCAGCAGATATCAGGAAGATTGAAGTCTCCCACAAGAACAAGTGGCATTGATCTAGAGATTAACCCCAGGCACTCAATCTCCTCATCACCACAATCCATCTCAATGGTGTCCAAGTCCTCCCTTACAAAGAGGGCTACCCCACTTAAACATTCATAAACATATCAGTGCCTAAACATTTTTTTCTTTTAATAAGACGCTTCAGTCACTTTTGCTTTCCACTGCTGCATCTACTAGTCTTCTGTTCCTTGCTTTTCCTTCTCCTCAATGAGAACATGGTACAAAGACCACAGGAAAGCTCAGAAAATATCTTGTGCTACCTTTGGAATCTCCAATCTTACTGTGTTAATTTAGTGTGTAAAATATTAGAAGAGGACGAAGAACCTCTTTGCTGTTTTACTTGTGGAAATATGAGAGCAGATGAAGGAAAAAAATTATGAAAATGAGGACATGAGTGACAGCTGATACAGATTCCCAGGACTAGAAAATAGCTCCAAATGAACAGGAGAACTCTGAGAGGCGCTGAGATAACGCATAGAGGAGATAACAGTCCACAGAGAAGAACTGGGAAGCAAAAGAGAAAAAGAAATGAGCCCATTCAAAAAGAGGAGTAAGCCTAAGAAATATCCTTGAATGATCCAATTGTAGGAGAATGGAAAATACAGATTTTGTTGAATGTGAAATAGTTCTTAATTAGCTATCAAAACCATGAGCTGCTCAGTAACAAAAGAATTTTTCCATGATGTTGGCAGCAAGGTCATGTGGATCAGAGCCTTGGCTAACATTTAGTAAAGATGCTGGAGCAATGCCATATTATGCCAGCTGAGGACCTGGCCTCACGTGCATGCTTTCTGACACTAGCCAGTGTTCTTTGGCTAGTGGAAGTGGAAGAGCAATGCAGTTGCCAAAAAGAGGTGAGTATTGAAACACTCTCAGCACAGATATAATGAGGGCTTGGTGCATCTGGAAATTGCTTTCACCTTTGGAGTTTTCCTACACCTAATGGTTTTAGTATTTTTTTTTGTTTGCTTGTTTTAGGACAATTTCCTTCTTTATTGCAGGGATCTACATAAAGTAGATGGAATCAGGGATGCACAGTCTCTGAATGCAGAAAAAATTGTTATATTTTATTAATCTAATCTGCAATTCTGGAGCATGAGGATAATGGATTTTTCACACTACAGCAATCACTGTTGTAGTGTTTATCAACAACGCACTTTATTATAGGACAGTCTGTACAGCTGATGGTGCAGATTTGAGTTTTATCTGCACATGTATTACAGTACTGTGTTTAATCATCAACTTAATGACAGATCATAGACAAAATCCTCAGTGAAAGCTTCAGTTGAGCTACCATTCCTCAGCATTAGGTTTTCGAGTCACTCCTGCCAGCATGGAAACATGATAATTATTGGAGCAAAGGTTTCTGTGTGTATGTGTAGTAGATGTAAGCGAGTATGATGCATTCACTGCGCCCGATCCCCTCTTACACCAGTTTCACAGCAACCCCCAGTGGATATGGCTGCATTCTGTACAAGTGTTCAAGTGGGAAGGATGAGGCCTTATGACCTAGCTCTTTTAATGCTCTTTGAACCACTGTTGAATTACTGCTTTAGAGATACTCTAACAAGCAAATAATGATGGACTGCACACAGAAATGGGAAAGGGAGTGCTTGTAGCTTATAGTCAGATTTAGTAGAATTACTAATTGCATTTAAATTGAGATTCCTATCAGCAGCAGATAGCTGCATCATAGGAGGACACTACTTTGGTCCTGGGCCAGCACAGACATGACTGGTAATGAACAAGCAATCCAGCAGCGTGCAGTTATTGCTGAAATTTAACGTGAGTGAGACTCAAATAGGCCACTGTGGTGATTTCATATACAAATTAATTTGTACTTAATTCATTAAAATGCCATTTTGAACCTTCAGTCAGAGTATCCAGCAGCTTACTCTCACCTGTTCCACCACTAGTTCAGGCTCAATTGAACATTAATGCATTTCTTCTTGTGGAAATGTGATGATAATACATTTCATGTATAATTGAACAATTTTTTAATAATCGTAGTCTTGGAATAACTAGCTCTTGTGCAATGTAGCAGATTATCAAAAAGCATGTAGTAGTACTTATTAACCTTACTTCATGTTTTTGGTTATCTGCAGTTTCTTGAATAGTTGTGTATGGATATCATCTGTGAAATTGACTTTCATTTCCCTACTGATCCTTCTTGCCATGCACAAAACCAGAGTGATTCAGGGCAAGAAAGCAGAGACATCCCTCTGCAGATGACCAAAGTGAATACCTTTTCTCTGTGTAGTGTCAGTATGTAGTCCCTTTTTTTGGATCTGGGCATCTCATTACTAAGAAGAAGTTACAGTCTAGAGAAGCAAGAAGAATGATGAATGGTCTGAGATTAAGGCATTATTCACCTGAAAGAACACTGTAACAGAAATAAAGCTTCATAGCTGGCAGGGAAAAATGAGACCTCCGAGAGGTGGATGACAACTGCTCTCTAGTACTTCAAGGATGCAAATACGCACAGGAGGAGAAAATAGTTTCTGGTTAGGCAAAGTGTCAGAATGCTTTTTTAGCCTTAAGTAATGAGACAGAGGAATATAAACTTGAAAGCATGCTAAAGGTGATTCCTGTTCATCAATGGGATAAATTCCCAAGAGGTGAAGTGAACACTTCATTGATATAATGATTTAAAAGCAAAATAAACATGTAACTAAAAAATATTAACAAATAGTTATGAACAGCTCCAGATTGGCTAGGATATGCTTACATAATATCATTACAGAGTTCTGGGGCCAAATATTTAACAATTTTCAGTAGCTGTACTTCCATTTTGATAGTTCATCTTCATCCTTGATTGGCAAGTGTTTGCACAGGGTAGGCAGTTATGCAAATAAACAAGAAAAATGTGTCCTAGTATGCCTACTAAAATCTCCTCTGGTTTTAGAATTATAGAATCATAGAATCACCAGGTTGGAAGAGACCCACCAGATCATCAAGTCCAGCCATTCCTATCAAACACTAAACCATGTAACTCAGGACCTCATCCACTCTTGCCTTAACTAGAGTTGGAAAACTGGCAGTCAGCTGGATTTTCAGTCACTTTCATAGCATTAAAGAAATCCAGAAAATCCCAGTGGTATCTTTCCCAAGAATCTACCCTAGAAGAGATATGGGATGTCCAGTCCATCTCTGTGTGACATGATTTAACCCTGTTAACTGCTTTTCTTCCTTCATCATTCAGTTATAATTTTTATTTAAGGTCTCTTTCTCTTTGAATTACAAAATCAAGTTCTCCCAGTGCTTGAACCAAAACTCGGTTTAAATCAATGGAAATCTTTTTATTGGGTTTTGACTTAAGCCTACAGATTAGAAAACATGCTTATATCTAATTAGATGAGATAATCCTCAAATCCTTGCTAAGGGATATTGTATACTGTTCATGTTCAGTATTAGATGATTAACAGCTTATTTGTTGAAAGAGACGGTATGTGGTTAAGTGTTACCTAGTGATGAGTTTGTTCAGGATTGCAAGGAACGTAACTGATGGAGTTGGTGAATGTGAACACTGGAAATACATAGTTTTGCAAATGTGTCTGTAACCATGAATTTGGATCTCAAGAAGATTACACAGAGACTTGCTGCATAAAGAAGGGTTTGTGACTACTGAATTGGCACAAGCAGGACTATTTGATTTTCCTTTTCAATGTGTATAAATAGTATGTGACCTTAATGTAAAAATAAACAAAAACTTGGTTTACCTTCTCTGGGCAAATAGTTGAACGGTTTTTCTTCATACTTTCTCTTCTCTTGGATTCTACTTAACATCAACCCATCACTGGACTGACAGGCCCTAGAAGCTTGGAAGAGAATTGCGTAGATATCAACGTGGAGTTTTTCAGTCATTTTTACCTATTGATTCAAGAGCATTTGAGTGGTATTGCAACTGCAAGATGTTTTTTTTCCATACAAACTTTAATTGAAGTTCTTATATTCAGAATATATTTGATAGGAAAGCAATGAAGACAATCCTCTTGTGCTTTTCAGATACCAGCTAGCGCCTGCTGGATGATCAAAGTTTTCTGGCTGGTGGTTGCCTTTAGGTCTGTACACAATGAACAGATGCGAAGTGAATTATTTTTGAAATATACATTGACTTTCCAGAGTTAAGCAAGCTGGTTAGAACTATCTTCTGAAATATTAAAACTACCTCTCCTGCTGCAGAATGAACTTGTTAATTTTTTGTTTTTTTATAAATACCATCAGGTGACATGCTTCCTAGCAATATATAACAAGACTCATTAAATAATTTAAGACCGCAGGTTTAACTGTTTTAGCTGTATGTATGTAACAGGGCTCTTACATGGTTCCCGTGTTGTGTGTGTCAGTCCCTTTGGGTAGCTCAAACTGCACTAGGCACCTGCACTGCACAACTCAGACAGCTGGAGGGCCGATGAGGGGAACCACTTAAAAGGTGAGCTGTTAAAAGCTCATCATCTCTGTGCAAGCGGGACCTGAATCTTCTTGGAGCAGTGTTTTAAGGATGGAGCACAATTTTTGTGTCTCCCTCCAGCTATAAACACAGTAGCAGAATCTTTTGTGCTCCTAGCCTGTATTTCCTCTCTCTTGCAAACAGTTTTCACAGGCTCCATGTGAAGTAGTTTGAAGTTACATGGCTGTGCAAGGGGACAGGCATTAGATGCAGTATCCAGATCTGCTACCCGGTTGACAGGTACTGCATAAGAAAAAAAAAAGTGTTTCCAGAGGTATGGTGTGAAAAAAGTGTTTTTTACAGAGGAGGAGAGAGTATTTTAAAGCTCTTTGTACTCATTTGACCATGTTGGCATCCATCTCCTGAATCCTGCTCATCTCTCCCATGTGTGGATGTTGCTGGAGTGATGGAGTTCTTATGTCAAAGGGAACTTAGGGTAACAACTGTAGTTGCAATAGTTTACACTGATGTGAAAGAGGGGCTGATGAGGACCAAAGCTGAATAAGATTTGACACTGAAAAGACACGTCTGTGAAACAGAACTAGTTGGCACTCTACCACATTTTGCAATTTGATGAGATTTGTGAAATGCTCCCATGTTTTTTCAGCCAAGACTTGAGGCTGCTTACTGTGGAGTGTATTTTACAGAGGTAATGAGGATGTACTTTGGTAACTTTTAGGATCTTTGCATCGTACAGAATATAAAATAAGCCTTTTAAAGTGGTAATAGATTTTCCTTTCTCTTGTTAGGTTACTACTGCCATTTTGGATGGCTGTGTGCTGTGTAATGGCTTTACAATCAGTGGCTTTTGTTGGTTTTGAGCTACCCTTGATTGCAATCCTCTGTGAGCTCCTTCACCTGGAATAATTTGTGTGTGTCAGATGTATATTTCAAGTATGTTGCACAACTGGCAGAGTCCTTTGTGTCCATTTGAAGGTGCTGTGTCAGCTTCCCTCATGCTCATGTTAGTGCAACAAGCCCCACAGCAATGAGGGTACTGTCTGGGGGAAGGCTCTGGCTTCTGTGATTCTGAATGTGATTCTTTGGGTCTCTATACAGTGTGAACTTCCAAGGGATGACATGTGTCTTCCCATCAGGGTCAAGGCTTGTCCAGGCAGGGACGTGATGCTTCTGTGACACTGTAGCAGAACTCCTTTGGTCTCTACTGGTATCACAAACACATCTGTCAGGTGTACTCTTAAACCTGCAATAGATATTTTTTATTCTCTCTCCTAAATGGGTGGTTTTCTGAAACTATTATAATAAACATCTTTTTTTCAAAGAGAGATAAGACAATGAAAGCAAAAAAAGTTACAAGCTAGTCAAAGAATCATAGAATCATAGAATCACCAGGTTGGAAGAGACCCACCGGATCATCAAGTCCAACCATTCCTATCAAACACTAAACCATGTCCCTCAGTGCCTCATCCACCTGTGCCTTAAACACCTCCAGGGAAGGTGAATCAACCACCTCCCTGGGCAGTCTCTTCCAGTGCCCAATGAACCTTTGTGTGAAAAACTTCCTCCTAATCTCTAGCCTAAATCTCCCCTGGCAGAGCTTGAGGCCATTCCCTCTTGTCCTGTCCCCTGTCACTTGGGAGAAGAGGCCAGCTCCCTCCTCTCTACAACCTCCTTTCAGGTAGTTGTAGAGAGCAATGAGGTGTAAGAAGTCTGCAAGCAGAAACGTTTGATGCCCCTTCCTAGTCATTATGTATATTTGAAAACTGGCTAATGGAAGCAGATACCACAATAAGGTTTTCTTTACAAGTTGGCTTATTTGATTAGAGAATAATTTCCATTGTTTAATATGTAAGATTTTGAATTTTCTCTGATAATGATATTATATCACATCCATGAAGAAGATAGTATAACCTCTGAAAATACACTTTAATTCTGTTGGCCAAGTTCCATGCATTAATGGTGATTCTCTGTGGACTGATAGCTCATTCTTTTAAGGAAACTCAACTTCACACTAGTAACTCTTCAGATGCCTCATCAGAGAGCAGACTCTACTCTTGCTGAAGGTGTCCCTCTCTCTGAAGACCAGAGGTAGAGAACTGAAGAAAGTAAAAACAAAACACCAAATCTTTTCAAAAGGGAATATTTAGTTGTAGGCTATGAATGGTGTAGGCTATTTATAAAATTTTATTAAGGTAATATTACATTTCAGCACTAGTAGTGTGTGTATGTGAGAGTCATTTTGAGTAGCAATTACACATCTATTTTATGCATTAAACAGCTATGCTATCTCTCTATTGAAACCAACCTTACATTCAGAACACAAATAACTTCCTTAATAATTTTATGTTCATACCCATATAGATATAAAATCAATAACTGTGTGCTTCCTGGTTAGTATTACCAGTGTGTTGCTTCACCTTAATTCATCTCCCGGAAATATAAAAATCCAAATGTTTCCTACTAATACCTAATCTGCAATCTATATTAAACATAATTAATTCTGTTTTCTTCTCTGTGTCACATCCATTAATTGTGTCATTAACTGGAGCGTCATATAAGTTCCTCTATAAAAGTACACAATTCAGAAGTAGAATTCTATTGTGCCAGAAGCCAACTAATAAAATTTACTGATTATTATTGTCTTAAATATAAAGGGACAGAGATAGGTATTCTATGATGACATTATATATTATGTGCTACCCACATGACCTTTCATGGCATTTTGCAATATCTGAATGCAAAAGTAAGTTCTTCTTGGTTAATCTCATAATATGCAGTAGGGATATGTACAGTAATCTTTCCTTCTGGCTCCTTTTTCATAGTAAATTAACATCTCCCAGCCCTGTGGTCTGATTATGTTTGTATTCAAATATTTCTGGCAGATAAATTTGAAAAGCTTTGTATATTTAAGTAGAGAACATTCTTTTGGGAGATCTAGAAAGATGGGCAGAGAATGGCAAGCCTTCAGTGCTCTTGCTGTGCAGATTCCAAGAAAGAAAGTCCTGAGGGATTCTTGCTCCTTTTGCCCTTAGTAGGAAGAAATTGCTCTGCCACCATATTTAGGAAAAACTTCTAACTTCTGCAAATCAAAGGCTATGCACTTATTGTCTTAAGGTCAGGGCTAGATGAGTGTGGAGAACTCACTTAGCATACTGTGCTCTGCCATTATCCAGGTCTTGAGTCATGCAAGTATACTGCAGCAGTCAATGTGTTTGAGTGATTGAATTAGAGACGTAATGTTTTTTAAAAGCATTAATTTCCATTTTGACCATCTCTGACTCATTCAGAGTAGGAGCCAGTGAACACAGGGCACAATATTAGGATTGTTGGGTGAATCTTGTGGTCTTCAAAAAAAGAAACTTTAGCACAGTTAGATTGCAGGAAATGAAATAACCCCTGAAAGTGATCTTATGCTGCTTCTCAAATATGGCATGTCCCCTCTACTAGTAGCAGTCACATTCTTGGCAATCCCCCATAGCAGACTTGTAGGGAACACACAGAAAAGTGTCTTGACTGCTGTCTCAGTGACTGCACTACTAAAAATTCCCTGATACTGTGTATGATGCTCATTTACATGGTGGACAAGGTCTAGAGATGTGCGAAGCTCTCACTCTTTTCCATTTTCTTTAATATTTGCAAGATCTGAAATGAAATACAATGTTCTACTGTGTTAGTTCATTAAATGGCACCTATCATAACATAAAGAGATCAAACAATTATTTTTTTTCTCCCATGTTACCATTTAAAGCTCTCAATTCTGCTCAGATCATTAGTATATAATTTTCAGATGAGCTAGCCAGAAGGTCCCTAAATAAAAATTAGTAGAAAAGATTAGCTAGGAAAGCTAGACTGGTAATGAGCTGTTGCATGATAGTAATGTGCTAGGTTTATAGTTCATATGTAGCCCTAATCAGTGATAAGTGCAAGCTGTCAGCATTTGATAGCTAATTGGTGTTTCTTGGAATTATGTTGGAACAAAAACACTGAGATGAGAGTGAAACTTTTCTTTATATATAACAAGAGTTAATTATAAATGCTTGGGTCGAACACACATTAGCTACACTATATGCAAATACGCTGGACTGAGGGAAAATCCATGGGTTGTCAAAACTTCTTTGGTCTCTTTTGGGTCATCATTACTCTTTTTGAAACTGGTAGAGTAGCAGCTTTGAAAACAGGACGTGACCTTTAAACCAATTGCTATGTATTTAATGTGTCATACATCATGTGAAAAAAAAAACCCAAATGCTAAACCTGGAAACTACTGGAATATATTAACAATGCAATAATGAATTGAACTCTCATAACAGCCTGTTTGCTATTGGTTGTGTTTACTCTGTGTTCATTTGAGAACTACTGTCCTCCTACAGAATTAATTGGACATAAAATCATAACAGGGATCTGAGAAATTATAAAGCAGGAATAATCTAAGCCACAGGACATGAAATACTTAGAAGATCAGCTAACTTGTCATCTGTGAGCTGAGTTTTTTGTCAATGCACAACTATAATTAGGTGGCTCTAATCACTCTCATAATGATAATGGGGGAAATGTCCTATCTGTCCTCAGTAGCTTGTTGTGGAAAAGACTGCTATGCACAATGTTGTCCTTCAAAATTTTGAAGCCTGATGAGCTCCACGGGCACAACTGGATCTGACATGTATGCTCCAAGGGATATTTAGCTACGTTCTGAGAGACTGAAGCATACATGATCACACCCTCTCACTGGTAGACATCCAAATATATTTTTTTAACTGGCAATTTAATTAAGCATTTGCAATGAAATTCAACACAGAGACAGGCCTTCAGATATCTTAGATCCATGCAAGAAGGCTGAGACTGGAAGAGGGAAAGGGCAGAAGCAGGCTCAGTCATGAATTACTTTGAATCATAGAATCATAGGTGTGAAGCCAGCAGTTACTACTCCTTTTTGTGCTGTCTCATGAACCAGTTAAGCCCAATGCTGGCCAACCAGTATGCACAAGCCAAGAGGGAAAGAGGAAGGAGCTGTAGCTGGAGGAGAGGGGTTAGGTGGGATGTGGGAAGGTAAAGGTCATAGGGATTATGCAGAAGAGGGGACAGCAAAAGTGTACAAAATGGAGGAACACAGGACACAAACCCACAGGAGGAAACAAGTCATTGTTAATTCCTCTGCTCATAGAACAATTTGTTCCTTTATTCAGATCTTCACAATTTGGAGTGCAGTTAGATAAATGTATTCTTTGGCTGAGTAAAATTCATATTTTACACAGACAAACCCTGCTCTCACTGATTTGCCAATCAGCATGTATGGAGAGGAGGACAGATGAAAGGAAGAGAGGATCTTAAATGAGTTCACTGCTAGATTATCTGAATGAAGTGATCAATTTTTGTTACTACAATAGCTACAAAAGTTAGCAGTGAAATGCTAAGAAAGTCCTGATACCACAGAAATTTAGTATTAGCTTTCAGATGCTAGAGGATTAAGTTCTGAAGGCATGAATTAAAACTCACTTTAGAGTAAGCCAAACAACAAGTATTGTCTTCTCGGAAGGTGAGCCTTAAAATAACTGTTCCCAAGACAAGGAAATCTGGAACAGGTACCTGTGCATTTAAATTCTACATACCTCCCAAACCAGGGGGAGGTATAAAACCTCTGAACAGAACCTTCATCCTCTGCTTTATGCAGACATGATACCTAATGTCTGAATTTAAACATGAAAGAATAGTGGTAAATGTAATTTGTTTAGATCTGAGCAACTAATTAAATGGAAATCCCCTGAGAAATTACTAGTTAAGCTGAAGACGACAAGGAACTGTAAGATGCATGAGAAAGATAGTGAAGACTGATAAGACACTAGTAGCTAGTATTGAAGTGGGTGTATTGGAGTAGAGGGAAGGTCACCAGGGAAGTTCTTCAAGGACCAGTTTTGGGAGGGATTTTATTTAGTGTTATTATCAGCAGCCTTGACACACAAAGTGAAAGCATGCTAATCGTAGTAGCTGGCTACAGAGCTTTCATCTGTGTAAAGAAAGATGAGAACATCAGATGGGTGCAGCTGCAGGACCTCAAGAGCTAGAGTAATTCAAAGGGCACTGATGCAAGAGCTTACCCTGACAGACTGCTAACAGTTTCTACGGAACCTGGGATCTCATCAGCTAGGAAGAGGGTGATGTATGTCTGCTCATTTAAGCATATTGGTTAATGTTTACCGGTGTCCACAAGTGATGTAACAGTGAGAAGGTGATGAAGCCTGAAATTTCATTTGGAATGACAGTAGAAAAATAGTAATTCTTTTATATAAGGATTAGTAATTCCTCTCCTGGTTTTAGCTCTGGTTATTGATATAGATGAAGGATGAATACAGATTGAAAAAAGTACAAGAAGGGCTGACGAGGGACTCGGGGTATCTTTTAATGTGAGAGAAGATTAAAAAAAATTTTCTTGCATACCCAAATAGGGCTAGGGTATAGAGAGAGCATGGGAAGGAGTGTAAGTTGTGTCTATACATGCAGTAGGAACATTCCTGTGGCCGGGGAGTGAGAACAATGAAACAAAAGGGCCATTGGTAAGTGGTGGGGGTGGGTAGATAACTTCCAACATGCCACCCTGAAATGGAAGTGTGGGGGGGCAGTGCTAGGAAGAGTGTTACAGGACTCACTTGTACTGGATAGGGACATGAGTTGATTATTCAGTTTCTTTTCACCTTTGCTTTGATGTTACCCTATGCGTATCAAGCTTGCAGGACCAAACAATGCATTTGTGTTTCTTCTTTCCTCCTGCTGTGGAGTCTATGCAGAATGACTGTCTTTCCTCCTGGCCTCTCCGGTATCTCCAGACACATTGACCTGGGCTGAGTTGGTTGGATTCTGAGGAACACTTTTGCCCAACCTTACAAGATCACAGCAGACATGCAGAGGAGATGCTGGAAGGAGGCTACAGAACCTTCCTGTAAACCACTATAACATAAACCTAAAAATGTAAGAATGGTCATACTGATTCAGGCGATATGTCCTTCTAGTATCCTCTCTCTGTCTAAATTCAACACCGGATGCCGAAGAAGGGGTGTAAGACTAGACTAAGTAGTTTGCCAAGATAGTCTTGCAGCTTCAACTGTTTTCAGCTGCAGGAATTCCTGAACTTCAGCAGCGGCTTTGTAAGCAGAAGGGGGAGCTTCCAGGGATGTTGTAAATGAGTCCAGTTTAAGGCATTTTGAAGACCGTTGAAAGTTGAAAGGAGCTTTTTATGAAAGATTGGCTCAGCTTGCCTTTGAAATTTTATGTTAGTGCTTCTGGGATTTTGAACAGCTAACTCTTTAATAGATAACTTGTTATCATTTAAAACTAGATGCATGCACACATTAGCAGTTTTTTATTGCTTTCTGGACTCACAACTCTGTTCTGACTACCAGCATTGTGGAGAAGCAACTATTAACATGGAAATACTCAAATTTGCAGTTTATTTTCTGGACTTTAATAGATACCTATCGAACCCTAAAGCGTGCTCTGGTTACCTCAGGTAAAACTGTAAGCTATGTAACAATTACTAAATGGCAAGTTCAAAAGAGTTCCTTTCCTTTGCTATCACAAGCTATTAAAAGATCTCTGAAGTGCCAGGGAGATAATAGCCTATTGAGGAGCTTGTCTAATTAATGGTATTATAGTGGGCAAAATAAATAGAAGAATGTATTTAAAGGGGGAGATAAACTTCCAGATAGCATGAAAAATGCATGTGCATCATTAATATTTTAAATTGCTGCATAAATGAAGATAAATGTATTTGATACAGTCTATCTCTGAATGGTTTAAATAGCAAATATGTAGACATTAAAAATCATTATGTATTGATTTGTTCACTTTTACTTCCAGTACACAGGACTTGCATGGAGACAGGGGTCCCTCGGGTTTTATTTGGTATCTTCTGTGAATAAAGTATGATGGAGTGTGAGAAGGGAAAAAGAACTAAACATTTAGTTTTCTTGTCTGTATGTTTTTAAATGACAAAACTCCCACTGCCCTTCAGCAGCTGCTAGATTTGGCCCTATGCTGCCAAAAATGTTATCACAGATCTGCTGGTGGCTCTACAATTTAACTTCGTTCCCATGTGTTCTCATCTACCCAGCCCCTAAATCAGTAAAAAAACCTATTCATAATCTGCTGAAGCCTATAGAAGCCTTTCTTTATTTTTCAGTGAAAGCTAGTTCAGGCCATAGTGCTATGTTTCTGTTTATAAAATCTCAGATTTGAGGCTTGGTTTTGGACATCACCAAAACAAGGTACAGGTACAGGTTTTTTCATCTAGGATCTTTAACTGCCATGCAAGATAACACCATCACCGTTGTCACTTAATTTGTCTAGTCACATCTCTAAATCAGCCCTTTGTGTGAGTAGCTCAACCCATCTGTGGATGAAAGTTGTTGCTGTCTGGAGGCCATTCATTTTTATGTGAAAGGAGTTTTTGGTCTCTATCCAGTTCACAATCTTAGTCTACCCTTGTTGATTGTTGGCGGTAGAAATGTAGAGACTTACAGGCCACAGAATGTTCACCAGATTCTGCAAATGTCATTGTAGGTGTCTCAGAAACTTACTTTGACCCTGAAACTATATGTTGAATAGTGAAACAAATGGAATCCGTGAAGTGAAACGAGCTTTCTTGTCCATTTTGCTTTGTAAAAAAGATAAGTTTAAAGGAGAAACTCAGCTTTCTTATTCTTCTCAAAAGAGAAATAATGTGTCAAGTTAGATAGCTAAGTCCATACTTAGCCAGGTGATTACAGATTTTTGGAATAACACAGGCACACATATTTTCTGGGTCCTGTACATATTACCTGTACACGCCAATATAGTATTCCTAAATAACAGTCACGTTTTTTAATTCCTAGATGGTTTGGAGCTGAGCAGCTGAGGCCAGTGTCACCCAACAGATAAATGGGAGATGACACATAAAAATTCCCCTGGTTTGGAACTTGCTTTACCTGATTCTGGACCCCTCACCACAACAAGTAAATGGTGGTAAATCCAGCCGGAGGCCAGTGGGGTTCCAGATGACACTAAGCTGAGTGGAAGTGTCAATCTGCTGGAGGGTAGGGAGGCTCTGCAAAGGGATCTGAACAGGCTGGGCCGCTGGGCCGCTGGGCTGAGACCAGTGGGATGAAGTTTAACATGGCCAAATGCCGGGTCCTGCACTTGGCGCACAACAACCCTATGCAGAGCTAAAAACTAGGAGAAGTCTGTCTAGAAAGCTGCCTGGAGGAGAAGGACCTGGTGTTGGTTGACAACCAACTGAACATGAGCCAGCAGTGTGCCCAGGTGGCCAAGAAGGCCAGTGACATCCTGGCTTGTACCAGAAATGGTGTGACCAGCAGGTCCAGGGAGATTATTCTCCCTCTCTACTCTGCACTGGTGAGACTGCATCTCAAATACTGTGTTCAGTTCTGGGCCCCTCATTACAAGAAGGATGTTGAGGCTTTGGAGCAAGTCCAGAGAAGAGCAACAAAGCTGGTGAAGGGGCTAGAGAACAGGTCTTACGAGGAATGGCTGAGAGAGCTGGGGTTGTTTAGTCTGGAGAAGAGGAGGCTGAGGGGAGACCTCATTGCTCTCTACAACTACCTGACGGGAGGTTGTAGAGAGGAGGGTGCTGGCCTCTTCTTCCAAGTGATAGGGGAGAGGACTAGAGGGAATGGCCTCAAGCTCCACCAAGGGAAGTTTAGGCTGGACATTAGGAAAAAAAAATTTTCACAGAAACAGTCACTGGGCACTGTCTGAGGCTACCCAGGGAGGCGGTTGATTCACCTTCCATAGAGGTGTTTAAGCCACAGGTGGCCGAGTTGCTGAGGGACATGGTTTAGTGTTTGATAAGAATGGTTGGACTTCATGATCTGGTGGGTCTCTTCCAACCTGGTTATTCTATGATTCATTCCTAGGTTAGCACATCCGTTTTCTGGTGCAAAGTCCGTCTTCCTTGTCAGTGGATAGGAATTGCTTCTTTTCACAGCTTTTAACAGTTTCATGCTTCTTTGTGAAGCAGAGTTTGCATGTGAAAAGGAACTTTAAAAGATACAACATTTATTACTGAAGACAGAAACACAGGTTGAGGCTTCTGATTGCTTATTTTGCTTTAACACTGTTGGTTTAATATTTTCAATGCTTTGCTTTGTGTTTTGACAGCTGATAGTCAGAAGCCACCTTCATATGAGTGCATATTTTCTTGTCTGTTGATCTGAATGAACCATTCTGAGAGCATCAGCATTGAGAAAATAATATTTCCAACAATTTGTATCTTAATTGTGATATCCAAAAGGGTATAAATACTGGCTGAAAGTTCCCCTATGCCTGGGAATTTCTCTCCTCTGTGTGCTTTCTCTAGAAGTTTCAAGAGTAGAGTTAAAGGAGTTTCAGTCTTGTTTCTGTGACAGCACAAATAAGAGGTTTTCTTCACCCACGCAGCCACCAATTATCACAGCATTTACAGAGACTCAATATCTTTCAGGCTTTTAACATTATTTCCTGAAAATTTATTCAAATTGTCCAACATGATAAAATTTTGTTGCTGGAGGTGATGAAGGCAAACTTGCATGGAAGTGCATAGACAGAATGAACTCTTAAGCCTAACTTTTTTGGGGAATACGTCTAGTAAATGACATAGGTGACTTGTGTAATTTTCATATAAAGAACAATAGCCAAAGCCTGCCTCTTTTGTTTTTCTTTCTGCACAGTAGTGTGTGCACACACACCCTCTGCTATAATGATGAGGGCTAAAAGCTTTAGGAGGTGGTCATATAAAATCTAGTTTGTTAAAATGTGAAGAATTTTGCTGAATGCTCTTCCCAGTTTTGTGGAGATGTCGTCTATTTATGCTAGTGCCAAGTGGAGTGGTATCTAAAACTGACCAGCAGTCAATTCATTTGCAGGTATCACTGCATTTGGGATTGCAATTAGGATAACTACGGCTGCTTTCCAGTGCAGGAAACAGGGAAGGTCATGCTGCCAAATTGTTGGCATCTTGATGATGGAGCGTAAACTACTGCTGTTGCTACTGCAGATCAAATGAGCCTAACCAGAATGAACTAATTATGAAATCCTCCCAAAAGATCATGAATATTCATGGCTCAATTACAAACATTTGAAGTTAATTTTCATTTGAGGAAATAACTCTGATATTCCACTCTTGGTATGTATGAATTATAACACTCCTTGCAAGCAAAGAGCAAAGCGCTGTTGCTTGCTGCTCAGGCTCATCATGGGTGCAGCTGCACAACCAGCAGTGGGCTGCATGTGGCCAGACAGCACAGGAGTGCTCTTTTCTGCCTCCAAACTGCCATGCCATGTTCACCAGGAAGACAGCCAAAAGGATCACCTAGCTGCCTGGGGTGTGGGTAACACAAGAGTCATGCCAGTCTGGAAGGCAGATGCTTGTTTGCACTGAAAGGGGATTTGAGGTGGCTGGTGTCCTGCCCTCTCTGCAGGGACTGTCACTGATGGTGGCTCTTCAGTATGTATGATCCCAGCCAATGGAACTGGCAGCAGCTGAGCTGCAGCGAGCTGAGATCTTCTGAAAAACAATTTCATTGCTTAGCCGCTTGAATACAGGGTGGGGAGACTTGCTGTACTCAGTCGTGCTCAAAAACAGCCGAGTCCTACAAGGCACAATCCTGCAAACTACTGCTTGACCCTGTGAAGGTGGTGGGAGCTGGAGGCAGCAGCACTACAAGCGAAGATGCTGAGCAACAGGAGTGGATCCTGCTCTTCATGCTGATGAAGGGGTGTTGGAAATGCCCTTGCTGGGTGTCTCTTTGCTGTTGCTTATGCAATTATAAGTCATCAGAGGTGCTGCTCTGAAGGTGGTTTGCAAAACATGTCCTCAGCAGATTGTCAGGGGATATTTCCTCGTGCTTCTTTCTTGCAAAGTATTTTCCCCATCACTGCTCTATAGACCCAGGTGCTGATCAGCCACTCTGTAACCCTTCCCTTCACAGGGCTGCTGCACTGCCAGGGTGCAGGCACCCTGGAGGAGAAGCAAGCAGGCTCCTAAGCTGCTCCAGTTGCTAGTCATGAGCTGATATGGCTGTTGCTTTCTCATATAAACCAGCCAAATGGCTTCATACAGATAAGCTGAGCCAAACTTGTGGTTGTCATAATGCTCCCAAATAAGAAAGCTAAACAAGGAGTGGTATGGGAGAGAGAAGATCTTTTCCTTCCATCTGTGAGTGTATCATGCATGATAGAAGTTACAGCAGAGAGCCTGGCCACATACAAAGTCCTTAAAGTATTTAAAATGTGAATCATTATCAGTTTTAACTGTGGGTATTTTTTTCTCCTGTAAGTCATGGTCTATTCACTGCACATGTGTTCTTAACCAATGGCATTGTGGGTTTAGGGGATTCTGGCTTTAACTCCAGCATATAGTTACTGAGCCTAATTAGCTCCCTGGATTAACTGAGCTTCTGTTTTTCAGCTAGAATTTATTAGGAGCTGGCACTATAATGAGACAGACTACTAGGATCCTTTTCTTTTTTCATTATCTTTGAGCTTTATTTGTGTGTTTTTAATGGTTTCTTGTGAGTGATGTTTGGCTCTGTGCTGTGAGGCGGAGTACAGAGTGGAGAGGGATCGTTTTTTCCATTTTCAGTGCAGACCTCTTTTTCTGAAACTGTCAGTGGTCTCCAGCAGAGCTGCCCTCCCAACAACATCCTCCCTCCTTCCCCAACACTTGCTCTTGGCTGTGACTTTAAAGTGCATCTGGATCTCTGAGTTCTAGTTTGAGTAGAGTGTTGACCTGTAAATAAGGGTTTATGTCTTTGATTTCATATTGTCAAGTGTGAGGTACACCTGAACCCAACCACATGAATTCATGTAGCTGGGGAGAAGACTGTGGGGAACATTTTTCTCTTATTGGTAAACTATTTAAATCAATCCCATGCTTGTTTAGCCTCACTGGTGTCACCAGGCAGAAATGAGAAGATGGAGTCCTCTCAGTGCTTCCCCAGGGCTAGCATAATGGTTTGCAGCTCAGATGTGGGCTGCCAGAAACTATATACTCTTTAATGCATAGGCAAAAGTAGAGTTGGCGTGTGGTAGCAATTACTTTATTGTGAGATAGTTCTGCTGTAGATAAGCTTGAATTGGTAAGACCAGTCAGCAGGACCAACAAAGAGTGGGGCATTTTATGTCCATTTTATGTTATTTTTGGCTAACATACTCTTCTACCGTTTTGTAGACAATTCAAGTTTCATCAGCTTTGGGAGCAAAGTTTATACACAATGTAAAGCTCTTGAGTGACCCCCTTCTATGATGAGAGGGACTTTATGTTTCAAGAAGTCAGAGTAACTGGAGCTATTAAGACTCTATTCTTCTGTCATTACTTATTCTGTCTTTGGTAAAAGAAGCAAGAGATGCTGGGGGTTTGTGCTTCTGCCACATGCTCATGTGTTGTCACAGGCACAAGGATTGTTCTGCAATATGAAATTTTCATAGTTAAGCTCTTAAATGACAAGAATGATGGGGGGAACCCCTATCATACTTTTTGTAATACTAGAATTCAAGTGTAAGTCCTGTTATCCCATACTTGACTGCAACAACACCTTTCTCCTTCTCTTGACTGCTGCAGTGTCACATCTCTTCTAGATATGATTGTGATTTTTCTGCTACATGATCCGAGCGCAGTGTCCCCTCAGTGTAGTCCCCTCAGCTGGCTTCCCCTTCCCTTGTGCAGTGAGCCCAGCTTTCTGGCTTGTTCTGGCATTCCTCATACAAGATAACTAAGTGACAATGGAGATTTCCATTTCACTTAATTTTCTCTTTAAGACTAGTCAGCTTCCACCTGGAAGAAGTTCATTATTTCCACAATACCTCATTTCACCAGGTGAAGGATTCCCTGGGTTAAAAGTCGCACATGTTACCCATCTTTCTTCTTCTGCCTTGCTTTGTTCTGCTAAAAAAAGCCAGGTTTAAATGGCTGAACTACTAAAGGCTTTATCACTCCACCTGGCCTCATTTTGCCTGTTCCTACATACATTCCTCTTATTTCCCCTCTCTCTCTCTGTGTCGAAATTATTAACAGAAAGGAAAGACATAGCTAAGCAAACTCTACTGTTTCATCATGAACTCAGCTGTTACACACCTGCAACATCCACTCTTGGGTTTGAGCCTTTAAAGCTATACGCTCTCCTCTGTAGACATTATTTCCATACAATACAAACCAAAATCAGACGGAGTGTTTATGTGGTTCCCTTGTTGTGCAAGCATTTATTACTACGAATAAAGCAGTGCATCAGCACAAGGGAGCAGAGTGAAGACTTCATGATCAAAAATAACTGTCATAGTTACTGAGGTTTTTTCCTTTGACATACCTCTATAAATAATTAGATTACAAGACACCTCAAGGCATACATTGTCTGATCCTGTAACAATAACACCTTGAGGGATTAGACAACTTTTTCCTTTTGGCCAAGTGCCGAGGAAGACACTAAGGTATGTGATTAATAGAGAATACAAACACATACCCTTGCACATCATAAAGCTTAGTTATGATACTGTATCGTATCCCTTGTGGAGTTTTATTATTTCTATTTCTGGTGGTGCTGCTGTTACCACTGAATAGCTAGAGTCTTCATAGCAGTGGGAGGAGAGGGAACAGAAGACAAAGAAAATATTTTTTACAAGGGAGGGAGGAACCAAACCAAAGTATATAATATAATTGGTTAAATAATTTTTAAAAAGAATTATTATTACAAAACTTTAGCTTTTCCTTTCCAGTATTCCCTTCTTTTGTGGAATAGTCCTGTTTTTGCCTCTCCCATACAGAGAATGAGATGCTGGGTAACAAAACCTCCTGCGAATTTCCTGAGCATAACATTTATTCTTATTGCTTCATTTTCTATTCATGAAGTCTATTTTGCAGCTCTAAACAAAAGCAATTACCATTTGCCTTTTTTTCTGAGTAGCTCACTTCAAACATATTGCTCACATGGATTCTCATAAAACTGAAGGACCTGACAGAGAAAGATCGAGAAAGACACTGCCCCTCTGCGCCATGACTTGTGCCTCACCTGGGCAGCATGATGCTGTCAGCCATGACAAATTACAGCAGGGCTGTAGAGTTCCTTGCTGGGTATCAGTGTGCAGCTGAGAGGACTCAAGTCGGGGGATGGTCTTTGGAGGTCAGGCAGAGACTGTGGAGGACATTAGTGGGAGCAAGAGTTTAGGAAAGAGGAGATTAGTACTGGGAAAATGTCTAGCAACGATGCTGGAGACTGGCAAAGTCTGATGTAGCTGGTTAGACCACAGCAGGATGAAATAGAGCTCTGCTAGGCTTTTTAGGTGAGGAGCTGGGGGAGGGGATCATGGTAAGGGAATAAGAACTAGTAAGAAGGTTGGATGAAGACAGCCCAGGACAGATATTGATGAGAGAACAAGATCATCTGATGAGCATGGCAAAAAGGATATGAACACATGAAAACACAGTACTTCTACATCACAGTAATGCTCCTGAGACTCGTTGGGCTTTTACAGGCAGAAAATACTAGCAAAGCCTCAGGTAAATTGTGAGTCATGGCCTCCTTCTCTACACCTCATTGATACAAAAGGTGGCAACTGGCTGCTGCTGCCCGCTAGTCAACAAGTTTAGCCACAGAGGCTTTGTAATACATAGGAAGGTTCCAGGCTTGCTGTTGTCTCATTGATGTGTAAACAAATCCACATAAAATTCCATAAAATGTATACAATAAGAGCATTTAAGTTGTGGAATTAATCACATCAGGGACAGGAAATGCCAAAATTAAGGGCTTCCCGGCAAACATACTTTGGCATGTTTGTATGTTTTGGTATGTGTTGAGGTATATGTTGTGTTGTCTTTGTAGGATTCCCTCTCTTCCCACCTTATTCTTTTTCAAGGCACATAAAGAACATGCTTTAGAGATGAGTCAGGACTGTGGTCATTGTCATTAAATTCCTTTCCTAATTTCGAGCAGAAGCTGGAAGGTATGTGGAAAATGAGACTACGGAGGAGAAGGGAGATATTCTGAGACGAACTGCTACAACCTTCAGAACTGGCTCTGCCAATCCATTCCTAAAATTTTTAGATGTTCTATTAACTGTATGTTCCTGGTTTTCTGGGTAACCAGATTGAGTACCAGCTGCCCCATTTTCTCTGCTAGAGAAGTCTGTTAGACTGTGTTAATGTTCAGTACTCTGAAATATCAGTGCATCACATGAAACACCTATGCTTAGTGAAGTCTTCAATGCTACAGGTGTTATTGGGATTATATACCTCACCTCAGGGGCATTCATCAGATACAGCATTGATGAGTTCCACAGAATAAAAAAAATATATAAAAAGTAAAAAGAAACCTTTGAACCTTTGAAGAAATCAGTCATTCTGGATTCAGAGCTTCGTTTGTATAGTCCTAACATAAGATAAGGCGCAAGTCCACACATTAAAAGGATAGGATTAAATGAAAGGCTGAATAATTTCTTGTTCAGTGAGCAATGTTTGTCCTTTTCAGTGACTGAGGCAGGGGTCTAGTGGAAAAATAGAAATGAAATTAAAGAATTTGACTTAATGCACGTAGGGAAGTGGAAATTATGCAATGGCCAAGGAAATGTATCATGATCTTGGCTACTTTCTTCTTCAGTGTAAGATTCTATATTGTTTGAACCTGAGAATACTTAGTCATTCATGAAGAAGGAAAATGCTGATAGGTATGAGGAGCATGAAGAAGTTTCAAGTGTGATATCCTGACCCCACTTTCGTTGTTCTCTGCGTGGGGATTATATCCCCATATTCATGACAGGCTATGGTAAATTTCCTAAACTATAAAAACATTAGAAATGGGATAGAACATTTAAAATGAAGACAAGTATGTAGAATCGGGTCATAATGATATGCTGCTCGGGCATATCAATATATTCCTCTTGGAGTGAAACAGAAATAGGCCATTAACATTCCTGAAGATCTCCCATTTGGTATAAAGACATTGGTGCATTTCACCATGCCTCTGTGGGAAATCCAGGACCTTGTACACACCAACCTCTACTTAATATACTGAGCAAAATGAACCCAGGGGCAGCAATCCTGTAAACGTCTTCAAAATTAGTTTAGATTGCACAGCCAGAAGAAGAACAAAAGTCTTCCTTCTCAAAGCTCTTCCAGTGAAGCAGTGCAGATCTTCTTATAAACTTCTGCTTTCATGGGAAATTTTGCTTTTGCAAATACCAGCTCATGAATCACCTAATGAAACAGTTCACAGCCTTTCTTCTTTTTAGGCAGAAATACCATGCCAGCATTCAGAAGAACAATGCATCTACTTTGTGTCTTATAAAGTCTGTTAAGCAAAGCTCAGCGAAATGTCCGAAATATTTTACTTGATGAGGATAGGGTGAGCTAAACATTAAGCCACACATTTTTGTGTTATTATTTGCTCTTTGATTTTCTTTCTTTGCATTAGAAGTTAACAGGTGCTATTGTGAGAGATCAGTGAACCTTGAGCAGGTGAACTTGTATTATGACAGTGTTCAGAATTGACAAAAATCTGTGTTTAGCAGTTTTCTTCCTCTTTATTTTTCAGTGTACCATAGTAACATAAGGCTATGTTATTATGTCTGGGTGCAAAGTGAAACTGATTGTCAAGATGCACTGTGTGCTGAATGAAAAAACTCTGAAATTAGAAATCACTATTGGCTGGGCTTTTCTTGCTGCTAGATTTCAGGTTTTAATCCTAAACAAATCTGCCCTTTAGTTCCTATCTGATAATGTCAGAGGATCACTTGAATTAGAGAACAGGAATTTCCTCTATATCATCATTCTTGTAAGTGTGTATTTCAGCTGAACCAGGTGGCACAGATTATTTTATATTCATAATGCATATACCTCCAGGAGAACCACACCACAGTGTGCTGACTGCATGGGTTATGTGTTCTCAGGAGACCGACATGTTCAGAATGTATTCTTTTGCCCTTTCCCCTGTCGTCTCATGTTTTGATATGATAGAAGCTCTAGCAAATGAAAGGCTTGTTATTGATTTTTGTGCAGATGTTAATAATTTCCATGCAACTCTGTATCAGAGTGACAATAACTGATGTACAAAATTTGACATCTTAATTATTCCTTGATGGAAAGGAGGGCCACTAACCTGGGATTCAGCAGCCTATTAACTCTGGATCTGTGGATTCAAAACAAGCCTAGGTTGCATATGAAACGAGTGGGGCTGTCTCAGTATAGTTTTTATGGATGTTTGTTTTCTTCTCGAAGGCACCAGACTGTCTTCAATGTGTCTGGAGCAGATGGAAGCAGAACTCCTGGAAAAAAAGTGTTTTACTTCCAGTAAAGTCTGTTAACCTAGCTGAAGTTACAAGCACTAGAAGTTTCAGGAGAAGTACAACTTATGAGCTCCCCAGACTTATTGCTATACAAATCAAAATACACATCCCCAATGTTGTAGATTTGTCAGTCATAAAGAAAGGTTCAAGAACTTTGGTATTTGTTTGTCAGTCCCATCCAGTAGGCATAGCTTCAGCAACCAGCAGCTGCCGAACTCCAGTGAGCTGGAAATGTGGACAACCAAGGGCATGTGTGCATCAAAGGTCATTAACAGGTATTGAACAATGCGTTCCCAAAATCTGGTCCCCAGACACTGAAGGTATTGTTATCATTACAAGAGTGAAAGTGATTGCTTTAGCAATAAGTAAATATCAGGCTATTTCTGTCTTTTCTTTCAGGTGTATGTATCTATGATCCACAACCTTTAGTGCGAGTGAGGCTTCCTTCAAGAGGATGCCATTTCCCAGCTAACAGTCTAGTTGAGCTGTACACCTTGTATCTAAAGCTCTCTTTAAAAATTATATCATGCATTTCTAGCTGCATGATTAGGTGACCATCACAGAAGTGTTATATATGTATCAATATGCTGTTAAGATTCATATTCTTAGTCTAGTCACAGACAGCCCCATAAAAAAGTATGAACATCTCAAAAGCTATCCTATGCTGAACAATAGAGTAAATGGCAAGAACATAAAATTTGATTTCTGCCTTAGTGGAAGAAAAGATTTAAAATGAAAGAACAATTGTGTGAACTCTTAAGGCTTGATTTTTTTGTGTTTCACTGGCATAATCCAAAATTAATTTCAGTCATTTAGGTATTATTATTATTGAATTACTCAGTGCCCTAGAAGACAAGAAAAAAATTGGATTCTTTAATCTAATCCACTACCTGCTTGTCCTCCAGAGCTGGACTATAGTTATCTTGCAGACTGTGCACTGGAAAAGGGCAGTAGTTTGATGTTTGCTGCGGCAGACCCTTAACAGATAGTCTCCGACAGTGTTCTGCACCTCTGCATTGGCAGTGATAATGGTACAGAAGGACAGAAGCCAGAAGACTGGAGGGGGAACTGGGAAGAGGAAAGAAGTTTAAATTGCAGCCCAGGGTCTTTCAGCATGCTCATCTGCAGGCACAACATAGTTCAAACCTAAGGAAGGAAACTAATTAGGATTCCATTAAAAGGGGAGAAAAAAAATCTTCCTGAGACCCAAGTTACATCATGATGGTCAAAGTGAAACCTTGCTCACTAATGTAGCCTTAATTCATTTTATTTTGCAGAGACAGCAAGCTCACCATGTTGCTTCGGGAGTCCTTGGGGAATATGAACTGCCGCACCACAATGATAGCTCACATTTCAGCTGCTGCGGGGAACTATGCCGAGACACTGTCCACCATCCAGATTGCATCAAGGGTCCTCAGGATGAAGAAAAAGAAAACTAAGGTAAGACAATTTATAACTCCCTTCTTGTAACAGTGGAAGAGAGAGGAAGAAGCTCTCTAAAGGATCCTTGATAGGGTAAAACAGCATGTAACAAAATCAGTAATCAATTTCAAAGTGTGTGGGTTATATGTACCCTGTCCTAGGCAAGTGGTTTAGAGTGCATAGTAGAGATAAAGGGGGTGAAGGAATGGATGTAAATGCTTCAGCTTCAGCTACATAGGAGTGAGTTCAGACATATCTGCTGTATCAGGTTTGTAAGCTGGCCTCATTTAATGTTATAGCTGTCAGAGAGCATTTATTTTCAGTTATGTTCTTAGTGTTAATGAAATAATGAGGAATGAAACTGCTGTAGAGTTAAAGGAAATTGGGATTAATGAAGAATTAGATTCTCTATGCTTCTCAGAGAGAGCAGGGCAAAATAAATGCCTAGCAATGTGTCAATTGTTGCCCCTTTTATTCCCACTGCTTATAAATGTGACTGAGAGATTTTCCAGGGATAGTAAGAATGGGCTGTATTTGCTTTCATGTTTTAGAGTCCTGGTTACTTCTGTACAGCTTATGGTGTGAATTTGGCACAATTAGAGAATTTTATGCATTTCATTTAAATTGACAACCTATGGACTTACAAAACCATTTTTGTCAATGGATTGAAGAAAGACAAGTGAACAAGTGAAGGGATTTAGTCCACAAACCATGACAGCAGTGTGTCTCCAGAGACCTCTGAGTGCATGTTGTACAATTCCACACACAGCTAGCATGACCAAAGAGGGATTGTCTTTCTTGCCTGTGCCTTATTTCTGTTATGAGTTTTCTCGTTCATCTTTACATACACACCCACAGACAAAACCGGCAAAACCTTTGCCAAATATCTGATTTCTTTGCCCAGGCTCAATTAAGCAAGGAATCCTAATCCATTTGGTCAGTACTTTTATTCTGGAAGTCCCATGATTTCGAGTGGGACACGGAGTTGGGGCATTGGATTCTCCATTGAACATTGTTATGTGTTTTCTGTAGGACTGTGGATAAGAAGTGTCAGAGCTTTGTGCCTTAGTTTTGAGATTTCCTTGTTTAGGTGTGACTGTGACCTTTTTGTCTATGTGCTTTCTGCAAGTTGCTGTGGCAATGCTGAAATGTTGTTCTCTGTTTCTCTCTCTCATACTGCAGTACACATCGAGTTCTTCTGGAGGAGAAAGCTCTTGTGAAGAAGGCAGGATGCGGAGGCCAACCCAGCTGAGGCCTTTCCATTCTAGAAACACTGTTGACCCAGACTTTCCTATTTTGCATTTGTCAAGTGATCCTGATTATTCGTCAAGCAGTGAGCAGTCATGTGACACAGTGATTTATGTTGGCCCCAATGGCACTGCCCTTTCTGATAAGGAACTGACAGATAATGAGGGTCCCCCTGACTTTGTTCCCATAGTTCCTGCTCTGCAGAAGACCAAAAATGAGGGCAGGTTGGAGGAAGCTAACGAATCAGGGTCCAGCAAATCTGAGAGAGACTGCCTGAAATGCAACACCTTTGCAGAGCTCCAGGAGAGGCTGGATTGTATAGATGGCAGTGAAGAGACTGACAAATTTCCCTTTGAAGAGATGCCTGCTCAATTTAGCTCAGACCAGATGTCAAAGGGCTCTGTCTCAAGCCAGCTGGCAGAGTTTAGCCACTTACCAGAGTCAGATAAGGAAGATACGATGCCAGAATGTCAGCATCCTGATACAGAAGCCAAGGAAAATATAAATGCAACACCCAGCAAAACTATGAGAAATAACTCCCCTGTTCCTTCTGGAGCACTTACTAATGTTTCAACTCCTCCTTCCCCCAGGAGTGTAACAGGCAGCTCTAGTAAAGAGCTTAGCTCTTGTCAGTTAGTACACAGCACCAGCTTGCAGAGCAGCAGAGAAGGTCTAAACACCTGCGGATTTGTGGAAGGCAAACCTCGGCCAATGGGTTCACCCCGGCTTGGCATTGCAAGCCTCTCAAAGACATCTGAGTACAAACCACCAACTTCTCCTTCCCAGAGGTGCAAAGTCTATACACAGAAAGGAGTCCTGCCCAGCTCTGCTCCCCTACAGGCTCCTCTGAGTACTGGAATGACGTCTAGTGAATCTGTATTGCAGCCAGAAATCCGGACCCCACCTGTAGGCATGAGCCCTCAGGTCATGAAGAAGTCAGTGTCTTCCAGCAATGGGGAATTTGAAGAGACCATTCTTGATGAAGATCAGCAACAAAGCATTTCTCCAGAATCCAAGAAGGAGATTCTGAGCACCACCATGGTGACTGTGCAGCAGCCATTAGAGCTGAATGGAGAGGATGAGCTGGTGTTCACCCTTGTAGAAGAGCTAACCATCAGTGGGGTCCTTGACAATGGGCGTCCAACTAGTATCATCAGTTTTAACAGTGACTGCTCTGTGCAGGCTTTGGCCTCTGGGTCCAGACCAGTCAGTATTATCAGCAGTATATCTGAAGATCTTGAATGTTACTCCAGTGCAGCTCCTGTGTCTGAAGTTAGCATCACGCAGTTCCTTCCACTTCCAAAGCTAAGCCTGGATGAAAAATCCCAGGATGATGGTAGTAGGCGTTCATCCATCAGCTCATGGTTGAGTGAAATGAGCACAGGGAGTGATGGTGAACAGTCGTGCCACAGCTTCATAGCCCAGGCATGCTATGGGCATGGGGAAGCAATGGCAGAACCCCCTGTCTCTGAGTTTGCGAACACCATACAAAGTGCCAGCATGATTTGTGTAAGTGACAAACAGAAGCCATTGACCGACAACATGCTTATACTGTCGGAAATGGGGGAAGAAGCTTTTGGCAAAGTACCACCCGTAAAAGGCTGTAAAATATCAGCTCTAGGGAAAACTACTGTCACAATCAAAAACACTGCAAGCCTTAGCAGCTGTGAAGGCTACATCCCAATGAGGACAAACATTACCGTGTATCCATGTATTGCTGTTAATCCCCTCAAAGCACAAGACACTGATGATTTTGTACCGGCAGTAAATGCAGACGCAAAGGTTGCTCATCCCCATGACGGGAAAGAGTCCAGTGCCAAGAAGGATATCAAATTTGACGACCCTTGGTTGAAGAGAGAAGAAGATGTGAAAAAGGACAGCTCTGATAGCAGTGATGGGCTAAGGCCTGACACAGCCACAGTTTCAGCCAAGTCTGATTACAGCACAAAGGAGTCTTCAGCAAACAGGTTTAGCAGCAGCAGCAGCAGCACTGGGGATGCCTCTGTTTCCCCAGGATCTGACAGTCTAAAGAGGATTGTGGATGGGTGTGAGGTGGCAATGTCAGGCTCTGCAACCCAAAGCCCTGTTCATTCTAGTGATGCCTTGAAGAATGGCAGCCTTCCTCGAGGGCTCCCAAAGGCAAGCAAACCGGAGGAGCCTGACAGTCACCTTCATCCTACTGATATCAGCGGAGTCAGCTCTCCTGCCCTCCCCCAGTTTTCTAAGGCTTGCCTTGACAAGAAAATGGCCTCTCCCAAACACTGTGTCCTCACTCGTCCCAAAGGGACCCCTCCTTTGCCACCAGTGAGAAAGTCAAGCTTGGATCAGAAGAACAGAGCCAGTCCCCAGCACAGTGCAGCCAGCAGCACAACGAGCAGTCCCTCCAGCCAGCCCATGTCCTTCCTGGCCAGCTTCCCGGAGGAACCGAATGCCAAACAGAAGTGTCTTGGCATTGACAGCAGTGGCAACAGCAACAGCAGTAGCAAACTCTTCAGTGCCAAACTGGAGCAGCTTGCCAGTAGGACCAACTCCCTTGGGAGGTCCACAGGAAGCCACTATGAGTGCTTGTCGCTGGAAAGAGCAGAAAGTCTGTCCTCTGTCAGCTCCAAAATGAGCCCTGGCAAAGACACCACCATGCCTAGGGCTGGAAGGAGCCTCAGCCGTAGCGTCATGTCCTCTCCTACCAACTCGGGCCTCTCACAGTCTGCAGGTGCCTCCCCGAAAGCCAGCCAGTCGAAGATCTCTGCAGTCAGCAAACTGCTGCTGGCAAGTCCCAAGGCCCGCAGCCTGTCTGCCTCTGCCACCAAAACACTCAGCTTCTCAACCAAGTCTCTGCCTCAGTCCATAGGGCAGAGTTCCAGTTTGCCTCCAAGTGGGAAAAACATGTCCTGGTCTACGCAGTCCCTCAGCAGAAACCGGGGCTCTAGCCTTGCTTCCAAATTGCCCCTTCGAGCTGTAAATGGGCGGATTTCAGAGCTGCTTCAAGGGAGCACAAGTACCAGAGGCTTACAGCCACGGGGAAGCTCAGAGGCAGATGACCGTGGGGGCCTTCCTGGAGACGAGAAGCCAGCTGTTCACATGCTGCCTTCACCTTACAGCAAGATCACCCCTCCTCGGAAACCTCACCGCTGCAGCAGTGGTCATGGGAGTGACAACAGCAGTGTCCTAAGCGGGGAGTTGCCCCCTGCCATGGGGAAAACAGCCCTCTTCTACCACAGCGGAGGGAGCAGTGGCTATGAGAGCATGATGAGGGACAGTGAGGCCACGGGGAGTGCCTCTTCAGCACAAGACTCCATGAGTGAGAACAGCAGCTCCGCAAGTGGCAGATGTCGAAGTCTGAAAAATCCAAAGAAACGATCAAATGCAGGTAAGTTTGCAGTGCTAAGAAAGAGGGACACAGACCAAAGCAGAAATGAGTGCATCATGGGAACAGTAGCCCTAAAGGTGAACTTCAGCACCACCTATATCTATTAGCAGATATCGAGACAAGGGTAAATGTCCTAGGCTCCTCTCTTCATTTTGCAACATGCACAAATGTTGTCTGGTTGCATTGCCTTTGCAGCGGTGTCTTCTCACCCCTTTCATTTAGGTTTTCTTCATGTGAACAGAAGAACATGTATCATTAAAACTGGTTAGTATTGCCATAGGCAGCCACATTCAAGTATTCATTTATACAAATTCTTCAGATTTGATTCCAGAAAGATGCCTTTGTAAGGCCGTGAAACATAACTCATTACAAACACTTTGGGCACAGACTCCCCTCTTGGTATGCATGTGTTTCACCAGCACAAGACCAGAGTCTTGCTGAATAGAAATATCTCTTGTGAGCCCACTTTTACTCTATGTGTACTCTGGGTGCCCCAAGGTGCAACTGAAACCACTGCTGAGTTCCTCGTTCCCACCTGGAAGACAGGACAAAGTTCTGTCTATACCCCTTGAAAGATGTTATCCTGCGTCTGAGATTTTTTTTTTTTTTTTTTTTTTTATCTTTTGAGTTACGAGTCCTTCTTTTCTCAGTAATTTATAGAGAACAATAAATTTTAGTGATAATAATATGTGGGAACTACTATATTGAAGCACTTGCAAGTCCGAAACCTTTTCAGTGATCACAGAGAGGATCAGAAAGGTTTCATTTTTGCTCAGGTATAATCCCCAGTAGCTTTCACATTACCTGAGAACTTTTTAATTAGATAGCAAGAGCCTTCTGGGTCATAGTAAGACTCTGTGCAGTTGCAACTGGCATATTTTCCCACAATAACAAGTTTCAGAAAATTACAGAACAGGGGTGAGGAGCATCCATCAGCTAGTTGTCTTACCTTTTTCCTGGATACTGTTTTTCCAATTTGAAGTGATAGTCCTGCCTAACCTAATTCTGAAAAAAATGCATGTTGGCATTGGAACTGATATGCACGGGTATGTAAAATACCAGTGACTACATGGCCTACAGTAGCACTGGTTGTCCAAAATGTGTTATTCTTGCAGAGTTTCTAATTCACCAGCCATTCCCATATGCTGGGATGCTGACCTCTGGGATTCATTTGCCTTGAAGTAACTGAGTAATGCATAACTCTACCTTTCTTTATGTTCTTGACTGTGGTAGCAGGAAGAACATGTGCAAAACAGATGTGAATACAATAGATATCGCTATTAAAACCGTATCCATGAGTGCAAGGCTGATTGTACCTGTTCAGAGAATGCATGTGAAAGTAATCACTCTACGTGGTGCAAGCACAGATACAGTGGAGAAATAATCTTTCTGATAATAATCTTTTTCGTATTCCTTCATTTTCTGCAGCAATAAATTGATGTTCCTCTTTCTTAGGAGCTGAATCCATAAAAGATTCTACGTGTGTTATTTCTGATACTTTTTTGAGTGATTCCTTATATCTGCAAGTAATTCCTGTATTGTTTTGAATGAGTTGTACTTGTATCTGACTTTTATGCAAATTAGAAAAAGACATTTTTACTACCTTCCATATCTCTAGCAGCAAACAACTGCCCAGAAATTGATAAAGCTTCACTTTATTGTAATCCAGGTCCTGCTTGCGTTTGGTCCTTCAGCAGTGAAATCTTAATTCTGTTTTGATGTGCTTGATAATAGTATAATTTTTCATATGTCAGCAGATTTATGATAGCATAAAACCAGGACTGTGACTTCAGTGCAGAAGAACATGAAGGAGGAGCTGAGATATAAGGGAGAATATAACTGTTCACAAATATATTTTTATTGCATAATAAACAAAAAATGCAAGGGTTTGCAGTCTTTCATCCTATGTAATATCTCCTTTCTACATGTCTGTTCTAGTGTGAATGTTCTCTTTTAAGGAGAACTTTTTCAATGAAAAAAATATCAGACAAAGCTTCTGAGCTCTTAAAAGACAGTTATTATTTTAATGCATACTGTCAAGAGCACTGGACCTTTCCTGATTTGCGGTCACAGATCTACTGTGCTGTAATGGATATGGCACTATAGATATGCTCATTTCAGGTCAGGCAACCTTGTCCACTTTATTTATGATTATTATTAACAGAAATGCTAGCTGTCAGACATGATCAACATGAATCAGCCCAAGGTCCCTTTAAAAGAAGCTATAAAGAGTCTTTAAGATAATCACCAGCAGCCCTGTCAGATTTCACAATTACTTTTGGAGTTCTGACACATTGGAGAGACATCATTGTTGTCTTGAGATTAAAATCTTGTCTTTCAATGCTCGTAAATGCATTATTTGTATCTGTAGGTTCTTCTGACCTGGCTGTCTTACGTGAAGCATCAGACCAACATTGACAGCATTTGAAAGATAAAGCTAGTTCATACTCTCCAGTGTTGAGCTTAGGTTAAATTTTCGGGTACATGTACATTTCAGACACAGGCCAGTATCGTGTGTACAAAATTAAAATTTTTATTTTTCTTTTAAAAAAATGCCATTTCCATTCTGATACCTATTGAAAAATCATGTGTTTACATCATGAAGCACGTAAGACTTTCCCCTGAAGCTAACCTATCCATTTAATAAACATTCCCATCTTTCTAACATTTAGCATTGGTCCTATAACATCATGTCAGCATATATTGTCCCAAAGTGACTGCTTATAGTAGAAATGGGGCTATTTTGCACTGATATACAGCTGTACATTTCAAAGCTTTGTACAGCTGCTCTTCAATCCACCCTGTGATGTTCATATTATTCCAAACCTTTTTTTTATAAGTGGAGAAATGATGGCATGGAACTTTGCTGACTTGCTCAATGCCTGCAACAAAGTAAGAGCCAGATTCAGGGTTATGCTACAGACACCTTTGACTCCTAACCTTGACTTCAAGTGACTTGGCTACACATCCTCCCCTGCCCTTGCTGGGCAGTGGAGAGAAGGGTTTCAATCATAATTTTCTTTTTGTGGCAAACCCTTCCTTCCTCTCCACCTGCAAGTCTCCTCTCTCTCTTAGGCAGTGCTGTCTTTAGCAGTGCACAGAGGTGTTAGGGAATAATTTGTGTGGTCATCACTAGCACCAATTATATATAATTTTTCAATTTCTCACAAACTGCAAGTGCAAGGGCCCAGTGCTGCTTCATGGAAAAAGCAATGATGAGTGCATTTATAATGCATGCTAATGTGTGTTATCAGGAAATGCACTCTGGCTGAACACCATTTTACAAAAGCCATATTTGTATCCCAGGAACACAACATGCATGAGAAGAAGGCAAGTAGGGTGGCAAATTAGGACTTGCAAGATCTATGTTATTTTCTCTTGTGCTGCTGGTTCACTGTATCACCTTGGGCAACTCATGTAATTGCTGTGTTCTCTGGATACCACCTCATAAAACTAGATAATAGTGTCGTGAAAAAAGTAACAGCAGGGTCCTTATATCACAATTATTTCCTACCTGGTTTTTTCTCTTCTGCTTTGCTTTTTTAGCGTCTTTTCCCTGATTTAGTTTGGACGTATGTGAGCACTACTTTAAAATAATTCTCAATGTAAAAGGTGACTAGATTATTTCAGAGATGCAGCTTTAGTGGTAGCTTCAGCTCCTTCCCACTGTGGGCTAACAGCAAAGCAAGATGCTTGTGTCTATTGAGATTTACCCAGTAAAGCCAGGCTCTGTTTGCATTCCCATGTAATGTGCATGAATGCCTAGTTTCTGCCTTTTACCCTTTTTTCCTACAGATGATTTACCAGTTCCTGGTTCTTACAGTGTTTTAGAGCTGCCTATTAGGACACCTTCCCTGGGAACAGCAGAATGGGAAAGGCTCTCAGAAAATTCATCACAGACAAGGCTTTCATGGAGACCACAGACGACTTCCTTCGGCTGTTTTTTTTCTTGTTCCCTTTCAGAATAGAGTTGGATGCCTAAGAGAGACCCCATCCCACGTGACATTGAGTTGGGCCAAAGGGCTGCAGCTTATCATTGCTTGTACCCTCTGCCGGGATGGGATAGACTTCTGCCAAGGAGTATGTCTCCTTTGATTTGTCTAGTTGCAGGTTTTTGTAGCTGAGTCTGAGCTTGGAGCTTTATTGATGCTGGGCTTGGTGCCGGTTGGAGTAGCACTCTGTGGCCCAAGCAGATTAAGGGAAGCAGCAAATGTGCAGCAGCAGACTGCATAACACTCTGGTCGGAACTGCTGCCTATTGGCTGGTATGCAATCACCCGCTTATGGGAACAAAGACCCAAGACTTGGGCATGAGAGGAAGATGTGTATTGTGAGGAGGAAGGAGACAGTTGAAGAGGTGAGGCACACTGGGGAAAGTCCTGTGAAGTGCTTTCAAGTTGGGTCAGTCTAGGTCAGTTCAGCTTTCCTGAATATTGGGTATCAGTGAACACCAGAAAACAAAAATCTAAGTGATGCTACTGATGGTAAAGCCAAGTCAAAATGTGAATGGTAGAAAATCAAAATCTCCAAATGCTGACTTCCTGAAGTTTAGACCTGTGCCCTGAGCTTTAGCTGTGTATCAGCATTCCTAAGACACTGCTCTTGACAGTCCAGGATTGAATTCACACGCATTTAAGTGTATGTGTGTGTTTGTGCACTTGCTTTTATCTTCTTTGCACAGGGAAACTGTCTGACTATAGATAATTAAAGATTCCTGCTGCAGCATTTTATGGCTTTTGCAGTAAAGTTTCATGATTCCTTGCGGGTCTTTGTCAGTACTGTTTCACTACCAAAGCAGAGCAAATTGCTACATGATTTTAAACACTTTAATAAAAAGAGGAATTGTTAAGACATGACAATGATTATTAACAATTAATGTCCCTTTTTCTCTCTTACTTGTGTGCTCTGGGCTTTACTGATGGGATGATTTTAAAAATGGAGATTTAGAGTTTCCTGGAAACCCCTAAAAAGTGTGTATTCAAACACTCTCTGGAAGCATTTAGCCCTGCTTACAAAAGCAGCAGAAAAAGCCAGAGGATGAATCTGCAGGTTGTAAATTATGGAAGTCCATCTCCAACCAGTATTGCAAAGCATCGCATTTTGAAACGTGGCCAAAATGATAATGATGAAACAAAACATCAACAAAAAGAGTCTGAGCTTTTCCCGTTGAATCCAAGTGAAAAGGAATTTGGTTCTTGTTTAGACTGCCTAGGGCACGGTGTTTGGAAACTGTCCATTGTATCACAAAGCCTTAGGGTGTCTCCAGCATTGTACTTTAACTTGCTTTCAAGTGATGGTAGCTAATTCATCTCCTACATTATACCTTTGCCACAACAAATGATGTTTAGAATTATACAGGAAAAAGCTGTTTGCATGCAGGTGACAGCTTTATGCATATGACTGCTGGCTGGACATCCCTGGGGGGAACAGACAGAGGGGAAGTGTGGGCTTCAGCTCCAATTTTTTTTTTTTGTTCATTAAAACAACAGCATTGATTTTCCCAGGTCAAAGCCAGGCCATTTCATGCAGCAAATCTGTGTTGAAAGGGATCAGAGTAATCATTTTTTACACGCTTGACTACTGCATGCCAGCACTGAGCTTTCAGCCACATGAACATAGGAATGATTTAATAGAGGAAATGGCAGCAGCTATTGTGCATGGTGAAGGCTCTATGTAACATGCATGACTGAGTCCCACACCATTAGACCAAGTGTAAATAAAACCTGCTCCTGACACTGCCACAGAATTAGCTCCCTGGAATGCCTCCACCACTGTCCTGTTGCGAGCTAATGCTCTGGCTGCAGAGCCCCTTCCCCCTCCAGCCACTACCTTTGCTGCTCAAGCAGCTGGCACAGCTATCTAGTACAGTACTGCAGTAACAATAACCAGCACCTTAAGTAATGCCACAATGCTGATGAATGGCTGTTAAACCAAAATCCAGCCTGAAGCAAGATAAATAGAAGAGACACTGGTTGGTTTTCTGCTGGGAGTCATGGGTGCTGAAAATGCACCACTCACCCACTTCGCCTCCCACCTCTATGATGCACATCTTCCCAGGAGCATATCCCAGGTCACTTGTCAACCTGCCGCACTGCAGGAGGGCTGCTTCCTGATCTGCTTTCAGGAGTGCTCATTCACCAGCTCTAAACTACCCTGAAAATCTCCATTTAAGGTGAGGCAGTAGATCAGGAAGCAAGGTTAACAAATAGACTGTGTGGCTAGAAAAAAATCAGGAGCATGCTGTACCTTGGCATGTTCGTTATACCAGTACAGAAGCAATATTATCTAGTACATGTATGGACAGGAGATTACAAAAAAGGGCTGTTTTATTCTTCTGCAGAGCAAGCAGTAATTTCTAATGTCAAGTGCCCTTGTATGTCTTATTGATTCAAAACAGCAGAATTGCATGTCAGTTAACATAGAATACAGTCAAATTTTTTTACAGTGAAATGGGCATAGATTTTTTCTGAATAACAGATCCTGTCAGTGTTTCTTATTCCAGGTGTTCAGATGCAACGTAGGTCTTCCTATCTAATCTGAATTGCCAGGATGAGTGAATGCTGTTTAGATTTTCTGGCAATAAATGACAAGAGTCTTTGGTGTTTGGAGTACTGACCTGAAGGTGACGACCCCAAAATACTTTTGGTGAAATCTCCATGCCATCAGAAGGCTCTTCCACTTGAAAGCATTTGCTGTGTCTTCAGTAACTGGGAGGGAAACTGTGCAGACTGTATGGAAACCTGAGGAGTGAATAGCTGTGTGCTCTACACTGGGGAAGGAGCACTATAAAATAAACTAGGAGAAAGGGGGTTAAAGGAGTGGAAAGGAGTTGGTTCAGTCATGGAGAACTGCCCAGGAGGGCAGATCCTGTTAGGAAATGGGAAGAGAGAAATTGGCATTATGTTTTCGAATCAAACAAAGCAGGGCCCCTGTCAGATGGTGAGGAGGAACAGGGCAGATAATCTTTGCCAGTAAGCAGTTTGATGCTACATTTGAGGTTGATGCCATTGCTAATGGAAGCACAAGCCCAATATTTCTTGGAAATGAAGCCACAGAAGGAACAGTGGGAGTTTAGGACTACTGCTCTACTTAGCCAGGATTGTGTTTTGTACTTGCTTTGAGTTTGGACGGATTGTTTAGTAAGAAAAAACAAAATGCTGAACAACAGGTTCTGTACAGATAGGCAATTTTACTTTCCATAACCTTAAGTGCAGCTGGGAATAGCTTTGGCTCCACATCCTGCATTTGAGCACACACTATAAACTTCCAGAATTATGATATATCAAGTTACAGTTTCATTTTCTGTTTGAAACACCTTGAAATTTCTAGGACAGCAGTTGTTTTGCAGCCCAGTCAGATATATCTTGCTTTGAAAAGGATCTTACAAATCTTCTTTTCATGAAGAGTTTGCATTTATACAAATTTTACCTTTTTCACAGAAAAGATGCTCAGTCTGGAATGTGTACTTGGAAAACAGACTAATGGGAGCATGCAGAAATATACAGTACTTAAGCAAAACCAGAACTCTTACAGTTTCTGATCTACTCAACATATACTTTTATGAACACACATCCTTATGCAGTTGGGAAATTTTGCTGAGGTCAGTGAGTCTTCTTAAAGTTACCCTTACATACCTAGCTGGCTTGGTCTGTGTTTCTAATACCTTAAGGCTTCTCTGGGCTTATCTATGTTGTAGCTTCATTGACACTCCTCAGTCAGATCTGCTTTCACACTGCACACCTTCACTGCTGTGTTACTCTCTTTATCTAGACTTTAGCCTACCAAATTTTAACCTATAGCTCAAGGTAGGGCAACAATTCCATTGTGAAAGTGAATCTTATATTCTGTGCATTTTCAGGGCTATGTCATTGTCTGATTATTCGTACTCAGGCTAGGCTCAAGATGGGTTATTCTGAGTGTAGATAAATTCCGGCTAAGTAAAAAAACATAACCTGTAAGACATTCAGCAAATGGTGTGTTGCTTTACATGCCATATGGTCATAAATTGAAGGTGTCATTTGGTCCTGTGTTCAGCTTACAGGTTTTCTTTGGGATTGATTTTTGGTATAAATGTCTTCTTTAATGGAGGAATGAATCCCATTTGTGTGACAGGAAGGTCAACCAGTTTGCTGGGGTGCTGGGCAGGGTTCACAGTCCTGCAGTAGGGCAGATGCGGGAGAGACCTGCTGAGAATTGCTTCTGCTAAGCTCCCAGGCTGCCCACTGCATTTATAAGACGTGAGTAGGGAAGTAAAAGACTGGTGCACTGTAATTCCTATGAAGTATTTTTTTTTTTATTATACATTCAAAATTTATGACATCCTAACCCCATCAAGTGCTCTCAATAAATTTGGGACTTCAAGTGGGTATTTTCTATGTAAATTGAATACTGTATTCATTTTAACAATTTAGTTGTTGTGTCTGTGTGTTGATACAGATGAGCAAGCTGTCAGCTGCTTTGTGATGCTCACCCTGAATCACTGCTTTGGTTGTATCTCCTTACTGATCCCAATTAAGATGAAGTCAGAAAAAAAACCCCGGAGGCTAAATGGAGATATCAGTGGCAGGAGTCTCCTGTCAAAAGACACCATTATTTTCTGCACCTGGGTTAATAAACAGCCTATTAATCAGGGCATGTTTAGAATAAACTAGATTTGATTTGCCTCACTGCAAAGATGCACAATATCTATAAGCCTCAGATAAATCAACCTGAGTCAGCATTCATGGCTGAGATAAAAAAAAACATCCCTCTTTCTTTTTCTTCTCTGCCTCACATGCTGACATATTCATTGGTAGACCTGCACTGACAGCCCCTGCACCCCAAAGAAGCCCTTGAGCAGACAGTAGTGAGTCTGCCTACCTCATGCAGCTCTATGCTGCTACATTGCCCCAGTGTGCCAAGAGCTGGTAGCCTTGCTTTGTTGTGATAACCCACAGGCTATCCAGGAGTGAGCTCTGGCTAGAAAAACATAATGAGCTCATGTTAGCTTGTCTCCTGCATTTACTGTAGCCTCTGCTGCCTCTTCCTGAAGGGGTAAGCGCTAGTAGCTGGAGCCTCAGGTTGTAGCCCTCCTTCTAGACCACAAGCTTCTGTTTCTCATTGAGCCAAATGGGACTGGGAACTAAATGCAAAAACATTCACTATCATACTAGTTCTTTGTGTGCTCATAATACCTGTTTTACTTTGCCCCAAACAAGAGTCTGACACGGTTCCTGTGGCAAAGTGAATCAGAGCCAACCACCTGCATTATCAGACCTAGACTTCGGCTCTGGTTGGAGATGGAGTTTGACAAGTGGGGATGGTTTAAAAGTGCCCCATTTTACAAGAAGGTGGTGTTAACAGCCACAGTGGGGAAAAAAGAGAAAGAGGGAAGACAAAGGGAAGAAAATGAAACCTCAAAGAAAATGGCATTACCTTAGTCATAGTTGAGCCATGCATGGGAGAGCTAGACAGAAGGAATTTCCAGTCTGCTCAGCTGCTTTGTTGAAATGCTAGAGCTACTTCTGTAGACACGACATGAAAAGAGATGTGACCATCACTGTGGAGAACAAAGTAAAAAGCTGCATTACACAGGTGGTCAAATCTGGTGTCTGTGAGTGTTACTAGCTCTAAAAGTTGATGAGCTGCAAAGATAGGAAAGACATTGCTTTTACACGCAGACAAAATTTGAAAGATTGATCCTGTGAGACACTATGGCCAAAAAACTAAAAACAATTAAAAATAAGTAATGAAGGCCTAAATTCTTTTTCAGTCTTTCTTTTCCTTTTATCAAGATCTGATTTTTCTCCTGGTCAAGCATTTTAATCTAGAGCTTAAATGAAACACATTCAACCTAAGTGAATGCTGAGAGTCACTTCCAGTCAGTGGTACAACAGGTCTAAAATACCTCCTACTTGCTAGTATTTGTGAGGCTTCACTTTTTATAGCATGGACTCCTTTACTGGACTGCATTTTCAGTAGTAACACAAGTACGATAGATGTTAAAGGATGAGCAATCCAGATCTCAGGCTGTATGGTATAAAGGGACCTTGTAGATCTCTCTGTCTATCCACCTTGGCTATGCTGTCCTTGTCTTGTATGGAGTTATATCAGGGGCATTCAAATAAAGAGCTCTGTAGACTAGACTTCCCAGCTAGACAGCAAGATAGACCATTCTCACCCATTTTAGAGATATATTTTGCAAGTTAATTGCTGGTTAAAAGTTAATAGCTGTTAGCTTCTAGCACAGATTGCTGCACTCAGAAGTCAATGGAATAAGATGTGATAGTTCAGAAAGCAAAGAAAAAGACTCCTGTGAATGAAAATAGACAATACATTCTTCTTTGCAAATCCAGACATGAGGCAATCAATAGATATTTTGGGGGGTGGGTTTTTTTTAGCTTTCATTGAAGCACTAAGTTGGCAGACACGTTGAAGCTATTTACGTTCAAGTTTCAATAAATGTAGTACTGGAGATCCCTCTAAATGATTTTATCTTGTTTTTAAAATAAAATCTGCATGATCAGTCTGTATCCCTCCCCTGCTGGCATCAGTTTTATTCTTGCAGCCAAGAGAATTAGTTAATAGTTTAATTCAAACTAGCTGTCTCTGGCTTTTGTTTCTGGTTTCTTCCATCACTTCTGTTACTGCTGTCTCCTAGGGGAGACCCTGCAGGAGATATCAACTACAAAATCTCTTTTTTTGTAAGCCCAGCTATTGGTCTGGTTGTACTATACCAAGCAAGGAATTGTAACCAGTCGTTTCTCTTTTTTTGTGTATGTCTGTTCTTTCTCCCAACAAACCAGATGCTCAGCTTCCTTACCACTACCATCAGGCCAGTGATGTATTTTTTCTCCTTTTCTTTACCTTAGGCCCTGACTTGCCAATTCACATGGCAGATGGTTTCCATATGGCATAGGTTTATCAACCACAGTGCATTTTGAGCTATTGCTGTGCTCCTATCTGCTGTGTTGGTATTACAAAGCAGAGTGGGTGTGCATGAGCAGTAGTATTGAAGCAGACACAGTGACTAACCCTTCTGCCAGCCTGAAATTCCTGCTGCTTTCTTGCCCATCACTAGAGCCACAGTTAGCACACAAGTTGGAAACATTTTAAAAGAATATCCTACTGAAGAGAGACAAGGCTAATACAAGTCGGGTACAACCACCAGGCTCAGGTATACTTACTGCAGGCATTCTGTCCTCTCTGGTGTTTCTACTACTCTAGCCACCCTACAGTGATGTTATACAAAGGACTAGATGGTGGTATGTTGGTACTCTCTTCCTACATAGTAAAAGAACTTGGATATCAAAATAGGTTTTGTGCTGTGATTAAAAACAACACAAAATTGCACCTGCCCTGGAGATGGTCTGTGCAGAGTCTGGATAAATGCTTGTCCTTAGACTGTAAGAAGCAGCACCAATAAAGAAACAGGAAAGCAGAACTAGAGCATTTTCAGTCTGTTACTCTGACCCTTCTTTGGCATGCACACCAAGACCCTGAGCAAAGGGAGGCAGGGACTTTAGAGTATAGAAGCCTTCTGAGGATCAAATCCTGGAATCAGGCACTAAAGAACATGTGAGGATCTGATTCACGATGAGTAGGTACAACACATCACAGCTACAATTCACTTCAACTTCCATGACCTCCTTGGGTTTTTCGTCTGTTTTCTTCTGTGTGTAAGAATATATATATACATATAGTAGACATCTCTGCAGATGGAGCAGAAAGGCAAGGCAATAACTATGCTAACACAAAATGCCATTTTCTGCATTTACAGGTTCACAGAGACGGAGGCTTATTCCAGTTTTATCACTTGATACTTCTTCCCCAGCAAGAAAGCCTGCCAACAGCCCAGGGGTCCGCTGGGTGGATGGGCCCCTGCGAAGTGGGCAGAGGGGGCTGGGAGAGCCATTTGAGATCAAAGTCTATGAGATAGATGATGTGGAGAGGCTCCAGCGGCGACGAGGTGGGGACAGCAAGGTGAGTACAGTCCATGTAATTGTTTCCCTCCTCCTGGAGGGTGTAAGAGGGTGAATTCAGATTATGCAGTCAGGAATGTGTAGTATCATATATGGTTAATTCAACAGGCACCAAAACCTGTTATCACATTTAAGAAGCCTTATGACTCACATTATGCCTTTCTCATGGTTTAGCATCACCCGGCCAAATTTCTGCAATAAAAACCATACAGCTGACCCTCCGAAATCCCTCTACACCCCACACCCTGCAGGGAAAGAGGAGAGGGAAATGAGAGGAAAAGGACTTGTGATTTGGAAACTAAAACTACAGGTTTAATGAAATTATAACAATAATAATGAAAATAATTAGAAAAGTAATAAAATATATGCAAATACATGAGATCGTGACCCTACCTCACCCCTTCATGAGTAAACTTCACCTTAAATATTGCAGAATGGACATGAGGGAGAGGGTCCATGGCTATGAGGGAGCTGGACTCAGGAACTGGATTCAGGATCTGGGATCAGAAACAACCAGACAGATGAGGTCCTCACTGGACATAGAAAGGAAGAGAGTGAGAACCTTGTGATCTCTCAGTTTTATACCGATCATGACATGCATGGGATGGAATACTCTGTTGGTCAGTTTAGGGTCACCTGCCCTATTCTCCCCTCTTTGCCAGAGTGGCCCCTTCTCCACCAGCTTGAGGATGGCCTTGGTTAAGTATAAGCATTGGCCTTTTTGCACACCAATGCCTTGTGTTATAAATTTTAGGGGAAAACGCTGTCTCAAAACCATGCAATTAGCTTTCAGAGAATGAAGTTACTTACAGCAACTGAGTTACGAAATTGACTCTAACTTACCTCAAACTACAAGAGTCTTCTTCCTTAGCAGCTCAGCTAATGTACATTTATTGGTCCCTTGCATTTTTGCCCCTTGCTTATAGACTTGGTGGTTCCTGTTCTCCAGCATCTCGTCACATGTGCCTTTCAAAGTTGCAATGGTGCCTTAAGAGCTTTGATAGCATTGTTTTCAGGATAGCTAATGCCCTCTCTCTAACAAAGTCTTTTCTGCCAACCCCAGACCTCCAAACTTATGAAAAGGCAAGGGAATTGTAAAAGTTGTCTCTTGAGAGGTATAATTGGGAAGAGTATCTGAAGCTGATGAAATAGCACCAGTATTAGAGTAAATGGGGTTATAGAATTTACTATTATTATTTTAAGGGACTTCTTCGTAGCCCTGTGTCATGGTTAGACTGCAATATGGTTTTCTGATATAGTTTTGTATGGAAAAGATACATCACTTGTTAGGGTGGGGTTTCCACTGCACCCACAGTAGATTTGTCTGCAGAGCAGAAAGCAGAACAGGGTTAGGACCTTCACACGTGCTTGGAGCAGGGTAGTTCTTCTATTGGGATTGCTCCCACACTAGCAAGGGTAGTATAGACCTCATCGTGGGCTCACTTACTGGATGTCTTGATGTCTGCCACCCCTCTGAAGTCATGTGAGGCCAGGCTGTGTGTCTCCAGACAGCACTGCACCCTGTTCTGATACTGCATCTCACTTCTTTACAGAAAATGTGTCTTCTTTATTATTGATTATGAATTGCTAGAATTTCTCATAACATAATCCCTTCATTTAAGGATGTTTTAGATTTGATATTGCTACCAGTTGTCTTATTTTATGACTACTGCATTTCTTATGCACCAAGCACAAAGATGGATTTAGAATTCTAATACAGCAAGCAATGGATTTCCTTTTCCCAAGAGCTTAGATTTTCTCAGCCAAAGTTCTGGTGGCAAAAACCAGAAATGTTTTGCTGCAGTTAATTTGATTTCAAGATGCTGCCTGTTATTAATTATTATAGTTTATTAACTATCATTGCAATGTCTCCAAAGCTCACTGATAGAAAACATCAAAATCAAACAAAAGCAATAAAAATAAAACAGATGATAGATTATTTCATGCAGTGATTCATACTTTTCCAGACTAAATGGCTCATTGTCAGTGTTGTTGAGTGGAAGATCATTTGACTGAATGAATTTGGATATTTCTTCTCTTCTTCACCTATTCCTTCCCTGCTCCTTTCTCCTGGTTGGCAGGAGGTGATATGTTTCAATGCCAAGCTGAAAATCCTGGAGCATCGCCAGCAGAGGATTGCTGAGGTCAAGGCCAAGTATGAGTGGTTGATGAGAGAACTGGAGGTGACCAAACAGTACCTGATGCTGGATCCTAATAAATGGCTCAGTGAATGTAAGCACATCATTTTATTGCCTGGACTTACAGGCGTCCTTTGGTTTATTTTGGGGGCAGTGCAGGCGAATGGGGATGGAGGTGGATGGGTTGCGGGCAGTAGAAATGTTTGCTAAGAATCAGATGTGAACTACTGTGTCAGTAAACTAAAATGAGCCAATGTATGACCTAAAGGCACGTTTTAGATTGACTGTGTTTCTAGAACTCATCCCTATAATTCTTATTAAATGTTGACAGTAGAACTAAACAATCCTTTTTGCCTGAGAGCTGAATGTTGAACTGGTACAGCTTTGTAGTAGTGAATATTGCCATTGGTAGATTAACGTTCACGCGTTTCAGTCCACAGCTCCTGAAAATGAGATTTTTTTTCTTTTGGCCTCAGATCACTCAGACATACAAGCAATATTATAAATCTGCTCTTCTAAAGCAAAATAAAACTGTAGAGCAAACTTGTCCCTTGGCACCAGTGGGCTTACATGAAAAAAATGAATTTGGCCCATTTTTTGTAACTATAGATCTGTAAAGTTCAGAGAGCTTACAGGGCATTCTTATTCAAATGAAGAAGGACCTCAACTCCTCAAAGGAAAAAAAGATAGAGTACTGCAGTAATTATACAGCATTTTTTTAGTATTAGCAATCAGATGAGTTCATATTAAAGAATTCTAGAGAAAAAATGAGTTTTAATTTATTTAGGATAATTGCAGGTGGAAAAGGGAGGGGAAATTTGGTGTGTTCTCTTAAAGCAAGCACCCTACCTCTTCCTTGATGGCTGTAAAACAACCACAATGTATGTTTCCAGAATGCTATTAAGGAAGAGAGGTAAAAGGGACAGATTTAAAGAGAGCAGAGAATTGCCATACATTGTCATCCACTTACCATGTGATGCCCTTGTTTCTGATTCCAGTGGGAAAAATGCAGAAAGCCTCAAGGATATTTCTTAGGGATCAGATAAGATAGGAAGTACTGGTTCAGACAACATATCTCACTTGGCATCCACAGAAGCTGCTGCCAGCTCATCTCTGGTAACAAAAAAGCACCTGCAGTGGAGGTGGTTTATGTGTACACCTTCTCTTGCCACTGTTGAGTGGTGTAGTAAGAATCACAAGGTGCAGGGAGACATATGAGGAGCGAGGAGATTAGGGGCTGGTTGTTAACTCTGAGTTCTGAATTCAGCAAAGGACTTGTCCTTCGAGGGCAGAGGGACTACTTAAATCTTTTTCTAATCAGCAGAATGTGTGAGAGAGTCAGCACATTTTGTATACGTTTCCTGAGTAGGGTTGACTTTAAGTATGTGCTTAGCACTCTGAATTTGCTTAAGCATGGAGCTAAAGCAGATCCTACATGCTAACAATCAGAATCATTATAAATATATTTAACTTGGCCTGTTTTACATTTATTGCTGAATTTCCCCATTATGTTCAACCTTTGTGCTCCTTATGGCCATGAAGGTTAACGTGAAGCCAGGTGTTTTGTACTAGCCAGTTCTGGTGGCTTTTCTTTGGGAAAGATACTGGAGTTTGGCCAAAGGCACATGCAGTTCTGGAGACAATGGTAGAGCATATTTCTCAAGGAAGAATTTAATGTAATCTTAACAGTATTCTTCACTATCAGGAAGCGGCTGTGCTATTTGAAAGCCATTAAACAGAAAAGGGAACTTTTGATGACAAAGACAAGCCAAAGATAATGTTGTATAAAGCACTGATGGGTTTAAAGACTTGGATTAGCCCTCTCTCCCACCAACCAGCACTGTGTTTTTTCTGTTTTTTCTATTGGTGTATTTTCTTTCCTGCAGTTGATCTGGAGCAGGTATTTGAGCTGGATTCTTTGGAATACCTGGAGGCCCTAGAATGTGTGACTGAGCGTTTGGAAAACCATGTCAACTTCTGCAAGGCCCATCTCATGATGATCACCTGTTTTGATATAACCTCTAGACGCCGATAAAGAATGAACCTCAAGAGAATTTCAATGCACATCTTTGCCATCCTCCTTTCTCCTTCTGAATAGCATCCCAAAGAAAACAGAATGAGGATGAAGGCTGGAGTCAAGTCTCAACTGTGTGTATGAGAGATTTGCTTTACTATACAGAAGAGCAGTATTAAAAAACCCCAAGATGATAACGAAAAATGAAGATATAAGCTTGTTGATTCTCTTAGCCTAAAAGAGCACTTTGAGGAACCTTTAAGGAAATGTCTGTAAATAAGAACTGGTGGCAGAAGACACTTCTTTCCCTGAGTTAGCTGAGGGAGGAAGAAGGGTGGTTGTAGGACTTCCATTGAGAGGTTCATTGAAAGAAAACCTATTCAGAAAAACTGTTTAAGTGCCTTGCAAATCTTTATTATCCAAACATTTATGTTCATACTTTATTGTGTACAGATGGTGCTAGTCAAGAAAAGAAAAAGGAAAAAAACAAACACACTTTTGAAATGTATTTACAGCTTGTTTTTCTCTTGGTGTTTTCTCCTATTTCAGACTTGCTGTTTCTAAGTAACTTGTGTTTGTAGAGATATTTCCTAATCAGTACAACATATGAATAAATGTTAACTGTCTTTTCTTGTTACTGGAGTAAGGCCACTCAAAGAGAGGTTGAACTTTGAAACAAAAAAAAAAAATATATTTCTAGCAGTGAGTGAGATTTGCTTCTGTGTTCTTCTCTGCTATGCTGAAGGACACAGTAATTTTCCCTGCCTGTAGGTTCTGCAATATATGAGAGAGGAGAGGTGAGATTACCATGAAGTAAATATCTTTTCCATTTGATCTAACCCTGTAGTTTGTTTTTTCATGTATTTTTAGCTTAGTATGGGGTAGCGTTATGGGTAAAGGGGCACTTCTACCCTTACCCCTTTCTCTGGTGCTAATAACTTGCTGGAAAATTATTCTTTAGGCTGAGGGCTTCTATGCTTCTCAGTCCAAAAAAGAGTGATTTGTTCTATCTGTCTTTCTTTCTTGAGACTATGACTGATAAAATTTAGCTTCACCTCTTTTTGACATATACCACTGGAAAACAGGTTTTGGCTGCTTTTGGTGCCTGTTTTTGTTCAGAGTCACAGAATTACCTGAGAAGTACCACAGAATTACCTGTTCAGCTCAGTTAGTCTGGAAATAAGCAGAAGTTATGAGTGAGTTGATATAGTACTTCAGGCATGTTGGCTATGGCATTTTCCTTAACACTCCAATACTGAAGCAATAGGAGAATTCACATTGATATTAAAAGGATGGTAGTCTATGCCTCAATGCACATTCATATGTTCTAGTTGTTTTCATCTCTGTCTACAAAACAGTATGTGGGAAAGAACATCCTTTGTATTTCTCAAAGAAATGTGCAAAATCTGCGTTTTAATGATGTATAAGCATGAAGAATTATTTTGTTTGATTAGGTTTCTTCTTCTATATTAGAATAAGTCCATTCACAGAAATTCTGTTCTCACATACACTTGTGCTACGCTCCTGTTGCTTATGAGAAAATAAGAGCATCATTTAACATATAGTCAGTATTCATCAATTTACTACTCTACTTAAATGCAACTCTTCTTTTACCTGCACCATGTTTTTTATGCCATCTTACAATATCCCAAGCAGCAAGTCCCAGTTGAAGAATAATTCTACAAAAATACTTCTAGTTTTTCTAGCTGTTAGCTTTAAAAAAAAAAGAGAGAGAAGTAACATTTATATAGGGGTTTTTTTTTGTATTTCTTCTAATATTCTACAGCTTATGCTTACAAGTCTTACTCATTCGTCTAACCTTGTCACTGAATTTTGTAGAAGATCCTTATATCCTATAGGATTATTTGGAGGGAAAAGAGGTCCTATATGAAAGTTGCTCTCTCTCTCCTCTCTCTAGGCAAACAAAACCCTCTGACAGTTTCCCCACCCTCTCAAATAATGTGATTTATCTAGCTTTGTTTCTCTCTGTAAAAATTTCAGTACTGGGTATTACATATTGTTTCTGGTGAGGCCATTACTTCTCAATACCACCCCATGAATTCATTACAGTTTCACAGAGCCATGGGAATCACCCCTGCAGTTTTGTGCTAGCACCCTCTCTTCATAGGGTTAGTCCAACAGAACCCCAGATACATGCTGCCAGGTCACAGACAAGAAAAACTTTCCCAGCCAGCCACTATCTCTTGCTCACTTGTGTCCCCAGACATCTCTGTATTGCTTTCACCTGTGACACTATGCTAAGCTTTTCTCCCAGAAGTTAAATGTTGCCTTCTTTCAGATTAAGGATTTCTGAAAATATGTTTGCTGGAAAGTGGTCATGGGTTAATTGGAAGTATTGTCCTTCCGCTGCTGAAATCAAGCCCCAAATTGGCACATTGGGGTCCAGAAGGACCTGATGAGATAGTAAATGACAAGCAGTACAGTAAATCTGAAAACATGCACTTGATAGAAACTGAAATCCTAGCAAATGGTGCATTCACGGAATGCATTATTAGTCCGCTCACATAGTTTGAGACTTAAAGAGAAGTGGTGATATTTCTGTAAACCAAATGGACACGTTTCAGAGCTATTGTAGAATATTCATTATGTGTAATATTCCTTGTCATCATTAACTCAATTTCATTGTCTCTAGATTTGGTATCTCTGTAGATTAGGAAGCACAACAAAAAGTGTCTCTGTTTAGCCACTGTTTTAAACAGCGAGAGCACATTTGCCTTGTTTATCATGATGGGCCAAAATTAGTTCTTGAAACCAAATGGATTATGCCAAGCAGGCATTTGGTGTACTGAAAATTATGTACTAACCAAACAGAATCACAGTCTTTACAAATACATGATTTTGGAGGACTTAATTAGTGTAGCCATTAACACTCCCATCATAAACTACTCGTACTTATGTCCTAGAATCCATACTAATTTTCTCTCTTTTGACTTTATGTCAGTGCATTTCAGAATTTGCCACTGTATTTTTAGGAATTGTCGTGGCTTAATGCATAAAAAGAGGATGAAAATGTATGGAGCTTCGACATCTGTGAAATGTTTCTGGTTGGAAATAGGTTTTTACTTCAGTATTCATATTATTATACTTCAAAAATCCACAAAACAGATAATTAAAAGCATCAGGACCTTATTATGATATTTGTCGTAGTCTACAGTAGCTACTATTTTACAGAAGACTCATACACTTCTGCAAGTCATCCAGAAAGTACTATTCTTTAAGCAATTGCCAAAGTAATGTTGTTTTTATGGTGATATTTTAAAAGGCAACAAGGTGCCAAAAATACACAAGAGCAATGTGAATGTATTGCTTAATAGTTTTCATATTCAGAAATATTATTTCCCTTGGACAGCTTTAGTAGGGAACAGCAATGTTAACATAATCAGTTTGGAAGGTTAATTCTTTGTTTGCGTGCATTAAGAGGAGTTCATAGTTCTTCATCGCCCAGTTGTATGATGGCTGCAGAGCAGCACCTCTCTGTTGCCCCCATGCAGCTGTGCTCGGGCAGCTGAGCAGCTGTTTGGGCCCCATTCTGAGAACTTGACATACATGAACCTTATTTATACATGGAACAGAAGTTGCTTTATAGCCACAAATTTCAACAAAAACTTAGGCTTGAGGGTTTGGCAGTGATCTGGATTCAAACATCCCACTGGTCTGTCTGAGCTCTTGCAGTGGGTAGAAAGCCACAGGTTGCACGTCCACCAGCTCCTGAGTGCTTGGTCATTTTGTAGCCTAGAGGGTATGGGAGAGCCCTGATTCCTATTGCATTTGTTATAATGGTATGTGTCTTTTGCCCTGCATTTGCCTCAAAATTATTCAATTCATTCAAGTCTAAGCAACCTGATGTATTATTTCACAGAAACACAAGGCTGGAAACTAATACTTGGGCTCTCCTTTCTTAGGCTTTTACAGGGTCTGTTCTCATCTCACCTGTGCTGGTATAACTAAGGCATAATTATGTTAAGAGTCAGGAGAGTTATAGCAGAGAAAACCAAGTTGGGAGGAAAAGGAGAATTTGTCCACCTGCCACCACTTTGGGTATTTACTGTGCTGCTGGTTATGTAGTGGAAGAATATACTTCTCTTATGCATTTGATACTCCCTTATTTTGCTTAAGGGCAGCACAGGGCTATCACTGAATATTTTCTGACTTTGATCCAATCTTGGAAGACTCCCACTGCCATACCATGTTACTTCTGAAACTTGGAGCTACATAAAACTAACTGGTGAAGAGCAGTAGCCTGATACTGTGACATGAATGCAAGCTGAGTGATAGCTGCAGATAATGTAAGAAAGCATGAAAAATAGACACTGATATCTTTTTTCTTTAATCACTGAACACGGCAGTTACAGAGGCAGAAAGCTTGATGCGATGCTGCAAGTAGTACACATCAAATCTCAAGTTTGCTCACAGGACAGATTCAGTCTTGAAGTGTACTTTTGGCTTTTCTTTTTCATCAGCCTCAATAATACAAATTGTCTTAAAATAGCAACTATTACCTGTGGCATGGAATTAAAATTTTATGACAGATGGAGGATATAGGTTCTTTTACAAACATTTCTGATTTTGTTGCTTTTTTTTGAGCTAAAATTTATCATAAAAATAAGTGTATATACATACAGACAAATGTATATGTACACAGCCTGAGAGAGACAGTCCTCTCATATTATTGCGAAGAGGTGGCATAGCTGTTAACAAATGGCAAGAATATCACTTTCCCTTCTTCCTCCAAGGAGTACCTACAAAAATCTTTTTTGCATTTGGTAGGATGAAGCTGATTTATGCCACACTATATGGGAAAATTTATGCTTAAAATATTTGAAGGCTTCTTTTAAAGGTCCTTTCTTCCCCATGTTCTTCAACCTTCAGTGTCAAGTTGCATCAGTTCCCATGTAGAGGTGCTCATCGAAACATTAAAGTCTCTAAAAGTAATCCTGATTAACTACTCTATATTTCAGGATGTCATGAATTTAAGCTATTTTACATTCATGGCTGTTAAATATCGCAATTTCTGCATATGCATGAGAAATACAGTATAGTTACATCTGTTGAAACCCTGGACTCTTAGGTCTCAGGAGCTTTCTGTCTAGTCCTAAGAGTTATAAAATTCTAACTTGAAGCTTCTGCGTTGCAGATGGAAATGTGATTCTCATAAACCAGAGTCGTGGTGACCCTCTGATGCCAGTTATTATGGAAGGGATGGTTGCACAGCATCAGGGATGCACCAGCTCATGGCAGAGACCAAAGCATTCACGTCACTAAATACTGATAGGAGTGGGTGATGACCATGGAGAGAGGTGCTGTTTCTCAAAGCCACTGGTGAATGACATACCTTGCTTAATCCTGATGTCCTCACAGCCTTTGCTTTGCTATTCCATAGGCTTTTGCAGTGGTGACACCCAGCATTTTTTGGAAACACAAGACTGGCTGTTGCTAGCCATCATTAGATTTGGAACAGGTTTCCGAATTACTATGGCAAACAGAACTGTGAATGATTTGTCAGTGCAAAGTTAATAATCTCTTTCTTGTCTTTATTGTAGGCTCATCCCAGGGTTATCTGAGCTTCCATACCTACTCTTGGAAATAATAAACCATTTTATTATTGTCTTTATCTTTTCTCCTTCTCCTTCTCAAATGTAGCACTCTTATGCTAACCCCACTGAAACCAATACAGATTTTGCCACTAGCTTCATGGACAGCAGACTTGTGCTCACTTATGCAACATTTTGAAGCTTACAAAGTGTGTGATGATTCTGCAAAGACTGAAGGTGCTGTAAGTGAAATAGTAGCATTCATATGTAATATTTCAAAGCACCTTCAAACTGCCCCTGGTCAGGAAATAAAACACAACCCAAACCATCTTACTTTGAGTGGTCCTACTTAAGTATTGAGCAAACTTTATAATATTGGTAATAAATTGGTGCTTGAGGCAGTTTCAGCTATATTACATATTCTCTATATACTATAGATATGGATGTATTCACCCTCTATATTGTATATGTATGTGTGAGAGTATTTACATATAGCACACATACATATATGTTTTATGTATGCATAAAGACTAACTTTTCTAAGTTGTACCTTTTTCCCTCTCATAGCTGAAACTGCTGGTTACTAACATCCACATCATATTCTATGTATGAAGGATATAATTTATTTGTAAACTCAGGATGTTCTTGTTTTATAGAGTTGCTTGTATTTTATAATTTATTTACACATCATGGTTGGAAATGCTTATCTAAGTGCTATGCATTGAAGTGTATGTTTGCTAAATCCATTTCACTCTGTCCATGGCTATGTTCTTTCTCATTATAACAGTGGTATTGATGTGCGGGCTAAGGAGGAAACAAATTGATGGATACAGAATTTATGCTGGTCCCACCAGTGGGCAATTCCAGAAGAGGATATCAGTAGCAGATATAGATATATTATCAACTAAATTTAATGGGGAAAAAAAAAAAAGAAAAATTACAGCATGAAGACCAGTTAAAAATGTGGAAAGTCACAGCCATTTCCAAGTTGGTCAACAAATGCATTGAATCTTTGCCATTAAAATTGTAAAGTCTATTGTTTGCTGGCTAAAAAATATCCCTTTTGTGGTATGAGATGTGAAACATTGTCAAAAATATGATGTCTGGAAAAAAAAATCAAACTATAGTGGCATTAAATGTTTACTTTTATCTTACCAATATATCTGCCTCCTCCTCCTGACTGTTTCACTTTGGATGAGAACATTTAGGAAATGACAAAGAAGGTAATTTTTGACCTGCAAGAATATGTGCTATTATAATAGTGAGAGTGAGCAAGATGAAACCTGAAAAGAAAACAACTGAAGAGGTTCTACCAAGCAAGAATTGCTGAACAGCAACTTTACTAGTAGAACAACAATAAGGAATTGCAAGGTTTGGTAGCAATAAAAAAAACTTTACAACCAAGCATAGCAGCATTAGCTCTTCCCCCACTGGTGTCTAGAAACAGCAAGAAAACATAGTCATGAGCTCCAACTTGGTCAGGCTTTTACATATGCTGGTTATGCCTATGTGCCTCCCCATATTAGGAGAGGCTGTTCCATCTGCATCTGTGAACAAGGGAAAAATTTGAGACCAAATGAATAATAAAAATGTATTTGTAAGTGTAATTTCTTTTCATCACGTCCAGTAACTGTCAAATTCCCATTGGCCACCATGCAGGTATATAACATGGCATAAGAGTAATAAAAAGAGTTTGTGTCTTTTATTCATGCTTCTCCCTCAGAGAAGCAATGCTAACAGGTTCAGCTGAGTTTCTGTTAAGGTGGACACAATTGGGGTTGTTTAGCCTGGAGAAAAGGAGGCTGAGAGGAGACCTCATTGCTCACTATAACTACCTGAGAGGAGGTTGTAGAGAGGAGGGTGATGACCTCTTCTCCCAAGTGACAGGGGCCAGGACAAGAGGGAATGGCCTCAAGCTCCCCCAGGGGAGGTTTAGGCTGGACATTAGGAAAAAAAATTTCACAGAAGTGTCATTAGGCACTGGAACAGGCTACCCAGGGAGGTGGTTGATTCACCTTCCCTGGAGGTGTTTAAGGCGTAGGTGGCCGAGGTGCTGAGGGGCATGGTTTAGTGTTTGATAGGAATGGTTGGACTCCATGATCCAGTGGGTCCCTTCCAACCTGGTTGTTCTATGATTCTATGAATTTCTACTTGGTTTTGCTCACATTTGTGGCATTCCCTGTTGATAACTAAGAGAGAACCTTTCTTGCAGAGTAAGATGTGAATTAGCTGGGGAGATCTCAGATGTCTCTTGACACATGTGTAAGCCCTGATAAGTATACCATGCTTGTTCCATTGGAAGTAAAGGACGAGTCTTACTTCTGGGAGAGAAAAAAGGAAGTGCTTTAATGCTCCTTGAAAATATGTCATACGCTGACAAGTGATTAATTTACCATGCTTTGGGAGGGACATGTTAGCATTTGACCAATAATTTGCTAAGCATTTAAAATAGTCCTTTCTTGTATCTTGCTATAACACTAGCTCAGTGGCAGAGCTCACAGGTGCAGTGGCAGGGGATGTAGTCAATTATAGTGACCAGCTGTTACGAATGAAAGCTATTGAGGTGGCTACAGAGGCACAGGCTGGCACGTATTGAAATGGTGGAGATGAAGGAGTTTTTCCTCATTTCTCCTCTCCCAGCAGCAAACTCTGTGACTGTAGTACTACCTTAGCTGTTGCCCCTCGGCCAGTGAATTTACATGCTTGTGCCTTTCCACGGTAGCTGTAAATGAAGATAAACAGCCATTTCTTTCGTCTGTGGGCTGTTCAGAATAGCTCCGATTTGCTCTAAAGCGCTAAAAGGCTTATTGCCTATTTTTGAGGTAATTTATCTTCATTGCTGTTATCATGCAGCCACTTCAGTATTAAAGAGCCCAAAGTGCCTTACAGTGACAAAAAAACCAGAGAAAAATAGATTAGCTCGAGCCCTAGACTTTGTCTGAGGCAGAACTGGTGGGGAGGAGCTCTATATAACCTGAAAACAAAATCAATTCACTCTTGGGCAGTTTTGAAGCCCCACAGATGTCAGTGCTGTACACCCCCAGTTTGGGGCAAGAATGAGGAAAGGTTTTGAGTGTGGAGCAAGAGCAGAGGCTTCCACCTGGCAAAAGGCAAGTCGCCTTATGAGGCCAGGTTGAAATTGTTGGCTAATGCCTTGGACACGACCAAGTCTTTCCTTGTCTGGTGCCAATAACTTTCCAAACTGAAAATCAAGCGAAGATTTAGTGTGAGAACCTGACAGACCTCATCTCCTTGCAGGGTCCTGGGCAAGCTCCCCAGCTACTGGAAAACCAGGAGAAGGGAAAGCAGTTGTTAAAGATGATCCCTCTCCCATGCCTCTCTGCAAAGCATTTAGTGTCCTAGGACCTCACTCTCATTTTAGTTGGCAGCACAAGCAGCCTGGAAGCTACTGAGGGAGGGAAGAAAACTCAGCTCACAGTCTCTCAGATGAACACAAAATTAATGTTTAGTTCCTCTAGAAAAAGACCATCTGGAGTGGATTTTGTTTTGTGGTATCTGATAGTATTTCTGACAGTTGCCAATCTGGCAGTTTGGGAGGCTGACATCTGCTATTTAACCACTGAATAACAGTGTACAGGCTGTGACCACGTGAACGCTCTGCATTGCTCAAAGACCACTTTCATAACCTCCAAATGCAAGTAGGTAGCTTGGAGGTCCTATCTGTTCTCCCTTCAAGAACAACCCTGGCAAATGCTGGCCTGGGAAAAGCTCTAAGATGGCCAAAATTTGTCCATCCCAAGTGGAAGCTTTTCTAGGGAAGAGACTTGAATTCATTTTCATGTATCTTTATATGCATCTCTTCTGTGGATGCTTATCGCACAGGTTTGGCACTCATGCTTTGTGTCACATTGCAGGTTTCATGCCAACCAGCTGGCTGCTAAATGTATGCAGCTGTGTGTGTTTGGCACACATCCTTATTTCCATTTCGATGTCTTACAGACCCATATGCAGCCAGATGCATAGGTGCATTGTGTGGGACTCAGGGCTGGCTGCAGAGATTCCTGCAATGTCTCTGGGAATGGAGGACTTCTGACACCCACTTTAAAAGGAGCAGGGACTCTCTTTGTCCCTGACTCATCCTTGTTCATCTTCATTCTCTGAATGACTAGAAACCAGTGAGGTGGGGAGAAAACCTGGCATCGTTCTATATGTAATTTGTCAAAAGATTAATTGCTGATTGTAGTTACAATGAAGCAGAGAGGGGAGGGAAGCACACAAGCCACCCTGCTGACTGGGCTGTGTTCTGCCTACTCCTCCACATTGGCACCATTGGATGATCTGTGCTGCTCAGCACATCTCTTTGCAAACTGTCCTTTGGAGCTTGCTTGAAGAAAGAGCACTTAGCGGTGCTGAAGGAGTAGCAGTGCTTTTATCCGCCTTGTCTTTCAGTGCCTGCCAATGCACAGTGGCTCAGCTCCCTCCCACCTCTGTGCTTTATCTGGATGCCCAGGGACACAACTATGAAGAGAGTCCTGGCAGCTGCAAGAAGATTCACAGCCCCTGTTTTTATTAAAGAGGAAGCTGCCAGCTTCTAAACCATATTTGATGGGAACCTCACAGTACCCAGCAAGCAGCACCGTGGGAGGAAAGCAAGACATTGCAAATTTAATTTTCGCCTAATTTCCAAGGACAATGGAAGGCATTGGAATTCTGCAAATAATGAGAAAGATAACATCATGGCTCTTTGTCTGTGGCTGGTGAGTTGTGCTCCCTCCAGGGGCTGGGATAGCTGGGACTCACCTCTATCCTGAATTACCAGGGGCTCAATGAACATTTCCGAAGGTTTGTTATAAAGCCATTAAGATGCTGTGCAATCCATGGAAAATCTTCTGGACAGCTCCTAAGCCCAGGCATTGCAGTCTTTACATCCACCAGACTCCGTTCTTTCTGCTGGTGAGCTCAAAGCAATGGGAGTACTAATGCTAGTCTGCTTGACAATTAGCATTGCAGTGGCATGAAGTAGTTTGCAGACTAGACCAGTCACAGGAATGAACACTGTTTGGGTACTAGATAAATCTTTAGCCTAACAAGATGGCTTCAACCCTGAAATCTTTGATGGGGATACAGTTAGTGTGAGTGTACAGGGGCACTGAATTACTTCCACAGTGAAAAAAATTTCTCTATGCAGTAATATCACCTAGATACTTGTGACTCATTCTATGAACTATTTATTTATTGCCTCTCTGAACAATTCCTGTCTTGTGTTTCTATCTTAATAAGAGTTTGATTTCTGATTTTTTCCAACATACATTGGTCCAGGAGGCAGATTTCCCAGCTCTCTGTGTCAATTCAAGTGAGACATAAAAGTCAACATATGTAGCCTCCCTAGCAGGTCATTGGAAAGCGACTCAATTTCTTATGAAGATACTTCAGAATCATAGAATCATAGAATCATCAGGTTGTAAGAGACCCACCGGATCATCAAGTCCAATCATTCCTATCAAACACTAAACCATGTCCCTTAGGACCCCATCCACCCGTGCCTTAAACACCTCCAGGGAAGGTGAATCAACCACCTCCCTGGGCAGCCTGTTCCAGTGCCCAATGACCCTTTGTGTGAAAAACTTCCTCCTAATCTCTAGCCTAAATCCCCCCTGGGAGAGCTTGAGGTCATTCCCTCTTGTCCTGTCCCCTGTCACTTGGCAGAAGAGGCCAGCTCCCTCCTCTCTACAACTTCGTTTCAGGTAGTTGTAGAGAGCAATGACATCTCCTCTCAGCCTCTTCTTCTCCAGGCTAAACAACCCCAACTCTCTCTGCCGTTCCTTGTAAGACTTGTTCTCCAGTCCCTTCACCAGCTTCGTTGCTCTTCTCTGGACTTGCTCCAGAGCCTCAACATCCTTCTTATGGTGAGGGGCCCACAACTGAACACAGTATTCAAGGAGTGGCCTCACTAGTGCTGAGTCCAGAGGGAGAATAACCTCCCTGGACCTGTTGGTCACACCCTTTCTGATACAATCCAGGATGCCATTGGCCTTCTTGGCCACCTGGACACACTGCTGGCTCATGTTCAGTTGGCTGTCGACCAACACCCCCAGGTCCCTCTCCTCCTGGCAGCTTTCCAGACAGGCTTCTAACAGTCTGTAACTCTGCATAGGGTTGTTGTGCCCCAAGTGCAGGATCCGTGTGCAGTCCCATGGTATGTCCTGCTGTGCTGTGGTTTCAGACTTGTTCTCCAGTCTGTAACTGAGGCCAGTTCTTTGGGAATGGGTACAAGGCAACATTACACTGCAGAAAGGCAGGAACGAGGGGACACAAAGAGGTGGCAGAACCAGTTCATGTCCATGGAGGCGAGTTGTCACAATTTAAGACCAGAGAAATACTAGGTGAGTTATAGAAAGGATGGACAAGATGATGTTTCACTTGCACCTACAAAGGCCCAGGACATGCAGTGGCATCGCCCCACTGGAAGCCTGTGACAGAGATACTGTTGGGAGTAACTTTTTGACATTGGAAGCAGAAAACTCAGTGGGGCTTGGGCTATGAAACCCTGAATCAACCCAACCTCTTATAATCTAATAGTTAAGTCAAAGTTGGCTATGAAGATTTGGGATGTTTTTTTTCCCTTCCTCAAATAGGAACTCTATGTAAAATTGACCCCTATGCTAAACCATTTTGACCTCTTCATAAGCTAGCACAATAAAGCGCAGAGGCTGTTATACTGCCTTATCTTGCTGGGACTGTAAACCTTTGAGCTTTAAATTCTCTTTGTGACCCTAGAAATTCTTCCCCAGGCAAGGCAGAGTACATCTTTTTTATTTTTTTTTTCTTTTTTAAAGAACATCCTGAAGTTACTTAGAAATAAGCCTGAAATAACCAACGTGTTTGAGAAGGGAAAGCTCTAAACCCTTTTCTGTAAAAAATCCTACATCTGACCTCAGTCTAGAAGCTTTACTGGCTGCACTGGCTGGCCAGGAGTTGGTCTACTTGTTTCTGGATGCTTCATGCATTGAGGTTTTGCTACAAGAAAAGTCACACAAAGTCTGATGTGCATGGCAGAGCTGGGTGGAGGTTGGCAAAAGGGCACTTGTGTCAAGTCTGTGCTTCTCTGCCTGTGACCACCTGCAGGCTTGAGGCTCTTCAGGATTTCCACCATTTGCACCTGGCATCCTGCTTAAGCTTTTTCATGGGAGTTGCAGATGGTAGAGGAAATTCAAGCCTCATGACAACAAGGTCGCCTTCCTCAGCTGCCTCTTGCAACTTCTCCCTCCATGGTTGTCCCCAGGCTGTAAAGCTCTCCTCCATACAACAGCACTGGCAGATGAGCTTGACTCAGTGTGACCCTCTCACAGGGCTTTGGGTGAAGGCAGATGGTGCCAGGCCTGGCCTGGATCAACTGGCACAGGGAGGGACAGACACAGAAAAGCATCTGTGGTCCAGAGGCAACATTGTAGTTGAAGACATGACCTGCTCTCTCATTCTCCAACACTTGCCAAGAGTGAAGAGGCAAGCTAAACTTTTCCATGTTCCTTCAGAAATTATTGTTTTGGATTTTTTTTAATAGAGGTTCTTGCTCTCTGTTTCCTCCCTCTTCTCCTCCCAACAAAAGCTAGGCACTTGACCTCTTTTTACAAGGGTAAAACCTCGAGATCAACAAGGGCAATGGCCCCTGGTGAGAGGCTCATCATTGTCAGAACAGGACACAAAGCAGGCAGTGGGAAAGGCACTGGTTTTCTTGCAGCGTAGAGCAAGGAAGCTGGAAGCACCCTGTAGCTGACAAAACATTCACAGCAGCATGAGGTGAAGGTCCTCAAGAAGGTCCTCAAGGAACCTTTCTCCTGCAATATGCATTAGAGCAAAAGTCATTGGAATAATCTCTACATGGAAGTGGTGGTTTCTCCAACACCGGACACTTAAGATTCACCTGGATAGGGTGCTGGGCCATCTTGTCTGATCAAGCTTTTGCTAAGAAGAATTGGAGCAGATGATCCTTGAGGTCTCTTCAAACCTGATAATCTGTGATTTTATAACTTCCTGATAGGGCATGGTCAAAAGGAAAGAGGTCCAGACTAAAGACTGTCTGAGTTGTGGGCTGGATCTGAGTAAGTTTGTAAGTCAGCTGAGCTCTAAACCTATGTTGTTTCTGAAATAATGTAAACATCAACCAGGGGCTTGTTGGCAAACTGGTATTTTTCCAGCTCACGCACAGGACAAGCTCCTTGATCCCATCAATCCTTATTTCTTGTGATTTAGAAGCAGATTTTACTTAGATTTTTGAAGTAGATTTCAAAGGCCTGTTCCACAGCAGGGAAGATGTTGGTTGCTTGATGATTTTGTCCACCACCATGGAAGGATGCATTTTGCAGATTTGAATGGTAAAACAAACGGTTTGGTGGCCTGGGTGTATCACAGTCACATTGCATGGATTGCATGAACAGCTTTGGGGGCCTGATGAAATTAACTTGGACAATGCCCATGTAAACACTTTTTATCTATCTTCCCATCTGCCAGCAATGAAGCAAGGCAGCATCCTTGTCTGCTGCCTGGCGGGCTGCCTCTGGTCTTTGCAGAAAATACTAAATCAGATTTTTATCTGTTTATCACAAATTACATAGCTATCCCCACAGAAAACATTTGGTGAGGGTGAAAAAATGTTTCTTCATGTACCCTCATTATGTTGACCTTTTAAACTATTGTTTTTTATTGGTGCATTTGGCCACAGATGTTCAGAAATTAACATTCCCAACTCATGATTAGAGAATAGCCCTTATCCAGCATTCCTGTTAGCGTGATGGGGACATCATTCCCCAGTAAAGGCGTTTTGTTCACAGACCTCTTCAAGGTATACAGTCCCACATAGAGTACAACATGGTAAAATACATTTATGACTTTAAAGAGAATAGGAAACCAGGTATTGCCAGTACCTCACTGAAGACTTTATCCCAGAATTTGATGTGACTTTGAAAAGGAGACTGAAGCACAACAAGGAACCTTGCATCCAAGTGGGAGAATGGAATTGCCCAGGACAAGCATAAGCAAACATGCAAGAGCGACTGCTCCCTTTCGTGCAGCCCTCATCCTCTCTGCTACTCCAGCTCCCAGATCACTGGCTGTCCCTCTGCTGTATGGCTACTGCTATAGGTATGGAGGCCAATTCCTGTTTGCAGTGGTGTGATGCCTTTGACTCCTTCCAAAGATCACAATACCGTTTCCATCCTTCACTGTGAGCTCCTACAGCAAACTCCTGGCAGTGGCATGGATGGCAGCTCTGTGACTTTGTGACATATCACTTGAGTGCCGCCAGCTCAGCAAGGGACAGCACAAGGAGGAACAGGTGAGACCTCTCCTCTACCTGTTTCATCATGGGATGATCAGCACTACACCTGGCACCTACTGCAATAGGAAGGCAACACTGAAAAAGGCTCCAATAAAAGGAGCTTCATTAAAAGTAAATAGGCAAGTACAGCACAGAGCAGAGCACAGGGCCTGGGGGAGGGGAGGAGTGGAGCTCTGGTAATTTTCTCATCAGACATCCTTCTCTATTACTGTCTCCTGTCTCCTGCTCTGAAAGTCAAGTGGAATTATCAAGAGCTATCACCTGTGATTTAAAGTGCAGTTTTCCTCCAAGAAGTGTGTAAAATTGCCATCTTCCTACTCAGAGCCTCTGGGGACTTCAAATCAGAGCTGCTGAATTGGAGGGGTGGAGGAAGAAAACACTGCTCTTCCCTCCAGTCTCCTCAGCCCCACTAGACCAGCCCTTGGCTGAAACAGAGCTGGGACAGCAGGCTCCTCAGCTCTAGGTAAGGAGAAAAGCAGGTGCTGCCTATTTGAGCCAAGGAGATTGACAGGAACTTTAGAAGAGGCTGCATGAGTATCCCCTTCCTCCTGTTGTGGGGTCAGTCACAAACAGAGATTGTACTCTGTCCTCATTAAGGCATGTTGGGAGTCAAAAAGGATTCAAACAGGATGCTTCAGCCCTGTCTGCTTGCTGTAAGCCCCATCAGAATTTGGTTAACAAGGAGTTGGAGCATCTGAGACTACTTAAAAATCTTGTATCTGTGCCTTTCTTTGTACACCTGTCTCTGTAGCTATATAGAGATATATTTAAAAGAAGGTTAATTGGTCTCCTGGGAACTATAAAGACTTGTTAGGTTCCTCAGTCTACGCGGTGACTGTATGAAGCCTAATTAGTAAGCCTGAGTTATTCTTTTTTTTTTTTTTTTTCTGAGGGGGGGAAGGGAATCTCTAAGGTCCTTATTAAAACATACAAAAACTCTAAAGAATGATGGAAATAGAATTGATTTGTCCATGTTGATCACAAGTGCCAAGCAAATAAAAATGTTGAACTTTGTCCGTGAAATACTAATGGGGGTCATATAGGCATGGCTTACACATCACTGCTGTGGAGATAAACAGAAACCACTGTGCTGAATGGCAAGAAGAGCAGACTGCAGTCGGGTAATATGCACTCTTTATGCTTAGGGCAGCAAAAATACACACTTAGGCATTCTTGTAGGGAACACTTTACAAAACAGCCATCTCAACTGCATTTTCAGGCTGATTAACTATGTAAAATCAGAAATGGAGAAGAAAAGGACTTTTATAGGAAAAATGTGTACTGATAGGAAAGAGAAAACAGCCATTAAAAAAGAAAGAAGGAAAAAGGGAAAAGAAAGAGGAGATTTAAGGTGGCTTTGGTCTGAGATTCCCAAAAGCTTTTGCTTGGGAGTTTTTTTACCATGCTTCAGAATTTGCTGAAGTGCTGTGCGTGGAGACTGTAGCTTTCTGTATGTGGAGGAGGCATGACTTAGGCAGGGGCAGCTCACAGCTCCGTGTCAGTGTGTGGTGACTCAGTTTTGGAGGAACTCTCAGGCAGTGCCTGCACTTACGAGAATATATGATGATGCTGTTCCATCCTATGCATCCCACAATGACAAAACCCAACTATGAACATCAGTCTGACCCTGGCTGATTTGCCCAAGGTCAGACACAGTTTCTGGTGCAGTGAAGAAGCCAAGCCAGAACTCTGTATCCATAACTGTAAGACTTTCCTTCTCCTCCTTGTCTTATGGGAGATTTAATTCTCAATCTAGGAGAAAAAATCCTCATAATTGGCACAACCCCTGTGAAAAACATAACTCTGCTCATTAAGACTCTTGCAGTGGCCGATGACTATTTGGAATATGCTGTGCAGGGAAATAGCCTCTGTATTTCATAACTACGCTGTGTTAAAACATAACAAGTCTGAAATAAGCTAGCTTAAGAAAACTAGCCATCAGAGAACACATTTATAGACTGAAATAAAGAAAGGGCTGAGGAGTGGGGGAGTTTTTCTGGCAGATACTCACGCACAGCTTCACATAGAAGGAGACTCAAGGTCAAAGTTTTAAAAATTTGGTTCACTGCATTTTCTCATGAGTGTCTTTACTTCCTGCTACCTCTGCTATGCACCGAAGGTTCTGTTTGCTAAGGGCCCAGAGATTTTTTACTTCTAGCAACAGGTCAGCACACCTTCCGGGTGTGGAAAGAGAGAACTACACAATGCTTAAAGAAACAGCATAGTTTAGGAATTATTTTTTTTTTCCCTTTTGAAGATAGATGTTTTGTTCAACTGGTATCAATTGTTCTTAGCAAAACTGTATAAATCCCCAAGTTTTTTCCTGAGTGTTGATATTGTTTTTCTTCCAAACACAAGCCTACAATGTAATGCTTCCTCTAAGTACAAATAACATTATTGCTCCTGGACTAACTTAAGGGACAGTTACAAATCAAAAGTAACCCAAAGTATATTTCTAAACTCTATGAAGAACCCCAAATACCATTACTTTCCAAAAGGTAATGGAAAAGCCCCTGACCTGCTGGAAGCAAGCAGCAAGTCTGTCAGCATTACAGATAACGATGTAGTCTGCCTCTTACTGACTTTAGCATCTTTATCTTAGCAAGCTGATACCACTTGAAAAATTTGACAGATATTATTCTTGAATGTCAAAACATGATGTCTGTGCAAAGGCAACTCCAACTACTCTCAGTCTGCACTGAAAAAGTAAGATTACTTCATTTGAAATGAGTGCTTATCTAATGTTCCTTCTTCATCGACACACTTGCTTCTACCACACTTTCAAATGATGCATTTAAATCTCTCTGTAGTCACCAGCCAGCCTTCTTTACAGAGAATAGGCTGGAGTGGGAACAGTGGGAGAGAAAAATCTACCTGCAAAAGCCTCCCCTGCAGTGTCAGCAACCCTGCTGGTGGTGTTAGTCCATGTGAACCTCCAAAGGAAACTGCTCAGTAAATGACCAGAACAACCAGAAAACTTGACTCTTTCCTTAACCAAGCTGATAGAAATACAAGTTTTTCACCAACGGTAGCAAATACAAAGCATTAATTATCCTCCTGTACTAAGAAATCTCTGCAAACCTGCCCAGAGAAGAAGGCCAGGCAGGGCAGGCAATGTGGCAGTGCTCAGGACGCTCATCTGGAAACATGACCCACAACCTGGAGCCAATTTGATTTCTTCCATTGCTCAGTGAGCTGTGAATCAGTTTCCTACAGCCCTTCCTACACACCTGGCAGCACACTTGGCCTTTGTAACACTCTGCAGCCAACATAGCACGCTCCTGCTGCGTTTCCCAACAGAGAGTTCTCAAACTGTTTTCTTGTACATTTTGCCTGAGCATCTGCTGTAGCCCACTGCTGGAGAGAAAATATCACTGTAGGTAGATCCTTCAGCTGGATGTAATGTGGCCTATCTCATCTGACATCAGGTAACTATGACTTTTCTTTAGAGGCTATCCTTTCCTACTTTTGCACTTGGAGAATCGTGGTTTCCTTGTACCAAAAGCCCTGCTGCACTTCATATATTCATGTGTCTGCATATGTGAGAGTTGGCAGGCCACCTCCCAGCATATGCTGCATAAACTAATGCATTGTCTTACCTTACATTCAGAAGTCCCCTCCATCTGCAAATCTTAATATGAGGTAACATGAACACCATCTTTACACAAAGGCACATAATTTCTAATATGTGTGTGCCCCTTTAAAACCAGAAAATAGCTCTTGAAGACTGAGTAATCCTTATATTTTGTGATTGTCCATCAGTGATGCCATTACTTTGTCAGAAACCCCAATAAATGCAAAGGTCTGACCTTTTCCCCCAGGTAATTTCCTTTTCATAAGAGCAAGAAGACCCAACCAACCAGTGAATTTCTGTGAGGATTACTGCACTTCTTGGGTGGCTGATACGACCTGGCCTCTGGCATAAAGCCATGCTACATACTCCAAGAATGCACTGCATTTCATAGGTTATTGCTTGCATATTACTGCCGGGCAAGTGAATGCTCCATACGCTGGAACAAATTCAAATGCCTTGAAAGGAGATATCTTCCTCAGTGCTGGCATTCATGTGCTGTGCCTGTAAAATACGCCCAGAGTGTTCATTTTCTTTTTAAATGTGTTCTCATCTCATATTAATTAATGGTGTCAAGTTACTGGTGTGAAAAAAAGCTTGACTTTACAACAACGATGGATTAATGAAATAACAGTCATGGCTGGAGTAACAGCAATAAATTGTTAGAGAGGAGTGATGCACCTGAAGTGATACTTTGAGAGGCCTTAAATTACTTAGGTTTCAATGTTCCTCATAGGTATTTGGCTTTTGTTAACATTTGTTTCTGTGAAAAAATGGAAGTGGGCATCTCTGGCAAGAACAACTTTCTTGCTGGTGAGTGTGGGGAAATACAGTGCCTGTGCTTTCCAAGACATCCTTCTCTCTCCCGAGGGAGAGAAACCTCCTTGCTAAGCAGTCATCTGTAAGTCTCAGAGATTCATTATTTGGGTAAGTGAAATTCAAACCACACCAGCTCATAAGGCCTAGAAATCACACTGCTGACTTCATAGGTCCAAATTTTTCTCTTTTTTAAAGTTATTATAAAGCAAGAAACTCTTGAAACAGTCAAACTGGGGAGAAAGCGCAGTAAGCAATTTTCACATAGATACAATTTTGATTAAATTTTTTGTTCAATCCATTTTAATATTCAATATTATAACATATGAAATGCAAGGAGAAGAGAGCCAGAGTGCTGCAGATATACTGGGAGGGAGGAAAATCTCATTTAGAACATTGGGAAACTCTTATTTAATGTCAAAGAGCACTGGATCAGGCCTTTAGAAACCACACCTTGGGGCAAAGCAAAGGGAAAAAAAATGTTCTCTGTACTTATCACATGTCTAATGTGATATCCTTAATTGCTGGCATAAACTGATATAAAAAAAATCAACTGCTGATATCAATGGAGTTATAACACCTTGTAACTGATGAAGACTGTATACATTTCCAAACAGTTATTATCAATTAAAATAGCTGTTGTAAATTATTAATTAGACATTGTCAATTAGATTGTCTGGTTGGAAAAAGAAAATCCTCTAAAAACAGTAGATATTCCTCCAAACATTAACTCAATCCAGATCATACAGCAAAAGTAATAAAAACTGAACACTTTTGTACAGCAAGCAGGACCTAATGAAAAGACACCAAAATCAGTGAGAAGCTTCCCAATGCAATAAAGAAGGTGTGATTTCCTTCCTCCTTGAATATTTGTTTTCCAGGTTGGAGGTTTTCTTCACTGTATTCTCATGATAGCCTCACATTGTTCCTTTATCTCCATCAAGGCTTGCATCAAGCTGTGATCTTCCCCATGGGTCACCTTCATAATATCATAAGCCTTGAAGAGAGAACAGAAAGTTACATTAGTCTTTGTGCACCCTATGCAAAGCAGCTTCTCACTGCAGTGGGGCAGGGTCAAAGTACTGGCCCTCAAGTGGTTGGCACCTGGGAACTGGAATGCATGGCAGAGCAGAAAGAAAAGAGTGAAGTGTACCAAGGTGCATAATGACTTGTCCTGAGTCACTGACACGCTATTCTTATGCATTAAAGCCCACAAATACGTTGCACGGGTGGATGTTTGGAATAGTAGAGGAAGATACTTTTGCACTGAGGCATGAAGGTCATTTTAAGATTGGTCAATTACAGCATTCAAAGTTTTGATACATTATTTAAAAGATGACCATTATGTTTATGATTTTAGTATCCTCAAAGTCCTGTAAATAGAAATGGATTAATGCTTAACCAATGGAATAAAGTGACTTAATTGTATCAGGAGAAACTATGCATAGCATCAAACAAATTAATACATTAATAGTTTCCCTCTAAAAAGACATAGGGGAATGGGTCTTTTCTGTTTTTCCCAGGCATTATTTGCTGTTTCTGTGGTCATCCTCTATTGCTAGGTCAATTTACACTTGCTGATAGTGCCTGTAGTATTGCTGATTTCCTGCCACAGATATGTCTGAATTGCTCTTTGCTCAGCTTGTGTTTAGACCATCACTATTCAGATGACATTTCTGCTTCTTCCTTCTATTAGATTCCTCCTGGAAGGAGAGAAGTACAAAATGGAAATGGATTCAGCACTTCTGAAGAAAGAACAAGGAAGCTATAGATGCACTAGTAGGAGAAAAGACATCAGACTTCTTTTTTTTTTTCCACATCCCAAACTGAGGAATTGTCAGTCTGTGTTTCAAAGGGTTCCTGCTCCATTCAGCTGACAAAATTCAGCTAAACCAGCACTGAATTGCAGAAAAAGTGTCTTTTTATGGAAATAAATGTTGAATGATAAAAATAAAAATAAAAATAAAAATAAGTATGTTCTTCAGTGGAATGAATGAAAGCTTTCTTCCAAATTCTAGAGACTGGTAAGCACACAGAAATTTTAGTACAGTTTACTTTTGCTTTAAATTAGCTAATTCTTAAAAGAGGAGAGAGGCAGCAAAAGATTGCAAAAAGAAGTTGAAATAGCAGTCAAACCAAATCAGAATGTGCAATGAGATCTCAAAAGAGTCAAATATATTCTTAGCTACCACTAAACTAACTGCCCTACTGCTAAATGATAAAATACTCAGTTAAACACAGCAATGGCAATACTTTCATGACCATTAGAAATGCCTAAGAAATGTGAAATAAAATCAAAAATCCTCAGTTTTCGCAAGTTTTTATTTTAGCAGAAATACAAATCTGTTCATGTATTTCCAAAATGTTTGCAAATCTGTCATGTTTATGTTCCCTGAAAAGATTGCCTAAATCGTTCTAAGTGTTCTGCTTTTCCTAATTTAACATATTGGGATAATGTTGTAAAGAACAGATCATAAAAGTGTTTCAACAAAGTGCAGAGTAAGGTATAAAGCTGTACATGAGATTTTTTTTTTGCTTTAAATAAATAATCAAAAAAGCAGTTCAAAAAGCAAGAATAAGAGCCAGTGCTTCCCTGGCAGAGAAAGTGGAATGGAGAAAGATAAACTGTTGCATGGTACAGGGATCCTAGAACACTGCAGAGCAGGATAGCTGCAGATGGGACCCTCCGTGTGCTGGAATGCAGAAACCTGCACCCAAGTTAACTAGGAAGAGACAGGATCACCCTGGAGCAAAGTGACCAGGTGAATTGGCCATAGATCCAGACATAGTGCATAGTGTTTGCAAGCCCTAGCCAAGAAAGCTGATGGATTTCTTGTGAATGACCTGTGCTAAGAGATACGCATTTGGATATATCTGAGTCACAGTCCTGGGACAGCTGACCTTGATCTTCAACTCACCTATAGAACAGAGGTCAGGCAGGTAGTGATGGACTTGATGGAGAGACAAAGACTTCTACATGGATGTGTCTCTGTTAAAAGGTAAAAATTCTTTATATCAAACCTAACTGTGAGAAAATGGCAGCATTGCTAACTTCTCTCTCACCTAGGACACTTCTTTTCCATTTCCTTTCTTTCCTCCATACGGCACATTAATGTACCCAGTCTTTATCCTTTTGTTTCCTCGGGGAGAAAATCCTTCTCATGCAGTGTACTGTCTTATACGCTGCAGTACAAGTCAGAACCAGCTGCAGTGAAGTTAGAATAGCAATGACTTTTGTAATCCCCAGACTGAACCGGCATTAAGCTATGTAGCTGATTTTGCAAAGGTCAGTGCAAAACTGGGGATAATTTCATCTCCAAAGCAAGGATTTGGTTTACTTGGTAGAACAGGAACATGAGGGTTCTCTGAACACTTCCCTGCTCTCTTAAATTGAACAGCTAACCAGCAGAGTTGAGGATAGGCAGAGTATTGTGGTCTGTGTGGTCTTCTTCTCAGCTAAAAGAACACATCTAATTATGAAAAACCATAGTAATCATAAGACAGCAACAGGCCACAATGTCATCCACTACATACTGTCTCCCTAAAGAATACAGAACCCATTAGATCAGCAGTATGACTGTTGTTCTGTGAAGGCAAATGAAATGCAGTGCAGTCATTTGCACCTGATTTGCATGGGGATGGGAAGCCTAGTTCTGCAGTTGCAAGGAGCTGTGTGCAGGTGCAGAACTGGGCATCACAGGGAAAGCAGAAAGCAAATCGCCATATGCCAAAATAGCATGAAGCAAAGGGCAGCATTTCAGCGGGAGAATATGTGTGTTTCCATCTTTCTGATTAATGTGGATGCTTGTTAAAGGAGGCATAGGGGGAAAAACCCCAACATAATTACAATCAACCACAGCTGGTAAAATATTTGACATTTGACACCTGGAGAAAGGCGATCTCTTCAGTGTGGTTGTGAAACCTGGGAGGGGTTTTACCCCAATTCCTGTGCTTTTTGCCTCCACACCAGGGATTGCAGTAAGAAGGGAAATGATATTGTACTTCTTGAAGCCTTCATGAGACAAGACAGCCATCCCTATCAGACTATGGGAGGACAAATGTGCTCCTGTGACTGTGCCGGCTGGGTGCAGGGTCTGCAGTGGAAACTGACTGGTCAGTGTCAGAAGTATTCAGCCTTCTGCCTGCCTGGTCATGTTCCCACCAGCCATCACTCAGTGGCTGAACACCACTGTCCTGCTCAGGAAAGTGAGCAGGCACAGGCAGATGCTGCAGTCACCACAGCCCAGAGGATGGAGCAGCAGCTGAGACAATGCATCGCAGAAGTCAGCAGCTTGCTTCCAGGAGATGACACTCAGAAATGAAGTAATCTTCTTGGATACAAGCCTTCCCCTCTGCATCCTGCCTATTCTCCCAAACCAAGCCCAACTCCACTCAGGTTAAGGGCAACCAAACAGAGGAGCTTATACTGCTGTGAAGGCAATAAATGACACCTAACAAATATTTATGCTAATTAGTGCACCTCAGGACAACTCTATACATGTGGTAGGGGCTTCCATGAGCTCCAGAGATGCACGTCCATCTCAGGCTCCTACAGGAGTGCTGCTTCCCAGCTGAGAGCCTTTTCTCATCACAAGACAGCTCGTCATAAATTTTGTTACTGCCACTTTTTACTCTCATTCCGGGCTCTTTAAATTAGGTTGTGAGACTGGGCTCCAGCTCTGGTTTTTGCTAACAAAGGTTTTCCTGATCTATAATTCCTCTCATCCTCCCACCATTGCATTTTTCATATATGTATGTATACAAATTTTAAAACAATATGTTGGTTGTACAATAAATCAAGGGCCGGCCACCTTCGGGTTTTGTTCCAAAAGTGGAGTATTGCCTCTCTGTAACACTTCCATTTTGCAAACCTGGCAAATTAGATTCTACACGGCCTAATACGCTTTCAGGGGGTGATATAATTCTAATGGGTGACACAAAGTCATCCACATTATTTAAGCCTTCCTTGGGGTTGCAAGGGAGAGGGCTAAATCCAAAGGGTGCTAAAAGTGAGGTAGCCATGACAGTGATTCAGTGTTGGTTGGCACAGAGAGCAGCAGTAAAGGCTGGGCTGCAGAGCTATGTGTGAGATCTACTGGTCTTCACAGACTGCGTGTCTGATGCAGAGACACTGTCAATCCCCAGCAGCTCTGAGGCCATGCCTGATTAAACAGAATATATAGGAGAGAGGTGAATTTCACTTAGAACTCAATTCCTCTGCACCTTCCACATCCTCCTCCTTAAAGCCACACTGAAATTAGTCTGACGAGGGCTCCAACAGGGTGCTATTCAGTGTCAGAGTGTATTAAGAAGAGTAATGAAGCAGAGAAGGTAATCGAGTTTCTGCTCTGAGAATGTGGCATGCTCTGTTGACACGTCTAATCACAAAGGACCAAACTGTGTTCTCATATAACTCTAGGACATTATCTGAGTTATATTAGGAATCACATCCTTTACCCACAACAAACTGGGAATTATATCTTGCTCTAATTTGTTCCAGTGTAGACAGCAATGAAGGGAATAAGCTTTAGATCTCATCCAAAGAAGCATTGTGTCCTGTGCTTACAAGTTGCAGGGAAAAACAGGATTAAAAGAAGCTTTTCCCTCCTCTCAGCTGTGCTCACAGAGTGGAAGTTCAGTTTCTCCCTGTCTCACATGTGTGAGTGAAAACAGGGAAGCTACAGGGAACAGGGAGAACTGCAACAGGATTAGTCTGTAAATGGTTCTGCATCTCAGCTGTAAAGCACTTACTAAGTCCTTGCGGAGATGCACTGAAGTATGGCATGAAACAGTAAGCAGCACCTTATTCTCTCTTTACAGCGAGATAGGAGATGACAGCTTGGAGAAAGGTTTTGTATTAGGCACTGCTCAGTATTCAAAGCATGATACAGTATTAATCTGGCTTGAGAAAGGCAACTTCTTCACTAAAAACATACAAAACCCCACCACAACTTCCATCTTCACTGATAAGCAATGTTCATATGTCACCAAGGGAGTTTACTCCAGTTTAATTTAATGAAGTATCATGTTAGAAATGCAATTAGAATGCCTGTTGATATATTATGACAGTATCATTGGAAACAGAGGTTCCTCTGACTGGGGTCTCACCCCATCTGCTAAAATAAGAAGTCTGAATGTTTGGAAATTATTAATATTATGGGGGAAATAACAGAGCAGATTACCTGGCACATGTCAGACATATGACTTACTACTGAATAATACATGGAAAAATATAATTGATTACTCTTCCATTCTTTTTAATTAATGATCAGAATTGTCCATAATTTAAGTTAAAAATATCAAGTGAAGATTTAAGTTACCAAGAATTAATAAGATAGGCACGGCCTTAAATAATACTTAGTTATCTCAACACATGGAAATTATCAGTTATTCAGCTTGCACAATTAATCACGTTAAAACCAAATCAATACGAGGTTTGAAAAAAGTAAGTACAAAATACTAAGTTATCCAGAGAGTCATCACTGATATTAACTTTATGGGGTATCCAGGCAGATGTAAAAACCACTTCTCCCCGAGTCAGCAGTGCTGACACTCATCCCATTCTATCCCAAGCGGCTGCCCTAACTCTTTACCACAAGATTAGCTCTTCATATAGTATGGACAAGGGACATAACAGCCAACTTCTTCATCTCTTTCCAACACTGGTGCCATCACTGGGGCTCAGCAGCATCAGGCATGTAGCTGGGCCAGTTGCCTTTCTGCAGTTCCCAGTGAAGGTAATGAGGAAGCTACGTAAGGCACAGAAGGTGGGCTGAGAGATGAGAGGGGGAATTGCACAGGGTGTGTATTGTCTTCAGGCCAAGTTCATGTCAGGACAATTAATAAAACAAGAAAACTGATATAAGAGCTATCTGAGGGGAAGTGGAGACAGTACATGTTCCAGGGGCAGAAAAACACCCTATTGAGGGCTTGAGATGGGAGGCAAGCAACAGCCCACATCCTAAGGATATGCTGCACATGGAAGGGGATTCTTCAGTATATTTGGGATGATATTAACAGCAATATACTGGCTGGACAAATCAGAGCTCAGGGTAGGAGGAAATTAATATACAAGTTAGTTCAGTGGGCTAGTTTAAAGCTGAGAGGTAACTAGTAAAACACCAGCTGCAAAATCAGATCAAAGAAGACAAAAGATGATGAATGATACAGAAACAGGAGGGTTTGAGAAGATGTCTGTTGATTTGAATGCAGTTTACAATAAAATAAAAGCATTAAAGGTGAAGTTCTCCAATGTGAAACAGCAGATCCCTGACAGGGGAGGGTAGCATCTGCAACTCAGCTCCTGTCCTTGTACTTTCAGTCCTCCCAGATTGCATTTGTTATTGTAAGTAGGAGAGTAGGAGGCACTAAGATATTTTTATCTCTTTGGATCTAATAGTAGATTTTTATCCAGGTACCTCAGAGCTATCGAACTGTAATTATCAGTGACTGATACTGGAGGAAGTCAGTGCCTTGAATGCTGAGCAACAGAGACCCATCTCCACACTCAGCTGCAGCTTGGCAAAACAGCAGTGATGGAAAACGCAGTGAGGAGTATCCAAAGGTATGAGGGACAGTAAGAGCATAAGGGAAGGACACACAATAGGTTCGGGGGGGAGTAAGGGAGGAAGGCAGAAAAGAAACAGTTCAAAACACTGACCTGTTTCAAGGTCTCCAGCGCTTGAGGAAACATATCTTGACTGTACTGCAGTTTGCCCACTCGCATTAGCTGGACAGCCCTTAGTGGATGAAAACCAGGATAATACAGTCTGCAGAGAAAAAGGAGGAAAATGTGTCACTGTCAGCTCTCACCTTCACAGTCACTGCCTCTGCGGAGAGCTATTAGGGTGGGACTGCAAAGTAATTGTGAATGTTAATAAGGTACTCAGAGAAAATTAGCTGCACTATTGAGAAGCATGAAATACTGAGGGGAATTAGCAAATCATTACTGTACGTCTCAGAGGAATGCCTTTAACATTATCCTGTTAGAAAGTGACGGGATTGGGATTATTTAATTTGCTACTGTTGGATAAAACAATAGCATTTACTGTACTTAGTGTTGCAAACAGAGGTCCTTCACAATCCCAAATCCCCGGAGAGGTATAATTTTAAGAGGAAGCTTCAGGAGGGAGTCCTGTCCTGGATCCTCCCGGATGAAGGAGACGAATTGCAGGTAAAGAAGGTAGGTAACATTGAGGTCACCATTACTGAAGTTTTGCTTGCTACTCCCTGCTGCAGAAAGAACTGGTGCTGCATATACAAGGAAACGTCCCAGACTTGGTTTGTGCATCTGCTAGTGTGAGGATAGATTCCTGTTCTTACTCAGCTAATTTTACAGAAGCAGAGGTTTTCCATCAATCTTACATAATGAATAAAGAGCTGTGCTCTCTTTTCTCTGTGGAAGTAGATGGAGAGCAATGTTCCTCCTGCTGCTGGATGAGGAAAAGGCTGTGGATGTGGTCTTCCTGGACTTCAGCAAAGCCTTTGACACAGTTTCTCACAGCATTCTGCTAAGGAAACTGTCAGCCTCTGGCCTGGACAGACGCACATTCTCCTGGGTGGAAAACTGGTTGGATGACCGGGCCCAGAGAGTGGTGGGAAATGGTGTTAAATCCAGCTGGAGGCCAGTGACAAGTGGGGTTCCCCAGGGCTCAGTGCTGGGTCCAGCCCTGTTTAATGTCTTTATCAATGACCTGGATGAAGGCATCGAGTGCACACTTAGCAAGTTTGCAGAAGACACTAAGCTGGGTGGAAGTGTTGATCTGCTGGAGGGTAGGGAGGCTCTGCAAAGGGATCTGAACAGGCTGGGCCTCTGGGCAGAGATCAATGGGTTGAGATTCAACACGGCCAAATGCCGAGTCCTGCACTTGGGGTACAACAACCCTCTGCAGAGCTACAGACTGGGAGAAGTCTGTCTAGAAAGCTGCCTGGAGGAGAAGGACCTGGGGGTGTTGGTTGACAGCCAACTGAACATGAGCCAGCAGTGTGCCCAGGTGGCCAAGAAGGCCAGTGACATCTTGACTTGTATGAGAAACGGTGTGACCAGCAGGTCCATGGAGGTTATTCTCCCTCCGTACTCGACACTGGTGAGACCGTTCCTCGAATCCTGTATTCAGTTCTGGGCCCCTCACCACAAGAAGGATGTTGAGGCTCTGGAGCGAGTCCAGAGAAGAGCAACAAAGCTGGTGAAGGGGCTGGAGAACAGGCCTTATGAAGAACAGCTGAGAGAGCTGGGGTTGTTTAGCCTGGAGAAGAGGAGGCTGAGAGGAGACTTTATTGCTCTCTCTAGCTACCTGAGGGGAGGTTATAGAGAGGAGGGAGCTGGTCTCTTCTCTCAAGTGACAGGGGACAGGACAAGAGGGAATGGCCTCAAGGGAGGTTTAGGCTGGACATTAGGAAAAAATTTGGGCACTGTCTGAGGCTAACCAGGGAGGTGGTTGATTCACCTTCCCTGGAGGTGTTTAAGGCGCGGGTGGATGAGGTGCTGACGGACATGGTTTAGTGTTTGATAGGAATGGTTGGACTCAATGATCCAGTGGGTCTCTTCCAACCTGGTTGTTCTATGATTCTATGATTATAACATATTCTTGAATTATCCATGATTTTATGGTGACCCCTCTGCATTTCCAAAACCCGCAGGTCTTTGGTTCACAATGCCTGGTTCCCATCCCAGCCCTGTGTCCTGGATGTAGACAGCGCAACATCTCAGAAGAGCAACCCAGTGGCTGCAGAAAGCCATGGACATGACTTGCCTGAATTGGGCAGCAGGAAGCACAAGGTAAAGGGACAGACCTGAAAGTAAAATCACCTGCAGAAGATCTTGGATCTCTTTTGCTTAACTATACAAATGAAAGAATGCCTTAAGCATGACTTACCATTGACAAACATCCTATTTGATCAAACAGCATTTTATTTCCTCAAATGATGTGCTTGAAGAGTGTCTAAAAAAAACACCAAGTTTTTCACAACTTCAGGAAGAGAAACCTATAAGCTTCCAAAAATTTACTCTTTGAAGATTATTTTTTTTGTGTTTATGTCAAAACTATGATCATCAGGCTTCATAGGCATTACTAAACAATGCTACTACTGCAGTCAGAAAGACACTTAAGTGTATGCTAAGACATTAAACAATATGAGTTTGCATAATGTATAGGAATCTTCTAATAATTCAGCATGCAAATTAAAGAGTTATCTCTCTCTGTGTTATTTTACACCAATGAAAATGCGAGCAAGATTAAATACAGATGATTGCTTAAATGACAATGTATCTGGCTGTCCTTACAATTCTCAAATGAAGATGTCCAAACATCACAGAAAATACTTTCACACCCCAAGCCCCCTTTGCTGCTGATTCCATGCAGTTTCATTGAAAATATGCAGAAACAGATGAGAAGCATGCCTGGTAGGATCTCAGGAGTGACAGCTCTTGATCTGCCAAAGCCTCTCATGAAATAGCAGAAACCAGCTGCTCAACAAGAATAATCCACCCTAAATTGCCATGAGCACTACCTGTTCAGACCCCTTGTGGGGTGCAGTTCAAAAAAGCTACTGAGCCAGCACATGATAGAAGAAAAATGATAGCACCTATCTTGTTCCAAACTGACCACTCAGGAACTTTGCAGTGCTAACATGGCACAAATGGGAGTGGTGAGCACATGAACAACTTGGCAAAAATTGCAAAACAATGATGCCCGTATAATTGCATACTTCTGCCTTCACCCCTTACTGCTGTAAATGAACGAGTAAAAAGGTCATTCCCCCTCCTCTGGACCACCAAAATGCTAGGATGCCTGCGGCAAGCATCACAGCCCCAGGAGAAGTCAGGTAGGCAAGGACTTTTTCATGAGATGATAACTCATCTTTGTAGCCCCCACTACACTGTCTCTGCTGTATCCTGACAGCTCTGGTTCTTTTCCTACTGCTCCTTCGTGGCTTTTTTACATGTTCTTCATTCCACAACTTTACCTTTCACCCTTTAAACCATCTTTTTAGTGCCTCTCCATTTTCTCTCCTTCCCAAATAACCAGCCCCATCCAAAACACCAACACAAACAGGGAACCTGAATCCTGCTTCACCTGCAGCCACCACAGGAATGGCAGCTCATGTGGACAAAACCAGCTTATGCTTTAGTTCAGCAGCATTGCAGCTGCTAAACTTCAGACAGGTCCATCAGGATTCAGAACCAGCCCCTCCATGCAAACAGGTTTCTTTGTAAATATCATACGTTCACCTGCAGCCAATAAAGATTTAAAGCCTGTAGCACATGCAATACCAGAGAAAACAGGTGGCAATTTTGCAGTGTCACGTACTTGGCCCAGACTAGCAGCCATAAACTAAAGCAAGTGAAAAAATAAGGAGGACACAGAAGTATGAGTGAAACAAAGAGCTTATAAATATTTACAAAGCTGTTTTACTCAGCTGATTTATGCTCTTATCTTACTTATGTACATAGTTACATTTTGCAAGCCTTAAAATTTACATTTGAAACAACTGTTTATTCTCAGATTCCAGAATAAATCTACTGAACTATTGGAACACCTTTTGTGGAAGTATATCCACTGAGTGAGTTTTCTAGAGAAAGTTAGGCCGCTTGGAGCTCTTCTGGGAGATATGCAAGTGGGAAAAATGCTGCTTGCTGCTTCCAGATATCCCTAGGATTCAGTATTATGAAAATCTGGCATGGTAGAAAGAACTAAGACGCCGTGTCAGGTACTTGTGAGCCAATTTATTATCCCCACACATTGCTCTGAACAAAACAAAGTGGATAAACTTAAGAATAAGGAAGAAATTGACTAGCCAAGGAACTGATACCTAAAGACTGACAACATGAGACTAAGACAACTATAGAGAAATACAAGCTGTAAAACATATTACAGCTTGGGAAGAGTAGGATTTCAATCTGAAAAGGATTTTATGAGATTTACCAAGGCCTGAGGGACAGGAAGGGAACAGTAACATACGGAAAGCTGCAATAAAGATGGTTGTGTGAAGTTTCCTGGCCCCTGGCATTGGCCAATGCCCAGTAGCCCACTTGCAAAAAGAGATTAAACAGAATACAACAACTAACAAGTAAGGCTGCTCTGTAAACAAGAGAACTGAAGGAAGCTGAAAAGACCTGTATATTTTGTATCACATCCTTTTCTTACATAAGACAACACACCTTTTTTTCCAATCTCTGACAAACGGTATCCACTTTCAGATGTAGCCTGACTGTCCGGGCTGCCCTCCTGCCTATCAGCTGGTCCCTCTGAGGCTGGTGTCAACTGCAAACCTCATGGATGTGTCTTCTGTTGCCTCTTCCAGGTCATTGATAGGAATGTTAAACAAGACAAGTCCTAGGACAGGCCTCCATGATATCCCACAGTTACTGTCATCCAAATAGGGTACAACAAAACAGCCATACTGTGTAAAGCAATAGTTGTTTCCCATATACCATGAGACCAATAGCTCATATTTGTAATTCAGTCACAAGGTTTGCCTTGAGTAACCCCCAGAGCAGTCACTGATCATATCCTCTATCAAGATAAATATATTTTTCTTTGTTTTGTGTATCAGCTCTGGATATCTTCAAGCAATACCTTGTATTCTCATGTAAAGGACAATATAAAAATGACAATCCTTGACAAATTTTAGCCAGTTCCTTCTATTTCTTAATACAATAGTTACATTAATTTGACAAATTACAAGGTAAATAAGAAGAGCTTTTGTCTTCTCCTGTGAATTAAAACTTAGTACTAAATAAGAGACTATGCAAAATTATTGCCTTCTATAATGCCTCATATTTTTAAATAAATAGATGCCTACTATTCCCTGTAAATCTGTCTGGGGTTAACACTTACACTGTTGTCTTCAGCCTGATGAAATTAGAAGCAGGCAGGATTTATAAAATCTGAGATAAAGGTTTACAATGGAAATGATACAGGAGTCTTTAATACGGTGACACGTAAAAGGTGTTGCTACACATAGCTGTAAATTGGTTTGCAGTTCCTTTTAGTGCAAGCAAATATGAAAGCATAAAAGACACAAAGCAGTTATAGGAGCTGCAGCAACAGAGAAAGAATTAAGAAGAAGCACCCAAGCACCAGGAAAGGTGGTGAGCAGAATGCAAAGGGAACAGCATCAGCCTTGTGGCAGAAATATACTCATTACAGCTGGTGCAAATGTTCACCACAAATACAGTTCCTAGTAAGTTCAACCTTCTTTTCTTTCCCTGACTTATTCTTGATTTCTGAACTGCTCAGTATTAGAGTACAGACATTAAAGCTGTTCACTGAACTGCAGCCTGGGAATTATTTTTATGTTGTCTAGTTATTTGTTTTTTTCAATACTCAGTGATGTGAGACTAGTCATCTAATTCACATGCTATTATTTCCCCTCCTTAGCTGGGATGGTCAATGGGTGGGAACTACAAATAACATTTTTAGGATAAATTTAAGGACAAATTATTATTTGTGGTAAAATGTATGAAGCATTTGTTATCTATCAACATTTCCAGAGAGGAACCAGATATTTTATGACTAGTTACAAAATTGTATGCCTCAGGAGCATAAGACAGGTAAACTATCTGTGGTCATTTAGGAGCTTACAGAAATTAAGGTCAAACAGACGGTGCTTCAATTGTTCAGTCTATACACAGAATTTCACCTAGCAATTCCCAAACTAGCAATTTGAAGCTGGAATAGCACTTAGAAATGCTCTATTTATAGAAAATAATCTTAAGCAACTTTATACATTTTATACGATTTGCTCAATATTAGTATTTTTTATTAAGCACTAGGCCTGTGCAAGAGTTTTGCCTGGGATGGGAAAAGGTTACAGAACTAGGTTACTGAGTTATTTTTGGAGGATGTGGAAATGTGTTATCAATACTAAATTAGTCTGATTTGCCTGTTAGGAGTATAGTTGGAACTGCATAATTTCCATGGGCAATTTATCTATATTAGCCTGTACATAATCTTCAGGGTTCCTTCTGAAAGGCTTCCACAAGAATACTGCCCTGGCTTTCATGTAAATAATGTGCGGGTTTTTTTCTTGGAATAATAATGATGTTAATCTGTTATTCTTTCTGGCTTCTCTTTCACTCTTTTTCTCCCCTTTTCTTACTTTTTCCCTTAACAATTCCCTGTTTATCATGGGTAAACAGATAAGTTTAAATCAGCTCAGTATCACAACTCCCCTTACATTTCCTGTAGCAGCCACACAATCTTTGGAGTATCAGACTAAATCCTTTACCTGTGGCAGACCTGATATACTCAAGCTGCCCTGAAATGTATTACTCTTTCTCTGATTTAACCAAATAACAGCAGAAAGTTGGCATAATTTTCTGAACCAGTTGGTGTTTTTTGGTTCATGTGGAACCTGCTTATTCTGTCTATGCCGTCTCGCCTATCAGTTTGGCTCTGCCAATCCAAATTAAACTAAATGTACTCTTATAGGCTTAGTAGGTTTGCTGTATTTGGAAATGCAATGTAAAGCAATAAATTTAGTTTAGAAACTTTTGTGCCAGATGGCCAATTTAGTTTTCTGGGCTTTTTTTCTTTATTCTGTCCTCACTAAAGAAATGTTCTGTTATTTCAGTGAAATAGCTGCCTCTGGAAACAGTTGAGCATATACATCTCTGAAATGATGGCTCAAAAGATTTTTCATCATATATGCACCTCATACTGCTCCATTACTATTTGTTTCAGTAATTTAAGTCATGTGATCAAATAAGCAATCACACTTGTTAATCGACTGAATTCTCAAGGAACGTTAGTTATCCATCTTAGAAATAATTTCTGTCTGGCTGCTGATCATTCTGCTGTATTCCTTATGGAGATAATTTATGTCATATTGAAATAGATATTGTTCCAGATGTTTGGTCTGCAAAGATTTGAATAATAATAAAATGATAAAGTGGTATAAACTGCAATTTTCATCTTGGCTCTTGATCTACTTCATCCACTTAAAAGACTGACACTGTCCGTTTGAACTGTCCAAATGTTCTATCTTCTTCTGGTATTAAGATATGTTAAGGAAGGAAAGAATGCTCAGTCTGAGACGGAAGTAGAAAAAGATTTTATATGAATTGTCCCTGTGTCCTGGCTGATCTTCAAAACATCTTGTAGATTTGGGGTATTTTTGTCATGAGTTCACCGTCTTGAAAGCTAAAGACATTAGGATGGACTGTGGCTGCAGAAAGGAATATACTGTCTCAGTCCTTGCATAACCAGAAGAGTAAGAGATTAAGGTCGAAAGTTTAGTTCAAATGATTTTAAAAAATATTTTAAAAGTCATATAGAGTACATTGGAAGAATGCCATAAAACACAAGGAGCATTAGAAAGACAGTAAAGGAAGAGTGGTAAAGCTAGTTAAAGAGAACCTGTATGGGAACAGAAGTAAATGTCTATGACTAGCTGTTAGTGTTAAGTAAAACGTCCCACCTGAGAATACAGTTGAGAATACAAATGCAAGAGTGGCTGCAGATTCAAGCAATGCAAGTTTAGGCTTCAGTTTTTTTAGAGCAGATCATAGATCTGCATGTTTATGTGACCTCTCTTCTTCAGCCACAGAACCAGAGTGTGGCAGGAAAGTTAAAGGGCTGCTGGATCCCTTCTGTGAGTTGCAGATAACCTTTCTCTAATTGATTCCCTGTCACCTCTGCTATGATATGAGTCATCCCAGTATCAGAGCCACACGCATCTAATTGCTACTAGTGTCAGTAAACTTCAGAGAGGCTATGTGAGTGTCTCTGTGCAAGCACAAACAGCACAAGGAAGGATGCAGCTGTAGTATTGACATCATCAGTGCAAAATGTCTTCACTCTCTTGTATCTCGGATCATCTCAGAAGTCTGTTGTAATACAAGAGACTGATAAGGTCTGAGTTAGGTCACTGGTATAAGCAATAGTATCAAACTCCCTTGTTTCCTTTTCTATCACATCTCCAGGTAATTTTCCAGAGAAAATGTCAGGTGCAGCGTAATAACTTAATAACTCTCTCTTTAGAGAGATGGTTGCAAATAATGATTTCATATAGGATGGCTGAAATCTGGACAGACGTAGTCATTTTTCTCACAGCATTTTTCTCTGGGTCAAGGAAAAATCAAAGCAGCATATTCTTTGGCTAGATTTCTGTCACTTTGCACTTCTGAGGACTAAAGAGTTCTTGTGGGGTTTTTTCATTATCCTTTTTGTACTTATAGATCAGTGGTTTAGTACGCATTTATACAAACACTGATGGTTTCTGAAATAACCTGTATGATTTGGGAAATAGATCTTGGAGTTATAATGGATATTTCTGAGGAAACATTAGCTCTGTGAAAATTATGGTCAGAAAAGCAAACCAAATATTAGCATATTTTTAGAAAAAGAAACTAGAGAAGTGCAGTAAAAGTACATCACACTTCTGCATCCAAGACATATGCAATTGTGATCCTTTCATCTCAAAACAGTTCAGTAGAAAGGCATAGACAAGGGTGATGAGGACAGTTAGAGGCAGTACAATGAAGAAGTAAATAACTAAACTAGACAAGCCAGCAAAAGAAATGATAGTAGGAGGATCTGACATCAGATCTATGAAATCACAGGCTGCATGGAAAAGGCAAATGAATGATCACTGTCTTTCATAATATCCAGAAGATTTCAGACAAAAACAACAACTGGCAGGTTCAGAACAAATAAAAGGTGTTCTGTCTCACACAGATACCAGTTGAACTGTTAACCCAGTACCTCAATGTGCAATTGATTCTTAATCAAAAAGAAAATTGATAAGCAGAATGACAGTAACTCAGTAATACTCCATTACATTCTCAATTGAATCTTAGCTCCATGGTATTTTCCTTCATTTAGATTATAGTGTCTTCTAAAAATACAGTCTTGTGCGATTCATTTTTAGAAAACCTAGTTTCCTCTTCTAAAGTGCTATGGTTCTTATTCTTCAGTTGTTTACTGTTGCCTCTGATATGAGGATGCTCTTTGAGCAACAGTGTTACTTTGGAAATGCAGCATGCCATTTTCGTACCTAACAGTGGAGCTAAGCAAACATGAAGGGACTTACTCTACATCCTTTTAGGAAGATAGTCCTTTTGCTTTGTGATACCTTGTGCCATTGTTATTCCCTATTATACCTTCTTGTTTGCAGTAACTACCACTGTGGCATTGTGTTAACAAATAGGATTTCATGTTAACAACAACATGGGATTTATGGAAAAAACTAAGACCAAAGATCTTTCCTTTCTCCCCATCATCTTCAAAACAGAAAGATGCTGGCTCACTGTCATCCCAACATGCAGCTAAATGTGTACAGGCTTCTGATTCACTTAGATAGCAGTGATGTTAATCTCAATAATTTAGCAATATCTAGTTGGCTCATCCTCTGATTTTTTACTACTCAGTTGCCTTCAAGACTCACATCTCTGACAAACTTTTTTGTCTTCAGCCACAGTGTTATTTGCCACCTTTCAAAATTTGTCAGGCCTTTGCTTTATCAGATGCCATTTCAGTTTTCCTTGCTTCTAGGATGGTTACCATAATAATAACAATAGCAACATCAGCTGAAGTAGCACTTACAAAATTTAGTGAGATTCTTATGCATAAGTTGCTACCAGCATGTTGGGACAGGAATTCCATTTCCTGATGTCAGTTACCTCATTTAGATATCTGGCCTTACTTCTTGTATCTCAGCTTTTCCATTTTTAAGATGGGAATAATTACCTACTCAGTGGAGCTGGTACGAAGCTAAATTCAATCACGTTTGTGAAGGGCTTTGACAGTTCAATAGGAAGATTTTGTAGAAGTCTAAAATATTAGCACTAGTTCTCAGAGAATTACAAATCCTTGCTGAGATACACAGTTAAATGTGTCAGCTAAACAAGACCATCTGTCTGAGCTGGAGCACGCTTAACTTCCATCCAGTCACTAAGCTGGCTAGAAAATTTCTTGCATGACCCAAAAGGCATGTTAATTATTCCAGAGTGTCCTAAGAAATAAAATAATCTGGAAGAAAGGGGAGGGGGAAAATAACATTCTTTACAGAAAAATAGATGACCTGCTATGAACTTTATGAGCAGCAATCATGAGCAATAATATCTCCCAGGCTCTAAAGTGCTGCCTGAACTGCTGACTGAATATGAAGGAGAGTTCTTTTAGGTAACATCACTATGCCTCTCTGAGGCATGGGGAACAGTGTGCAACACTTCAAAAGACTAAGGCATGCTTGAAGTCTCTGTAGTTGAAAGTAGCATGTTCACCAAGCAAGCATTTTTCATGCAATGTCACGTTTGCTGTGTTCTTTGATTAATGAGTACATTTCTACCTTGGCAGAATAGGCAGAGGGTAAAAAAAATTTGGAAGCGAAGATTTCTTGAGGAGGAAATAGAGCCATGAAATGAATAGTTAAGTTGATAGAACATAAAGCAATTCTCAATAGTTCACGCTTTACATAGTATCTCATATTAGTAGCTAGTTTAGCCTATGAGCTACTGTCTCCAATGGCTAAAACCAACATGTATGTTGCAGGTAGCAGAACATCTCAAGACACTTTCTACTGATTTAAAACAGTGCAATGCCACTGATTTTAATGCTTGATGCATAGACATAGTTATATCACCCTTTGCTAGTTCATGGAGTACCATGCTTCTAAGAGCTATAAACCAATGTTATCGTCAGCATCAGAGAACCAACGCCCAATTTCCAGAATATCACTCAGAATGCATAGAACTTTGGATTAAAATATTTCCATCACACTTTTTGTTCAAATGTTGCTTTCTTCCTACAGAATTCTCTGCGACAGCAAAGTTTTATGCCCAGACTTTGGCTCAAGATTATTTGTGATATCAGTTTCGCATCTTTCTGAGGCTTTGCAAAACTATACCTAACTACAGTTACATGCTCCAGCTACTGGGAGCTCGTTTAGAGATCTATGAGACAGGAGGGTAAAAGATACTCTCCAACAGATGTTTTGTATTGCATTTCCTCAGTATGAGGTTTTTTGATTGCATTTCAAGATTAGGTCATTAGAGGTTTGTGTGTTGGCATGACAAGGATATATTTCTACAGGCAAAATAAGGGATGAACAATTCATTTAAGATAAAGTGCAACATATTCAGGAACCAACTGAATAAATCTCTTGAGTAAAAACAGAAACAAAGAGTTTCTAGACCAAATATATAGGGCATGAAACACAGGAGCCCAGTTCCCAAAGAATTAGCTGTTTTTTCTCTTGCTTACTGGCTACTAAATAAAAGTACACAATAGGTCTGCTGGAAGGATGATGTTGTCTCTAATTATGGTAACTCCAGCCTTTGTAAGAAAAGCCATAGAACAGCAGTTACTCCTCCAGGCCAGACCACAAGTGTTGTGGCTGAACATGACACTGAAGAATATGGCCATGAACCTACCAGAAGAAAAAAGAAAAGAAAAAACCCAACCAATCATAACAAAAAAACCCCAAACCCCCCAAAAAACTCTGGAAGCTGCATAGGAAATCCTGTGGACTTACCTGACAGGGACCTGATTTGTCCAACCCTTTCTTGCTCAGGCACAAGAGGAGACACAGACATTTCATGTCCAACCTCCTTTCTCTAGAGATGGCAAGTAGACATCCCATAAGTGCAGCACACTTCTGACAAGAATCCGTTGAAACAGTCTGATAAATGTTTACCTTGCACCCTGTTCGCTGAGGGCAACAGGCACAATGGAAGACCTACAACTGCACTATCATGCCTAAAACACATGAATAAACGGTTGTAGCAGTCTAAAATTACAAAACAGTGAGCAACCACATTTCCCTCTCAGCCAATGTGTGGAGGCAATTAGCACATTGATTTATGGATGAGGGCAGGAGGGGAAATGAGCAAATCAAGTACCATTTTTTCTATCAGATGTTAGCTGTGTCCCACTGAGCTAAAGAAAGACTCTGTAACACTTGGCCCACAGTTCCCAGCAGAGAATTTCTACACAGTGAGACAGGATTCACAGTTCTCTCTCAGAAATAATAGCCAGAATATTGGCAAGAGCTCCAGTAAGCTGTTGTGCAAGCGCAGCAGGGTAACCGATCTCTGGGTCCCGGACTATTATATTATCCTGTTTCCCAGGTTATACCCCTTTGTTGGCTAAACTCCTTGGGTATAATACTTACTATTGGTTTCCTATTACAAGTACCAGCTGTGTCTGAGGCAGAACCTCCTGTCTATCTCACAAGTAATTATTTTGAAATTTCCCTTTTCTCCATCTTCCCAGATATTTGTCTCCTCTTTCTTTCCTAGTTTCTCTGTCCTTACCCTTATATTTTCTTCTTTCATTGCTCTCTATCCCACCAAGTTGGTTTTTTTTTCCTGTCTAACCTTCTCCCATCATGTTTTCAGTTATCATTTAATATATTTTCCTCTCCTGGGTCCTGCCCACCTATACATAACCAGAGAGGCAGATCCTGCGGAGGCTGATTGCTCATTTGGAAGAGCTACATGCAAGAAACACGTCTTTGAAACCACTATTAGACTACTAACATCTGTTTCAAGGTAACTCCCTCTACATGCTGAAAATCATATGTTAAGACATGCAATGGTGTACAGTGCATAAAGCCTTCAGGAAACTACCTATTGATCTATGATATGTCCATTAATCTCTGCAGCCTAGAGGCATCTTTCTAAATTGGTACAGGAGGCAACCATGAGAAGAAAACTGTCAATACTCCTTTGTGAGGCAAGGAAAACCACATGCTGACTCTTTCCTAATAAATATGAATCCATGGCATGAGGTAAGCATCAAAATTTAAAATTGTGTTTACTTGCCTCAAGCAAGACAAAGTGACACAGTTCCATCTGATTTTTGAAAGTAGCACAATGAGACCTCACCATTTGATTGTCAGTTTGTGATTTCTACGATATATGGCTTAGAGATCTCTTGGCGTTCATGGCATCCATTCTGAAGAGTTTGTATATCATGCTGGACCAGATGTATCTCAAGAGAGCACAGGAAAAGGCCTCTACTAGGTGACAGCTTCTCTCCCAGAAAAATCGAGATCTTTCCTGGAGTCACCTTACAGATGCACTGTAAGCTTTTGTAATAAAAAAGACTTCATATTATTCTTTGGAGCTGTAGCTTCTTTCTTTCTCTGCTCATGGTGGTACACCAAGTAATGCTCTTGGACCACTTCCTCCCCTTTTTCATAAGACTGTCAAAGGACCAGCAACTTTGACTCACGTGAAAGACCAGTTGTTAGAAACAGCTCTGCTAGTTCCTTACTGGCATTCTGCAGACTTTTTTTGTGTAAAAACTATGACATCTTATCACAGTCCTTGATATTTATGGTAGTTCTTTACATTTCCCCTATCAGATGAACAGCTGATGAGAGTTGTACCTCTGTATAAGAAGGTATATGGCTTAGTTCTAACCCTTACTTGGTTGATGCTAACATCAACAGCTGTCTTCAGCCTTGAATCATCAGATCTGCTCTCCAGATTTGCTATGGATAAGCAACAAGGTTGCTGGCTGAGCTCCTCCTTTGACTTTACATTTTACCTCTCTCAGGCATGTTCCAGATCCCATCCTAAGGCTGAATGACCACTGCTTTGTTATTTAGGCCATGGCTTTAAGATATAACATCCTTCACCAACACAAAGAACTTAGAATCATAGAATCACCAGGTTGGAAAAGACCCACTGGATCATTGAGTTCAACTATTCCTATCAAACACTAAACCATGTCCCTCAGCACCTTGTTCACCCGTGCCTTAAACACCTCCAGGGAAGGTGACTCAACCACCTCCCTGGGCATCCTGTTCCAGTGCCCATACCCTTTATGTGAAAAATTTTTTCGTAATGTCCAGCCTGAACTTCCCCTGATGGAGCTTGAGGCCATTTCCTCTTGCTCTGTCCCCTGCCACCTGGGGGAAAAGAAATCACCCTCCTGTCCACAAACTCCTTTCAGGTAGTTGTAGAGAGCAACTTCTTGTTTAGCCTCTTCTCTAGGCTAAACAACCCCAGCTCTCTCAGCCCTAACTTGGATTAGTGTTGAATTTTAAATTTAATTTTAAGGATAATAATTACATTATAAGGAAACAAAAAGTTAAGTGTTTCTAGATGCTATCAGTCTTTTTAAATTCCAGAATATAGGTAAGAATGAAACCCATCTCTGAATACAGATTTATTTAGTTACAACACAGGAGAGGTCCTGGATGGTTTACCCATATAAATGATGATTTTTATATGTTGCCATAAAGTATAAATAATGCTAACCAGGCAAGTAAGTTTTGCAAAATTTGTATCTTTTTTTCATTGTTGGTTTGAAGTGTGATACACCCGATTCTTTAAAACTGCAGAATACTAACTTCTCCATGACATTTGTTTATGAATAGGGATGAGACAAGAGGGAAATTTTGCTGTGCATGAAAGTACACTAACAGCATGAACGCTACTGTGTAGTAAAAGTATTTCCACCATGACATAAGTAGATTTAAAATGAACGCATGCAGATATGCAGATTGCCTTAGCATTTAAAAAATGTGAGCCTGGACAGATTAAATATAACCATACTACAATTTTTTTGATTCCTACATGGTAGAAAACAGATCAAGTCATTTCATATAGTATATCATATAATATTATACAAAACACAAGATATAACATTTTAAGGCAATATCATGGGGAGAAATACTTATGCCAGAATACAACCTCAGAAAAAGGCTATCTTCCCCTCAACAGAGAAGCAATAAGTGGAGAAGTTACTGGGTTGCAGAGTGCAGGAATGTCTTGTTTTGTCTCCAACCCAGAGCACATATACTCCTCTGTCCTTTTTTTTTTTTGTTTTCTTCTTTTTGACAACCTTGTCTTTGTTTTGGGAACAGCCAAGCCTCTTCTGAACCCTCCACCTCCTTTAGCTTTTAACATGTCTTGCCCACGTCCAGCGCTCCTTCACTGAGCCTCTTTCCTGCGTCTTTGCCTGCAAAGGGCTCCTGACAGGATTGTTAACCTCATTACTTATCAGACTTGCTAATTGAATCACAAGCTTTATGTACAGAGTAGGGTATCAAACCTGAGACATAACCTTTGTATACCATGCTGAACCATTTCCATCACAAACTCCCATTGTCAGTGTTATTGATTGATTACATCACTGTATGTGTATTACCGTATCACATTTGATTTTTACACTTCATTTAAAACACCATGAATTCCAACAAATCTCTCTGCCTTACAGATATGTCAATAACTCAAAACAGATTAAAGACAATTTACAAATACTCTAAAGAAAGAATGTTGGCTCAAACCTGAGTTCTGCAGTTGCCAGTGTACGTGTGACCATCCCAATAAACCCTGAATTGACCTGATTAAAAATAATGTGCGCAATATGAAACACTTTTCAGATTACAATTAGAAAATGCCATCATTTATAATATGTGGGCAAGCATACTGTTTTTTAGGAAGAGTTTGGAAATAACTGCAGTTCTTTGGTAGACAAAATTCTTCTGCATAATACCAGAGTTAGACACCTTGTCTACCTATAAAATTTCAAGGATAATTTGGATTTGTTAATGATGTAAATTTAAAGTAATCCCTATGGTCATGTTGTAGACACTGTCATTGAAAACTAATGTAGAGATATTTCATATTTAGCTTGATTCATATCCAGAGTAAGTGAGGTCACCTTGCACTAAATTGAGAAAAACACAGGTATCTGAAAAGATTAATTAAAGCACTTTAATATATATTTGGGTTATTAATCCTTTAGGCAGAAGCCTCAGACAAACAAAAATGGTATGCATAAAAACCCAAAAGCCCATGTTTCTTCAGAATATTGGATCAAAATGTATGTATAAATAAAAACCTGTGAAAATGATTGTGTAACTATCCTCTCTTCAGAATAATATTTGATGTTTCCTCTATGACTTGCTGTAACTGAACAGGAAGCTAGAAAATTGGCTAACATGGAAAAAAAGACAGATTTGCCCTTTCAGATACTAGGCAAAATGGGATAAGATGCAAACTAGATACAAGAATATATATTTGCATTATTAGGCTAATAAGACGGTGCTACATTTTGATCCAAAATTGATAGTATCAATAGAAATTACAAACTATTAATCAGAAACAGCATATTGTGTTTAATGCACCAGCTAATACTAAACTACCAACAAGTACATAATCAGTTGCCATAGTAATTCTAGTCACCACCTATGTCTTAAGAATTCTTAAAAGCTATGATAAATTTTGTCCTTTACAAAATGTGTACTTTCCCATAATCACATTTAGTGGATTTTCTGCATAATTCCCACGTGCATCCTGCAAAGATCACACACTGTCTCATTAGATCCAAATATCTGATTTGAATTTTTATTGAATGCTGACCTTTCCAATATACATTTAATTTATGCTTGTATCTAATATATATATAGTGATCTCAAATATTCAATTCTGCTCGTGTTTGAACAGAAGGCACCAAGGAAGCAGTTCACTAGGAAAAATGGAAGCAGATCAAAAAGAATAAAAGATTTTTAGAGCAAAGTACAATAGTTAATTATTGCCAGCCTAAAAACTGCAGCAATTCTCCCATGTGTATAAGGGCCAGTACAGGTCCTGTACATCAATTAGGCCCACTTAAAGCCCATTTTAAAGGCTTAGACAGGATTTATGTGGTGCATAAGCCTGGGGCTGTCTCTCTGCATGTGAATTTCATCCCCTATGAATATATCTGTCAAGAGAACTAAAATCTGAACATTAAGGAGGTTGTTACCAAATCAAAATCGAAATTCTCAGACATTGTCACCTCAATTGTATTTGTCACTCTTCCCTTTCTCGTAGTAAAGCAAAGTGGTTACATGCACAAAGCAGGTACAAGCAACTGCAACCACACTACTAAATTTTCTCATTTAAGATGGCCTAGAGAGGAAGATGGATGGCAATCGCTGAAGAAAAAGATTGTTCTCTCTCTTGCTAACGTTAAAGGAAGAGGTGTTAGTGGTGCTCAATAAAATTAATTTCTATATCAGGAATGTGAGTAGGACAAAAACTGTACTAAGCCCCTAAGATACACAAGCCTTTGATTAACTGTTTTGTTCACATAAATGTAAGTCTTTAAATGCATGGTTAAAATGCATTATGTAAGGGTCTGGGCTTTGATCCCTGATAAGCAGTTATTTGAGATTCATGGATTCTTAGTAATTACAGGTTTCTCCATTCCTTTACATTTCTGCATTAGTCACCATTTCTAAGGAAGGTAGAATCCTGAATATGGAACCTCTACTTATCCCCACGATTCAACAGAAAACATTTTTATTTTTTTGTGTTTGAGATATGAAACATTTTGACAAGAATTCAGTTACTTGGATTCACAAGAAATTATGAAATAAAGGAAAATCTGCTGGAGTAATTTTCCTTATAATTCCTGAAGAAAAGCCACAGATAATTCAGGTGGGAAATTTGCACTCTAAGTATCGGAGAATTCAGGCTTTGCATTCTACTGGATTTTCTCCTATGAGATCTTATCTGATCTATTAATGATACTATATTTGAGAAAACATTTTCAATTTCATTTCTGGGTATTTTTCTTTGTATGTCCTTCTGTTTCTTCACCTGTCAAATGGGCAAAATATCACCATTGCCTCACTTGAATACCTCTTAGGGAATCACATATTCTTCCGTGCCTGAACAAAGCAGAATTTGAACCTTCTCACACCCTGGAAATCCCTTAATCACCCCTGCCACTGGATAGTTGTTTGGTTTTTTTAACATTATATTCTGTCCATCTATCTTGCAGCCTGTGCTCTGAAGTAATTTCATGTCTTTGTACTGTACATTGCACTGCACCTTCTAAGCATTTGAACAATAATTCCATCTCTAATCAGGAAAACATTTCAAGTAACTGTTTAACCATATCCTTAGTTGACTTCTGTGGGCATTATGCACATATTTAAATCCCTTCCAGAGATATGTACAATTTGTTCTAAATAGTTAACAAATAATTGGTTCTGCCACTACATTTTAATATGACTTGAGAAAACTCTTACACAACAGTGAGAGCAGGATTTATCTCAACAATATTTTAACACCATGAGTTCACAGGCATCTAACTTTCAATTCCTGCATGGGAAGCTTAATCTTCCCAGGTTCCCAGCACAGGCAGTGCAGGGTCAAGGGCTCCTTGAGAAGAAAATTCAGAATAACAAGCTCACTGTGCTGAATATTCCTCATCATTAAGAACTCAGGAATACCTTATGAGTTCAGTTTTCTGCCATTTTGATGCATACTTGTAACTGTGGGGCAATTTGTACCACACTTTGATTCTCCAGATTGAAATAAGGATACAGATTCATTGATTTTGCTTATGTTTCCTAATACTTGACACATATGCGAAGCTTCAGGACAAGTGCATTTCTATAGGAACAACAGACTTCCAAAATGAGAATTCACCTAACTGCAAACCTTCTCATGTAAGTATGCTGGATGTGCAGACTTCTCCAATGATCACATTTGATAAATGCTGTAGCATTTAAATGTCTACAGACTAAAAGCATAGTTCTCAAAGGGCCACAGTTTCTAATTTCTTTGGAAAAGACACAATCTGCACCACGAGAAATTTAATTTCACTTTAATTACCAGTCATTTGAATAGTATGAGATATGTATGCACTCATTTTTTAATAGCTTCTGCCACATCCAGAAAACTGTGGAAAGAAATAATGGATAACTTGACTATGTTTCTGTCTGCTTCTACAAAGAAACAAAAAAAAGTAAAATATTCAAAATTCTTCTGGATCAGTCATAATCCAGGAGGAATACCAGCATAATGACTATGGATACACAAACATAGCTGTAGCGTTCATGTCAGTGGCAAGGTAATGCAAAAATTTGTACCCTTGGTTGAGTTCTGCTCCATTAAACTGATAAAAGCCTCTTTGATGGCTGAGTCAAGGTTACTTCTTTGTTCTATAAGGTCAGAGCTTTAGCATTTGAAAAATATTTTGTATATTGCAATATGTACCACATTTCCTTCTACAGAGATGTTGCAATCATTCAGGAATAGCACAGAATATTGGATATATAGAGAACTCCTTATGAATAAAAGCATACCAGCGTTTTGAAGGATTTTATCAAACAAGTGTATAGCAAATGAAAAATGTTAGGCTGGATACAGTGCAGTCTAGCCTGGCTTTTATATCACACCCCACATACAGTTGCATCTGAACAGCATACAAAATGACAATATGCTGAAGAAGCCTCTCTAGTGCCTAAATCTTCTCATAACTGAAAACAAACTTACATTAAAAATATGTTTCCGTTTAGAGTTGCAGGGTAACAGGCAAAACAGCATGTCTTCATTTTAGCCTTAATGTCTTTTGTTCCTGCTGACCTCAGGCACAGGAGAGCTTCCTAAGTATAAAAGTATGACTAAACGATTTAATTTAATATACGCTATTGTATTCAACACACACCACTGGGGAATAATAAGAACAGGAAGCATGTGATAAGGAGAAATTATCTGTCTATAGAAGGAGCATGGAAGGAAAACGTACACGTGAATCTTAGTGCTCCTTACCATAATAGATTTGTTTGACCACAGGTCACATGGATTATCAAAAAATGAACATTAGTTATAAATGTAAATATCGCTCTGGAAAAATGAGGAAATTCTGTCTTTGGTAAATCTGTATCAGACACAGTAGCATGGACTATTTATTATGTTGATGATGATAATGTTGGTATTATTGTTATTCCTATTTCTATTTTTTAATGGAAGAGTTAAATAGTGAAATAGTGACACAGTGCCTGACAGGAATTATTTGATTAGCTAGTGCTGCTCACTGTGATAAATCCTCAATGCTGCTTTGCTGAAAAGATACATCACAGCCAAAAACATTTGGCCTCTGAAGATACAGTATGGTAAAAACCAAAATATCACAGTGCTACAACTTTGTTATATCAGGAATTAATATTATACTGACAAGTGTCGATGAGGCAGAGCCAGGTATTTTCATTAGCAAATTTTACAGAGGAGAGTAAAGATCTTGAAAGGAACACCCTGTTTTCTGCATCTTCCTTGTGCCATAGTGTCCCTTGTAGCATTTAAAATGTCCTGTTGTGATAAGAGTAACAATTAAAACAAGGGGGAAATCACCTGCTTAACTATGGGCAAGGCATCTATTCAAGCTAGCTATACAACTTGATAAATAAGGAACATTAACTGGATACAAATAATTTAGAGATGCATCTTGAATGTTTCTGTATGTTTACTTACACTCCTCAAGGTCCTCCTGTAATTATTGTCATGAAGACAGGGTTCAGAGAACAAAATAAAATAAATCTGCTACAATTTCTTTTTTTTTCTTTTCTTTTTTTTTCTTTTTTTTTTTTTCTTCTTTTGGCAGATATGAAATGTGGACTTTTTAATTTTTTTAAAATAAGAACCTCAGAAGCCTTGATGTTTCAGTGGCATTTTAAAGTCTGAACCAGAGGTTACAGGGAGGTTAATATTAGTCATCACTTTCTTACTATTGTGCTCCTTTATTCCCACAGGTTTTCCATAAACTGCATGAATTTGCATAGGTAACATAGCATTGAAGGAAGAGATTTGAGCATGGATAGCTGAAGAACTGTTATGTGAAAAGTCATAAAATTTGATTCTGGTGATTCTTAGAGAATATGCATTGGAGAACAGTATTCTTCCTGAGTTTTTGCTCTATTTCCCCTGTCCAGGATAACTAATCACAAAAGCACTGGTATTAAATCAGTTACCAGATCTGAAACACAGCAAAATGTGTCACAAGTAGATGAATATGACGTCGGGGTATTCAAGGAATGGAAACTATACCCTGAGGCACATCAGAGAAGTACATGGATAGTAATTATCTAAAAGGAGATAACCAACATGGATTTAGAAAGGCAAGAGCCTGCCTAACTAATCTACTTGACCTTTATCATAAGGCTAAAGACAAGGCTGATAATGGGCTCTGCAAATAAGAGAGTGTGTTTGTATTTTCAGGAGGTCATGTATGCATATACAACAAATAGATGAAAGGGGTGAAAAGAAAATAGTTTTATAAAAATCTCTGAACACTCATAAGAAAGCATGTACTGCAAAGGAATGCATTTAACCCTCCATCATCCACTGAAACATATGTACACATATTTTCTGCAGCACAACAGCAACATTGTGGGAGCATTTGTTGCATCATCCACATGTTAATTTTGCACAGTAATGTAAATAGTAGCCAGGGAACATAGTTCCATGGAAGCCAATGGTTTATGTAAGTACAAGTAATGGGGGAAATCCTATGTCATCTATAAGGATCTCAGTATAGGTAAAAATTTGATTTAGCAGACTAAGGAGCTGCAGTACATTAAATCCCTTTCTATGGTCAGTTCCTCTTTTTTTTCATTTCTTTTTTTATTAAGTTTTGTCAAGACAGAAGATGAACTTGGGGGAAGCAATGCTAGACAAGGGTTACAAAGGCAAAGCTACTTTTCAAAAAATGTCTTTCTTGAAACTGGTCTTTCAGCTTTTGACAGTCTGCAGATGTTTTGAGTGGGAAATGCTTGTTTCTAGTAAAAGTCTACCTTCTGACAACCACACCCAAAGCCCACAGAAATTAATGTCATTTGGATGATGTCCTCGTAGTTTTACTTCCCTATAACTAGTTGCCGACGTGTTCATCTGTCCATTTGGAATGGACCAGTCCAGCTCTAGTGAGCTGATTATTTTACCCATTACTGCATTGCCTAAGCAGGAAAGGTGCACCCACTCACTCTTCTTGGGAGATGGAAAAGACCCTCTGCTACCCTGGTTGGAGAAATGACAGCTTGTGAACAGGAACAACCTGTTCTTTGGAGAAAAGAAAAGTCAAATTATAAGTTCTTCATTCTTTTTTTCACAGGAGTTACTGAAAGGAGGCCTGGGTTTCTGTCTCCTGTATTAAAAGGAGAGGCCGCAACTGATTATACACATTTGCACTCCAAGTTCCTGAGGTAATAGGGCATAAAGGAGAAGAAATTACAGAAACACACAGCCCAAAGTTGTTCCTCACCAAGGAACAGAGAGGGGAGTGAAAGAAATGATTATAAACAGGTTGGAGTCAAAGAGTCAGTAAGGAGTGTAAGAAGAATTTGGGAGTGGAAGGAACCTGATCCAAAACACTCCCTGAGGTTAGCTACTGAGACAAAGAGAAAAAGAAGAACCTGAACCAGGGGAAAGTAGAAGATTCATATTGCCTCTAACAACAAACATTCACAGATCTTTACCCCCAGAATGAAAATGCACTACGCTGCTTCCTGGAACAGTTTCTGCATCTCCTTGACTTCTTTACTGAGTAGACAGTGGCCAATGTCAGCTCTCTTCCAGAGGCTCAGTAACACCTTGGTAGGTTGCCAGTTCTCTCTCCTTCAGCAGACAGGCTAACAACTAGTCAATGATTTTGCATAGTAGTGACTGCAACTGGTGACCCAATACAACTCTCTCAGGTCTAATATCAGGTTTTGTGGCCTCAAGTGGGGGTATTGTTTAGTGCCACGACCTCACCCACATATTAACTAAGGAATTTTGAACAGCTGGATTTTGACTTTAAACACTGGTGTTGGTGGTACTACTAGATCCAGCACAAACACCTCACATTACTATATTCTTGTCTTTGTTTCAGGATAAATTGCTTAGATGGAGTATTTTAGGTAGCTCAGGGAAGTCAGGAATCACTCAGAAAGTGTGAAATACCAGGTGTGGGAACCCAGAAGAGAGGCAAAATAGATCTGTACACTAGATCATATGGGTAAAAAATCCCCACCAAACACAATCTTCTACAGATAGCATAGATTTGTTGTCACAAAAAATGATTTTTGCAGATATTTGAGGTATTTGACTATCTAAACAGCATCTGGAAATATACATATTGCTTCTTTTTTCCCTTCATTTTAGAAGTGTGCTAGAAGCAGCACAAAATGTTCTGTTCTTTGCTATGAAGGGGAACATACTTGCCCGCATTTTAATGGAGTTTTTCCCTGCTGCAATTTCTCTCAAGCTGCCCTTCACACCTGAACGAAGCTTCCCATAAGCATGCATAAAACTACTTTGCTAGCTTTCACAGATCCCTCATTAAAACTCCTCCTTTTCACAGTTCTGGATAATATCTAGATTATGTGGAAACTGGCAATGTGTCACTCATGTCCATCAGTAATCAGACAGTCTAAGGTTGGAAAGGACTGATGTCCTGGTCATACTCTATCTTATTTTTAGTCTATCATTCCCTGACCTGCCGGCTTTATCTTCTTCTGTGTCAGCTTGGGAAAAGAATCCCTTTTTTTAGCCTGATAACAAGATTTATGGAGCCATCACCTGTCTGCCAGTTCTTCTCTAGTAGCTTCTGAATCCATTGACCAATCTTAGCTGAATTGGTACCAAAGCAGAAATCTCAAAGATGCTCTAATACTCTAATAAAACAAGATAAAAGAAGAGAAATATATAAATACTATGTTCCTCAAGGTATAGAACACAGGGTGAACTTGCCTCGAGAGAGATATGATGGAAATCATGCAGGAAAAATGTTATAAATTCTCCACTCCTGGTAAACTCTGCTTTGTGCACTATCAAATCCATTATGCTGAATCTCTATTAAATTCTCTGACGTGCAATAGGTAGCACATGAACACTGCAGCATAGCTAACATTTAGTCAATCATCATAAAAAGTCAGTCAATCAGACACAAAAATCTAATGGAAAAATAATTCCCTTAGTTCTGGAGACTAGTGAACAAGTCACTTCTGAAGTTTTAGCGTGGTAGTATTTTTCCTTCAGAGCTGCCATGCCACTGCGTAGAGCTTCTTACCATCCAGAAGTTTTCCTGGTGTTGCTCACAGCTATCATGACAGACTTGTGTGTTAGCAAGAAGTGAAAGGCTACAAGGAACGTACTGACCTAGGCTCTGAAATCCCTTGATTTGAGGGTCCACAAACTGCAAGCTTCCAATGTGCTCATTGCAATTGTCTGCAGCCAGCTTTTCTATATGCTTGTACATTTATGGATAGCACTTCAGGGAAATCTGTGGCTTCCAAAAGGCTAGCATTTAAATGTAAAGAAGAAAACCAGATTTCCAAGTGATTGTTGTTATCAAGCTGTCATCTGGAGGAGAATAAGCCAGACAACATTCTATAGAGTATGTTTGTTTAATGATATTTTTTTTCCTGAAATAATATAGTCTTATTAGACACAGAGGTCTGGATATATCTAACATAAATATCACTTTATTTATATCAGCAGAAAGTAAAAGGTCAGTGATAAATTGGTCAAAGGACACACATTGGTTGGTGTCAGGGATAAAACAGGGCAACACAGAGCAACATAGAAGGTAGAGCATATTCAAAAATGGAGATTTTTTTTTTATACTAGGGAAGGAATGATGTTGGCAGGTATTAAAAACAAGGCAGTACAGAAATCAGGGCTTGCGCCTTGAGACTGTAATGAGCTATCCCCAACACTTCCATTACCAAATATTTCACCATTTATTCTCAATAACAATTTAACTTACACTTACACTACACACCAACTTTATTTTCCCATCACTTCATGTTAGATAGTGTAATTACCACTGGTCCCTCTAATCCACCTATCTCTCATCTTTTTTCTTTTTTTTTTTTCAAGTATTTTGAAATCAAAAGTCACTGTCCTGAAGTCACTGAAACCCAAAAGGTGTGAAGGAGTAAACAAGAAGGCAATAGCCATGCAAATGTCAGTCTTCACAAAACTGGTTACACAGTGTCATGATGGTTTTGGACCAATATTATCTGCATATAAAAAAAAGCTTCTGAGAATTGTTAAGTATCAACTACTCAGTAAGCCCTGTGATTTATGACAAACTCCCACATTGCACAGTGTGCTCTTCAAGATGAGGAAAGCAATGTAGTCAGTTTCAAAATTATTAAGTTCCCTTTTAATTTTCCTGAACTCTCACACAGGAGTTTTCTTCACTGATGTTAAGTTAAAGAGTGATAAAAAAAAAATTGACAATAGTTATACTTTGCATTATCCAATTTCTTTTTGCTTAGCAGAAAAGGGTGTATAATACAATGAAGAGTGTTCTACTGATGCCTCACAAAATCTTCTTTGATTTCTAAATGCCCACTTTGTCTGGGTTACACGATAATATAATTTGTAATCTCCATCAGACTGTGAAAAACAAGTACCTTCAACTACTGAGTATAAAGTAAAATCACAAAATGTGGCTACACTAAAATTAAAGAGCAGACAATGCTTCACTGAACTCACAGGGAATTAGAAACATCTGTCAACATATCATCACAAAAACTCCTATAGTGAACAAAAGACATAAGTGCAGTTCTCTTACTTCCAGAGATGTTTGCTAATTTAAAAATCATGGAGCTGAAAGAGAATCAGGTCTTGAATTTATGAGAGTTTTCTAACCCATAAAACACCAAGGAAGAGAAACATGCTACAGGATCCACACCATGATTCATGCACTGGATGTTGTTGATTTATTGTCAAATGTAACAGCCACAGAGATGTAGACAAGCAAGAGCCACTGCATGGGGGTTGGGGAGTATGGGGGAGATGTCAGAAGAGCAGGTAATTTCCTAACCACTATGAAAGACTTGACAGCTCTGAAGATACTGGGGATACTTCCATATAACTCATCCACAAGCCATCTACAGCTGACTGATCTACAACCAGCACAACAGATGAAACTCTAGCCCTGTGAAGCCAAAAAAGTTTTGCCAATAACTACAGTAACGCCAAGTATTCCACCTGATGGCTTTGATTTTTTTCCAAACACATTAACCAAAGGTTATGTTTACTTTGATATATAAAAGAATGCAGACTTTACAAACCCTCTAATCTCTGTCCAGGCAGTGTAGTAAGAACTGCTGTGTTTGCAATTACTTTTTTTTTTGTACATAATGTTCAAGTAACATTGAAGCTGCTGAGAAGATTCAAGATTTTCCTTGTTTTTAAATTTCTTGCTCCATTTTTACCGTGATAATTATTTTGCTCCATACATTAAAAGTAAAACAAAATCATTAAAACAAAACAAATCAAGAATTTTGTAGCATGAAAGGCAGACAGGAAAGCAAATGTTTCCATTGATGCTATGTAAATTCTGTTAATCTACAACATTCATTGCAATATCAAAGAGTACTGTGCCTGTAAAATGCAGATGTTGAGCTCTAATGACAGTTTCTAAGCGAAACATGGGCCTCAGAATAACCAAATATATTGGCTGTTATTTATGGCTCTCTTTCACTTTCTTTATACCTTCTCCCTTTCCCCAGTGAGGGTAAGAAAGGGCTTAGCTTCTGCCCATAGCTGTGCCATAGAATGCCAGAGTTCAACTAGTTGCAGGAGCACGAAGTATTACACAGCTCCTGTGCCTCACGGCTGTTTTATGTCACCATAAGGTAAGATAGGTGTGAAGATTTTTCCCTGCCATTGAGACATTAAAAAGATGCTTTTTGCTACATGGACATTTTAGTGTCTATTAATACATCTGAATATGAGCTTATGCTTCTTTCTTTAGCCTCTTATTTCCTACAAACTTGTAGGATCTTATTACAGTCAACATCTCTGTCTTTATGCAAGTTGCTAGGTAGCATTAACACGTACAATAAGCAAAGGCACATACAATGAAAACACAGAAGCCTCATTGACATCAAAATGTCTTTAATTTTTTAGCAGTCGCTGCAAGATCAAGCACTTACCGAGACAATGTATGGCATTCTTTCAGCATGTCCATGACCCTTGCCATTCTGCTTTCCTGTGCACTGGCAGAAATAAGATACGTGATAAACTATTGCTGGGAAAAATGGAGGGGTTTGGTCTTGCTGGTTAGGGGAGGTTGCAGCCATACAGGTTTTGCCATACTTTGCATAGTCAAGATTCACTTAGGTTTTGAGGAGGTATGACCTTTATAGAGCCTTTCAAAAGCATGCTAAGCATGTGTCCTCCTACCAACAACACATGCATACTAGCTCAATAGAATATCATATGCTATACCCTGAAGAACATATAAAATGTAGTTTTAAAGTTAATTGGAGACTGCAGAACACAATTCACAAGAGCAGAATTATACTTCCAGAGCCACATTTTTAATATTATTTCTTACTCTGCTCATCCCAGGCAAATTTCTCGAAATCAGTTGAATCAAGATCTCTGGCATAGGCAAAGAAATTCTGCATTACTCAGAAAGCAAGGCATTAGAATTCCTCTTTTTTTTTTTTTTTTTATTTTGGAAGACACATTGATTTGATTGCTTTCAAAAAAAAAGAAAAACTCCAAGCTTCTTAAAATCTAGCCATTCTTTTCATTCAATTATTAAGCTAATCTGGTCCATTATAACACAATTGAATAGATGTCAGTGCAAATTACATTGCAAGGTTAAATTTGTTGCAAATTTTGGAATGCACGAACTAAATTTTCACCACAACAATGGCACACAACTCAAAATCCATGAAGTAGTGATAGTGACTGTAGTGAAGCTTTACACAAATATAAGGTCTTCCAGATCTTGGTATGGGGTTTATTGTTTCTTCAAATTATCAAGTGGTGGAAGCTCAGAAAGTCACCATTAAGGACACAAAGGAATGTCTCCCTTACATACATACACAAGTGGAATTCAACTTGCAACTGTATTCATTGTTTGCAGAGTTTGACAGTATGCTTCATAAGATCTGTCCCACACTTAATATTTGTCTATTAAATGTTACAGATTTGTATGCCATTTCCATATGATCTGACCTCATTTTTATAGATGCTATTGATTTATACTAGAATTTTAAGAGGCGCCTACTATGGACATAATTTTCCATTGAACTGCAATGAGATTCCAGCATCCTGTTCTTTATGTTGTTGTAGAATCCTTTTATTTTCAATTCCTTAGGATATACCTACGATACTGTACATTTTACCCATATCATCATTTTAGCCAAGCAGTATGCCTTCTAAGTAGTATTCAGTTCCTGATGAGTTTCTGTACACCTATTAATGTTGGGTTTTCCATCTCTAGCTGCTGATACCTTAATGAAACTTCAAGCATAGGTGGTCTGTGTTTATTTAGGTTAAAACAAAGAAGCATCCAACAAACCTGATGGAAGCTGCACATTTTCATGAATCAGCCTATTTTACAGGTTCCATCTGCTCTTAAGTGCTTCTCAGAGAACAAACACGGTGTCACTATACTGCATATTTCCATTGCACTATCCCAAACACACTTAAGCTGCTGACAGATTAATGCTTAGTTCACTTGTGGCATACATTCTTGGGTTCTTACACATGCTCTTATAAGGAAATGGAACTCACTAAGCACTTAATCACATGTTGGGGTACTGTTATTGTATTGACTATAACACACTAACTTTGTTTCAGGAACAGGCTAAGGTATCTCTATGTAAGTCATTGCAATCACTAGCACTGTCAAAGACTCTAGAAATCAAGTCGCTTTTGTCAACTTCATTTAAGCAAAAGCAAGCAGAAATTTGCCAAAAGGTAGCCCTGAGGACTAGAGATGAATCACCTGTGGAGTGTGCAGAAATGGCCAAAGGATCACACTGTTTACTGGAATGCAACTTGAATGGCTTAAGCATGCATATATTGGCTTGGAACTGTTACAAATACATCTTGATAGAATGATTGCAAAGACAGGGAATAATAGGCAGATATAAAAACCCAACAGCAATAAAACTGAAATAAATACAATGCGATTTGCTCAAGGTATCAGCAATCCAGTTAACTGTGAATAGGAAGCAGTAACAGCAAGAGAAACCAGATTGAGTAAGTGCAAAACATGTATATACACCATGGATATCTGCATTTGTGTATGGGGAAAAGTTCGGGTTTCGTGGAGAATCCTTTATCTGACATAAAGCAAGTTTGATTAGTTCAGAGCTGCCAAGAACCTCACCATGTATTATATTTAAATAGAGGACACAAAAATAAAGAGATAGCATTTTAGGGTGGATATCAGAGAAACAGTAAGTAAAATTCCTCCTTCTTTCAATCTGGTAAATATTTGTCCCATTCTGACCTTTGAAATAAATTTTATGGAAGAAAACTTAGTGCTTGACTCTGTAAGTAGCCTGTCCTGCCTAGTAAGACATACTGCACCATTCTCATCAACAGTGTAAGCCTCTGGCAACTGAATTGTATGTTGCCAATACCTTCGGTTAAATCAGGATACAAAACCCAACACTGCGTGTATTTCTATAGAGCTGTGTGATGTTCGTTCATCAGAGAACATGTTGTCACTTTTCCCTTGCTTAAGTTAGCAGAGTCTGAGTACAATGTGCTGTGGGTTTCTACCGGTGTCACTAGATGCATTACATGCTCTTTCCCCGGTACCTTTCAAATACAAAGATCAGGTGCAGTGACAGTCCTCACCACCACAAACAGGAGGGGAAATCATCTTGTCCAAGTGCAACATCTGGAGCTGTTTAACACAGTTTAACACATCACTGGTATATAACTACTGTAGTCCCTTGTTCTCCTCAAGGTATCAGAAGACAGGAGTACTTCCTTGGGACAATGCCACTCTCAGAGCAAGGCAGGGGGTTGAAAGCATAGAGTACTCAATAAAATTAACAATTTCAGTGAAAGTCAATATACTTGTATTTGTGTCACAGCTTAATGGTGATGCTGTTATGTGTAAAAAGACCATTTTTCCCCTCCTTCTCTTCCTTTCTCTCTACTAGGACAAGCAACCTTGCATAATTTGATAACATGTTTTGATAAAAATCCAGCATCCAGCAGAGTTCACCTGCCCTGTAAACATACCAGCAAGACAATACACAGATGAACTGAATCCAGATGGGTACCAACAGATAAAGCTTGAGTATGCATTCAGGATGTTATCTTACTGCAAGCATGTAAACCTGCTTTTCATTTCAAAATTCTGAGATGTTGAATTTGTAGAGGTAATATTACCCAACTTGTTTTCACATTTTGAAATCTCTTGAAAAATAAAAGTCCTTACACTGGTGCAGTACTGAGACATATCTAAGATAACTTATCTGTAATTATTTTAATTAGAGGAGGCAGATAATTAGTAGGACATTACCCTGGTCCTTAGTTATTTTGTGTGGGTTTTTGTGAGATTTGAGAAGTTACAGTATGTTTTGTAAGACACAACGTCATTGTTTCAGAACACCTCAAACAGTACAACATGCAGGAATTTCCGATTCTTACCAAGCAAGATTTCCAGTCATAATTACAGAAACAATTTAAAACATGTATTTCATGCCACTGTGTAAAACAAAGTTCTCCATAAAATGCTGTGGTAAATCTTGCAAATTCCCTCTATGACAAGAAAATTAATCTCCTAAATGTTTTTCCTTTTTATGGTTCTATATAACAAGGCTTTTGTTTTGTAGCAATGCAAGATCTAATTCTGTTTTTCAAAATCTGCCAAGCACACTATTGCATGAAAAGATTTTCTTTTCTCTTCCTTATATTCTATTTCATCAACAATTACTTCAGTAAAAAGACTTAGTTTAAGATGTTTCTGCTTGTTGGCTGTTATTTCTGCCAGTTTTCAAGAGAGTTCTGAAAAGTTGGCCAGCCTTAAAAGTATGTTAAATCCTCGGTGTGCATCACTCAACACACCTGAATTAATATGGAAATATATTCATGATGTGGATGTAATGAACACACTTTGATTCGAGAACTTTATCTTGACTTCTGGCAGCCCATCAATCATATCTTCCAAGAGCACACTACACAGCTACAGGAAGCTGATTTTCTTCTTAGGAAGTGTTTGCAACTGTGACAATATCCATTCTATTTGCCTTCTCTCTTTCTTATCTTTTGTGGGGAGAAGTTAACTGAAAGGTTTTCCCACCTAATTTTTATATTTCTGGGCTTTTTGTAATCCTAACTCTTTCCTTTCTCCCTTTACTGGTCATGTGTGCGTTGCATTCCTCAGTTTTCCACCAAGATGCCTGTATTTTCCTTGTAAAATAGATATTTCTAAATTATTCATTAGTAGACTTGCATCATTTTCTGAAGGTGATTTTTGTCTCTCTCATATACTTATCTTGCTCTCACTTTTGTCAGCTTTCACAGCCCTTTGGCAGCCTACCTTCTGTTGCTCAGAGTCTTTTTCCTTAGCACTGCTATAGCCTATCTTTTATAATCAGTTACCATCTTTGTTCAGCTCTCTACCCACAGTCATTTCTGTTTTATTTCTTCTTTCTGACTTTCAGCTTCAAAGTGACAGTACTAAAGGTGATTCAGGTTTCTGAGTCTTGCCTGATGATGAAATGACAAACTGAACATGAGAAGAAGTTCCAGTAACCTCAAGGGAAGAGAAGGCATCTGGGAGAGGTAAGGAAGCGGGAGAGTAGAAGCACTGAATCACCTGTTTAACTATGGAATTGGATTTTCTGAGGCTCAGCAAACATCTCAGGGTAAGATACCAGCAGACAGCATTTGGGGTTCTCTTCTAAAGTAGATAGATTCTCTAGCAGGGTGAACAGGAAGAAAGAAACACTTTCAGCATCAGCCAAGGGAATATATGGAGGAGGGTTTTGCAGTTGAAAGTAAGGTCACATCACACTATGAATCCTTTCACTCTAACTTGCATAATACAAAGTTTAGTTGTTGACAAGGAGTTAGGAGAAGATTAGCCACTGACTAAATTTCTGAAGGCCAGGAACTACTGTAGTTATGAAGTAATGCAACTAATGTTCATGTAGTAGTCAATATTCTCAACATTTCCTTGAGTAGTCCTTGATTATGGCACAATTCTACTGCTAACTATATGAGGCAGGGTACTACCCTAATGTGGCTGTGTCATCTCCTATATCAGGATTAGGTAATTTAGAACTAGTTCTGATACCTGCAAATGTTTTCTGTATAGAAGGACTGGGTATTCTGCTTTTATGAGATTAGGGAAAACAGATCAACAGACATTGACCAGGTCAAGAAAAATATAGTTCACAGGGATTTGATATGGTGGACACGAGTATGCACAAACCTGTTAACTGAGGTAGCTCTATGCACACTCAGTAAAACAGGACCTGAAGAGAAGGCTATTTCTAGTTTTTAGGGACATCTCAATAATGTATTTCTAATAAGGTCTTCTGTCATGGATTAGCCCTTTTACTCAATAACTGGTAAATTCAAGAGCCAGTAAGCTTGTAACCTACCATAGCATGACTAACTGTATAGTCTCTAGGTTTTGCTCACTGCAGTAATTTCCTTTTTTCCCTCACCTGTATGTTCACGTTTTTTTTCCTCTTCCTTTCCTGATAACATCAGCTGGGAAATTTCAGCTTTATTCAGCATCATCTGTTTTGCTGCAGAACTTCTCTGACCTTCATTACTGGTTTCCTTCTGGATGGAACATCTTGGAAATTCATGATTCATTGGCATGGCTCTTATTTTACAATACTTCCTTCAGTTTCCTCATTCTGCACACCCCTCTACAAAGCATAGTTGGACTCGATGATCCAGTGGGTCTCTTCCAAGCTGGTTGTTCTATGATTCTATGAAAGCACCACTTCTCCATCACTCACCCTCCCTGGTTAGTCTCATTGATTGACCCTTTAAACAGACAATGTTTTTATATTTCTTTCCTCCTCTTTTCTGCTGCTCCTTTCCTCTTTCCTTCCTCACAATGCTTTTTCCTTTTCAGTAAGTTTTTGATCCCTTTTGGTCTTATCTCCAGGGTTGCTTAGACTATTTTCTTGCTTAAATACAATAATTTCCCTTTTCACCACTGTTCACACCTCTACCACCAGAAACTCTTAATTGATTTCTGCCTTAGAAGTACTACCAAGTCTCCACTCTCAGCTTCCTGAATTTAAATTGACAATTTATTCAAACAAAGAAATAGATATTTTCTGACTTAAATCAGACTCTTCCTAATTCTCCCCCTGGAGAATGCATTGTTCCTTATAATCTCTCTGCTACTATTTTCAGCGTGCCCTCTCTCTTTTTTATCTCTTTCATCAGACATAGTATTGTAAGTTCATCTTTCTTTTTTAATGATTCTCCTCCTCCTTGTCTCCTTTTTCACTATGACTTCTGCCTCTAAAACAGCTTTTTCAAAGCCATGCTCAGTTACTGTCAAAGGAATCCAAAACTCCACATATGCTTCATACATATCTGATTTTAACTGTTAATTGTTCCCTCTATATCACTTCCCATCTTTATTTTACCTCAGGTTCTAACCGAACCTTTGTTTAGAATCTCTATGCCATCAACTTCCCTCTTCTCTTCTTAGCAAAATTCACACAGATACTGTGAATTTTCAAAAATCATTCTCAAAATTGTTCCAGCTGAATAATTATGCTGCATTTTTCTCACAGCCCACAGGTCTTTGTAACATATATTTGTAGGTTAGTATATCAGAGGTTGCATTTGTTTAGCACATGTTTAATACTCACTTCTACTTTACTCATGCCCTTTGATTGGTGAGTTATAGGAAGCAGACTAATGAAAAGAGTTCAAGTAAGGGCTGCATAAGTCCTTAATTTGTAAAATGCAATATTCATGCACAAAACCAAAGACTCCAGTTATTACTGATTAGAAGCAGCAAAACCAAACTGAATCTTTCTGTTCTATTAGGCAGATAGACTAGGTCTGAAATCCTTATTTTAGGGAAAGCCTAAACCTCTGAATGGTCTAACATCTTAATCTGAAAGAAATCCTATAAGGCAATAAAAAATCTCTTATTGACAGAGAACACAGCTCTTTCAAGAAGTGTTTTAAAACACTTTGGAAATGTTATGTGAGATATGAAGAAATCAACACTTGTAGCTGTGTCATAGAAAAATAAAACTGGGAAACTTGGGTGATTCATTTCACTGACATCGCTAGGGGATCACTATCTATAAAATTCAGATATAAACAGCTCTTGGGATAAGTGAAAGGTGAAACTAGAAATTAAACCTCAAAACTAGAAGCTAAAACTGCAGCTAGTAAGCACTAGTGTAAAAATATAGAGCTACTGGATGCACACCATCAGAAAAATCTTGCAACAACGAAGCTATTTAAGAAAGTCTTATCCTACCTAAGAAATGCGGTATATACTGAATGAAGGAGAGCCATATTCAAGTGTAGGACGTTTTTTATTAGACTACAAATACAATTTACAACAAAGACAGTCTCTCATGAAGATTTCTGACTGCTTCGTGAGCTGTGCTTGTTGTCTGACTGCTTCATGAGCTTGGCCTGGCCTCCACTGATTTACACTAACAATGTCAGCTAAGTCATATAACTCACTGAATGTAAGCAGTGATGAGTGATCTGTTGTTGACAACCCGGGAGGAAAGGAAAATGGTGAGGTGGTCTTGGTGCTGCCCTGTGTTTCTATCTGCTTTAGCATTTTGTCACTATCAAGCTCTTCTGTTTCTTTCCTTGTATTTCAGGTGCACTAAGGCTGGCTGATTTACACTCGGTTTATACTAACAGCACCCTGAAGTTCCAATGAGCTTTGATGCCTCCAGCCTTGCACATTTGCACAGACATAACCTACTCTTCTTGGCAAATGTACCTCATTTTTCCTTTCACAAACCTCTCATGTTTACTTGCAACTACTCTGTTACTATCTCTAGCTGTACCATACATGAACCTAAAATGAATTCCCAAATCTTAATTCACATCATTTTGTTTAGATAATGGAAAGAAGTGATACCGCAGCTATTCAGATTTTTCCATGAGCTGTATTTTTTAATCCCTTACACTTCTTTGGTAAGATTTTTTCCTCTTCTTTGCACACATTTTAATCTAAATGTTAGAGATAAATGCCTGTGGCCATTTTCTATAACCCCAGAAAACTGAGCAAGGTAGATTTTATTATCTCTCTTCTTCGCTTCATTTTTTCCTTTGAATATCTTTCTCCACCTTCACATTTTTGTCACCCTCTCAGGTGATCCCAGAGGTAAGATTTATGTTTACTACTGATGTTTTATGATTAAGACACTGAACTTTGGTTATTGAATTACTACTATCTGGAGGTTCTGAAATTTGCTAGCCTCGCAGAAGTTCCTAGGAGACCTCTCACAATCGGAGTGCCGACTGGCACCGAATCCAAAATTTAACCCTTAAGCACTAGCATCCCCCAGTGGTCCTATTTGTCACTGCAGTTCACTATTTTTTGTTTTCTAGGTAGCTTTCAATGTAAATGTAAATTCAAGTCAAGTGCCCCAGAACTAGAAAGTACTCAGGAGTCTGCTGAACTCAGTATAAGAATCATGTATATTTTACCATAACTAAAGACGAAAAATTCTTTTTTTCCAGTCATTGAATTTACAGATATTTTTCCCCCCAATTATTGCATTTATCATGTGTTTATTACAAAGCACATACCTGTAAGAGCAGGATTTTTTTAAAAAAAATACATTTTAAAAGGAGGGGAGGTGAAGAAAACAGACAAAATAAAATCAGACCCTTTATTCAGAGTCTTTTTGAAGAAGAGAATATAGGTTCAGAGTCTCTTCCAAGACTATTAGTTTCTAGAGCTATTTTTGAGGGTTCTTTTACAAGATCATGACTCATGGAAAAGATACTATAGAAACCATCAATATTTAGTCTGTCTTTTGGCTGAAGCTCACGTACATAGAAACTACAGTCCCTTATATCTATTGCATTAGAATTCTAAATTAAAAATTTCTGGCTTATATTTTGTTCACACAATGACAATTCAACTAAGTTCTCAGACAATACTCAACAAAAAGTGCATCCCAGCCACTGTTCTTAAACCCATCCATTTGCAAAACAATCTGAAATTGTGTTGACTGTGATTGTTTTCCCTGTTCCCTAAAAGACCTCACTTGCAGAGGAAAGGCAAAGTAATGGGACAAAGCAAAACGTCACTAGATAGAATATGAGGAGTGAGAAGACCAGAAAAATGATGCTCATCTAACATAAATATGGGATGCTCACACCTATGTAGCTCCCTCTCACTTCAGAAGCAAAACAGCCACATCAGCACTAGCCCTGCATTGGTGCTGACTCAGAGGAGAGAGGATGAAAGGGGAAGCTTGTGCAAGGCTGCTGGGGGAACAGACAAAACAGCACTTCTGTACAACACTTCTGTACAGAATTAAAAGATGGAATTTCCTCTAATTAACATTGGAGCTCTCCAGTAATTCCTAATGCCACAGCATTGGAATTGAGTTAATACTGGAATGGTTGTTAATAAAAACAGCCCATTAGTGGGAGTTATACATTGGCTTTACATTCAGCAGGAGATTATGAGAAGTGCAGAAAAGAAACAGGTGCATCAGGATCTCACTAGGCTTGATGCCCCAGGAACCTAGAGGTCTAACACAGCTTTACCCAGTCCATTCTATTTCTTAAATTCACCAAGCCCCTGCTGTCACTTAGCTGCTTCTTTTCCTACTACTACTTACATTGCAATAGCTGAGGACATCTAGCAGAGTTTTACAACAGATGCATACTTCCACTCTTTGTCTATAGTGTAAGTGTTGAATATTTGACACAAGAGGAAAAACTCTCCAACCCAATCCCTAAACATATGCGCCTTCTCTGCAATTTAAGGGCTAAACATCAGGGTCCTTCCTCAGAGGTAACCTAAAGGAAGCCTGCTTTACTCAGTATCTCTGGATCCGAGCCTTCACAAGCAGCAGTCAGTCCAGAGTGTGAATGTGCTAACTGAGATATGACAACCCCATGTAGCACCTCTTGTTCGTATTCTGTTATTCTGTGGTTAACGTTCATGAGGATTTTTTTGAGAGGAAGTTTATTTTCACAAGCTGCTGAGTGCTGACTATGATGTGGGGCAGCTTTCACTTAGGCAAATGCCTCAACTTTTGTTAAGGCTCTTGGATGGACAGACTGTTATTGTGACATTTACAAGAAAAGCTGCATAGATACATTTGGCTTAGGCTGTTACATGAAAGTATGCATTGTAGGTTTGAACAAACAATGGACAGCTATGGCTCAGCCCAAAGGGAGAAGGTAGCTTTTCATCTGGACAGTCACCATCTCTCTCCTTCTTTTGGGAGTTCTAAAAATATTTGAGAGGTCTGAATCAATGTTCCTTATAGGTTATTGTCACCATCTAAAACAGAGAGGTTGGCACCCAGTATAACAAACCAGTTTTATGTAGCTTAACCATCTGCCTCTGACAGTTACATGAAGTAGATGATTCTAATGTCGGAAACCATCACAATGAAAACATATATTGCAATACAATGTGTCATACAGCCCAGAAAATTAATCCTGCTGCTAAAGAAATGGAAAATGAACAATAAACACATTACCTGAAATTAAAATTTGTCTTGACCAAATCTGCAGAGTTTTAATGTTGTAACAGTGATTCACTATTTATATGGACTGCCTAACTTCTCAGGTGATTCCCTGTGGAGAGCTATATAAGTCCCTTTTCCAGAGACGAGGAAAGGAAAATAGATAGCTATAGTGGAACTGCAGGAGCAGCCAAGCAGTATATTGATTCAACAGGAGAAATTCAATGCATCCTAAAAGATTCCCTGGGATTTGCTCTCCTGCTGCTTAGGACACAATTTGTTGTAATGAGGAACTGAGAATTCTGTTTCAGGTGTGTCAAAGCTTGTGATGACTTGAAGGTATAAATTAAAAACAATATCAGAAATCTCTCTTAAGTAATGCTTTTGGATGAGGAGAGAGCAAGGACAAGCTCTTCAAAGTGCAAAAAGAATCAAGTAACTCATGTGAATAGCATTCCTTAAGAGATACTAATTGAATGCACAGTTGAACACTTTCCTTCCTTTTATCTCCAACCTCTTGCATTAAACAGCTTAGAAACTACAGTACACTTCAGTAAGCAAAACAGAGAAAGATTTATTAAATTATCTGGTAAAACTGCATTTAGGCTTACTGTAATCTCTGCTCTTGGAAACGTCTGGGAAAAAATCCTCAGTTTCTAGTTGTGAAGAACTGAGTTAACAATTTCTAAAATAAAAGAAAAACAAACAAATGAGGTGTTTTTTTAATTATTTAATAAGGGAATATTTGAACAGGCAGACTACTCTGTTCATCTGGAGTATGCCTCACAGAAGAAGGCTGGCAGGAAGCAGCAGTGCTGCAATGCTACATAAGCCCTGTTTGAAAGGTTAGGCAGGATATGCGTTCATGAAAATGCCACCCTGAAAAAAATGTGAAAATTTGTAGGCACTTTTTTGTAAGTAACAGTCATTATAAACACTGAGCTTCTCTACAGTTCTGGTGCACCACAGAAGATTTCTTGCTAGTTACTTTATAGTGAAAGCTCTGAAATGCCATGTTATTTCTCAAATAAAGCCTAGAGTTTTGTTCAGAAACAGGCTGCCAGACGAAATTTCCTCAGTTGAAATACTGAATGCTGATGACATCCTGGTTAGTTTAGGGAAAAATGTAAACTCAGAGATGTTCATATTCACAGCAGCACATGTTGTTCAGCACTAGCATGCCCTTCACACTGCTCAACATCACACTGTACTGGGATATTATATCACAGAATCATAGAATCACTAGCTTGGAAAAGACCCACAGGATCATCAAGTCCAACCATTCCTATTAATCACTAAACCATGCCCCTCAGCACCTCATCCACCCGTCTTTTAAATATCTCCAGGGATGGTGACTCAAACACGTCCCTGGGCAGCCTGTTCCAGTGAACAATGACCCTTTCCACGAAAATTTTTTTTCTGATGTCAAGCCTGAACCTCCCCGGTGGAGCTTGAGGCCATTCCCTCTTGTCGTCTCCCCTGTCACTTGGGAGAACAGGCAAGCTCCCACTTCTCTACAACCTCCTTTCAGGTAGTTGTAGAGAGCAATAAGGTCTCCCCTCAGCCTCCTCTTCTCCAGGCTAAAGATCCCCAGTTCCCTCAGCTGCTCCTCGTAAGGCTTGTTCTCCAGCCCCTTCACCAGCTTTGTTGCTCTTCTCTGGACTCGCTCCAGAGTCTCAACATTCTTCTTGTGGCGAGGGGTCCAGAACTGAACACAGGATTCAAGGAGCGGTCTCATCAATGCCGAGTACAGAGGAAGAATACCCTCCCTGGACCTGCTGGTCACACTGTTTCTGATACAAGCCAAGATGCCATTGGCCTTCTTGGTAAAAGAACCAACAGAGAAGAAATGGACGCTATAAAACATAATATCCCTTACCAAGAATTAACATTCATGCATGAATGACATTATATCTAGATATTCAGTTCAGGTTTGCATTTAGTTACAAACAGTATCCAGAAACCAAAAATTTGATTCTTAGGGTTTTCATAACAGAGACCAAAGCAGACAAAACCTTCCCCTTCTCCACTAAATGATGAGAGCTGCATTACAGTTTGTCTCCAACCAATTTCAAGACCTACCATATCAGGTATGATCTCCTTGAGTTTCCTTCCTTATCAATAAAAAGCAATTAGACTCAGAAACTCTCACAGCACATAGTATAGGAGTAAGTACTGATGAGGAGAGAAGTTCTTCATCATGTCAGCCCCTTCCCAAAATAAATATCAGGTGCTTCTGAATTCTAGTTGAAACTGGATTTTTTAAGATTTTTTTATTATTATTCTTTCTGTAAAATCCATGTTTAGAGTATACAGAGAATATATAATACATTATTTCAGCCAGCTACCTGTCCCTCAAGCTTTATCCACCTCAGCATAAAACACTCATACCCTCATGACAATGGCATCTGAACTAGAAAGTCAGCTTCTTACTGATGTCAGGGCAGCATCTGAACACATCAAACAGTGAGGAGCTAATAATCATTTTAGTTCCTGATAAAATTTTATTTGCTTTCAGCATGACTGTGGAAGCTGGATGGAAATTCTGCCTCATCCATTAACCTGGGAAGCATAGCAAGAAATAAAACCAGTAAGAAGCATCTAGACAAGATACAGTCTTTGCTTTTAATGAGACACCCCCTCTCCTCCATCTTTGGAAACAATTGAACCAATTACATCTCTTACCTGTATGGTCCCAGAGTCCTGATGCCATAATACAAAGCTTCTTCCCAGGATTCAAGATTAATACAGGCATCCATGGCACAGTCAAGCATTTTCAGCTGATAGATATTTGAGTCTGGAAGAATATCCTTATTGCTGCTCAAGAGATTCTGGCACCTTGCCAGAACCTGCTGCCACTCTGTTATTCGCCTTAGTTAAAGAAATATCTTTAATCAAACAAAAATACAAGTTCTAAAAATTGTTTTCAAGGAGTAAGAGCTACAGGGCATTAAGATAAAAAAGCTGCCAACATTCCAGACTCTGCTTCAGTTCTTGAAAACATACTTGAACTCAGAAGTGGTGGTTTAGGTAACTATGCTCTGCTTATAAACACACTTAGCAAAACAACTTCTAAAGAAGGCAGTATTTCAGCTTTAAATGGTAAAAGAAAGATGCCAAAATGAAAGGATATTTTAATACATAACAAATTAAAACTCAAATAAATTTTATGTCGCTTCTGAAACATTATTATTTCTTTAAGATACTCCTACAAATCTTACACTCAAGGGCAAGAAACTGTGGACATGTGTGTTTTAAAAAAATCATAGAATCACCAGGTTGAAAGAGACCCACCGGATCATCGCGTTGAACCATTCCTATCACTAAGACATGCACCTCAGCACTTTGTCCAGCAGGGCTTTTAAGCTGCACAAGATTTTGTTCATAACTGTCACGAAATTAGAACCTTTTCTTGCAATTAACTTTCTCGTTGAAACAATTGTAAAGAGCATTGTTCTCTTTTCCATGTACAGCTGCATGTTTCATGCATGAGAAAGAAAACCATCACAGTTCTGACATTTGTCTGTAGTTCAGGATTAAAGATCTTGGCAGTAAAAAAGAGTTTTACCTCACATGCTACCAGAATAATTTTTTTAATGTGTTTGGAATAAAGAAAAAGCCAGGGCTTGCATTCACTTTAGTTGGATATTCCCTGCCACAAATCACTTATTTTCATTACATTCAATGATGGTTTGAGCTCTCAGTGGACCAGATTCTTCTCTCTCTGACCACACCTAAGCTGAATACCACTACTCCCATAAGTACTGTCATCTGGGAATTATGGAGTCCCAGAAAGCAAGCAGTCTAAACACCAAAAAGATCACACCAGTAAGAACAAATCAAATTAAAAAAAATAGAGTAAAAGAAGAAATAATATTTCTTGTATCACATTCCTGTCCGTACAATCAACTCAAGGAATTTCAGCAGTTACTTTCATGACATTACTGAAAATACTATTCACCCCAATCCAGCAACAGATTTAAGTGTATGATAACCCTGTGATGAAGTAATTAGTCTTTCCTGAACATGGGAATATTTACATACTTAAATTTAAGAACGTGACCACTATATGGCGAGGCCAGGATTTATAGCACGGTTGTTACAAGGTTAAACTAATTATTTGTAAATTGCTCTCATGCCCTCAGACTGAAAGGACCATATAAGGGAAGGAATGTGTTATTATAAAATTGCACCTTAACCTTTCTATCACTGGCAAACATCCATGTATTCTTTACAACTGATTAAGAACAGACAAACAGAAGAATGAGGGATACCATTTCCACTTGATGCAATTTTTGCAGGAAGTACAAAGTACAGACATTGTTGAAAGATTATCATCTTAGTTGGTGCATAGTTTTTATCTGCTTTATATCTCATTATAGTGCTTTGTTCACTGACTGGCATCTAATACCAGGGTTGCTATACTGCAAAACTCGTTGGGATGAAATTTTCAGGTACATAAATTGCAAACTAGAAAACCTGCTATCAGCTGCCACAGGACAAAAGAGAAGCTGACTGTTCCATATCTGCCCAAGATAGAGGAGCAGCCCTCGAGTAGCCCTGCTACTGTTGTGTGGCCTGAGAGGCAGAGGTATCCTTTTTTCTATGATAAACCCCTTGCACTGGGCTTCAGTATCTTAGTTTATATGCTTAAACCAGAATCGGGGGCTGAGACAGTTCAGTCACACATATTGTTTCAAGTTCTTTGAATGTGGATTTAGCATTATAATATTTTATCAGTTATAATTTTTATATAATTTATAAAAAAAATTTCACAGAAAGGGTCATTGGGCACTGCAACAGGCTCCCCAGGGAGGTGGTTGAATCACCTTCCCTGGAGGTGTTTAAGGCACGGGTGGATGAGGTGCTGAGGGGCATGGTTTAGTGTTTGATAGGAATGGTTGGACTCGATGATCCAGTGGGTCTCTTCCAACCTGATAATTCTATGAATCTATAATCAGTAGCTCAGGTTTTGGAAGTCTCTAACTTTCTCAACCAGAGGGCCTATTAGTTTAATTTGCTAAAAAAAAAATATGTTTGCAGGAAATAATGATTATGTGCCTCAGTCAGCAAGGAAGGTTTTCTATTCATTCTTGGCAAGTGGACAAACATCAAACTCCCTCTATCACATACTGCATTTGCCACTGCATGCCAATTAGCAATGGTTATTTTGGTACAATGGAAGGAAAGGTAACACATGTTTGAGTCCATGTTTGAGAACAGAAGCTGAACAAAGGAGTATTTTTTCACCCAGTCCTGATACCTTTTACTATAATGTATTTGATTAAGTTGAAAATATCAGTTAAATCAATAATGTTAATTAAAGAACGTAGCCAAATCCCGTAGACCAAACTTTTCCTGCAGTTGAATATAGGAACATCAAATACGATTGGTATTCTGGACAAATCTTTTCAACATAAAAATGATTGTAACTGCATATTGCATATCTATAATTTATCTTTCAGGTTAAAATTTTAAAGTATAACTGAATGCCTGAAGATCTCTTTGAATATTGTCTGTCCCAATCCAGTGCTTACAGAGGAACTTAAGACAGACTACAAACTATACAAAAATAAAGTTAGATGAGATGAGCTTTTCCCTTTTGCTAACAAAATAATCTCTCCAGATTAGAATATAACAAATTTGGTTGGTTTGAAAAGGAGCATTGGAAGATTTAATTCTCTCTAGCTCCAAAGAAATCCCATGTTTCTGAAAATGGTAAGTCATTAGAACAGACCAAATGCACAGTTAGTGAAATTCCACTGAATAGATTAGAATGAGAGGAAACATTATAGGTACAGTCTTCTATTGAAAATCTCCACCTCTCTTCTGCTCATCTTTTATTGGTTCTTGCTGTTCCCTAGTCTTTTTAACTGCATTAAATAGCTACATGATGGTCATTAGGTTCTACTTCTGTTCATTAGTACATGATCATCTCATTCAATTTGCTTAAGTATAAATTTTTATTATAATTTATTGTAATAATTCTATAATGTTTGAAATGAACCTGACTGTGATTTTGTCCTTGTTATTATCATTTCTGTGTAAAGAAAGAGAACTTGGAAATGTTCACAATGGGAGTAATGGGACAAAGAATTCAATGTTTCAGATTATGCTCTATTTCATTTAGAAGTGGATTTATATGAACTGGTAGGATGTGATGGCAGAAGACTAAACCTGAGCGAAAATACTCCTTCATACCATAGGTACCTACTATCCCTGCCACGAAGCAGTTGCAGTTCAAGTAACCAGAGACTCTATGACTATCAATTCAATTCAGACTATTGTGCAGTTTAATCATCAAAGGAAATAAAAATGCAGTTTTAAAACAATGTAAAAATGTAAAACTCTAGGAACTATATCTCAAAAGATGAATTGTGTGCTAAGAAATTCTCTGGATTGTTTTTACAACTGAATGACAGACTGTAGCCTTTCCCTGAAAGGATACCTTCTTTTGATTTTGGATATCTCACTTCATTTACAACATCTTTGACTTCTTTCCAAGCATGCTCTTCACCGGCCAGTTTCTCAGCATCCTGGTTAATGGAAACAAAAACATTTGGTGAGACAAACGGTAAACTGAGAATAAGTTGTGCTGATGAAAACCAGGGTAAAATGATAGAGAATAGGGTATGTCTGTGGGACCAATAATCTCCCAGCTCTCTCTGGATTCATGGCCTTTATCCCTTTTTGTGAGAGACTTTAGGATGGAGGGAGCTGGGCAGAATGCCCAGCTGTGGGAAATATTTCAGTCACAGATTTCAATAAGATGTTTTCTGTGTTCTCAAGATGAGGCATATGGGGGATTAGCTTACATAAGAACAAGCAAAGACCTGGCTGGGCCTTTTACACCTCTACTGCTCTTCATAAGGTTTCCATACACCAAAGAAGTTATGTCCTTCCCTAAATACTCTAGTTCAAGGCACAGAGACTGTTCTCAAACAGGCAGCCAAGCCAGGGATGCAAACTAACCAGGAGGTCTTGTCACTGGAACAAACATTTTTACCCTCCAGCCCCAACAAGACTTTTACATGTAAGTTGTTTCTCTCCCTTGGACAATGCCTTGAATGTCATGACTACGGGATATGACTAAGCCAGCTAAAATAACAAAGCTGCCTTAAAGTTGGAATTATGGAAATAATTGAAGTGATTAATAGCTACATTGAATTGTTTAATTTAATCTAAGAGCATGGCAGTAACAGCTATGGGAGATTTAGATTTCCACAGAGTAGTACCCATTCAAAGCATTTCTTTTTAGAACTTGTTCCCAGTCAAACCTCCAAGTGTGTAGAGCTACCAACAAGAAAGACAGGCTATTTCATCTGCAGAAAAGGAGAACTCTAGCTGAAGCAAAGGAAGAGGCTTTTGAAAAAGAAGGGTTAGCAACTTGTGCCTGATTTTCCTGATATCTAACACTGACACTAAACATAGAAGTTTGTTTCTTGGAATAATAAATGTTTGTGTCATGTTCTAAAAATTAGACTAGATAAAACTAGACTAGATAATCTAGAAAAATGCATAACAACCTTATGATGGCTGAAACTGGTATGCTTTTGCACATGGAAGCATGCTGGAGGAGACTGAGAGCAGAAGTGTTGAAGGCTCAGGGAGAGAGCAGAAAACACAGCTGCAACACATGCTTTTCCATGGCAAGAACGCAGGTGCAATCCATTGGAGGCAGAAGCACCACTGGTTGTGCTAGTGAAACCCACAATCCAGGGCACAAGAAAAGACATAATTGATCTTGTGACTTATTTTGAGCAATTAAATGTCTTCACCACCTGTTTTCTACTTGCTTCAAGCATGTACAGGCCAAAGTTTTTCATTAAAAGATGAGTTAAGATGCAACAGCAATTTCAATTCCACCTCTCCATTCTTCTAATACCATGGAAGGTGCTGCAACAGGTTGTTTGATAAAACACACCTGAGGATTTGTCATTTTAACACTGAAGCTTTCCACAAAATTCCAGGAACTACCTATCCATTGGACTATATGTCCCTGACTGTTTAGACTTGTGCTTCTGATCCTTTAGATGGAATGATTTCCAGATATATTTGGTTCTTCTAGTAAAAATAGCTATAAGCTAAACATTTCACACCAAACACTTATCAAAAGATACTGTGTGCCTTCACATCTTCTTGAATTTAGTGAGGGCATATAAAATGCAACGCTCCACCTAGATAATTCAACCAGACAAAATTCTAACTTTGAAATCTATTTGGTTCTTAAAAAATGAGCAAATGCAAAATATTCTGTAAAGAAACCTTTCCTGCCATGGAGAATCCTGTTTCTTCCCATAAATAGCACAATAATTTCACTGTATAAAGTACTCAACAACAAGTTTATTTTTTAAAATATTTGCTTGAATGTCATAATTTCTACATCTTGTAGATCAGAACAACATTAGATTTTATATCCAATTACTCTCCAGTCTTTTACATTTATAAATACTCATTGCAATCTATATTTCAGGAGCCTGTGAATTAAAATGATCAGCTCTTTGCAGCAAATCCTGTAAGTGCTCATAAAAATAGTCTGTGGTGCACCATACTCCACTAAATGTCAATATTTGCTTTAAATATTACAGTTTTCCACAGCTGAAGTTCCATTAGTGACACTTGTAAAAATGAGGCTATCACCACTTACAATAAAGCTACAACAAAAGAGAGGGAAATTAGAAAACCAGAAGCTAACTGATGGGGATTATAATCTGTTTGCATAGTGACCAAGTGTAAAATGTTCTACAGTTCTGAGTTTAAGATATAGGAAGATTTATTATAAAAGCACCGTCTCCTGAACAATTATAGACATCAGCGACCACAGAAACAAGCATTTGAAAATGTTCAACTGTTCTAATCCCTCCTATTTCTTCACTCCCATGTTACCTGTACGATTCAGTTCTCTCCCTGTTTCTTCTGCTACTCTAGTGCCAAGAACACATTCTATTCTTAACTAAATGTTCCTCAGAAAGGCACATAATCTTCAAAGTACACATATACGTTATGCTTTCCTTCCTGTTGCTCTACACCTCTCCTCTTTCCTTGACTACTCTTCTGCTCCTTCACTTCTTTTAAGTATTCTCTACCCATCCATTTCAAGCATTTTTGTTTTTACACGTAACGTTAGCAATGCTATCCCAAGATTTAAAAGCCTGAATGTTAAAATATTCACACACGGACACCACATCATCTGAGGTAAGATATCGCTGTCAACAAAACATATGCCAACTGGTCAGTATTATTGCCCCCTGTGCCCAAATGCATTCCTGCAGTTCCAATGTTGTTCATCTGTAATGCACTGCACCTCCAAAAATCTCCTGAACATTGAAATGGTCAATTAAGGGCTAGTCCTCCTTTCATACTTAAGCTACAGAGTAGAAATAGAATGTGGATTTTCTGTCCTCTCCCTGTTCATTGTTCTCCTTCTCACAGATGGAGATAGAGAAACAAGCCAGAGATTTGCCATTTATATAACTGTGGAACACTGCCCACCTCCCTCCACAGAAAGGAGAAGTGGGGACAGGAAACTCCAAACAGTAAGTGACTCCTACACCTCTTTTTCTCCTTCTCTGCCTTCCTCCTGTAAGAAGCAGGTCCAAAGCCAGCTTCATTATGTGCCTATTTCCAGTGTTAAGTATCCACACAGGCAGATATGAGCAAAGCTTTGTAGGGTGTACTGGAGTGCCAGCCTGCCCTAAGAGAAGTGAAAAACAAGGTATAACCTAAATACACAAATGGAATAAAAAAAAATGTCTTTCTGGACACAAAATGTATGGCTATGTAATGATAATCCTGTGACACAGCAGCAGGTTCTTGTTCTTTTGTAGAAGCTTTAAAAGCATCTTTAAAAGGAAGTTTTCTGGACTGTTTTAACACTTTGAAAGCTACAGCTGTCTCAAATATCTGATCATTTCATATAAATGGCTGATCAGGGGTTATGATTTGCTTAATTTCTAAAAATTTAAGAGCAACTACAGATGTGCACCTGACAGAATAATTCTGAAGTTTTCTAAGGTTTTGTTTGAAGAAGGGGAGAGAAGAGCTCAGACACATTTAAATCTGGGCATGACTCCATATAGGAGTATCTTCCATAGCTGTTACTGCCATGCTCTTAGACTAAATTATACAGATCTCTGATAAATTATGCTCTAAAAGCATAAATAACAAATTTCTGTTTCAGATTGCATTTAAAAGTGCAGCAATCACTGAATGCATGTTTCTTATAAAACTCAGTAACTCATTGTTTTATACTTGGTGGCAAAAGAAAAGCATTAAGAATAGAAGATACTGCATATCTTCTGAAGTAAAATGAAGAAAAACATTGCTGAGAAAATGTGATTTGAAGTTGCTATACTGCAGCTAAGCTGAACCTGTGAAGTGAGTGCTCTAGAGTAAACAGAGTGAAAGGGCGTGTTGAGCAATCACAGGTGCATACAGCTACAGGCACAGCAATAGAAAGCAAACTTGAGTGGTTTCCCAAAATATCTGAGGTCATCTTTAATAAAACATTTTTCAGTTTTTCCCATTTCCATATATAATCTGTGTTCAACTTCAAAGCCACATTTGAGTGAAAGGAAGCAGTGATAAAGGTCTGTATAGCTAAAGAAAAATGTATAGTCACTAGGAAGCACAGGCTATTGTGCAGCAAACTATGGTAACAGAGTGACTTCACACTAGAATCTGAGCTGGATTTATATTTGTATACTGGATGAAGTTTAAACTCAGGATCTTATTATGAAGACTGTCGTTTATAGAAGTCTACAGATTGAGCTAAGGATTTCACTCACCTTCACTCTTGTGAACGTACTTCATCAACAACTACTAGTATGTGAAATCTGTAGTTCACAGAGCCCTGCCATGATTCAAGGTTTAAATGTGACTTCTGATGAAAAATAATGCCAACTCCATAAATGCCAGTTCAACTATCCTTTAACCGTATAATGTTGTCCTCACCAGAAGCTGAGCTGTCAGAGGAGAAAACAGCTCTGAAGAGGGCGGATGGGACATGTGGCAATTCCAAAGCTACTTTGTCTGCAGGCAAAAATAATGTTAAGTTCCCTGTGGTGTTATTGGAAGCAAGTGAACACAACTTCTGAAAAAAATTGAATTTGTACTTCTTAATTTTTAATTCTGTAAGTGAAATAAGACATAGTGCAGTTGTATGCTATAATGCAGTTGTGAAGTGCATTGCTCAGTATTAGGCAAACCACATTACCTCACAGAATCAATATCAGCTCATCATGGATTATCAATCCTGCTATCTGGAAGTACATAAGAATTGCACAGGCTAGTAAACTTTAAATTGCATAGGTATTGGAAAATATAACAGTTGCTCACACCACTCATGTGTAAGTACTCTACTTAGGCATTCAAATGAAGACAAAAGTTTTACCAGACCCTGTGTACAATTAGTGCAAAAATCCAAGCATCTTCACATGGTACTACGAATAATGTTGCCTTAACATTGTCCAGTTTAGATTATAATATTTGCTTGGAAATTTAAAAGGGGCCTCAAAAACAGCTGTTTGAAATTTTTTTAAAAAGAAACACTTTCAATAAAGAGAAAATTTAGACCAGAAAGTCCATTTTAAGAAGTCAGTTTAATAAAATAAAATCAGACCAAGATAATTCTATTCCAGTAACATCCCACTCTGTGACAGGCTCACAAATCTGTGCAACAAAAATACAGATCGTATTTGTCAGACTTATAGTCCACTCTTATCCACATGGTCCCACCTCACCTATTAATTTCTGTGATTCTTCTACATGTGCACATTTTTAGACAACCTCTTCAAAGTTGTCTGCATCTGTATATTCTCCTTTGAGAGGCAATCTCATAACTGCTCTATATTGAAGCAAATTCATATCCTTCTTCCTACTGACTTCCCTGTCTATAGATTCAAGGATTACATTAGCCTTCTGTTGTGGTTTGAGTGACACCTCCTTTGCCATAGGAGAGCACAGTATTTTCCATTTCAGTTCAGATACCCATACTGAAATTCATCTGACCAAATGTAGACATTGGGGCTACCCTTTGAGCAGACAGAGAAAGAGGTATTCCCAGGGTCCAATTTATATTATTCCAAAGCAGGCTTATAAAATATTTCAGATGAATAATAGCCAAAGTGTAACTATTTCCCTCCATTTTATCCATAAAGGAAGTCTAGAGTAACTAGCTCAGATGCCAACAGTTACACTATAGGTGCCTGAGGTTTGGTGAAATAAATCATAGCTGTAGATCCCCATTTCAGATGTGGATCACATGTTCTACATTTGCAGTGGTGCATTTTATTTCAACAGGCCTAATTTACCAAGCAATTCCAGTTATTTTGTATTATTTACCTGCCCTCCTAAATGTTTACTATTCTCTCAGTCTTTGTCATCATGAATTTTACTGGCAACACTTTTGCAATTGCTTCCAATTCATTCATGGAAATGCTGGATACTGTAGAAACAGGGTTATTAAAAACACACTCTGAAACTATTTGGTAAGCATTATCTATAACTGATGATTACAGTGATTTAATGTTTAACTATGTTGTCAGACTGAAATTTAGATTGTATAAATTTGTAGAGTATATACATAGAAATTCCTGTAGTAAGAGGAAAAGATATTCAAAGCTTCTATTAGTCTTGAACATTTCAGCCCAACTAAAGTTTTTAAAGGCCAATAATACTCACAGATTAAGTGTTATTAGTAAAGCTTTTCTGCTTTACATTCACTCTTCGTGATAAAAACCGAAGCAAATAACAACATAGGCAGCGATTCCTCTCTCAAAAAGAGACACACAAGGATGCTAGGATACTTAGCAAGAAAGCTAACTAATATGTAAAGAGATTTGTCAAAATATAATCAATACACTGTGCTAAGAAACTAAATGTGACCATAACGCCTTGCTTGGACTTGGAGACTCTTTAAATGAAAGGCACATGTACTGAAGATATTCTGCAGTCATTTCAGTCAGATACTGATTGCTGACCAAAATGATACTCATTGCTGACCAAAACATTTTCCATATTAATTTTTAAACTAGGTCCCCTTCATTACCCTTTCTCCATATTGTTTCACAAAATCTACTGCCATACACACCTCAGGCCCCTTGGGATGACTGGCATTTTGAAGATCCAAGACCCCAGTGCCTACTTCAAATCAGGATGATGGAAATTGTAGTCTATTTCATGAGCAACTGGATGGAGTTTTGTGTTTGTGACAGCACTGCCCTTATGAACCTCCTAATTCCAGTAGCTTAGAGCCGACTGCAAAATTCCCATCCAAACTGCATATATTACAAGCTGAAATAAAAATTGATTGGACCATGGGAAGTACAATAAATAGAGGTTCAGTACTTATCAACTCATAAAAGTCATAGGATGCAAGGAAGGGAGGAAAAGCAAAGGAAAGTATTTACAGCTTAGCATCAGAGAAATAAGGCCTTATGCCAGACCACCCAAAAATCCTTGGCACGTTTGTAATTTCATTATAATTTCCAGCATCAGTCCAAAAAAAACCCTGTGGGTAATTTGGTTACCTAAGGAAGGATACTGTTCAGCTTAATCCCTTGCAATTGTGAGGCTAGTATATCAGTCTGTCTTAGACACTGCACATTTGTTAAGGCAATCTCTAGGTCTATCTTCCAACCAAACTAACAGCTATAAGGCAAATCTGCTTTATTCCTTCTTTCTACACTCTGTGGAGACCCAGAGCGCCACTGAGGGCTTTTAGTGGCTCAGAAGAGATTCATAGGTCTGCAATCCTCACAATATTTAGGTATTCACAATGCATAATCCAATCCACATTCATCAGTGCATTGAAATGTATACTTAACTTTAAATGAATGCATAAATCCTATTAAAGTTAATATTTATGAGAATGACTGAATGCTTCACTAAGTAGAGGTGTTGTTACTTGTATTTCAAAGTCCAGTATATGCTTCAGTGATTTGAAGAATTTGTGCCAATTAAATTATTGGTCCTAACTGAAGATATACTGACTTGAAGTTAGATATTTATTTTGAACACTAATATCAAAATGATGTAATAACTTAATGCATGACATACCATGATAAAATGGTATCTATGGCAATTATGTTCTTTAATATATACTGCAATGTAAAATAACATTTACTGTAACATATCTTTCTGAATGAATGGGTATGAAATATAGGAAGTTTAGGGTTTATAAAAGTACATCCAACATGCTTAAAATCATATACAGTTGATCAATCTATACCTTTAAATATTTGCCAGATCTCAAAAGTGAGAGTCAATTCCTAGACTGCTGATAAAAACTGACTGCCCCACTCACTATCATGTTTCTTGAAATTTCAGTGTCTGATACTGAAATCCACACAGACTAGACTGGTTTCCATGTTTTTTAAAGTCATTAATCAAAAAAAGCTGAATTTACTTTCTACAACTGTAGGTCCTATGAGAGCACTGTATTTGAAATTTCCTCCTCTAGAATTTTGTCTACAAATTTGATCATCCCCCTATGAGAATATTAGTTTCATATAATCAAAGGGCCGGTATGCAAATACCTCTAAAAACTGTTGTATAGTGTTTTAGTAATTTCAAGAAGTTCTGTTTGCAGTGTAATCAATGACTTTCACACAATGCACTGAGCAATCTTGTGGAAAATAGCAGGACTTTCTGCATGGGGTCAGCTAATTACACAGTCCCTGGATGTAACTCACATGGCTGGAATAAATTCAGCCTTTTTAAGCCTGTTGCCTTTTACTCAACAGAAAATTCCTCTTCATGCCTAAAAACAAACCTCACAAATACAAAATTTATAATTACAGCTTTGGTTACCGCATAGCTGTGATATTAATCAAATTACTAGCAAGCAATAGATAGGGCACATTGCTTGCCATAGCAGTTTTTCAATCCAAAGCATTCTGTCTGCAGTTTCACGGTCTCAAAGGTTATAGACTTCCTAGCTATTCAGATAAACTCATTCCTGTTTTAATACACAGACTTCAGAGGATATTAGTTAAGGACTGGAATTGATTTAGGCACTGAAAATCCTGATTTTGTATTTCTTAATCTATGGTGTATCCCATGAATTCAGCCAAAGCCCTAAACTTCAAAGACTTACACTGCCAAAAAGAAATTGGTATGAAGTCATGACACCTGATGACCTTGCCACAGGGTCCTAAATTAAGCAAGCAATTTTTGAAAAATGAAATTAAATATAACATCTTGCTTTCAAAGAGCATTTGAAACATCAGAGACAGCTGACAGAAAAGCTGTCTGTTTTTATTTAAATATGAAGAGTAAAACATACACCTTCACAATGTGGCAGGGAACATAACGATGTCAAGTCTTTACAGAAACTTTCATAGTGAGCTATTCTAAAGAATAATTCATCTTCTTAAAGTTACTTGCATAGTGAGCATTTCTAGATCTACTTTACGGAGGGAAATATGAATCATCACTTTTTAAAGATCACAAACCATATAGCAGCAAAAGACAAACACCAACCTTGAAAAAAAAGCATTTCTGCTTAATACATCTGCCATATGATTTAAATTTCTTATAGATAGCTGGGCCCAAAAGGAATGAGATTCTGCTCTCCTCAGGTGAGCAGAAAGCCAGACTTCCAGGACATTGCCACACTCCCACTCCTACCTCATCCCCAAATATGAGATTGTTGTACCAAATGGATACATGTTTTTCTATTAAGGACCCCTGGAACAGGAAAGGAGTTCGCACACAACTCTGAACTTGCCTCTGTTTATAAGAACAGCAATACCTTTACCTTGACCTTTAACAACCCAAGTGAGCTCCAGCTGACTGCTGTCAAATCATGACCAGAGCACACTGAGGCAGCCCTGTAGAAACTGGGGGAGGTATGTATAATGAAAAAATTATCACAGTCTATTTGTCACTGTTTGACTCTGTCTGTTGGACTGCCTCTCGATGGAAACAAATTACAATGTTGAAAGATGGAAGAAGCCTCAGAAGTTATGTAAGAAATGCTAAGAAGCTGAACAGATGATACCTTTGTTAATGGACAAAAGAGCCCAGAAATTAGAAGTCAGTGGTTGCCTTGATTTTTTAGAGTAATTTTTGGCACTAGTTTAAAAAAATTAATAAAAAAGCCCTCTGTCCTTGGCTTATATAAATACATCCCAAGAAGGTAAGATCCTCTGAAAAGGAACAGAAGAGTGTTAGATTGACTGTTGGATTTCAGGAACCAATCCAGGGTTTATGTCATTACCAAATGCCTTGCCAGAAGGAAGGAATTGTTAATCAGCCAGCCACCAAAAGAAAGAATGAGTATTGTGTCCCGGTTGTCTGCTAATTACTGCCACAGGCTTTTTAGGCACTAAATATACTAATGTTGGGCTGAAAATGCAGGTGGGTGAAATATGACTGAGCGCAAGCTTGACATCTTCATGCAGTTTGCTTCCAAGGCAATTGCAGTGGTAAAACAATACGAAGAAGATGAGGAATGAAAAGATGATTTCTAAAATAAACAATCACAAACACTATCTTTTCATAGGTAATGTATTAAATCAGTGCTCTGATCTTTTATCTTTTAACATGCCCCTAGTGCCTTAGTACCTATCAAATACGTTAGAATCATGACTACAGACACAGATGCTCCTACTTTATTCTTTGCTTTGATCAAGGGTTTTCAGTTCAGTTAGCTATATGAACAGATTTGTTTTCAACAATCCTATTTAACCCTTCCTTTCCAGGCTTCATTTTTCCAATTAATTTGGAGGTCTTATCTTTCATATTGTACTTGGAAAACTTAGTGAGACTGTAAATGCCTGAAAAAATATAAATAGTGGGGAAACTGGGACACAAACTTCTGGAACTTAACAATTCAGTAATTTTAAAAGGTACTTCTAAATGTATAATTTTCTATTTCCTGTGTCCTAAATATATGCTCCCTGAGGGAGGTGTGATATTTTTGTATTAAACGCAGTACAATGATCTTACTTGAAGTCTTTACATGTTAATTCAAAACAACAATCAACATTTTTCATGTAGCAATGCCTCTGTGATTTAAACACGTGTTCTTCCATGGGGCTGCTGACATCAAACATGAGCATCAAAGGTGAACATGTTGTGTGAATTCTATCCTTAGCCATACTGAAGCATCTCTTGGAAACCTCAGGGAGGCAAATCAATCAGAGACATATGCTGTAGCAAAATCTGATCAACTTACTTAAAGGGCCATTTACAGTTGATGAAATTCCTAAATTACAGTTGTGTTATTTTTAGGATAGGGAAATAATGTGAAAACTTCTAGTATATTCAGGAACTTATTCAAAGTTTTTGTAGAAAAGAGCTGGTGGATGTATGGAAGTGCAATACTAGCTAAAGAATCACAGGTGACACTTTCAAGTAGATGTAGATGGCTTGGGTGCTCTTCACGTGACCTAATTTTGAGACACCTTGAGTTGGAAACTGGACTCATAATGTTCTCTACCAAAACTCAGGATACAATATAACTAAGTACTAAGCAAAGCAATAAACTGATTAAAGGAATAACTACTTACTGGTATTATGTTATTATTAGCTTTGGCAACTATAAAATACTGGCCAAATATAAAAACTATTCAGATTCAAGCCCATTGCTTTTGACCTTGTAATAAATAAAAGCCTTCCAAAAACCAAGCTAGACTAAAATATTAAATCCTGGTCCAAAGGAGAAAGAGGGCTCATAACAAAGTCATACCATAAGCAAAAATCTCCTTGAAATCCTTGGCTGAAAACATAGACCACAAACAATACTCTGGCTCATGACTGTGGAAAAAACTGTTCTCCGTTTAAAATGTTTGTCATCAATGTAATCCCATACTTAATTGTAATTAATGTAAGAGGGTTTTATGTGCTGGAATAGTAATACATTGTCAAAAGTTCAGCTTCTTGGAAAGCACACATTTCCAAATTACAGTGGACACTGATCTTAAAATGGAGGAAATAATAATGTATCAAACTGTCAGAGGTAAAATGAACTGAAGACATGTTCACCATGGAGCAGATCTTCCTACAAGCAATTATAAAGCATATGGAGGACATAGAGTTGATTAATGGCAGCCAGCATGGCTTAATCAGGGGTAAATCCTGTATGACCAGCTTAATGGTTTTCTATGATGGGGTAACCACAGCAGTGGACATGGGTAAACCAACAGATGTGATCTATCTGGACTTCTGTAAAGCCTTTGACATAGTCCCCCACAATATCCTCCTCTCTAAATTGGAGAGATATAGATTTGATGGGTGGACAGTATGGTGGATAAGAAACTGGTTATATGGTCATATTCAGAGTAGTGGTCAATGGCTCAAAGTCCAGATGGAGATCTGTGACTAGTGGTTTCCATACTGGTACCAGTACTGTTTAATGTCTTCATCAGTGATACAGATAGTGAGATTGAGTGCACCCTCAGCAAGTTTGCAGATGACACAAAGCTGAGTGCTGTAGTTGACACACCAGAAGGATGGGATGTCATCCAGAGGGACCTGGACAGACTGGAGAAGTGGACCTGTGAGAACCACACGAGGTTCAACATGGCCAAGTGCCAGGCCCTACACCTGGGTCAGGGCAATCCCCAATTTCAGTACATGATGGGGATGATGTGATTGAGAGAAGCTCTGCAGACAAGGACTTGAGGGTGCTGATCGATGAGAAGCTCAACATGAGCCGGCAGTGAGCATATGCAGCCCAGAAGGCCAACTGTATCCTTGGCTGCATCAAAAGAAGTGTGGCCAGCAGGTCAACGGAAGTGATTCTGTCCATCTACTCCTCTCATGTGAGACCTTATCTGTAGTATTGTGTCCAGTTCTGGACTCCTCAACTTAAGAAGGATATGGAACTGTTGTAGCCAGTCCAGAGGAGAGCTACAAAGATAATAAGAGGGTTGGAGCATAGCCTGGAGAAGAGAAGGCTCTGAGGAGATCTTATAGTGACCTCCCAGTACCTGAAAGGAGCCTACAAGAAAGCTGGAGAGGGACTATTCTTATAGGCTTGTGGTGATAGGATGAGGGAGAATGGGTATAAACTGGAGAAGGGCAGATTTAGACTAGACTTTATGAAGAATTTCTTCACCATGAGAGTGGTGAGGCACTGGAACAGGTTGCCAAGGGGCTGCTGTAGATCCCCTGGAGGTATTTAAGGACAGGTTGGATGGGGACTTGTGCAACCTGATCTGGTGGGATGTCCATGGCAGGGGTTTGGAACTCGATGATCTTTAAGGTCTCTTCCAACTCTAACTGTTCCATGATTCTGTGAAGATGTTAGAGCAGCAATAACTTAAACTACTGATAGAAAACAAATATTTTATGAATGATTTTTAAAAAGGCAACTCTCTTGCCTTTCTTGTAGTCAATGATTTTTTTTTTTTCAGCTTTGGTTTTGACAAGTTCCCTGCAGTTGGACTGCAGTCTCTTGCAGTATACTTGAAATCCAGTCTTTGCCATATTACAGTATCAGTTACAGATAATTGTGCAATTGAACTGTGCGTACTTAAGCCGCAGTTAGAGAAGATTCTTATGTTGTATGAAGTTTTCATATCTAGCTTAAAAGACCAATTGACAGGATTTTAAAGTCACTGGTGGTGTTGGAGAGAATTTTGCTGTTTTATACCCCTATGACATGAACTTAAATTAAGAATATTTCTTCATAGATAAGTTGCTTCTTAAGTCATGGTTCATCAGAGACCTGCAATACTAGAAAAGCCCACACAGAATCATATAACCTAGTGTGACAAAAGAGTACTTTTACACATTACTCTTGTTTGTATGCATAGCTAAACTGAGCAATTGTAGTATGAAGTAACTGCTATCTCAGTTTAATCAATTTTAGCACGAATAACAATGAAGGAGCAGTGACACTCCCTGCAAGATATATTTGACTACAGCAGCAGCCAGTGACAAATGCCTGAAATGATCTGCATAAACAGCTTTTACTGACAATGTGGATGTTAATGTGCTGTAATCTACGTACTCGTAGTTGCAATTGCATTCTGCTAGCCATGTCAGCTAGCACAGAAATATCATCATGTGATTCTTGATTTTGTGCTTACACATGCTTCATGGAGCAGCATAAGTGTACTACTTGAAGGAATTCCTTTAGTGTGGCTACTTGCTTGAAGGAATTCCTTTAACTTCTTGTGTGCATTCCAGTTTTCATAGATACCTACTGCAAGACAATATGAACGAGCTGCTTGCCTTTTCTTCATTTATGGAGAGAGGCTAAAAACTGGCATTAGTAGCTTTTTGTAATCTAAGTCTGTTATTTGCACATGTAGATGTCTCTGAAGTTAAATATGACAACCCTCCCTTATTTTTTTAAAGTACAAAGATACACATGGCAATGGGAACTGCATAAATTCCACTTCAAGGAATTATACTCATTAAAACAAAGCCCAGCTCTTAATGCTAGAAGACTTCAGAAAATGTAGCATCTATCTTTATTGTCATTTGGATTTCAGAATATTCAACAGAAGCACGGATTGCCATCTTCATGCTGCATTTTACAGATTTTCCAGTAAAAAAATCTGTCAAGCTCCAATTGAGATGGTAGCTTCTCCTAATTATGAAAAATAAGGGCAAGGTCTTAGAAAGCAAAAAGGTTTCTTTAGAATAAAATTAATTACCCAAGGTCACTTATGATGTCAGTAACTGACAAGAACAGAAACTTGATACAATCTTCCTCTTCACTTAAATGCATAAGAATAAATGAACAGAAAATAATAAATAAAATAAAAAAGAGCAGAAAATACAGCACACGACATGAATTTCATTGATAATAAAATTGCAAAGCATTTTTATAAATATGAATAAACAAGCATACATGTAACTAAGTACTAATACATATAAGGTTCATATGTCCTTCATATAAACTTTAATGTATACTTCCCACAAGATTCTGAGGATCACTTTTAAAATATTAAAAAAGATGTAGAATAAAAGCTACAACAGAAATTACTTGACTTAGAGTTTTACTGTAGAGTGATGTATATATCTCAGGAGTAATTCCTCTGTAATTCCTAGTGGTCTCTAGCATGTGCTCAGCAGCTGGCAAGCACACTCAACAAGACTGGAACTTGGGAGTAATAAGAACCTACAATCTCTACAAGTGTTTGTTAAAAGAGAGATTCTAGGGTTTTAGATTATATGACTGCAGCTGAAAATATTCCCCCCTCCAAAACTTTTTAACTAATGTATTAGACTATTGTTTTCATCAATATACACACATATATTTTTATTACAATATTTGCTTGAAGTTGTACGATGATTACAGTGAAGTGTGCTCCAGCCTGTAGAACTTGTTTTTTTAAACATTCAACATATTGAATGGTCTCTACACCACTTGTCTACCCTTTCACAAACTGTTAAGCAATCCTTAAAGACTCTAGTCTGGTTATTTTAATCAATCATCATTGCATTTGTGGGGATGCCATTTCCCACAACTAATCTAAGATTTCATGGTACTTCAGTGAGCATTGTTAAAAGACAAAAAAAAGGTCTTTCCTTTATGAATAGCTTTGCAAAAATCTTTATCAGGTACAGAATGCCAACAACTTTGACGCATAGGCAGGAAGTAATTCAGCATTATGCCATGAGTCTGAAACATTTCAATTTTCTTCTTTCAGTACTGCTTACTGAAGAATCAAAGGATACGTTATGTATTAAATAGGTGTACTCTGGCTTCAACAAAACCACACACACACAGCTGTCCCACACAAGAATTTAAACTTTGGTTTTGTTTTTGTTTTCCTTCTTTTCTGTACAGTAAAAAAAATTTATTTATTGAATTAATTATGTGATACTCTTTAAAATCATATTTTCATCAGTAGCTTTCTCATAATTTCTAGTTTACTGGAAACACATTTATCTACGGCACAAAACTCAGCCAAACCAGTCATTTGTGAAAGTAAGAACAAGTATATATACAACAAGACAGACTATGTTCATAAACTGCTATGAAGCTAGACTCATTTTGCACATTCCATTTGATCTCTCATCAAGATTTGGAAACAAAATTACTCCAATCAGGCATGGCTAGAAATATTAAACAACTAGAATATAATTAAATCAACCTAGGCTGAAACCTAGTAAAAGTTCATGCTGAACAAAATTTCATTTACTACAACTACTGATCTACTACTCCAAGAACTAGTTAGAGAGCATAAAACCTACAGTCAGTCATCCAAAGAGGTTCACTGGTCTCTCTAAGAACTGCTGAATATGTCTGGTAGTTCTTGAAACTTTTTCATGCAGGCATTTGTCATAATTCATTTAACATTATTATAAGAATAGGTCCAATCTTCCTATAGTGTCAGACAAGTGGTTTCAGATAAAGTTCCAAGACCATTCTGTTGAACAGAAAACAAAAATCCTTTCCTTTCAATTTAAAGTCATGTAAAGTCTCACGTTCAGAGGTACTTGAATCTCAAAATGGTCTGAAACACATGTTGGAACTGAAAGTATTCCCTAGCTTTATAAACAAAGGCTGTTTTAGAGAGAAATTCTTACCATGTTGTTGACATCTCCTGCTTTTTTTCCCCCCTCCACAGTTTTCTTTCATAGCAACATAAACAGCATTGAGGGAAGAGGTAATTTTCTTTCCTATTCTGGTCATTCAATTAGCAGTAAAAGTTAAGGGAAGCTGCTGACAGTCCTTGGAAGATTCCGTTTCACTGGTAATGAATTTCTTCACTCAACCTACCTTGTCTTGATTCTGGCAGAGGAGACAATCACATTCAAAGCAATACTGGCGCATCAGTTGCTTTTGGCGTTCGCTGGTGGGCATCAGTGACTCAATATAGCTGATGGTGAGCTATGTGCAATACATACAAAACCAAGAGTTGGTATATTTTTAAAAATTTGTATATTCAGTGTACATATAGCTACAATAACATTTTAATAGAAAATTGTTCCAGCATAAAATAAAATTTATCTTAATGGATGGTTTCCTAGAAGAAATTTGCAACTTTTACAAAGGGTGAAAAAAAAGCCCAAAATAATGTCCATGCATGAAAGCTTTTTCACATTTCCAGATCAATATTATTTAAAATTATTAATCACCCCAAACTTTTCACTATTTCAACTTTTCATCTCAATTTCGAAAGAAATAAAAGAGAGAGAAAAATAAGAGTAAAGAGAGAGACACAAGAAACTCAGTATTTGAATTCCATGTGCATAAAATCTCATTTTCTGTGTAGTTCCAAAGCTTAAGTGTGTATTTAGCAGTGGTATTACACAACATCAAACCAGTTGAAAAAAAAATTGTCTTGGGAAGCCCCTGCTTTCTTGCAAACATAAGTTTGAGCCTGAGAAAACCTGTCTTATGTCATACTCATCTTCAGTATCTTGTGATGTTTCCTTTGTATCCAAGGAAGCACAAAAGCATTGCAGTCAAAGTTGTTGAAACCACTGACAAGAAAATTTATTAACATGATAAAAAATGCTAACATTTGTGCCATTTTTAGCTCTACATGCTGTACAGAGTGGATTCTGCAGTTTGTTCACTTTTCCAGAAGGAATTTTTGCAGGGCTAACCACTTGTAGAGTTCATTAAGTGTTTAAAGGGCATAGGCACAAACTAAGGATGAGAGCGAGAATATAACAAAATAACAGCCCAGCTCAGACTAGCATGCCATTGAGAGATTGCACTATATGACCACTTTGAAACACTCCAGAAAGGTCAGAGCCTTTCTAAAATGCTAAAAAATTCAGGTTACATTATTTCATCCTGAGTCGAGACACTTCAACTAATTGGGAGACTTTGCACATGGTTCTCAGTTAAATCATGAGAGTACACTCAAAGAAATTACAGGAAAACCTGACCAATTTGTAGCAATGACTATGAAATCCATTGTCAGAACTTGCATTTTGCAAATTAGTGAGCATACTAATTAAAGAAGCAATTAACAAGCAACAAAAACAATGCCTGCATTTTTTCACTTATTATTACAGTGTAATTGGATTACATATTGAAGGAGAGTTGCATTAAAAGAAGATTACTTAGATGACAATGTCAAGCATTTAAAATGATCATAAGCAGAATGCCTGCAGAAAAAAATATGGTCTTATAATTGAAGATTAGTAGCATATTAATGAAAGAGACAAATATAAGTTCCACAGATAATCAAAACTTGTAAAGTGTGAGAACTTTGCTAGATTTTGCATTCTATATAAAGTTGTTCTGTCCCAGTTTGTGTGTGTCTAAGATGAGAGGGGGTTGGTTTCACCACTGCTGGTACACAGCAGAACAGTCTGTACTAAGCATTTACACCGAAGCTGTAGGTTTCCCTCTGAGCTTTCTGTGTGTGAACAGATGGAAATTGGCTTGCACATTTCATTTTTGCTTTTCCCGTCCAAGCGTGGTCTCTTCTGCTCCCTTCTCTCCAATCTGCCCCTCTTCTCATTCTCTCTTCTCTGCCCCGGGACACGAGTATCATATTCCAGTCTTATTCTCCATACTTATCTAAACCTTGTTTCCTCAGTTCTAGCTTCTTACATAGCCATTCTTAGTATAATGGACTGATATGGTCATCCTCCCCGTCCCAGATCTGTTCTTCTGCCTCCCCTGCATGACTCATCTTATACCTTTTCCCCATACTTGATCACCAACACTCTGATCCACCCAAGTTAACAGTCCTTGTAGACTTACTCTCTTTTCTCAATCTTCTTCAGTGAACTTCATTCTCATTTCTTCTCCCCGGTTGTCCTACTCTGTATCCTCTCTGGTTTGGTAAGATCTGTCTTCCTAACCACAAAGCCGTTCCCAGTCAAGCTGCCGTCCTAACCCCATACTTCAGCCATTCCAAGTCCAATTCTTCTCTCCTGCCACAAGCTTCTGATCTTCCTGTCTTCTGCCAACTTGTAGGCATTTTCTGTCAAAATCATTCCACACACTGGCTTATTATCTGTCTCTTAACATCTGCATAAACATCACTGCTTCAGACCCATGACTTCAGACTGGGCTTTAGGTTCAGGTGGCATTCAGTACTAAAAGGGATTTAATCAAGTGTAGGGACAGTGAAGACACAGTGCAAGGAAGAATCTTCTAGGAAAAATATTCAAGTGAGATTTGTCTATTCTTTGCCAAAATACTTCAGACAATGGTTTAAACCCTAGCATTACTGTTGAACCCATCACTAGGCAGGGTTCAGTTCTAACACTAAAAAACAAACCCATAACCAACACTAAACATGCTGTATCTATCCTCAGCCTATGGGTTTCCCACGTTGCAGAAACCTGTAACCTCTGTCTTAACAACTTTGGGCTGCCAGAGGCCCAAGTCTGAATTCCCAGTCCTGCCAGCAGAAATCCATAAGTGAAAAAAATGTTTGTAGCTGGCATATTGAGTGGGAAAATGTAATTAGAATATTTAGAAACATGACTAACCTAACAGTGACTAAGTCTATACTAATAATTTAATCGTTTAAACATAAAAATTCTGTATTCAAGCCTGTCTCCTACACTTGTTTTAATTTTGGATCCCTTTATTAGATGCAAGGCTCATTTAACTTGTACATTTTTAGGAAATATGCCCATTTATCAAAGATTGTCTTAATGGTATTTGCATGTGGGATGTATGATATTAATTAAACCATTATTTCAGCTGACCAAAGCTTGCCTCTTTATTGCTTCTCTTATAAAGAATGCAGTAAATCTTTTCCCCTGAATCACAGAATATATATTAAATAACATTTAGGAAGGCAAGGAATTATTTAACAGCCATGAGACTTATTGACTCTCAAGACTTTCTCATTAGAAATGCATCACTATTTGAACCTTGCTTCTCGCTCTGACACAGAAATTCTTTAACCATAGGTATGGTGGCTAGTTTCTCATGTTTCTCACCTGCCAAATGAAGCGGACACAATTTTCCAGTATCGTCATACTGTTGTGGACTTAATTTATGTTTTTTATAACAGGGTATAGGCTGCAAAATTTCTAGACAGAGCATTCTGTAGAAATTTAAAATCAGTTATTTTAATGCAAATAGCAGTGAAAAGAAGTGAGTCTCTTTTTTTTTGCTGTCATGTGTCTCAGGGAGGGTTGTGTACAAAAATCTGCTCCTGAGACAGTGTTATATAAGTGGTAAACCGTCTGTGCCCTTTCTGTTTGGCAAATTATCAAAATGACTTCTAACTCAAGGGAAAATTTGGTTTTAAAAATGTAATGTGACAAACATTCACAGATATAAAACTTCTTATAGAATTATAATAATAGAAATATTGCACATCTTGGTTGAAATCAATCGTGAAGGCGGATTTCATTGCTGGTCATCTGCAATTATCACTTATATTCCGTATTAATTTTAAAAATTAGTTGCTCTCTAAAAGCATAGTCTGTTAAAGTGACTTCCTGCAGGAAGATACAAATTTGCTCTAGTTGAACTCTAAAGCTGATAAGAAGCCATGCACCAATTCTGGAAACCTGGGATTCAGTTGATATATCCTGTCTTTAAGTAGAACTAATTCATAGTATCATAGAATCATAGAATCACCAGGTTGGAAGAGATCCACCGGATCATCAAGTCCAACCATTCCTATCAAACACTAAACCATGTCCCTCAGCACCTCATCTACCCGTGCCTTAAACACCTCCAGGGAAGGTGAATCAACCACCTCCCTGGGCAGCCTGTTCCAATGCCCAATGACCCCTTCTGTGAAAAACTTCCTCCTAATCTCTAGCCTAAATCTCCTCTGGTGGAGCTTGAGGCCATTCCCTCTCATCCTGTCTCCTGTCACTTGGGAGAAGAGGCCAGCTCCCTCCTCTCCACAACCTCCTTTCAGGTAGTTGTAGAGAGCAATGAGGTCTCCTCTCAGCCTCCTCTTCTCTAGGCTAAACATCCCCAGCTCTCTCAGCCGTTTCTCATAAGGCCTGTTCTCCATTCCTCTCACTAGCCTCATTGCTCTTCTCTGGACTTGCTCCAGAGCCTCAACATCCTTCTTGTGGTGAAGGATCCAGAACTGAACACAGGATTCAAGGAGCGACCTCACCAGTGAATGAAAATGGGCTCATGTCTGCCTGTAAAACACCAGGTAGACACAGTAACTAACAAAAAGTCAATAGAAAAATTATAGAACACATCTTTATGATGTTTAAGGTGGTTTCTTAAGGGCCGGGAGATTATGAAGAATTTTTCAGAGCAGGCTAGTTGTCTTTTTGAGAAAGCAAATTAGCTTATCACTGAGGGAACCCTGGTTATCTCTAGGTGAATAATTTTTACTTTCTTATAATCTTTCCCTATATCTTAGTTTTACTTGCAAAACTTGAATTTCATTTTTGGAAAGAAGAAAGTGCAAGAAAAAGAAATCTTTATATATTGTCAAAGTCATATCACCTAAAGTTACAAAAACTGTGAGAGTCAGCACTACAACTGACATTATACTGAGGAACAAAACAGTATTTACAATAGTTTTGAACTGCTGGAAGCAAGTTTCAGAAAGTCCTGTAGTCTTTTAAGTGGGGACATACAGAATAAAACCCCTATGTAAATCTGTAAGTTCTTTCTTCCTGCTATTAGATTCAATTATGCTCAAAAAACTGGTACAGAGTCGAGTCTACAGTGCACTAGGAGACCCTTTCTAGATACCTCAACCCATGCATGCAGATAATAAATTGTTGCTTCCAAGTCTTGTCCTTTCCTCTGCTCCCTATCTGTTCCGTTCTCTTTATGCCAGCTGCAGGACAGAAGACACTTAAATTCTGTATTGATCTTTACCAGCTGGTCAACCACTAGAATTTGGGCTACTAGTATAGATCCATGCTATCTTATATGAATTATAATAATACAGTAAGATCAAGGATAAGAAAGAAGAAAAAGAAAGGCTACCTAGCTTGAAGGAATTTACTATCAAAGTCAAATGTTCACTTTAAAAATTCTACATTTAATAAGGATTATAAGTGTCATTTAAACTGATAAATATGTTATAAAATGATTGAAATGAAAGCTGCTATTTTGAACATCAACTGAAACATTAACAGTCAAAAACCAATGGGAACATAATGTGGTTTTGTTTAAAATGGTAATTTCCTGCTGTCAAAGAGTGTGTAATTCCCTAGAACCACTTTAGTGTAAAACCCAAATAATATACCTAAAGAAAATTCTGAACTTTTGGTTTCCAAACCAAAATTTAAGAACCAGATATTTCTCCATCTTGCCAGCTCTCAGTATTTTATTATGATTCCTTCAATACACTTTAAGAAAACAAAGTCTCAATATGGGAAACCATGCAATTATACATGAGCCCCTTCTTTCAACACCTACAAAAAACTAACGTTCATGGCTTATGATTTCTTAGTGCTTCAGGACTGGCAACACTATCTTTGCCACAAAAAAAGGCCCAGATGGCTACAATTTTTGCATACAATTTTAGAGGTGATTAGTTTTCCAAACACACAGCAGCATCCAATTTAGCACTTTCATTCTATAAGTACTCAGGCAAACAATTTCTGTCTCAGAAGTCCTAAATTATGAAGTCCTAACTGCCCAAGTTATGTTTTGGCCTTAAGATTTGAACAGATTTCAAAGCCCAAACCACAATTCGACTAAAAATTAGTAAATGCCACGTCTTCCTGTTGAAAACAGGAAAACCCAACAGAATCTGACTAGGCATGAGACTGAAAGTGGACTGAAACAAATTCCATGAGGACATAAAAGTTTTGGAGTTTCTAGTAATCTTGTATGCTTCTTATCACTGACTTGATAAATAAAATGACTGTGTACAGCAAGAGCATTCTAAAGTGTGGTTGGGGCACAAATGTTATACCTGAATAAACCTGCATCACACTGCAGCACCTACATCCAATGTAATGATACCTCTTGTGGTTTACAACCAAGATCAGGTCTACCGGTGCTTCTCTTTATAGAATTGTGAGATGACTACAATGGCCAGCCACTCCATAAGGTGAGTAAACTGTTGTAGTGTTCCCCGATAGAAAGCACTACAAATGTGCAAAAGTATTTTTTCCTTTGCACTGGCCAAGTGAACAAATCATATTGTAATGCTTGATACTTCCCTGACAAGAGTCCAGGAGCCTTATGGATTTTGTTCCTGCACAGATAGTAAAGTCATAGTTCTCTTCAGCTTATCTGAGCTTGACTTGCTACTTAGCCTCTCATTTCAAATAAATTTTTAGTGCCTATTTACTCTTTGTTAATTACTACACAGGGCACCTCATATTGTCTGATTTTGTCTGAATCTAGTGTAAGTTTGAACACAATAATGAAAGTTTTATGCTGCTTATAATTATTTCAGTTGACTCAAAACAACATTCATCTTACCACCTCGGAGCACCAATTAGATTCCTTACTAACATGTATTTTCTCCCCATTAGCTTAGATCATAACCTCAGTAAAAACTCAGCTCATAACAGCTAATATAGTTTCATGTATTAAGAAAACTGAGCTCACCCTGCTGCAGGCAAGCAGTAAGGCAGCATGGAAAGAAGCTGTACTGAGGCTACCATGCAGAACACAAAAAATGAAAAGTGGTACCAATGGTGCAAGAAGAAAAGTAATTGGGTGTTGAAAATATTAAACTGCTGAATTATACATGCCCTCATAATAATTTTATTCTCTTTCCTCTTCCCATAACAGATCTAAACTAATATTTACTTTGCATCTTTATTTTCTCACTTATGCCTATTTTATTCCTTAGACATATCCTTATTCAAAGAAGCATGTACCTTAGACTGAGTTTTATTTCCAGGTAAGTCAAGAGGGTACTTGCTTTAACACAGCATATATATGTGTATATATATAAAGTCTCACATGTTTCTTTTAGGTCACTTTTCCTTCCAGTACCAAAACCAGAAGCAACAGTTGCAACAAAGACGTGAGCACTGGAGGTCTTTGGGAAATTCTTACTTTGCTTTACTGCCTCACTGGAGGTGAAGGGTTTTTTTTTTTTCAAAAATACAGTATGTCCATATAAGCTGCAGTTGTTTTAAAGTCTATATTCATACAACTGCCAAAGTCAGTGCAAATAAACTGGCCCTGGTTGTTGTACTTTATAATCCATATTTATTTACTCATTGCCTTATAAACTACTTGTAACTTAAACCATACTTATTTTACCACTGATTTTAGGCTAGACTAAGTTTAAAATTTGGGTCATAGCTTCACAACTGTAGCATAGTCCATACGGTGGTCACACCTGCAACCACCACCTCACTCCAGAACCACCCAGAGCCACCTGTGTGTGTCTCCTACCCTGTAAGAGCTGCTTGTTACAAAGAATTGCTTTATGAAACTTACCTAGGAAAATTCATTTACATATTTAAAAATAAGATGGATTCAGAATTTAGAACTCTAATAATTAACCCAAATGCACCCTGGGAAGACATGAAAATCTATTGCACAAATAACCCACCTTGGTGGTTTGGGAAGCCAAGAGGGAAGTTATTGTGTATGGATAGAATGGAAGAAAACTGTTTATAATTTGGCTTGAACTAGAATGCCAGACCAAAAGATGTCTCCACTGAATAGCTCCATAAACACATATCGCATCATAAAATATCTCTCTTGGTAAAAATCTAAGTATGCAAAAGCATTTCTACTGGTTTTCTGCAATATTTTGCCTAAAACAATATTTTACCATGTATTAATGTGGTGACCTACTCCATTAGAGAAAAGATATTAAAAAATAACACATTTCATAGGGAGGACAAGAGATACTTTTTCTAAATTAGAATACGTATGCCCTTAATATTCCCAGAGGTTGAAGCACAGGCATGAGCTGTACTTACATTAAATCATGGTTTTGAAACAGCAGGCAGCTAGGACTGCATAGGTCATTGGTACAGGTAAAGTTACATGTATGCATGTGTCTTTGCAGGCCTAACTAAGCAAATCCTATACTGTATTTCTGCAGAAGATATCTACTTTGAAATGCTTACCTAGCAACACGTTATTGTTTCCAAAGTAATACAAATGCTATTGTGAAAACAAAGCTGATATTTCTGATTCGATCTAAAGTATTATCTTGAAAGGAATATTTTGAAGATTTTTCTGTGGAATGGAGAATAAAACCTTCCCTTACTACTTTCACTATCAATGAAAGGTTTACTGCAACACTGTGTTTGCAGACTGACAAATGCTTATTGTTGCAGTGACTTAGTGAACGCTGCATTCCACCAGGAAATATTCTGTTTCCATCAGGGTGAAGACGTTCAAATGTAAACAAAATGAAGTGCCTAGAGGAGGAAAGGAGGAACAAGAATTTATCAAGACTGCTAGTGATTTATGAGAAGTAATGATTACGGGGCCCAGACAGTGTGAAGAGATGATTCTATTTATCATTTTCCCCCTGATAGCTATGTGCTAGGAAGTGACATCAATATATCATCAAAATATTAAGTTGGTGGCCCTGCAGTCTGGAATTTATTTAGGGAGATGTCATTGTTGCAGGTGTCTGTGATGGAAGGGAGGACAAGTTAATTACCTCTTCGCCGATCTGGATCTCTCGAACGGAGTGAAGTAAAAGCTGGTATCCCTCAAAAACGATCACACAGTTTGGGTCACAGCTGTGGTTCAGCAAAGACATACTGTAGGGGTCAGGAGAGGGGAAGAAAGAAAGAGGAAGAACTTTACAAAGGAGCCTCCACTGCTATTCCCTTTTAATAATTTAAATTAGCTAACAGGATTACATCTGAAGTATCAAGCAATTAAGTTACAAAACCAATAAAGTCCCCTGGTAAATCAGCTGCTCTTGGTCAGTGGAGGAAAATTAATGCTTAATAGATTTATATTCACTGCTAATAGAAGACACGCTTGGATCTCTTCATGTGTTTCTGCCTGTTGTGTACTCAGGGCAGGAGGGAGGTAATAGCCTTCCACTGACTCCTTGAGAAATCTGACTCAGGGGATAAGGCAAAACAGACAAGTGGAGAACGAGGCAATCTGGACATTTGAGAGAAAAAATTTAGTAACTTGGGACTGTTATTTCTGCTGCTTCTGTTCAATTTCAGGGTGCTAATCTTATCAGTTAACCTGACCATCAGAAGAACTGCAGAACAAAAACATCAGCAATCAATCTTTATTTCATAGCAGGTAGAAAATGGAGTATGTTATGTCACTAAAACAAAGTACTTGGAGTATAAAGTTGAAAAAAGAGATCCAGCCATTCCCTCTGCTTTACATGTCATAGAAACATAGAACAACCAGGGTGGAAGAGACCCACCGGATCACCGAGTCCAACCATTCCTATCAAACGCTAAACCATGCCCCTCAGCACCTCATCCACCTGTGCCCTAAACACCTCCAGGGAAGGTGACTTAACCACCTCCCTTGGTGACCTGTTCCAGTGCCCAGTGACCCTTTCTGTGAAAAAAATTTTCCTAATGTCTAACCTAAGTCTCCCCTGGCGGAGCTTGAGGCTAATATATTTTGGTTCAGCCTCTGTTATTGTCCTGTGTGATGGGCTATCAAGCACAGCTCATTGGGGAGCTGCAGCCATATACATATGTTGATGGATCTCCAGATACAGACATGCCCCTCCCTTTTTTTGACGAGGGTTGATTGGAACATCAACAGCATCACCTATATACTTTTGTATCTTATGTTTCATTAGCTGAGAAACAACTGACTTGGCAAGCAAGCATCACTCCCATAGCAGACATGAGGCTGACAGCTCTTCCCCTATGGAAATGATCCATTGAAAGAACAATTCTGGCATCATCAGGCTTGAAGAATATTTTTTTGGTTTATCTAGCTCCTGGCTGCCTTTATTTGCTTTCCTTGTCTATTTGATTCAGCAGCTCAAAATCCCAGCTGTTGTTGGCAAAACAGAGGATATTGCTATGGATCAGAGACCTTCACCAAACCACGTTTATTCAGTTTCGTGACTCCTAAAGCAGCTAACAACCTGAGCCTCTTTTGATATCCCTTCTGGCCTCAGAAAATATCTGTGGTTAATCTCCACACGAACATATGAAGAGACTGCACTGGAAGAGAGTCTCATTTCACTTCCTGCAAGATCACTGGGTGTACTACCCAAGGTGATCTGCTACCAAGGTGATGCAGAGAAGGAGTACGGGATTTTATCCATTTTAAAATATATGGGGATGCTGAATCTGTCAAGCCATGCAATAACAGACAATCTCTTAATCAGACTAAACAAAGCACCTATAATCAAATTTCATCTCATGGAAACACTACTGGTTTTGATGACAATTTCATCTGGAAGTGTATGAATTCATCTTGCAGGGCATTTTCCTAGGATTTGGGATCCACAGATTTAAGCTCAAAATTTTCCCAGTCCAGAGTGATTTGCTACAGCAAAACTCAAATTGCTTTGAGCTGCCTTGGGAAAAAGTCTCTTGCATTGCTTGGCATTGCATTATCATAAAACATAGACAGCCACTTTCTTCCCAGCCAGGGACTATTTTCAACCAAAATTAAATATTCCACTAATAATGGATGCTCCAAAATCATGTTCCATTTTCCCCAATTATGTAAGAGGATTTGTTTCCGATCCACTATGAAGTCAAATAACAGTCTTTTACTTCTCAGTACACTAATTTCCATGTCCTCCTTAACTGTCTTTCCCTTATTTTTACCACAAAGCCGACCTCAAGATATTAAGTATCCTTAGATAAATCTTATACACATGATAGCAATAGAGAAAAAAAACAACAGTGAGCAGCTTATTGAGGTATTGACAACATAACTCAGTTGTGCATTAACAATAAATTGAGATAGTAAAATATAATTTTAAAGTAGTCATACTAATTTTCCACGTTAATAAGTATAGGTAACTAAATCTATGAAGGTACAATCTTCCCTGGTATGCACTTCTTACCTAATAGAGATAATTCAAATATTAACATCCATCTCTAAAGGAGCTTATCTTTTCACCTTACTGGTTTCTTAGTTATGGTAATTTAATAATAAATGTGTTCAATCTTTTTCTTTTAATTTCCAGTTCACAAGGCTCTGGGTTGCAAAATATCGCTGTTCTAAAACAACCCTGTACAGGTTTATTTTTACTAGCACCAGTCACACATTTTTGTTGTCAGCATTTATCCTTAGAAAAAAAATTCTACCATCTCCATAAAAACAAAACATAAAGGCATCTTCTATTTAAACTATTTTAATTCTGTAATCAGGATTATGAAGGATGCTTTCAACTCCATCATATTTTTTAATCTTCTTTTTTTTTAAAATATTTCCTGGCTTCTCATTTGGATATGTTATCTGCTGCTTTCATGGTCCTTATGGCTATCGAGGAAGAAAGGAAAAAAGAACCCTAACATAGATTTTTCCTGTAAAAGAAACAGTGGCCGCATTACCTGGGATACAGGCCAACACCAACATCCTGCATCTCTCCATTACTGATGGTGAAACAGTTACAGGTCACCTGTAAAAACAAGGGAAAAAATCCAGGATTACCAGAGTCATTTGGAAACCCCACACTCAAGTGAAAAAAACCCTTCAAAATAAAATGAAGGGGCAACTGGTAATTGGATGGGAAACAGTCAAGCCAAACACTGGTGCTCTTTCATTATGTAGCAATCACATCTGGGACACACTCTCCTGTAAAACTGCAGTCAATTAAAAGCAGAAATATTAGTATCCTGCAAAAACGTGGGGTTAAACACATGCAAAGACCCTACTTTCCTGTCCAGAGGTGGGGAAAGAAGCCACCCTACACAAAGTCTGAGAAGCTTAGCCCAGAGACAGCACAGCAGATGACAGTGACTGCTAATGAAAAGGGTGACTGCTTTCATGCAGGGACTACACCAATGCCAGGTTTTCACACCACATTTTAACAAGTATCAGTGACCCCAAAAGTATATATATTGGATAATTTTGAAGGAATAAGCAGCCTTGACTATGACAACCAGATATGGCCATAAATATATACAAATGCGCAAGTGTGCATCTTTCACCATAAAGGTATTTTGGTTTGCATGTAACAGATGCCACAAAAAACCCCCCACATGTTCAAATTGTCATTCAAGAGAAATGACAATTTCATTTGATTTCAGATATTCATCTTCATACTTTATTCTTCTCCAATACAATAATTCAGAAAAAAAAGGAGACTGAGTGCACCCTCAGCAAGTTTGCAGATGACACAAAGCTGAGTGCTGTAGTTGACACACCAGAAGGATGGGATGTCATCCAGAGGGACCTGGACAGACTGGAGAAGTGGACCTGTGAGAACCACACGAGGTTCAACATGGCCAAGTGCCAGGCCCTACACCTGGGTCAGGGCAATCCCCAATTTCAGTACATGATGGGGATGATGTGATTGAGAGAAGCTCTGCAGACAAGGACTTGAGGGTGCTGATCGATGAGAAGCTCAACATGAGCCGGCAGTGAGCATATGCAGCCCAGAAGGCCAACTGTATCCTTGGCTGCATCAAAAGAAGTGTGGCCAGCAGGTCAACGGAAGTGATTCTGTCCATCTACTCCTCTCATGTGAGATCTTATCTGTAGTATTGTGTCCAGTTCTGGACTCCTCAACTTAAGAAGGATATGGAACTGTTGGAGCCAGTCCAGAGGAGAGCTACAAAGATAATCAGAGGGCTGGAGCACCTTCCATATGAGGACAGGCTGAGAGAGTTGGGGTTGTTCAGCCTGGAGAAGAGAAGGTTCTGAGGAGATCTTATAGTGACCTTCCAGCACCTGAAAGGAGCCTACAAGAAAGCTGGAGAGGGACTATTCTTATAGGCTTGTGGTGATAGGATGAGGGAGAATGGGTATAAACCGGAGAAGGGCAGATTTAGACTAGACTTTATGAAGAATTTCTTCACCATGAGAGTGGTGAGGCACTGGAACAGGTTGCCAAGGGAAGCTGTAGATCCCCTGGAGGTGTTTAAGGTCAGGTTGGATGGGGCCTTGGGTAACCTGATCTAGGGGAGTTTGGAACTAGATGATCTTAAAGGTCCCTTCCAACCTTAAATATTCTATGATTCTATGATACAAAGCTTAAGAGGTTTTAGAAAAGAGTGCTGAAGAAAGGAAGATTGAAGTTTTTTGGTGTTCAATTGCAAGACAGACCAGTATTTTTTAAATGACTATCAAGTATCATTGTCATGGACTAAACAAGAACCATAACCCAAGTCCTAATGAAGTTTTTAAAATCTGATGCTTTTTTTGGAACAGATGGTTAGGTATTTTTCATTATATTTTAGATAATCTGTTTCTCAGTTATCAAATACATACTAATTAAATATTTTATGTAAAAATACATTGCATGATACTATATATTGAAGAAAAGTCCTAGGTCTCTTCTGTATAACATTAGATTAGTAATATCATTAATTCCTGTTAGAATAGAAATGAGTTAGAGTAGGTTTTGGCAGAGAGGAAAATGAGATTTGAAGGTTGCAGTTTTATCCATAGAGTAATTGCCCAGAACAGTAAATGCACACCTCTGTTTTAAAGAGGTACAATGAACAATTTAATAGTATATCAAATCTAGAAATTGACAAATTATTATTTATGAGAGCATTAACCATAAGGTGAAAATGAAATCCTCTTTCAAAATTTCTCATAAATTCTGACAGCAATGCTAATTTAAATAAATGTACATGCAGTAGGGTATGCGGTTTTTTAAGTGGCTAGACAATATTTTGATTAGTTTATTATTTATGTAACCTAGTCAAATGTTCCTGATCAATTACCAAAAGCATACATCTTAATTATTTCTTTCCTGCTGGCACGGGATATAAAGTGTCAGACAACTTCTGAGCAAAGATTAGTCCACTTAAAGTGGTAATTATACTGTTTCTAAAAATATTGACTTGATTTTGGTATTTATTGTAAAAATAATGCCTTCCAGGTAAAAGAGAAGAAGCAAGGCAGCTTATGTGGACCTTAGCTTTCTGTAATGGATTATAAGGCAGCACAGGTCAACCATCATTTAGAACTAAACGAATCCCTCTTCTTTGCAAATCTCCTATGATTACAATAAAACTATTTATATTAATAATATTGAATGCTGATCACTGCAGAGTTAGAGATTGTTTCATCACTTTATATTAAAGGTGTGTATTCCATTATGTGAAAAGTTTTACACACAGAAGTCACAATAGTTTTACTTTTTACTTTTCATAAGCACGCATTAGCTTTTTATACCAGCACATATACGAAGAAAAACACAAGATGAATGGATGCTCTGACATTCAGACATCAAGAGGGTCTTTGAAGATTAGTTTGCCATAAGGAATTTTTCATCCTCTCTGTTTTAGATATTTTCAGAGCAAGCAGTTGCATCTCAACATCCCAGTGAGATTGTGAAACACATCTAGTTTCTAATTATTTGCAGTCTCAAATACGAGACTGGGAATCCGAAGTATACAGGGACAGATCTAAAAAGGTACTTACGTAAACATTGGGAGAAGTCTAACTGGTCCTTAATTATAATTATAATAACTGAATTTTGATCTATGTGATTTTGCTCACAATCCTATCAGAGACATAAGAAGTTTCAGGCGTTCTGAGGTTTGATTAACCTTCTACAAGAAAATCTTTCACCCCTTCTAAAATCAAGTATGAATAAAACAGTGAAGTACACAAAGTGTACAACAGCTATTAATCTTTGTTATGGCTGCTCTTCATCTTCATCAGGTGGGGAGAGAGGAATTGAGATGGTGGTGGTAGGAAGATTGCATCATTTACAGTGTGAGACATTCAGATATAACGAGAATCCTTCGTGGACAGTAACAGGTATCAGAAATGAAATCAGGATAATCTGTCAATTGAGATGGAGTTGTCTGGTTGTTTTCTTCTAGATTTGTTACGAAGTGTCTAAAAATCTACCCAATCTATTGTACACTTCTGTGAATGTAAACTTTTAAACCTCATGTAAAAATATCAGTCCTACCAAGAGGAGCTCTGAGCTTTCAATCTAGAAATCCACTAGAAGAGCTGATGCTGTAGACCACAAGTCCCAAGAAATAAAAGGAAGAAGGCATTTATTTTACAGAGCACCTGAACAAAAATCATTTTCCTAGTTTCTCAGGATTCTGATTGCATCACCACAGATTTTAAAATAAAAAAAATAAACAATTCTCAGCAATCTGGCACTTCAAAAAAATATGTTCTTCCTTACAAAGGCATGGTCCTTGTCATCTTAACTTCTGCAGAATCATTTATCTCAGTTATGCAATTTGCGCTGTTGTTCAGCTTGTCCTTTCCAATTCCTCTAAAAATTTTTCTCTAACCAGCACTAAAACCGCATATCCACATATGGAGAGCGAATAAAGTACTGACAGAGTTTGTTATACTCACAGATAAGGAAAAATGCCCACATCTTTCAGAACTACAAAGCAGCAAAGTTGAATTCCTTGCCTTTTCTAAGATTTCTGAAACAACACATCTCCCAGCATGAGAACCAAGGGAAAATTCTCAGGGAGAGTCACAGACTTTTCAAATCTCCACAATACAAAACTTACTTCAGAGTAATCTAGAGTTCTCAGAGCTTATCATCATAGCCTGATTGGTGAAACAGTTCACTAACAATTTAAAGAATCAATTCTCTGTGTTTGAGTTGGTTCCATGGCAATCAATCCTGTAAGTTTATTTTAAAGGAATTGCTATTTCAAACAACAAACACTATTATATAAACTGATTGAATTAAATAAAAAGTTCTGTTCTTTTAAGAAGCTGTGCATGCTTTAGAGAGGTATCCTGTACTCAGTGAGGTAACACAAGTAGAAGACAATCTTCCTCAGACTGGTAAATACACAGCAAGTAAACCAGCTTTACTGATGGACCATTATTCTCGGATATAATTTTTCAGAAAAAAAAATACTGCAATCTGTTAAATTCTATTTCTTGTTTGAGTGACGCATTAAACCACTGTAAATTTTCCTCATAAGAAAGTCTCTCTTCTCAAGACATCTGCAGCTACTGTCCAAGTAATCTCTGCCTGTGGCAGACCCAGTGTCATGGACAGCTATGAAGATTTACTTTGGTGTTTGCATTTGACAGGGTATGAAGGCTTCAGTTTGAAACATACCGAGTTGAGTTCGTTTACAGTTCAGACCTCATTTGTACTGCTTTATACTATGGGTTTGCATTTGGGTTAAATAAAGTAGACACAGACTTGATAGCAGGACACTCTAGATTTGGAATTTCATGCACTAAGACAATGAAAAATGGCAATTAGGCAGTAAGGGAAAGAAAACAAATCATAACTGGCTAACACTTGCTGCACAGATCAAATTACAAATACCAGGACAAATAATCAATCATTTTGTCTCCACATGTTCCTGTACATTCCTGCAACACAGTGAAGCAGCTCATATAACACATGTAAGAAACCCTCACAAGAAGGGCTACCAAAGGGCATATTGCACTAATAGGGTCAATATAATTTTCAGATTTGACATAAAATGACTCCAGGCATGTCTATAAATGGTGTGTCACAGCTGCTGTATTCTAACCCAATACCAGGAAGAAAGCCATAGCTAACATTGTTTCCCCCTAACTTATGAACCCAAAGTAATGTAAATTAAAGATATTAAAATACCCTTCATGGACTATTAAGTTTCCTATTCACACCAAAGCTGACTGGGTATTCTTGATCACTAGCAAATATTTAATAAAAGATGCTGTAATCAGTAGTCAGGATAACAGGCTTCTCAAGAGAAGACTCAAACATTAGCCAGGAGGAAGGGTTAGGCAGTATACGCTTTGCAAGGGGTACACTAATTCAGATGGCGAGGACATACCCTAGAGACCTTCTCAAACCGTTACATCCCACTTTTGCTCTGCACCAACAACTCTTTCCCACTTGAGGATGAACAGATACCAGGCACAGATGACCAATAGATCTCGAATCTCTTAAAGACCTTTTCCGAGTGTATTTCACTCAGCTGCTCATAGCCACAGCACACAACACTCAGGCTCCCAACACAGGCAGAGGCTCTCTGAAATCTCACTACCATCCACTGGACACAGTATTGGAGAGGTTGAAAGGAAATGGGACAAAGTGGGAAGGTGTCTGCTACAATAATTATGTGTTTGAAAGGAGTCCTGTTAAAAGGGACATTTGCAAATTAGACCTTTGTGGCTTACATATACACAGTTGTACACTTTAGTAAATCAGCAACTTCAAATCTGATTCTTCATCACATTGTTTTCAGAACCTACTAGCTTCCATAGGAGTCACAGAACCAAAACTAGATGAAGATGAAATCAGAAGGATCAAAATAAACTGAGGGAAAAATATATTCTTTGGTGTTTGTTCCAGACAGAAATTAAAGCATATTAGAATGGCTTTGGGAAAACTTTATCTTATGTAGATTTGCAGACTCAGGAGAGTACAAGTAATTAACTGTTTATGATACTTGCTCAGGATCCAAATTTTGCTGCAGTACCATGAGATCTGGAGAAGTTCTATTTCTTTCACACCACGACTGAATTTGCAGTTATTTCATTTCACTTTAAGAACAGTTCATCCTATTAAGCTCTTGTGCCAAAACATCAATGTTTTTCATCAATGAATTGGAGACTAACACCAAGTTCAGACCCAGCTACAGCAAAGATGTGTATTTCCAACTGCTTCCCTGGTTCTTTATCTTGCATCTTCGGAGATCTTTTTCATACCAACTGTTTATATTTTAGGCCTTTTTTGCTATCCTAGCACATGAAAGTTTCTGATGAGTGTGCAGAACACAGGTATCCCTCACAGAGGGTTGTCACACCTACAAGGCAGTAGATCAGATAAATTTGGCCTGACATTAACAGATGATTTAAAGCAAGTGTGCTTCAGGCAGCCCTTTTTAGTACTCAGCTTTTTTGTAATTTTGATTGGAATGGAATGAAAATAGGTCATGGCAAATTACCTCTTCTCTTCTTAACCCCACACATACTTCTCCAATCTTTCAAACAAAAATATTTAGCTATGCAGCTAAATTTATTTGATTACTAAGAATTTCAAAGACATCATTACTAGGACAAATGTTATGTTTGCTATGGGAACTGTTTTTTTTTTTTTTAAAACAAAGTGTGCAATATGTAGTTACTAGCCTGAGACTCGAAAAGCTACAGCCTGAACCATGCAAGAATAACGGTAAAATGAAATATCTTGAAGTTTTGTAGAACTCCCATGAAAAATTTTGTGCAACTTGTCCTAACTTTTCCACAAATTTCCCCTCTGACAATAGGTCTCATGTTCACTTCAGAAAAACTCTTTTTTTTTTTTTTAACCCAGTACTGCAAATATATATATCTGGAGTGAGTCCAGAGAAGAGCAACGAAGCTGGTGAAGGGGCTGGAGAACAAGTCTTACAAGGAACGGCTGAGAGAGCTGGGGTTGTTTAGCCTGGAGAAGAGGAGGCTGAGGGGAGATCTCATTGCTCTCTATAACTATTTGAAAGGAGGTTGTAGAGAGGAGGGAGCTGGCCCCTTCTCCCAAGTGCCAGGGGACAGGACAAGAGGAAGTGGCCTGAAGCTCTGCCAGGGGAGATTTAGCCTGGACATTAGGAAAAATTTTTCACAGAAAGGGTCATTGGGCATTGGAACAGGCTACCGAGGGAGGTGGTTGATCCACCTTCCCCGGAGGTGTTTAAGGCACAGGTGGACGAGGTCCTAAGGGTCATGGTTTAGTGTTTGATAGGAATGGTTGGACTTGATGATCCCGTGGCTCTCTTCTAACCTGGTTATTCTACGATTCTATGATTATTCCTGCTTTTTGGAAGAGAACTGAATTGCATCTATTTCTGGAGCAGAACCGGAGAAAGAGAACTGCAAAGCCACTAATGGATCACATAACAGCATGCTCACAGCATTTGACATTATTAATTGGAGAGGAATAGAGGCATGACATCCTTCTCTTCATCCTTATTTTCCTACTGGTAACTCCACTCCTATGAAATAGGAATAGGATTCACTTTGACTTCAACAGCCACTGAATTTCTGCCTATAAAAATTAAACTGCTTGCTTATTCAATGAAATCAAACGTCATGGGCTTCCAGGAATGCTTAACTAACTTTGTATTTATCACACATTTCATTACAGACAGCTGTTTATCTGCTTTGTGATGGTGTATTCAAAAAAAATGTGTTGGCCTTAATATGAAAAATTAGACTGAAATTCAGCTATGGTTGTTGGCATGAAAATTACATAAGCAAAGTCAAAACATTAATGAATAAATCTTGTATGACTTCAGCTAGTAATACAGGTAGAATAAATTACTACTTGTCATCTCCTTCCATAACCCATTCGACTTCCTTCTACCAGACTCAATTACAAAGCATCCCAAGTTATGCAGTAGATACACAGATAGATAGATAAATAGATAGGTAGATAGATATAGATAGATAGATAGATAGATAGATAGATAGACAGACAGACAGACAGACAGACAGATTTACAGTTACTAATATAATTGTTATTCCTTCTGGAATTCTTGTTGATCTAGACCTTCATGTTTGTTTACCTCTTGAAGTTCACTAACCATAAGACTTTGGCTTTGGTAGATTTGGCTTAGTGAATTTTTGCTTCTTTCATTTTCTCTTTTTCCACTCTTTAACTAATGTCCAAGAATATCTTTTCTACTGGGGCTAAAAAAAAAGAAAACAAGGGGAAGATAAAACCTGAGGGAAAAAAATGTTTTCATGACACTTCTTTAAAATTATTTCCACTAGGAAACTTCTGAAAGCACAAAAGCTGAGGATGTTTGAAGAAGAGAAAATTTCAAAAAGAGTAGGAAAAAGAAGGAAAATTATCTTCTGAAGTTTGATGGCATAAAATGAGTATTTCTAAATCTTAGAAGTTTAAATATAAATAAAATGTTTTATTTTGAAAATTCTTTTGAAAAGGGCAACAAAAACATTCATCTGGACTACTTTTGAAATGTGGGAAGCATTTTTTGAGGAAAACACCTCACTTTTTCTAATACTTTTTATAAGTAGCATCTGGTTTTCAAACCAGCTCTAGTCTCACTTTGCTACTCGAGTTACAATCAAAAACAGAGTAGAGAGGAGTTACAGAACTGAACCTAAAACCTTTTCTTTCTTAGCATGGTGTGAAAAATACCCAGGAACCACTCATGCCAGCAACCAACACTGCAAACCAGCATGTGTCCACGACCACCACAAAACAAGGTCATTTACAACCTACTTTGTCTTGTATTAATCAGAGAAAATCTCAGGCTCTTGTAATGTCTGCACATTGAGGCTCAAAAGGATACTGGTATTACTGCCAGTTCCTTCAATTTTTCTTCTGTCCTTTCCCTGTAAATTACTACTTTTTCTTTTCACATATAGCTTTATAAAAAGCAATAAGCATGGTTCTTTTTATCAAATTATAAAGCAAAATATTAATTTGAAAAAGGATTTAAGTTATTTCAATATAATTTATTTTTTAACTTATTGCTATAATTTAATCCGGGTGGTATTACTACTTCTAAAAACCATTGGGCCAGACATACCCTTTTGTAAATCCATCACCATCATTGGTCTAAACCTCCTTCTCCCTGTTAAAGATCTTTGGAAATCAGTAAGACAACAGGAAACGTGATATGTTCTTCCAGATAGCTGGCAGATCAAACACTTGCTGAGAGCAGGTTATTTAATTTACATGCAAAAGTGTAATTTGAAAACTACATGAGCTGTTCACAAAATGCCAATGTAGAATTTCGTAAATAAAATATTTTCCTTTAAAAGTTTCTTGCACTTGATTATCATATCCCTGCAAAATATCTTTGAACTCACACTTACTCCTTCCCTCTACAGAGTATGAAAAGTGTTTGATGACTGTTGCTACCATGACATTGGTGTTCCGCAGGAGACAGGCTAGAGCTGCCTGTGGCGAGTGAAAAGCTGTGGAGTACCAGGTGATATTTATCAAATATATTAAATCCAGGTGGCAATTAGAAGTTTAACAGGACACAGTAAAACTGTGAAACAAAAAGTCTACTATGTATTTAATCCTAAACCACTGAAATATTCACATGATTGCCTTAACGACAGGTCTTTGGGGAAAATAAGGGTAACTGCCTATTAACAGCACTGAGGAGACAGTTAAATCCAGACCATAGTTCTAGACCCTTTTCTAACTGAAAGGGAAAATACACTATGAGCATGTGTAATGGCACAGAAGGGTGAATATGACCATATCAGAAAATATCATGACACGATAAGGCAGAAAATGTAAGTCACTCAATTTCCTTCTCAGGACAAAATAGAACAAGCATTATGTTTGTAATAAAGATGCTATATAATGAGCAGAACAAATTTAAGCTAAAACATTGACTTTAAAGCCTGTATAACTCAAGTAACTGGTATTCAAGGAGTTCTTGGATTTCCACAGGATGTGTGCATTCTTAGTATCTCTGAAAAATCAGCTCTCCAAGGGTTTCCAGATAGGCTTTTATATTTTTTTCCCTCTACATTTTTATTTCTTTGGCTATTTCAACTCTTACTCTGATCAGGAAACAGCTAAAATAATTTAATTTTCATAATTCCATAAAAGTGGACATGTTTAGTCTCAACATACTACAGAGACACTTCCAGTTATAGCTTTCACGCTAATGCCACTTATTTTCTCATTCCCATACCAATCCAACATTCTTAGACAATCCTATTCAATGATTAACCACAGTCTGTCAATGACATCTAACAATACCAAAGACAATTTGCCAGCATTGTGTGCTATATTTGACCATATTGGGAAGTCACAGGGAGTTAAGTCAGAAAAATAAAAATAAAATCCTGCCCTACTTCTTCAGATCCGCAGGGTGCATTTGACACCCAGGTACTAAACCAGAGCATCTCAAAGCTGCATTTCCCATCAGTAGGCCAGGGTGGAAGATTTTCACAGAATCACAGAACAACCAGGTTGGAAGGGACCCATCGGATCTTCTAGTCCAACCATTCCTATCTAACACTAAACCAAGTCCCTCAAGACCTCATCCACCCGTGCCTTAAACACCTCCAGGGAAGGTGACTCAACCACCTCCCTGGGCAGCCCATTCCAAAGCCCAATGACCCTCTGTGTGAAAAACCTCCTCCTAATCTCCAGCCTAAATCTCCCCTGGCAGAGCTTGAGGCCATTCCCTCTCGTCCTGTCCCCTGTCACTTGGGAGAAGAGTCCAGCTCCCTCCTCTCTACAACCTCCTTTCAGGTAATTGTAAGGAGATCTGGATGTTACAACCTACCCCATTCAGAAATGCCTGGATAGTTGGTACAGAGCAAGAGAAACCTCACTTTCAGATTTTGTTTGGATTCCTTTCTGACTTTCGAAAGCATAAGTAGAAAATAACTATTTTGCTTCTGCAAGAAGAGGAACAATGGGCATATTACGGGTGGTTATATGGGAAAGCACCCACAATGTCTGTACCCCAGAAACAAGTAGGGAGAAGGTCACCATCCCATCCATCAGGATTCCAGAGCAGAAGTGCATTATTTCAACAGAACAGATAATAACTCCCAGTATATTGTTATACCTTCAACTAAATATAATAAATCTTCCTTTGAAATAGAATTTTTCTTTATTGTAGCAGACTAGAAGTAGCCATTATACAGATTTTCTGAATTGTTACTATATGCTATCACTAATTAGAAACACCCCCTCCCCAGAATACTTGAAGGCAACATTAAGCTACACTTTCATTTGAATAGGAGCCACAAAGTAAAGAAAATAGAATTTACTCCAAAATAAACACATAAACTAAGCTTAAACAGAGAACTCCTACCCAATGTGACATCAAACAATGAATTGTCAAAATAACTGTAAAATAGCTACATATAGAGTAGCTTTTAATAGCATGGCTAGAATCATAGCTTGCAGAAAAAGTCAGAAGAAAGTCTATCTCCTATTTAACGAACTCTCTTACGGTATACAGACTGTAAATTGGTGAGAAAAATGGTCAAATAATTGCATTGTTTGATCTTTCACTTCTGAAGAGAAAAAAAATAAAGCATTTCATTTTGAAAAGTCTGTACCACATATCTTGGAAATACAGAAATAAAGGAAGGTTAGACAAACACTACATTGAGCTCACAGTTCAAATGCTTGTGGGTAGCTAACTAAAGTTCACAGACCTGTGTGTAATTGCTGTCTACAGGAAATACTTGTGTTAGCAAAAGAATTTTCTCCTCACTCCTTCACCTTTGCCCTTCCACAAATCACAAGTAAAGAAACCTCCTAAGAGCATTTCTGTGATGAACAGGACTTTCTCCACATCTACAAGATGAACTAAATCTAACAGTCAGGAACAGAATCTGACAATTTCTCAGAAACATGATTTTAAAGTATTAATTAATAAAGGATATACTTTTATACAAATAAGCTTGATGCAAAATTATCCCTGTTAATTTTTCCTTGTTTAGACTCCACACATCTTTAAGTACGTGAGACAAATCTGAGCACAAAATTTAAATTTATATTAACGTACATCGGCAATGACTTCAATGACATCAAATGATTTACACAAAACAATTCAGTAGTAAGAAAGTTCACAAGATGAGGTAGAATTATGATTTCTGTAAGCACTGAAACTGGGTGATCTAACTCCTTGTAGTTAAAATTCTGTAGATTTCAGACAAAACTAATCCTTGTCATTAAACATCTGCAAACTTCAGGTTGCTTCATTCTTAATCTAAGCTCTTCAACCCAAAAGTTCACATCAAATACTAAAATAAGACAACACCAGCTAAAAAAACATAAAAATCCAGACAATAGAATGTCTGAATGCCTAATGAACAGAATCATTAAATAGCCTGATTAGTCAGACTTGAAAGCCGAGCAAACATTTTAAAAAATAACATGCAACTGTCTTTCACTGTTCCCCCACCCCAGCTTTAGATAGCTTGAAAGGCACTGAAACTTTGCATTTATCAGAAATGCCTGCATTATCCCAGCATTAAAATGATGCACTACCATTTACAAAGTTACTGCATGTATTCTTTCACATGAAAGTAATACTTTTGCTTCCCAACAAGAATCTAAATTTCTTTATAGGAAATGTTATATATGTCATTATATATGCAGATCAGAAAAATAAATACGAGTAGCACGCCCTAGGAAGTTGATGCATACAAATATGCCTTACTTTCATGGTCTTTATCTTACAATTTTTAAGCTAATTCAATTGTTTTCATAACCCAGATCAATGATTTCAGAAGTTTTAAGAACAGACACGATCTCTACATTTCAAAGTCTGAGAAAATTACAGTGGTGGTGTGTTATGTATTTCAAGTAAGAAAGATGACTGAGATGGTTGTGCTGGCTTTACAAAACTAACTATGGATTTACAGAACACCCCTTTGATTCACAACACTCTCCTAATGCTTCATGCTACTTTTTTTCTGATATGCAGATTCACTTTCAGCAGAGCTTTATGTACAGTTGTCATATTCCTTACTTTGACCTTTTTTTGGGTTTTTTTTTTTCCACAAGCCAGTTCTTTACATATCCTCAAGACAAGTAAACCAGGTAGACAAAGCGATTTCAGCAAGCAATGAGGAGTGCCTGCAATTATGTTACACCTGACAAAACTAAGGAAAAAAAAAACAGGAAAGAAAATACTGATTTTCTTGGTCACAGAAATACTAGCATATCCTAGAAAATCCCTAACCTTCACTTATGAAAACCGTATGTTTATACCCCAAAATCTGTCTTAAAAACATCACAGAACCAAAGAAAGAGAAAAGTTGGATCAGAAATATGAACCACAAGGCACAAGTTTATTTAAATCTACTGTTACATTTCTCTTCACAGTTTGCATTTTGACACTGACTCTCCTCCTTATCTTCATACTGTTTTAATGCCACCATAATACAAAAAAACTACATTTCAAAATATCTTCTTCCTTTATTAATTAAATACTTTAAAATTCAACATACTGACTATGATTATTTAAGCAATTCTTATTTTGGAGCATATTTTCCTTTCATCAAGGACTTGACCGCTTATGAAAATTTTACCTCTAAATTGTTACATTTTCATGAATAGAATGAGATAAAACTAAAAACTATTTCCTAAAACTAAGATGTTTCCTCTAAGTATCCATTCACGATACAATATTAATTTAAAGCAAAACTTACAAAATTACACTATGTAAGGCTTCATTGACTGTTAGGCCTTTTGATGAGAGCAAAAGTAAACTAATAAATTTTCATTAACAAATGTAAAAATAATTCTCTGTCCTACTTGTTATAATAGAAAATAGTAATTTGTTACCTTAATTCCTATTTAAGTTACATTTAAAACATATTCTTAGTGTTTTACCTGCTGTGCTACTCTTGGCGATCCATCTCAAATATAAATCAGCCGTGTGAAATATAAAATTGTAAACTTTATGTCATCAAACAAGAATTTAAAATATCTTTCAAAGCTTTCAAATAGCAAACATCTCTATGGTTTTTTTGAGTTCATACTAGTGAAAATGCAGAACAGTTTGAAAGTTTCATTCATGATCTAGCCTTTGTGACCAGTCTTTCAAGTCTGAGTCCAAGTGTTTTCTCATAAATATTTATATTGTCTCCTTGGTGATGCTGAAATGGGTGCCCCTTTTCATTCATGAGGATCTTCCTAGTCATGGATGAAGCACCCACTCCTCTCCAACTTCTTATTATTAGTTTTTTGACATTTTATCCTCACTGTGATAGCACTACATTGAATAGTCTATTGACTTATTAGGACACGATGGGTCATTTAAATCAATCATTTACATTTGCATAAGACATAAACCCCCCAAAACTACAAACATTAACACTTAGAACAAAATACACACTTCTAAATCTGTTCCTTGAAACTATATAGCCAGCCCTCCAGTTACATACTCATGATTATGAACAAAAAAGATAAGCGGGACAAGGAAACGTTACGAAAACTTTAAAAGAACTGAATTAAGTAAGAGACAAGTAACTTGACAAGTTACAAAAGATAACTAACTAGGCAAGATAATGCATTAAAAAACCCGGTTCAAATAGATAACATGCTAATGAGCATTTATTAACAGTTTTATTGAGGAATGATTAAGGAGAAGAGGACCCGAAAAATACTAGTCCAAATTAGCGGCACTTATTTCCACCACCTGTGTTCAAAGGTGTCAATACAGAGGCCCCTGGAGAATATAGGAAAAAATAGAGCTTTGAATTTGAAATTATTACACATTGTAATTCACTCGATAGTTTTAAGCAGCAATCCAGCTCTGACAGGGTACTTGCCTGTTATGCACCTGATGGCTTGTTCTCAAAGGTGCCAGTGCAGCAAATGAGGGACAGCAGCAATTTTTGCCTCTGCACATGAATGCAGGGCTGAATTCAGCCCCAAGAATCTGAAGCTTCAGCCACTTGTGGATCTCAGGGTCCTTAACTGCAAACCATGTTCACCTATTCACAAAACCTGCCTCTTATTAACTGAGGAGGCCTTTAACTGCAGGACTGCTGGAACTACAATAAATCACATATCTTGCCTCGCAAAGAGGGCTGAAAAAATATTGTAGTCCATCCAGAGAGACTTTCTCACCCAGCTGGCACCTACACATGGAGACTGCACTTTCAGCTTTCATGTTATATGAAAGATTGAATTAATGAGTACTGATATCTTGAATGAATAATGGTTCTCTTCTGCTGTTTTAAGAATAAAAGGTTAGCTTAAGATTGTAATTTAATTTTGTACAAACTAGTCAGACATTTGAAGATGAAGAAATAAATCTTTTCTCTTTGCTCTTTCTTGAGAAAGAGGCTGTGCTTAAGAAAGTGCACAGAAAGTTTTTTTTCAGCTGAGCGCTCTCACCAGCCTTAAAAGTGGCTGCTGCTGCCATTTCTTACCCAGTAAGTAAATCACTCCACAACCCATGCTCCCCAAATGGTTCATCCATTTGCTTGAGTACTGTTATTCTGGTTACAAGTAGTTGTGTCTTAGCATGTCTGAAAATCTTGTAATATGACTACCATAAAATAAGGTGATTTTAACTTAAAAGTTACTCTTTATTGACTAGACATGACTTTTATGCAGAATCTGTCCATTGGGAAAAATTATGCAGAATTTGGCCATTGGCCAAAGCAGAACAGCCAGCAACAGCCCCAGGACCTGTGCATGAGATGGGATCATGACAGTAACAACTGTGTGGGGCAGCATTTTTATGTGTTTCTTACTGGTAAAGATGTCAGTGAGTAATACCTGACAAAATTTAATGAATAGAATGCACTAGTCTTTTGAGAGAGGAAACATGGTAAAGTGAGAAACCAAACACTCAGTCTTGATCCCTAAAAGCTGATCTGTTTGTACCACAATACTTCCATGGGACTGGGCAACAACAGCAAAGGGCAGAAAAGCAAACCACGCTTTCAGAGAGCTGCATTAGCACTGGCACTTGGGGAAACAGCAGCAGGATGTTTTTGTCAGCAGCAGTTGACTTCTACATAAAATCCTAATTTATACAAATCTGACAAATCTGCTTCAAGATGTACAAAGAGAAGATGACAAAATAAAGCTCACTGATATTTACTCCGACTTCTCTCTGCCAAATCTGTGCGCATGACTATAAGCATATTCGCATGCCAATTCATGTATTTGTCTAAAGGAAGACATGTTCTTTAATTTTTTGAACTCAATGAACCAACCATGAACCAGGTACTAAAAATTCACACTCAGATACTAAAATTGTGACAGTCACTGAGTCTGCAGACATACTCACCGACTTAAAAATTGACGATACTGTAGCTTATTATTGTGATGGCATTGCAGCATAGACACTAAATTTAAATCACAATCCAAAAGAGAGGCTGGAAGTCCTGTCCTAGAAAAGTAGTAATAAATGGAACAATACATCTTGGAAAATATTTATTATTTATTTTTAGCCCGCACAGAATTTGTCACTCAAATCATTATGTGAATTATGATATTGGGGAGAAATTTTTCTTTTCTTCTTCCATTATCATCTTACTATTGGAACATCAACTCCTTAAATGCTTTCTGTAAACACCTATGATAAAAATTAATAATGCTCCAAACTCAAGAAGTAACATAGTAGAGCATTTCATCTGCTGGCAGGAAAAAAAAAAAAAGGTAATATTTTTGAAGTTCCTTGTCTCATTACAGATTCTCACGGAGCTTTCATGTTTCTTACTTTGGCAATTCAGTTTCATGGCTACATGTTTAAATTGGAGTTCAGCAGGCCTGAAATACTATTATTTGCCTGGATATCTGTGTCTTTATATTTCTATTTGGTCAAGGACATCAGACAATGTATAGACAGTAATTAGTTAAGCATTCTAACAGCCCTGTGAAGAATGAAAATCCATAACTGAACCATAAAGAGGTTGAATGCAACATCAAGGCCATCCAGCACATCAGCTGTAGTTTGGTATACAAAGAAATTTTCTTCAGAGTCTCTAACTGTATCTAAATGATTCACGGTTACAAAGAAAAACAAACTTGACGTTCTTTGGAAAATAATAGAAGCATAGAATCCGCAATTGAAATGGGATTCCTGGCTTTACACTTCCGTGTGGTACATGTTGACAGTTCTGTGCTGCAGTACAACTGCAGGCACATCATCAGTCATGTTATGCCAGTTAAGGGGCCACATATTATTTCATGTCTTCTGTCTTGGCTGCATGATGCTGTGAAATTGGTTAGTATCTCCAACACACTTCTCTGTGATGTTTTCAGTCTGCATTTGTCTTTTTCTGTTTACGCAAATTACTGCATGCATGTTCACTGCCATTACAGAGCGAATTCATCATCTAGAAAAGAAAAAAATGAGCAACACAGAGAGGAGAGAAAGAAATCTTTATAGTCAAAAGCTATAAAGCATGAGAGCACTTTTAAAAGCTCAACTGTGAATGAGGAAGGAAAAACCCTGAAGAATCAGGGGCAAGAGCAACTGAGCCAGCACAGAGAGGCTAAACAGCCCACCTCATCCACATGCTGTAGGGCGTGCACCATCCCAATGCTGCAGTCCTCCTCAGCACAGGTAACTTTACCTCTCAGCACCTTCAACTCTGATGGCGAAGGGCGGACCAATTTGGAGAATAATCCACCCGGGCCCTGCCAGGTGAGGGGGGGACATGGCAGTGGTGGGGGGTTGCACCTACACAGTGCCAGTTTACACCACTTGCTGTTTTCAGTGAATCAGTTTATGGCAAAATACTGCTATGAAAAGATTACAGTACTTAACACATTCAAAACAGAAACATAATTATGCCAGCCTGACTGCAAATACTTTCAGTTTCTCCTTCCCATCCTCTGTGACAGAGGAATATTCTCAACAACACACCACAGAAAGGTTTAATAGAAAACTAGTGCATAAACTGATGTCTCCAAAGCAGAAAGAAAGAAAACCACAACAATTCTTGAATATTTTTTTCCTCTTATACTGAAAGAAGAAAACATGACAAGATCTAAAAGGCTGTCTTTCCCCTCCCTCTTATTCCATGAGGAAATAGCCCTCAACAGTCAAACTTTTGCTGTGGCAGAAGAAAAAAATTTCTCATCAACTGTGTATTTTCCAAATTTAAGCTTTTCTCAGTATATTGAATGTTTGTGTAGTTTCAGGTTCCTTTACAAGTCATTTATAATACATTTCAGAAAAAAAAAAAGTATTATTTAGTCTGGAAAGTGAGAAAACAAATACACGGAAGACATAAATGTACATAGGAAAACAATGTATGTGGGAAAATAGTGTATGTAGGAAAACATTCACTGCTATTCATTTTCAGTAGACAAATAACATGGGCTGCTTTCCTCAGAGTCACTGAAAATGCACAATAAAATCTATGTTTAGGAAGAGCAAGTTGAGATGAATGGTAACTTAATTCCAGGGGCTGTTTTCACAGTAGGCCCCAACTAGAGATGCTTAATTTAAATCCATATGCAATTTTTTAAAACCATAACAAAAATAAATGGTCTGGTTTTGTTTCAGCTGATACACTCAACTGTTCAATTTTAAATCACATCTCAAAAATAATTTAAACAAATTTCTGGTACTCTAGAACCTTTATAGATGATTTTACAAGTATGGATACTGCTGTCAAAGCATGCATTTTAGCTCTTTGTGAATAATGGTGAAAGTATAAGGCTTTTTCAGGAAAATAAGGTAATTGTTTTATAGTAATGTTGTATTGTGCTTCCTACAAATCAGTCTAATTGGAAAGAAGAGTTTTCCTTTCCAGGTATGGTCCCTAAACCTCAATAGCAACACCAAGTAAAAGAAAACCACATACACTTAAATGATACATGTTGCTTTCAGCAATTCTACCTCAGTTTTCATGCAAGACAGTTGAAAATAAGCCCGTAGACGCCATGAATTAAAGACTGCAAAGGCATTTACCTAAGCAGACCACAAACTTCATTAACAAGCACGTAAGATTTTAACAAATGTGAAGTCATTTGAGTTAGATGGCACACCATACCTGATCATGTGTTTTAGTCAGAGGAGAATATCCTCCATGAGAAGGAGAAAATGCATTTGGCACTAAACATTTCAAGGACAACCTGTAAACTACATGTAACCAATGGATTGCTGGAAAATGCCACGTTGCAGAATCCAAGTATTTTATAGTAATGCCAGTCTCATACAACTGTATCTGTGATGCTGGAAAGCACATTTAACACAAGCAATAACCTGCATGAAATTTGGGGATTTTTCTGAATTTCTTTTCCAGGAATTTCCTATTTATAGGAAAGTTTTTAGAATGAAGCTTCATTCTAAATTGATGTGAGTCAGGAACTTGAGTTCAAACATCTCTATAAAGCACATTCAACATCACGAATAAAGTCATTCTAACAAAATTGAAATAAATGTTTCTAGCAGTACTGTTAAAGAGATTGCATATTATACTCTTGAACTAATCTGATTTTTCAGTTGCACTAATAAGTAAAAGACTCCTGCGCTAATACAGCCATACTTGTAATGATTAGGGTCATCCAGTTTCTGAGTTCTAGTTCCTTAACTGTGTTAAACATCACAGTTCAAGCAGATTTCACACAGTACTGTTATACTTCATAACGGTGAAGGATCCATCAGATAGTGACTAAGATGTAATACGTTAGGGATATGTAACATATTACATTGCTTTCTTGTAACATTCAATATTCTATCTTTGTCCAACTCATTTGCTGAACAATTTTTGGCTGAGATCCACTCCCACTTCTTTTTGACAGTAATCTCTGTTAAGGTTAGAATGAATTAAGCATTATGACAAGAAAGAAAATGGCAATAAGAACATTAATTGGTAATGACAGCAGATTCTCGATAGCATCCTATTTAAATGTGCAGGAGTGCATATGTCAAAATGTGAATTCTCTGCTCTAAGAACAATAAAACATAAAACCAACTAACTCTTACACAGACTTTAAGAAACATCATCAAACTGACCAAATAAAAATGTAGAAGATTTACCACAGAAGCCTTTGACCTCCAAGACAGCTTTTCAAACCAGTTAAGTTTCTGTCTTGAAGAACAATTTTCTAATGCTTATCTCAGACTGTGTGGGTGGATGAATGAAATCAAGTGTCTGTGAATCTCTCACAAAGATACAATGTCTCTGTTCTCAGGCTTTAACAGCATCTCCAGTTTTTTAAAACCAACATGTCAGATGAATGATACAGTTTTCTGTATAATTTTAAATATTCAAAAGAATACGCATAATCATTTTCTAAAAATAAGCCAGATACAACCTCTGCCTAAGCTTCTAAACTAATTGGATCCCTACTTTGGCAGCACTCACTGCTGGGTCTGAGCACTTCCCAACTATCATTCTGCACTTCTTTATTCTTGAAGCCCATCTTGTCCCCAAGGCTCCCCCAAACAGCAAGTGTCTGTTTGCAGTCCCATTATGAAAATCTGTTTTCTTCTGAGGAGAACTCTGTGGCTATGCAGTGTGCCACTAGATCTTCAAGAAAACACAGTGCTTGTGTCAATCTATGTGTCTCACATCGGATGAAGGAATCTTAAATTAGCATTCTGGTTCATGCCTTGTGCTTCCTTCCAAAATGTCAAAAATTATACATATACAGAGCCACTTAGTAGGGAATAACAACACTTTTGAGACTTCCCAGGAAAATTCCAATCCTTCAGTTGCTTCCCCATTAATTTTATCATGTTAGTTATTGAATATAAAGATCTCAATATCTAACACTGTTTACTTCAGCAAAAACAGAAATTCAAGGACAATAGAGAGGTACAGAGATCACACTGTCTCAAAGGACAGAGCGTTCAATGCCCACACCACAGTAACATGTCTGGCTGGTGTGCTGCTGTGTGGCTGTACTAAAACTAGAATCTAAAACCAGCAGCAGCCTCCACTGCCATAAACATATCCCTGAACAAAATTAATTTTCTTAAATGTCTAAAAGTCAAATGTGTGATCTTGTATTATCACTATCAGATACATCTGAGGTTTAGATAGCTTGTAAGAAACCTCAGACTTCATTTGGAAAAAAAAAATTAGATATGTATTTAAAAGAAAAGATTGTAAGGTATGGTCAGATTGCATAGTGACTGAAATCAGCATTAAATTAGCTAGAGTTTACCTGACATGAAACAGAAGCACACGATAATCAGTTACTGCATCTTGGCTTAAAGGTGGCAACTTCTTAAGGCATGCTAACTTAATCATTTATAATCATCTACTCGCAATTCTAATTTACATGACATTGTTTCAGCAAACAGATTACACAGGTTGCAAATGACCTGCAGGGATATTATTGTATTAGTCAAAATTTTTAAAATGCAAATTAGGACAGGCCCTTGGCTGTACACTCAGCCATAAATCATTATTCTAGTGGTGCACAATAACACACAAACGAGGCTTCCAGAAACTCTGGTACATCAGCAAATATATAGCAGTAACTGCCTTCCTGAAACTCTTCTTTTGCAGTGTCATATAAGAAAATAAAACAAAAAGGTAGCAAATATAGAAAGAGAGTGATAAAGACAGCGAGAGAAAAGATGTATTGTTCACTAATTCTTGCAGTAAAGGAAGAGAAACTGAGAACTTGAGCATCAGTTTTCAGATTTGACTTGAAACATACTTCCTCTCTGGCTTTGGGCAAATCACTTATCCTCTCCATGACCCACAGCTCTGCATTTAATTGAAATAATCTCATCCAACTCTACAGCTCTGTATCCCAGTTTCCTTTGTTTTCTCCCTGTCCTGTGAGGATTAAAATACCATTTCATAAGAATGTGATGCAACAACAAAAAATTCAGACTCTTTGTTCTTGTTTCCTACAACTTGCTCTAATGTCACACCCTGTCTTCTGCAGCAAATAGGCATAGAATCAAGTTATGTACTCTTGGAATGTAAAATCTGTTCATCTGATATAAACCCAAACAAGCTAAATATCAGTCTTTCAAACACAGCTGAACTATTAACAGAATTCACTGACTTGGGATATACTGTCTCATATGGTTGATAGATGACAATTCCTTAAACACTGGCTTGTAAAAATGTACTTCTACAAGAAAAACAGACATCCAGAGGTGTTTCTTCAACTATTTTTGATAATTTTATCTTCTATTATTTATTTGTAAGAACAATGACCTTCTGTAATGCTGGTTAACCAACTGTGATTTCCAATTATTCTAGAAAAGAAAACAGCAGGTTTTCTTAAATGTAGCTTTAAAAGGTAGCAGCATATTGAGTGACATAAAATTACAACAGTTATGCTTACTGTAAATGAAGTATTCATCAATGAAAGGCTGTTTTAACTCAATTATTGTTCCACCCAAGAGGAAGAGGCAAAAAAAGAAAAAGCATAAACATCAAATTTTAAGTGTTTAAAGAAACTTCTACTGGTTTGTGGGAACAATCGTATGAGAAAGTTCTCTCAAAAGAGGCCCTAAATACTTGCAGGAATTTTACTTGCTTGAAACCGAATTTTGCAACACAGATACTTAAAATAAATAAATAAATAAATAAATAAATAAATAAATAAAATAAATAAATTTTAGCTTCTAGAAAAGTAATTGTAGTAAAGGAATATATTGACAAAAATCAATCCTGTAATTCCACTGAAAGCAGAAGAGTTATAGAAAGTGAGTTTGGCATAGTATATTTTAAGGGTTAAATCATTCTTCATACCACTGTATTGTACATCTCTAGCCATTTCACTGCAGTTTCTGCACATCAGAGATCTGTGCTTTAAAATAAACACAGCCTTGAAAATCTGTCTGGTTTAAATTCTGCTGTACATTCATCAAAGCTCCTTTCTTTATTTCCTTTACCTTTGTCACATACAATGTCTCAAGTAATCAATATTAAAAAGTGCACATTTGACATAAAAATGTATGTCCTCTACAATTAGAAAGATAAATATAACAGCAAAAGTTTATAGGAAAAAGTACTATCTTTCATAAGAGTGATTGATATTAGAGCTAAAAACAGATAAGCTTTTTTCCAATTCCATCAGACGGTCTAATAAAAGGCTACCTTAGCCTACACACCTCATTTCTTTCCTTTGAAATTCATGGCTACAACACAGTTAGTAAATCCAGTATCTCTCATAGCACTGTAGGGTAATCACAGCTCAAAACTACAGTGACGGTCTCATATTCTCCCACTGATACTGAGATATATATACCAGTCACACTGAGTTACAGAAGTAAGATGAGCAAAATTCTGCCCTTGCTTAGGACAGAGGCAAAGCTTTTTTTGTCAGTTTGTTTTAATTTCTATGGTACTACTTCAGAGTAGAAAGGCACTTCAGATACTGAATATATTTCTGGACATTTTATGTAAGTATTGTTTTTGTCAACATGTAACCTCAGTGCAAATTTAATTTGAAAAGGATTCCACTATTCTGAGTTACATAGTTTATTTTTCTGATTTGCTGGCTCATACACAAGAGTTTTGAGACTTTATTAGGACCTCTCCATATCTTTATATATCATTTAAAAAGTATAAACCCATCTAGCATTTGTAAATAATCTTCCATCCACAAGTATTTTAAAATTCACCATACAAAGTATTTCATATATTCATTGCTTGGTGCTGAAATTTGTTAAAAGAGAACTTATTGGAGCAGGACACTAACAAACGTTGCTTTGGATCCTTCATCACTGTCACTCTGCACATTTGGCCTGAGCAAGTGGACACACGGCCCTTGATGGGAAAGCATTGCCCCATTCCTATTCCTTCCTCCCGTCTATCCATTATACTATTACTTGTCACTATTACTATTTTAATGGGTTACATCACAACCATCCCCCCCGTCCTCTTCCTCATAAGAAGCAACATAAGCCAAGCTCTGCCTTTAAAAGGCAGTGTCCTCACACTCTGCCACTCACTCCTCATTAGAAAATGATTAGTTTCATGTTCTATACAGTTAATTTGTATGACTTTCCACCAGGTATATTTGGGCATTACTCTCTTTCTTGGAACTGCTCACATAATTACGACAACATCCCCAAAGACAGTAAAAACGAAGTCCATTTAAGAAGTCACACTCAGTACTAAGCTACTATTTGCATTATTAATATGTAATACAGAATTTATACTCAAAGGTCCCAGTGAACTAGAATTGATGAATCTATTAACACGCATATTTACAATGAGTACCTCTCCTGGAGTGTATGATTTATAGAGATGAGTAGCAATTGTGGAGATGCCGTAAACAGGAAAAAGCCAGTCAAGCTAGAAGGAATGTGCTAATTAAAGAACACAAGTGAAATGTTAGTTAAAAGCAGACAGATAAGGAGCAGGGAAAATCCTGGCCCCTAACAGGAAGGAAGGAGGGAGCACACCCCTTGCTAGATTTGCATATCATATCCCAGGGCCCAGCCACGGCTAGCAGGGGAGGGAAACGCTGATATGTCGCATCTCTATTTAGTGCAGGTCCCCAGGCAGCCCTCCTATTGAAAAAGATCTAGGAAGGAAGTTGAAAAGAAGGATGGCAAAAGGAACAAAAGAGAAAGCGAGGGAGGGGAGCTCAGAGGAGAAGCTGCTCCAAGGGAAGGGTAGTTTCTCAGCAGCTCACTTCACAGATACAATATCCAAGGACAGCCAAAGTCACTCCAGCCAAAACTAAGACACAGTCATAAGGAAGAGGACAAGTTCAGAGCCTGAGGAGTGACATGGCTATATTTCTGATGTGTTAAGTATTTAAGCAAGTCAAAGTCTGTAAGTAAAGCCAATGCCTTTCATAAGAACAACTGATACAGAGTGGAGGGGTGGGGGGAAAAGACCAGTTTTTGCCTATGCAAACCCTTTTTCAGGCAAGGTGCAGTATGTGTGGAAGGGCAGTGTTCTCAGCTCTGGCACCTGAGTGAGATTTTACAAAAAAGATACAGAACCAAATCACAGGTATATCTGACCATGTTTTCTTTTTCTCCTTTGTGTAAGATTTTTTTCTCATTCTGCACTTTAATACCTAACCCAAGCCTGACTCATTATTTTCTTTTATTTTTTCTAGCAATATGAGTAACTTCCACATAACCTTACAGATAGGGAATCTATCTTTCCTGAGGAAAGAACCAACCAACTTGCCCTAATTGCAAGTATATTCCTATACAGAGAATGACAGGGACCCATGTGGGTATAGAAGAAGGCTCTGGCAAAAATCCACACGCCTTCCACAAGCAACAGGTTCTAGGAAGATGGCCTCTACCTATAGCAATGTCATAGGTGTGAGAACATGCCTAGAGTTCGGTGGCATAGTCTAAAGTCTCAGAAAGTCCTTGGTGAACCTGCTGACTTAGGAGAATTCAAGCCAGGTCCTTAAATCAGATACCATGTGGGAAGCCACAGACAAGTCCATGAAGCAAAACACACTGACACTGCTTGCAGTTTCATCTGAAATAATTCTGCTAACATTTCCCTGGTTTTAAGTTGCAAGCGCTCCTTGGTATTCAGATCACTGGCCTTTCTCAAACCCAGTCTGCCAATAGTGGAAATGAAGCCTAATGAGGAAGCACTTAAAATAATTAATAATTGTTACAGGCTGGTTTAATTTAACATGGTCTTAAATGTTATCTGTGGTTTTGTAATATTTTTCTGACGTTTACTGGAAATTTATGAACCATGGGAAAAGACATATTGATAACAGAAAGAACAGTCCAAAGCAAGTGTGTTTTAAAACTGTAGAATCTTAAGGAGTTTGGGGGTTTGTTTTATTTTAAAAACCTAAACCAGAGGTTTTTTCTTATTTTGTCCAAAGTGTGAAGCCTAAACAGAATAATAGACAGGAAAAATACAAATATATAATGCTTTTGGCATCTTAGAGTGATAAAGATTTATATTAGTGAAGGTCTTAAAAGACAGTTCTTTAGAAAAGGGAGCAAACAAATTAAATAGCCATTCTGCTATTCCCTTATGATTTCTGTATAGTTAAATGGACTCCAAATGACATATAAGAGAAAATTTACAACTGTTGAGGATCAAATAAGGTTTTTAGAGTTTCACTAATTAACTTAAAGCTAAGAATAGGTCCCGTAAACTAATACCAAGTTCTTAGACAATCTTTCCACATTTTTGCCATTAATTGTTTCTATTATGCTAGCAGAAAAACAAAGATGCAAGTCCTAATCATTGCTCCCAAGTGTTTGTTAATGAACTCTGAGGGGACCAAACAGCCATAATTGTCTTTCATGACTGGAAACCTTCCTTCTGAAGTGGTTCTTTGTCTGCATACTACATCTTTGTACAGCTTAAAGTTGCTTTTATCCTTTTATTGCTTTTGTTACTTTTTCATGTGGGAAATGTTTTGATTAGATAGAATATACCTTCAGAGAATCTTCCTTATCTTTGACAATAGCTATTTCTGCATTTACAGCAATAATGTAATCCCCACAATCCTGAATTCATAGAATTTGCTCATTATTTTATCATAGTGCCTTCACCAGAACTTACCAACCTCTAAATACATACCCAGCTTAGAAATTATAATGACCGTATTATTACCACCTAACAGTGAGTTGTAAAATTTGTGCTTAAAATTGAAAACTTGACCAGAATCCCAATTTCAACAACAGAATGCATCATTGTAGCAACACTAAGGACATTCTTTAGTGACCTTCCCCATTTCCTCTGGATATGTGACAACTGTGGTGCTTCTGGGACAAGATTTTGATTTAAATGTTTCCCGAGAATGCTCTAAGCAAGTAAGGAGCCACAGTTTTTGTAACAGTTACCTAACATAACTCACTTCAGGTTTTTTTTACAGTATATCTATAAAGCAAGTGGATTGCAACTCAGACAGGTTTCAGCAAGTCACGCTTATTCTCACAATTAATATCCAATTCAATCAAGCAGCCAAAACAGCTGATTTGTGATACCAGCCTGCTGCCTGTGTGCAGGTGAGTTTGTACAGCTACATGCCACAATAGTCACACTGCTTGAGTCCACTTTGGCAAGTTTACAGGTGCAACACATATGTCTCAGCCACGGGTTGGTCAAGGATCCTTGCTCAACAGCCTCAGATGACAGGAAAGGGCATATAGGATTCTCTTAAGGCAGCACTACCAGGCAGAATATAAATGTGATCTGGGAAAAAGCTTGTTTCTCTTTCCAGAAAAGACGTACCTGCCTAGCATATATTGTAGCTGTCAGCTACAGCTAAACACTTGTACAGACATTTTCATGACATAAAAATGTTCTTTTGCTTCCATACTAGGTACCAAAAGATATATTATGATTCCTCTTTGCTAGACTGGGTACAAAGAAACTATATTGCTTTGACTTTCCACCAATGCAGCCTTCTGCTAAGAATGCTACAAACAACAGCCATAGGTCTGAGTTCAGTCCCACTTGTAACTTATGTTGCATTTTTACAAGCATTATCCATAATGCTTGACTGAGAAATGATGCAGAAGTAACTGAACTCTAAGGGAGGAAATGAATTTTAGAGAAGATCAAATAAGTGATCCAAAATATTCCAGGAAAGAGCTAAACAGCTTAGTATCTTCCTGTTAGGGTACACACCAGGCTGTAATAGTTAATCTGCTCCTCAGCATGATCTAGAAAGTTTGCAGCATACCATGCAGTTCTTAAGATTTCATTTAAGTTAAAATGTAAAGCAAATAAGCATATACATAAAGATCTGTCTTGATATCTTGAGATGATATTGTGGCTCTGTTTAATTTAGTGGAAGATTTGTCAATGACATATATACTCAACAATGTCAGCAGGCATTTCCTTCATATGAAAGACTAAACTTTCAGAATAAGAATGAAGGGCTTGGCTTTGAAACTAAACTCAGGATTTCTCATTACTTTTCCTCCTCTCCTTACAAAAGAAAAGAGAAATCAATACTGGTTAATACAATGTTAATATTTCTGTCATCCTGTTTTAAATTTAAAGTGAAAGAGGTTGTTTTAACATTGCAAGTCCTTCTCTCCATAGAACTGTAGATCAAGGTTTCACATAAGAAAAGCATAACTCCATAGGGGAAACGAAAAATATCTAAAGTATTTTTCATCATCTTTGAACACATGGAGTTCATTGCATAGATATACTGCTATTAATTCATGATGTATGCACTCATGCATTTTTTTATTTTTGTGTCCTGTTCCTTATTATTGCATCTATGCCATCCTCTTTTTTTGTAGTGAACTCCACCTCACATCAGCTCTCTAGTTAATCATCATGTGAAGCAGTCCAAAAGGTAGGACAATGATGAGAACTACAGGAAATGCTGTTTGCTAAGTGCAACTGGCTTTTGTACAGTTAATGATATCTTTCATTGCCAGGTAACACACTTTGTTGACACAATTAATTGAGTCTGCTGCCAAAGAGATGTTTCTTGGGAGTGGTCTGAGGAATGAGATGCTGGAAAGGAGGCAGGTGTGACCTTGTTTTGCCTGCACAAAATATTTCCTGAATAAACCCTCAAAACACTCCACATGTTCTTGGGGAAAATGAAGACTGAACTGAGAGTACTCCTGAAGAGCACATTGGAAAACAACTGAAAGTGACATGTTACTTTTCCCCTTCTTTTGGCTTTCATACTTTCTCTAAGTCATATTTGCAAATGCAAGAGCATCCAAGTACTGTATTAATGTACAGCAGAAATAATACTAGTCAATATGACTGACAATATGACTAGGCAATATAACTAGAGGGGATTTTTGATCACATAAAGCAGCAGTATGATTCTGTCAAGAGAAAAAAGTACAATTTACCCTTAATTAAATAAATTAAGCTCCAAAATAACACACATCAAAGTTTCAATTATATTACAGAATGAGTCATATATAAACTAAAATACCAGGTTTGTGCTTCCAGTGGCAGCTGTGCACAACTATGGCCTTACTCTATTTTAATCCTCTTTTTATTTTCAAATTTATTTTCAATTAAATCTCTTTTTAAAATTAATTAATGTAACCCCTGGAGCCACTTGGATTATATTACTGATAATTACCACTAATACACATAGCAAGTAACACCCTCATGCATATAAACTTCATTTTTCTAATGTGCACTTTCACCTAGCTTGTCTGCTGGTGTAAAGCAAATGCATAGCTCTACTGATTCACTAAAGTCAGTCTGATTTATACCAGTCTGATTTAGCCTTTCGTGTTTCCATGAAGTCAAACAGTATCTCATAGAGATGTACAGATCTCTTACACAAGTATGTAACAGAAATTTTAGAAAGTGCTAAGATGGCTGAGCATTTCCTCTGAGCACTGACATTTCCCTTCCTGCTCATTTCACTTGTAAGACAGAAATAACTCTCTGGTGACTTGACCTCTTCAAAAAGAAAAACTTTTTTGTATTGAGATCTGCTAATCAGGTCAGAAGCAAATTTTTGTTATGATACTCTGAAAGCTAAAATTATGAATAATTGCTTACCCAAAGTCCTGAGGATAAATTCTGAAACAAACACTCCCTGATTTATATCAGAAATTCACGGAACTCATTTGATTTAATGTTGCTGGACACATATCGCTATCTAGAGAAAAACTAGTACCCTTATTTTACATCTACAAATTTTACCACCATTTCATAGTATCGTAGAATCACCAGGTTGGAAGAGACCCACTGGATCATGGAGTCCAACCATTCCTATCAATCACTAAACCATGCCCCCAAGCGCCTCGTCCACTCACGCCTTAAACACCTCCCTGGGCAGCGTGTTTGTTAGGATATAAATCATGACACTTTATAGTGTTTCTGTCAATGGTATGTCTAGGCTCTGGGTCATCTGTATGGCCACAAAGATAAGCACATAAAACCAGTCAGTATTTAACAGACTTATATAAACTGAATTTATTGCTAAATAAGATTAGATATTGCATGGACACGCAGGTGCACAGAGTTGTGATGAAACAATGTCAATACTTCGGTCATGTTACCAATGATTATTTAAACACTATCCCTAAAATGGATTTTCCTCTTGCAAAAGAACAATGGAATTTTTCCAGAAATGAAGCAAAGTGCACAGTTCTGTCTTGGCTGGGCAGTAGGAAGAAAACATTAAATTATGTTATTTAGTATATTAAAAAAAAAGAAAAATCAATCATTAAAAGGTGCTTTACAAGATGAAACACATCATGTTATCTTGAAATGCTGACTATTGCTGAGGCCTTAGCTATGACAGGTGGATAGTTTTGCCCCTTGAAATGTGATTTATAAGAAATGCTGGGTTTAGTATGCTGTTATAACATGTCATGGTGCTACAAAATGCAAGTCAGAAGTTCTGGGTAATTCACTAGCATTCTTTCTTGACTGGAAACTATGCAGCCACCTGTCCTTGCTGTTATTCAAAAAAAAAAGAGAACACAAGACAGTCATTCAAAGAGTACTGAAGTGACAAGCGTTTGGTGGGGATGAATACTAGTGTATCAAAAGACAAGTACAGAAAAAGAGCAATAAAACTGCAAATGGTTTTCAGTGCAAACTGCTGGGACTTATGCAAACTTCATTTATGCATCAGATCACCAAGTGATTTGTATCTGTCTCAGGCAAATCACTTATTCTGGGACAATCCTGTACAAGCAAAATTGTCACCGCACCAAGTATTACAACTCTCACACAAATTATGTAAGAACAAGAGCTTCCAGTGAAAAGCATTAAAAAGAAATCACTCCCTAGAGTAACATAGTTTGCATATATCACAATTCACACCATTTGATGCAATATTAGCTTGCAAGGATTCACTTTCTACATTTCTCAGTCTTAATTCAATCTGAAAAACATAAGCAGTCTGACTTTACTATTAAAGTATCCTACCAGCATCAAACATCCATTCCTAACACCAAGAAACAAAGAACCAATGTTTTTCTTTTATAGAAATCTCTGCATAAAATGAATGAAGATGATACAAACATTTATTTCTTTCTTGTCTCAGTTCATGCTCATGTGACCATTTCCTCCTTTTTAATTTCTTTACTTTTTAAAATACATATCTAAACACTGAAATATGGGTTCTATACAAAGTGTTACAGTACTGATGTTTGTGTACAACCGTCCATTTTTCATGGACAACACATTACCAAAATTTATCATTGTGATAACTGACATTTCTCATATTCAGCCAGGTCCAAAGACAGGTTGTGACTGTCAGATAGGACCATTTTCTATGCCATGTTCTTTAGATATATAAAACCCATACATATACCTAGAAGTGTAGCTAGTTTAGCTGTAATATAGTTTTCCTTAAAGTAAAATAAAGCCTTAGAGATACAAACCCCCTATTTACTTCCAGTAAGCTCAGTTACTAGCCTATAAAGAGACCTGTTTTCACTGAGCTACTTACATGCTTAAAATGTGGAGCTTTTAAAAGGTGGATTTGTTGACAGAAAGCCAGATAGTAACAGGGAGGGAAGTGAAGTATTGCAAAGCTGGTTTCTAATGTGCATTATGCCACATGTGTGGCAGATCAATTCTCTATGCAGAATTTGTACAAGCAGTCAAAAAAAAAAAAAAAAAAAAAGTGAGAAAGACCCACACTCTGGAGTTCCATTCTGAAAACCAATAACTAAGTCTTCAAAATCTGTATAAATCCTTTCAAGCCTTAAAGTGATCTTAAAGAAGCTCACAGCAGTAGCTTCTTTTTTGTTTGTTTTTTATTTTTCCTGAAAAATGACCACAGGAAGAATAAGAATTCTAGCAGACTTTTAGCTGAAACTTGAACTATGAATCACATCTATAAAATCTACAAAGAATTTACCTGAAATTCATTCTTCCTACCACTTGCATAACCTTCTTAATACTGTGTTTCCTTGTATACATGTAATATATGACACATACCTTTAAAAGATTAACTTACTAGTTACAATTTCAAAGTTCACAGTTGTTTTTCAGTCTCTTTATAGAAGGTTGGTTTAAAAAGACTGAAAAAAATGCACACGAGGAAAACAAAAAGCAAATATCAGTGTATGTGGCCTCCTGTTATTACAGAGGAGACCAGATAAGCTTGAGGATAGCTAAGAAAGCAATTTGTTATCTTGCCTAAAGCCCAGCATCATTACTATGTATACTACTCTCAGTTGTCAAGGAACAATTTAATGGCCTTCACCTTCTTTACTGAGAGGGTGGTCAAACACTGGACCAAGCTTTCTAGAGAGGTGGTCAATGGCCCAAGCCTGCCAGCATTTAAGAGGTATTTGGACAATGCCTTTAACAGCATGACTTAACTTTTGGTCAGCCCTAAATAGTCAGGCAGTTGAACTAGGTAATTATTGTAGGCATTTATAACTGAAACAGTTTATTATATTATAGTCTAGTCTAGTCTACTCCTATCGCATCTCTCGTCTAATGATCAGTAAGAAAACCAGGGATCTAGCTCAGGTTCTGGCTCTTTTAAAAATTTATTTGTATTGAAATCCTTCAAAAGAGTCAAAGCCGAGTTCCCCATGGCTCAGTGTAGGGTCCAGCCCTGTTCAATGTCTTCATCAATGACTTGGATGAAGGCATCAAATGCACCCTTAGCAAGTTTGCAGACAACACTAAGCTGGGTGGAAGTGTCGATCTGCTGGAGGGTAGGATGGCTCTACAAAGGGATCTGAACAGGCTGGACCACTGGGCAGAGACCAATGGGATGAGGTTTAACAAGGCCAAGTGCCAGGTCCTACACTTGGGGCACAACAACCCTATGCAGAGCTACAGACTGGGAGAAGTCTGTCTAGAAAGCTGCCGGGAGGAGAAGGACCTGGGGGTGTTGATTGACAGCGACTGAACATGAGCCAGCAGTGTGCCCAGGTGGCCAAGAAGGCCAATGGCATCCTGGCTTGGATCAGAAATGGTGTGACCATCAGGTCCAGGGAGGTTATTCTCCCTCTGTACTCTGCACTGGTGAGGCCGCTCCTTGAAAACTGCGTGCAGTTCTGGGCCCTTCAGCACAAGAAGGATGTTGAGGCTCTGGAGCGAGTCCAGAGAAGAGCAACAAAGCTGGTGAAGGGGCGGGAGGACAGGTTTTATGAGGAATGGCTGAGAGAGCTGGGGTAGTTTAGCCTGGAGAAGAGGAGGTTGAGAGGAGACCTCATTGCCCTCTATAACTACCTGAAAGGAGGTTGTGGAGAGGAGGGAGCTGGCCTCTTCTCCCAAGTTACAGGGGACAGGACGAGAGGGAATGGCCTCAAGCTCCGTCAGGGGAGATTTAGGCTAGACATTAGGAAAAATTTTTTCACAGAAAGGGTCATTGGGCACTGGCAGAGGCTACCCAGGGAGGTGGTTGATTCACCTTCTCTGGAGGTATTTAAGGCACAGGTGGACAAGGTGCTAAGGCTCATGGTTTAGTGTTTGATAGGAATGGTTGGACTCGATGATCCAGTGGGTCTCTTCCAACCTGGTTATTCTATGATTCTATGAAATTCTGCTAATATCACAATTAAAAAGCTCAGGTTTTACAGTATGAAGCCTGGTGCAGTGGGAATCCTCTGAAAAGAAGTATTTACAAATACCAGAGTGTTGAATGAAAGCATCAGTGTTCTCTCTTTCACCAGCAGTTCTGTAGATCACCTTTTGCTCTACCACAAGTATTGATTTAAATCAATCATGGAAATTTCATAGTTTGCAGGCATGAAAGAAAATCAATATAGTAATATTCTTGTTGGTTTTCTGCTAGCCAGCATATTTGCATGACGAAAGAGGGCACAGAAGTAAGTCTACAGGTAAACAGATGAGGAATATGAGAGCATAAATGATGGTAGTGAATGTAAAGTAGATTTTTTAACAGCCCCAACTCAAATATGCTTTGAATATTGATATTATTCTTCCATTTCAGAAGAATAAGTTTAGCATTCAGTGCAAGAGAACAGTTCCAGGAACCACATTTCTACTAGATATTTGGTACATTTCAGGGTAATTATTCAGATATTACAGAAAGACAGATCTCCTCTCATGCTCTCCACAAATAAAAATTGCTATTGTGTAGCAGCACTAACAGTGCATTTCATTCATGCCTACTTCTCACTAAAACAATAGACAGAGTACCGTTGCATGACTTCATGACTAATGTAACAACATGCTCTTTAAAATAAAACCCTTCATGACCACATACATACCTGAGCCAGAAAAGTCAGGATACTGGATGAACTGGTACTTACATATCAGTGAAACTGATACAATACCCTCTGAAGCACGAAAAGCAAAACACAGATGCAAGTTGAACCATATATCTTACATAATGAGACTGAAAGGGAAGCAGATATTTGTTTGTGCTGTGTGTGCTACTGACTCTTTAGACTGTTCTTTCTCCTTAAATGCACAATGCCAGGGGAAATAATGGAGATATTCCTATTTATGTTTGCAATGAATTTGCATGCAGAAATTTTTCTACGGAATTGTGGTTCACTGCTCTACAAGTTTAACCTTCTGCCTAAAAAACCTTGAAGTATTATTATTATGTGTAAATCTGTAATGGACCATGTAATAAAGAAGATTATAGAAAGCCACTAAATTCACTCTCTCAAAGTATCCCAAAATTCCCTTTATATATAATAATTTTTTAAGGAAGTCAAGTATATTTTTGTATTGCACCAGGTAGGAAAAACTAGATGCCACAACTCAACTGCATTTTTACATGCTAGGAAATTAACTATACAATCAGTAGTTTGCTTTTGTAATAAAGCAAAACAGGATCTAATTCTTATGACCAGAAGAGAACATAACAAAAGTAATAGTATACATTGGTAGCATTTCAAGACACCATAATATGGTTTAAGTTTTTAAAAGCTAACTTCCAGTATTAATAAATGCACATGAATCTCAGCCTCAATGTTTTCTAGTTAGTTTTTAAGTTTGCCAGATTTAAACACAAGAATTCAGAAATAGAAGCAAAATTAACATCACATAATGAACCTGCTCAAATCTTTCTCTGTTGTAGAACCTACTCTGCAAATAAATTATTTGCAGTAGTATATTCCACTCTCAATAAAAATTCAAGATTTGCAAGGAAAGGAACAGATACAATTTCCTAGCTATCTTCTAGAATTCCAGGAAATAACTGTTATATTGTGTTTTCTCCATTTTAAAGAAGCTGGAGTAACTCTTCCGAGCATGTGAGCCTTACGAAAACTGTGAATTTGGAGAAATGTCCTTGACAGGTTGGCTGAAGTTCTTTTATTGCATCTGTTTTTCTCCTATGAAGTTACTGACTTCACTGTAGAAGAAAGCCAATCAAGCAGAAACAAAGTGTAAATGTTTACTCTACTGGTGGTTACTGTGATTTCACTTTAAATCATCCTTGTCTAATAATTTCTGTTATTTATTTAAAGGCCAAGCTATCTCAAAATTTTATTGGAATTTAAACAATTGGTAAAAGTTCTAAAGTAGAAATATTAATACAGGATTTAGAGGGGGAAAAAAGCAACAAGAAGGAGGATTTAGAAAATCCTCCTTTAACAAAATCTTCCTTTCCTTTTTGGAAATCAAAAAAATAATTTTATGCTACTCTTCAAGTTCAAAGCCCGGCCTGCATTTTATGAAATTCCGTAGGTGGCAACATTTATCTGTAAACATTATTTCTACTTCTGTGCATACAGAAGCCCTATCCCACGTGGAAAATCACTGAAAAATATTTTAGAATATAAACCCAAGACCAATATACCATCATGTACCCTAAGAAAAATATGTTTTTTCGTAAAGCACCAAACTGTTCTAAAGAATTAAATGCTCTTAAATTTTTTATTTGAATATGTCAGTGTTTTGTTTTTTTTTTTTCCTGGTACTTTAAATTCTAACAAAAGTTGAAGGGGCTGGAGAATAAGTTTTATGAGGAGTGTCTGAGGGAACTGGGATTGTTTAGCCTAGAGAAGAGGAGGTTGAGAGGAGACCTCATTGCTCTCTAAAACTACCTGAAAAGGAGGTAGTAGAGAAGAAGGTGCTGGCCTCTTCTCCCAATTGACAGGGACAGGGCAAGAGGAACTGGCCTCAAGCTGCACCAGGAGAGGTTCAGACTGAGTATCAGGAAAAATTTTTCACACAGAGGGTCATCAGGCACTGGCAGAGGCTGCCCAGGGAGGTTGTTGAGTCACCTTCCCTGGACATGTTTAAAAGACAGGTAGCTGAGGTGCTCAGGGACATGGTTTAGTGGCAGAAAGGAATGGTTGGACTCGGCGATCCAAGAGGTCTTTCCAACCTAGTGATTTTATTAATCTATTTTAAAATTAAAGTCTCAAAACATTTAATGACAGTAATGGAATATATTTCTCTATGTCCCTATTTAATATTGCTTTTCAACCATAATAACTCAAATTCAGTGTAAAACTTGCTGTCCTCAACCATTAGATCCTGACAGGAGTTTCAATGACTGTCACATCACCTTCTATCACCTACAAAGTCTGTGGTCAGACTCTCTCTGTCTTGACAAATTCAGAAATAGCTCTTTGCACCAGGAGAATCAGGGAGCAGGCAGCACAGCAGGAGTGAAGTATGAAGGAATAAAACCCCCACACACAACTCCAACATGGTCCAAGGAGCGGCAGAATAGACTAGTCACACAGGCCTCAGATTCACCTGAAATGATACTCTGCAATTTGTTGTGTTTGATTCAAATCAAGACGTTAGGTTTCCTTTTCATTTTCATGGTAGAATATTTGCACCTGAAGGCACTGAGAGGGAGTTGAGGTTATTTTACTTGATGAACAGAGGCTACATGAACTAGGCTTTCCAGAATATTTCATCTCACGTATTTTATCAGTCATGTGTTTCCTACCATTGCAGGACCTATCCAGCAAGAACTTCAGCTCTAGCAGGAATAAATCCTTCACAACTAAATTCTACGCCTATGTAGAATTCAGTTCTGCTGAAGTTAACAGAGCTGCAGAAATTTACAGCATCAGATATGTCCCAGAAAGAATGAACTGCTAATTAGTAAGAGCGAGGGTTGGCATGACAATCTCAGCCAGATTCAATGTTGCTATTAAGTACAGAATATCTCCATTTATCTCATTTGTTCCTGTCATAAATGTACTTAGGAGAGTTATACCTGATGCATAAGAAATTATTTCCTCAAATTACTGCATCATGCATCAGAATAATTTCAACACTTATTTCCTTTCAACAATTCAGATAATTATGTTTAAGGACTTAGAACAAGCTTACAAAAAAGTTGTTTTACTCTATTTATTATGTGACAGATACTGTATTACTGATGAGTAACCAGACCCTGTCACATTGGAAAATTTCATGAATAATATGCCATATATTATGCATGCATGTATAGTTCAGCATAGTCAAATATAATCAAACAATTAATAAAACAAATGAAGAATGCATAATTGAAGTGCTAAATCTGAGAACTCAAAATGGAATTGACTAGCAGAGAATTATTCATCTGCCAGAAAAATATCCATTTTAAAGTAATCTGAGTGCAGTCAACCAACCTACAGCCTTTTAAAAAACCTAAGTATTGCTATTAGAAATTTATTACACTTTTTTAATAGCAATAAATCCCCATGAAATTAGTTATTGCTTACCATAGTTACAGCATTAACCTTTTGAAGCAAACTTAGTACATTGCTACCTAATGCTAATGACCAATTTTGAAAGGGATTATTTCTTAATTAAATTATATCATATACAGTAGTCTTAAGATAGGATCATTTTGATGCCAACAGCATCTTAATGTGAACCACATAAATCCAAAATCAGTAGTTAGTGTAATTAGGAGAAGCATTAGGACTACTTAGATATGTGACTTTGGGATGATCAGGAAAAAAAAAAAAAAAAAAAAAACCACACCTCTATGGTTTACATTAAAAAGTTTATGCTTTCTTAAAAAAAATCTTCAACCATGAATGACTCCTCCCAAGTACCTGCAGTGTGTTTGCTCAATTGTCTAGTTCATGTGACCTAATCACCAGAACATAAGGGAGCATGGAAGTCTTATTCTGAAGGCAGACATCTGCCATTTAGGAGTCTCCCTGAGTTACTTCCCAAGTTCTTTAGCAAGAGGCCACTACCTTGTTTCATTACAAAAAACAACAAAGCAGAGTATAACTTCAAAATCAATGCATCCTATATAATATGTCATGAATCACAGCAGCTATAGTATTAATAACGAATGTGAAATTCAGAGTCTGGTCAACACATGTGAGGCTGTCTAAATAGATTGGTGATCTGTGACTCAAATGAAACTAAAGGAAAAATGATTGACACTGTTCCAGTCTCTCTCATTCCAAAGGAGTTGCTGGACATGCTTTGGATCCCAAATCAGGCAGAACTTAATCCAAGAGAAAATGTTTAGAGAACTCCTAGGCAAGTTACATTATACCCATAAGTCTTTGGGGTTTGATGGGACCCAGACGAGGGTATTAAGGGAGATGGTGGAGGTGTTTGCCAAATGCCTTTCCATCATCTACCAGCAGTCCTGGCTGACTGGGGAAGTTCCATTGGACTGGAGGTTGGCAGATGTTACATCCATTTACATGACAGGCCAGAGGAACTACAGGCCTGTTAGTCTGACCTTAGTGCCAGGTCATGGAACAGGTCATCTTGAGTGCCATCTCACAGCAAGCACAAGACAACTGGTTGATCAGGCCTAGTCAGCATGGGTTTAGGAAAGGCAGGTGTGTCAAATTATCCTGATTGCCTTCTATGACAAGGTAACTTACTTGAGGGAAAGGCTGTGGATGTAGTCTACCTGGACTCCAGTAAAGCCTTGGACACCATTTCTCACAGTATCCTACTTGAGAAAGTGGCTACCATCAGCTTGGACAGGCGCACGCTCTGCTGGGTAAAAAAACAGCTGGATGTCTGGGCCCAAAGAGTTGAGGTGAATGGGGTTAAACCCCACTGGATGACCATCACAAGTGATATTCCCAGGGCTCAGTGCTGGGTCCAGTCCTGTTCAATATCTTATTAGTGATCTGGATGAAGGGATTGAATGTACCCTTAGTACGTTTGCAGACAACACTAAGCTGGGAGGAAGTGTTGATCAGCTGAGGGGTAGGGAGGCTCTGCAGAGAGATCTGTACAGGTTGGATTCTGCCCTGTACAAAGCACTGGTGAGACCACACCTCATATACTGTGTTCAGTTTTGGAACCCTCACTATAACAAAGACATTGAGGTCCTGGAGCTTGTCCAGAGGTGAGCAACAAAACTGGCAAAGGGGCTGGAGAACAAAGAGTAGTGGCTGAGGGAACTGGGGTTGTTTAGCCTGGAGAAGAGGAGGCTGAAGGGAGACCATATCACTGTCTACAACTACCTAAAAGGAGGTTGCAGAGAGGTGGGTGTTGTTCTCTTCTCTGAAGTGACAGCTGATAGGACAAGAGGGAATGGCACCAAGCTACATGAAGTTCAGTTTAGATTGGACATTAGGAAAAATTTCTTCACAGAATGGGTCATCAAGCACCAGAAAAGGTTGCCCAGGGAGGTGGTGGAGTCATCACGCCTGGTGGCGTTTAAAAGGCAGATAGATGAGGTGCTTGGGGACATGATTTAGTAGAAGAAAGTTATGGTTGGAGTCAATGATCTCTAAGGTATTTTCCAACCTAATGATATGATAAACACTGCAAACTGCAATATGTGTGAGAACACATGTGGGAAACTCTGCTCTTACACACATATAACTCTGCAGTTGTCATCATTTCCCTCCTCAGTCTTGGCTGCAAATCTGAATAAAGACCAGTGGTGCCACAATCCTTTCGTCCCCATCTTTATAGTTGTCTTTTTCTCTCCACTTTGAAATATTTTTGCATACAATGTCAACTGAAAGCCCTCAAAGTTGGAATGTTTACTGTCACTGTCTATGCAAGAGAGGCAGACTTTTATTGGAAACATTCCTTCCTCTCCTTTTCATTTTTGCTGCTCCCACACTGTTGTTGGCAGCTTTAGATCCATATCAGAAAGAAAGCATGTAAAATGTATGCTGTTAGGCAGTGGTCCTGTAAGGCACTTCATGTGCACAAACATCTGCAGCTGTGCACTGCTTCTGATCTGTAGGAGACTACGTATGGGCACTGAGATCAGAACACATCAAATCCTGTTATTAAATGCATGTGTCCTTAAAGCAATGAGTCTTAATTCCTGTTAAGAGACTCCAATAATAATAATAAAAATAAACTATACTTGCCCCCAGCAGAAGGGAAATTATGATTTCATTCTCTCTGTTCATGTCATAACAGCACAGAAAGGCAACAACATAAAAGACTAATAAGACCTATAGCGAGATGTCTTAAAAATACTAAAGCACAATTAGCATTCGAATCTTGTTTTCAGTTTTTCCTTTCTGTAGCCAAAGTTCTCGTATGGCTTCACACTCTTGATAGGCAGCAAGAACAGGCAGCCAGAAGCCAAAATGAGGTGTATTCAGATTCTTACATGATAAGCATTTTTAACAGTTAAGATCAGAAGCTGCGAACAAATTAACAGGCAGGTTTTTTGTCTCCCAGCACATTCATATTGAGTTTAGCTGTCTTATTGAAAGCAATCTTCATAAACTAAGGAGCACAATAAAGTCAAAGCTAAGTGATAATTAAAGAATTGCTGCATAAAAGTGAGACTAGTTGATGCAAAGGTCCACTTTGGCCTCATGCCCTGAAATTTTATACTGTAAATGAAGCAAAAATAAGTAGTAGATAGATGGAAAAGACAGTGGAAAGCAGCGCTTTCTTGCAATTATTATTTATCCTTCTTATATTTGACCTGAGACAGAACTGCATGCTGACCTTTGAAATAGATGCCTAAGAAGTACAGCATTTCTGCAATGTAGTTAGGAAACGTAACGTAAGACAAGAGACTTGGGAAGACTCACAGTAATAATTCACAGGAAATACTCCATTTCAGTCAAGAAATTTTACAATCAATAAAAATTCTTAAGGATACACACTTCACCTGGCTAATGGAGAGCTACCATCGGTACAAATCCCCAGAGAATGAAGCAATGATGCACCTCAAAAGGTACAGAAATTAGTAGGACCATATCTTGGAGTCCTTGCACATGCAGGAATTCCTACTGACATCTGAAGAAATTTTGCTGGCACAAATATTTTAGGACATAACAGAGAAACTGGCAACATACTGATACAACCAAGTCTTTACACAAATTTGTGTTTTCATCCTGCTTTGATTTTCAGATTTTCATTATACGTACAAATTTACTATATTAGGTCATTTATCCACGCTTGTATTTCAGGGCACCTTTCCAGCCTGAGCATCACCCCTAGAGAAGCCTGTTGTGCTTATGGCTGTTGTGACTCACAAAAGAGTCTCCTGGAAGGGGCAGGTCTTTTGACTGACATTTCAAGAAGAAGCAGACTCCATGTGATAAAGTTTCATCATACTCTGACCTGAGGTAAGTCACTCATGACTGCCCCTCTTCCTTGCTCCTCCTGGACTGTTTATATACAAGCAAATGTGACCTCAGCATCCACCTCAATCTGGGCAAAGGGCAGATTCACCTCTAATTAAATTGTTCTGGTCTTTGGAGAGCAGCAGACCTTTGACCAATACTTTTCTGGGGTATTGAATCGAATCCAATCTACTGACATATGTACTCAGGGCTTCCTTTTATAAATCTTACACATGATTTAGTCTCTTTCTGCTGTGTAGGAATCAAAAGCACTGTCCTTCTCAAGGAGGTAACTAGAGATGTATGAATCTTTTTCCAGCCTTCTGTCCCCTGAAAGAAACCAGCTCTTTCTTTGAAAGCTGTTCAACCACATCAGCTTTTTCAATAACTTCAAAAACTTACTCTACTAAGTACATTATCTGAAAGGATAATCACAAGGATGGTGATTATTTTAGAATTACTGTTGGTATTAAAAACTATAAAAGGGAACAGGCACTGAGACACTGCCCTCACTTTTAATATTATAGTTAGCTGTGTATAATTAACTGCTAGGAGTTTTATCCTTTATCACATGAATGGCTCCATCAGTTGGTAAAATTCAGGAGAATCTTTTATATCAATGATATGTAGATAAACTGACGCAAGGTATAAGGTTTCTAATGATATTAACACTCAAGTCAATAATGTCAGTCAAACAGCTATTGTCTACAAGGAATATTCAATGATATGCATGGAATGGATTGGTGATCTCTACCCTACCTGATCCCTGTGCTTCTACTGAATATATAGATCCATCACTACACACATTCTGCCATGAGTTTATATACTTGTAATTTTACTTACAGAAGGAACAAAGCTTGACTGTAATATTTAGCAGGGAAATTAAAAGAATTGCTGCTTTTTAATTACTTTTAAATACATAATGCTACATATACAATATACAATTGATCTAGACTATGTAACAGTTAGTTTGAAAAGGCTGGAGACATTCCTCGGTTTTTTCTGTTTTATTTTATTTCTCAGTACCTTAAGATACGAGTATCTGTCATAACATTATGTGAAGCACAACACTTCAGACTTTCATTAGTATTTTTCCTGTCAACAGATGGCCACTTACTAGGTGAAAACTCAAGCTTCTGCACTGTGTTGTATAAAAACTGACCTTAAAACCTTTACCTTTGGAGTGAGGTGGGCTTGGCATGCTTCACTTACTTTCCTGTAGCATGAGTATACCACTGAGATTTCCATTTTCTTGTCCATGCTATGAAATTATGAGTATTGGTTAGTTAGTATCAACAACACTGCAGTTCTCCTATGAATCTGATGAGAATTTCAGCTGATCATATATCAAGAGGTTCTCCACATAAGGAAATCTCTGAGCACTTCATAGGTGACATAATAGAAATGTCTTTCCTAACGCTGATGCCAGGAATATTTTGTCACCAGAAGTAAGGCAGAGAGAGGCTTCAAACTCACAATGATCACCCATCCCTATCCCCCCTCTCACACTCCAAACAGTGACATTTTCATTCTTATATCCCTTTGGTGTGCAACTGATAGGTCTAGGCAATTAATCTATGCTTTCCTGCATTCCCAATCTGCTGTTACCAGCTGTTCTTATACTGAAAACAAACTCTTGTTTGCAACTAAACATGTAAAATGGGAGTTAAAAAACCCCATATCTGTAACGGTGAAGATGTTACTATGAAAATGTTAAATGACAGTCTGTTGTTGATTTTGTTATTTCATGTTTGATGAACAAGCTGGAATTCACGAATGGAGGTAGCAGTAATTAGCATGCTGGCTACCTCAAATAAACATCCACCCCTGTTAACAGGTTGGTCTTGCTACCTGTTAATAAGTCATAATAGACTGTATACTTCATCCTTATAATATGCAAAGCTCTGTTGTGAAGATAAAACATGTACAATGTGCAAAATTTGCAGACTTCAAAGTTTTCTCGGTGGGAGGAGCCCCATTCACATTAAATTGACATTTATGTTTCTTAAATTCAGAAATGAGATAATAACTCACCAAGTATTAGCAAAGCTATGTGAAAGCTATAAGAGAGTTCTGAATGGCACAGAGACTTAGGGGATGTCTTGAAAAGGCCAAAAAGAACAATGCAGAACCAGTCATATTTGGTACATGTGCCTACACAATTTAACACAAAAGTGAGATGTAATGCCATATCCCCTCAGGAGCTCTAGCAAGGAATAAAAATATCAAATAATATTTACAAATTTCATGTTGCTCCTCTACCTTCTCATAAAGCATGAATACTCTGCTTTACCTCCATGCTTAACAATTAGTGCTGTTACAGTATTATCCAATACATTTTAACTCCATAGTGTTAAAAATAACCTCACTGAGGAATTCTGAATGGAGTTTAATGTCCAAATCGAGGATTTGGTTTTGGTTTCTAGCAAACTTTTCTTGACACCTGTTTATTCAGTCATTACAAAAAAAAAAAACCCAAAAAAACCAAACCAAAAACAAAACCTAAATCCTCTTAATCTTACTGGACCTCCCATTCTTTTTTAAAATACTTCTTTCTGATCAGTAGACTGAAAAAAATTCTTCATTTGGATGTCATGATGATTTTGCCTAGGCAGTAAAGGTCAGACTGTGCTCACATACATCTTTTAATATGATTTCCCAATCTTAAAAAAAAATAGATGAGGGAAAAACATTATGTAAGAAAAATATAGGAAAATTGATGAAACAAAGGATTTATGTGTCACACAGTTCTTATATTAGTCTTGTTTCTGATAATTTTCTGATGCGCCTCTGTGTAGAAAATCCATCATTATACACTCCTTTTCCCTGCTTTTGATGAAAGAATTGAAAAAAAAACCAACCAAACTTGTGCTTGCCTTGTTTGAGAAAGCTGCTGCACATTAAAAGAAAATTTATGGGTCACTGAAAATGGAGTTTTATAATAGAATACATTAGTATACAAAGTGCATTAAAATAAGGGGAAGCAAAACCTGATAAAAGCAAACGTCATAATTTCATACTGTGGTGCATCTGTATGAGAAAGAAGCTGGAAGAACTTTGCAGGCTTTATAACCTTCCTATTAGTAGTTCTCAACAGTCTGACTTACTGGAGATATATGTCCACAGACAGAAACCGCCACATCATTATCAAGCAGGCAATCGAATGCATCATCTTCTCACCTTTTTCCTATTGTAGCTAACATCTCAGCTTAAAAAAACCCAGCAGTTATCACTGATAATCTGCCATACTTCATGACTTCACCTCAAACACAATCTCAAAAATTACTGTGAGAAAACATCCACCTGGCTGTGAACTGAAGGCAGACAGGAAAACTGGCAAGAGCAGTATGTACAAATGGCTGACCTTCAAAACAGCGGTTTGTGAGACATATGTGCTGCCACAAAATTATATTAAGTAACCTTTCCAGTGCTGCAACTCTTAGATTCACACTGGGATTAATCAATATTGCCCTGCAGCACTGCAGAGACATTCCCACATCCTCATGAAGGTTCCTGGTTTAATTGAATTCAGCACAATAATATCACTAGCTACAAAACCGATCAGCATACCCCATGGAAGTGGCAAGAAAGCAAAAGACATACCTGGCCAGGGACCCTGGCATATACCCCAGCAGATGACACCACCGGCTGCCTAGGACAGCCTGGAAATTAAGACTGCAGCGTCCTGTGCTCTCTCAGTCTGCAAGAAAACCTCCACAGTATTACTAAGATAAAAAAGGTGTTAGGTAACCAGAATGGCTTCAGCTGCAGTCTTATTCCTTTTACCCCCAATGGGTTAATGGCTGCAACTCAGAGCATAGACATTAAAGACCCTGAAGACAACTTCTTCCCTCCTTCCGCACCACTCATTAGGTCTCTCTGGTGGTGGTCAGGTCTTGCAGATTTCCGACTCACAGCAAGAATTTCAGCTCTCACAAGTCCAGTGTGTTGTGACAGACACACTCTAGCTGCAAGACAGACCTTCTAATGAACCAGCAGTGTGATTTATAAACTCCCTCCAGCATTATAAAAATTAAAAACTCAGCTGATTTGGCATGCATTTGATAAACATCTTCCATACAAAAACCCATCTGCAAATACGTATCTTTTAAATGTTCCTTTTTCCATTGCTTATTCCCTCCATAATTTGTGCTCATACTTTGTGAAGCAAAGAAAGACCTGTTGTTTGTTTAAGAGTTTAAAATCTATACCAATTTGTTGTAACTAAAACCAACACATTGCTGTACTCAAGCAAGATCTATTGCACAAAACACAATTACTTTATCAATTGACTACATATCAATAGGACAGCACATGATTAGACAACTGTGGGGAATCCTAATGATCTCCTCTGAGAACTGGGGTAGTGTAAGCCTCTCATTTTCTGCTCCATGATGTCTAGATGAAAGGTACACTAGAAAAAATACAAATGCAAAGAAGTATTTCTGTGCACATCCAAATTTCATTTTCATGGGAGTGTGGAAATTGAATGGAAGAGCAAAACCATGATTATCAGGAGGAAGACAAAAAAAATACTGACTGTACTGCCTTACTTAAGAGTACAGTGACTTGTCCACCTCTTTAGCCTTGGTATTTTCAAAAAACTGACATTTTCAAAGCAGTTCTTAAACACATACGCTCACCTCCAAAGAATCTAGGGGTTCATCAACATCCCCAGGTAGGCAGCAGATACACTGCGCCACAAGTCTAGGCACTCTTCTCCTGACTGTACATGGAGGCTTATTCTGCAGAAGTGCTGTTCAGCTCACAGGGCACTACAGTCAGCTTAAAACCATCCTCCCAGGACCAGACATTGTGCCACAGGGTGCTGCAAGGATGCTGACCAGTTTCCATTTGTTTTTACTCCTTTCCCCATCACCTAGGTAGTGAGGAGCTCAAATCATGCACAGGGTGTTTTTTAATCTTCTGAAGAAGAAAAGTATTTTAAAATGATTTCACACTCTATTCACTTCATCCCAGGACATGCTAACATCCCAAGAGGAATCTTAATGTTACTGGAGGCTGTCAAATTAACAGAAATACATTGAGAAAGGGTGTTTATTTATGGAATGTTAGTGCAGCAATAATGGTGCCAAGTGATGGCAAAGCATCATTTTGCTTAGAGCAAAAAATCATCTTTGCCTGTTCACAAAAATAAATGCAAATTCTGACACCTGATTTTTGTCCTTGCTTGATTTGTTTGGCATATTTTAGAGAGATTCTGTGGGTTTCTTTTTCATGTTCTTTTCTGACAGCTTCTGAGAATCAGTACTTTACAACCTAACACTTAGAAACTCCCCAACAGAGCTGATCAGATTGCTTTGCAGCTTTAGGAAATTCAGTGAGGCATACACCACAGTACAAATCCAGCCACTGTACAGGGAAATCAGGGAAGTCCTTTGTCAAGCACATGCTATTTTAGCGAATACCTGCTATCTAGTTCTGTACTACCTTTCAGTAATTGGATTTTTTGATGTCTTGGGGCTCTTGTACACACTAAAGTAAACAGTTGTGCTTCCCTTGTTCCCTGGGCAGCCAATTTTGTGGGCTATATGCCAACATTATCAATGGGATTTTCCATACTAGATTAACCACATAGTTCACCTTGTCCAATATCAAGTTACTAATGTTATCCATATGTTATTTTCAAATATTACATATTTTGCCAGTCTCAAGACAACCTAGTTTGCTTTCCTTTACCGGCAACAGATGTGCATCGAACAATTCTATCTCAACTTAGTAAGCAAGCACCATCTAAAATGTAGCTGAGCCCTCCCTTGTTAACTTCATCTCCTCCCAAATCTTTGCTATCTCACTGCTCCATTTCTGTGCAATTAGTAAGCTCCCTTCTCCCTGTAGTTCTTTTTCTATCAATACAATTCAGTGGAAATCAGTATGTTTTTGCACACTCTTTGAAGGATTTGAATGGTTGATTTATCCTGAAATTTATATAATTCTATGTCTGGTGATGATCTACATCAAAGGAGTTACAGTAAGACACCACTTTAAGCTGTAGTTAGTGAGGGACTCAAATGGAAAACACTGGGATGTTTCTATATTCCTAGAGTGCATGAACATCTACTGTTGTTGCAAGCACCTGAGACCCACAGGCTTAAAGCCATCTTTCTTTCCATTGCACTGATTTTGGGGTTAAAAAATAGGTAATCAGAAGGATTTGATGGCATATCTGTTTTTCTAATGTTTGCACTCACCAGTCTAGTACTTCAGCCGTTAATGATAATAAGCAGCCTTCCATAGACAATGTACTTTGGCAAACATCACTTAGGACACTTCAAGCAAATTGCAAGCTTTACACATGTAAAGTGAACATTTCACTTTTACATTGAGTAAGCAAGGAAGTCTTTGGATCACAGACATTAAACCTATTAATATATTCAGGTATTTATAAGCTGAAATACAAAGGCTGCTATCCCATATTTTGGATGACCTTTTCAACCCTTAAGTGCTCATGACTATGTGATGTTGTTTGATCTCTGTCCCAAGTCATTCCTCTGCAAATTCAATTAGGAAAAATAATTGCTTCACCACAAAATAAAAATGCCAAGACTCATTTAGAGACAACAGCAATCACTAAACAAAACCCATTTGTGGGAGAGTTGAAGATAATTCTAATACTTATATGAGATTTAAAAATAGGAGACACTTCAGAGTGCTTAAACGACAGACAAAACCCTGTTTAATTTCAAAGGTGCCAGGGTTACTAATGCATCAGCCACTACAAAGATGCCAAAATAAATTGCTTTTTTCAAACATTGGCAGCTCCATCCAACATGATGGGAAATATATAAGGCTTACAAAATATGAAAGTTAATGTGTACACATTGTTCAAAAGTTGTCTCAATTTGCATGACTGAACTTAGCAAAAGCCATAATTTATCATCTCAGTTATACTTAGCTTTGGAAATTACTGTTCAGTTGTGAACATCAAATTGTCAACCTTCAAGGCCACCTCTCCCTGTTTTATTCCATAATGCTGGAAAAATAAATTGTTGTTTATATAGCTGGAAGGATTTGCTTTATTATAAAACACAACAGGAGAGTAATTTATTTAATATCACTGTTTAGCATGTGCACGATCATAGATAAATAGCAATCCATGCAAGAATTAAAGGCCTTCCCTGATATATTTTTACAATCCTCTCAAAAGCAATGAACTTTTGACTCTAGTCTGGGTTCCCTTCTCTGTAATTATTTTTCCTAAACCTATTAGCAGACTATGATTACCTTTACACTAAATGCAACTAAGAACCCAATACCATGCCCACAGGAAGGGCATGCCTGGTTACTGGCATCCTCATCTGAAGCTGAGCTGGCAAAAGCTGTTCCTCCACACTGAGTTTTACTGATTCTATACACCAATTCAATGAAGTCCTGAAATAAAAACTGCAAAATTATGTTTGCTTTATGTTTGGAAAAGTTTACCTTAAAAAAGTTCTTTCCCTTTGTGGTTGAACTGTTTTCCTTGCATTTAGGAGTTCATATAAACACAGCACTGCATAAATAACACTGACCGAGTCCCTAGACATCTAAGGTGTGCTATGCTGAGTCCTTTGGAAAGGTATCTTGGTGGAAATAGTCACCTAGAGAGACTGAAGCCCACCCATTTTAATGTAATTATATCTTGCTCTAATAGCAAAATGAAAAATGGATCAGATGAACATATAAGATCTTTTCAGAAGAGAAGCATAAGGAAATACATAATGAAAAATATTCAAGTTTACTAACAAAATCCTGAAGTTCAGGTTGAAAAAAAAAAAAAAAAGATTGATACCAGAAGAGAAGAAACTGGAGTCTAACTGTATGGCTGCATAAATAAATTCAGGCACAGGAGTATATGCATTCTTTGTGACAATGAGACTAGTTTCTGAAGTTTGAATTTTCACTAGGGCATGCAGATCAATGGATGATAGGGATGAAAGTCAATTTACATCAGCCATGTTGCCAGGGTCAGAAAAGTCTACCACCTGGTTCATGACTACTACCAGGAGGAAGAAAAGATGAGTTATAATTTTAGGCAACTCCCTGCTGAGGGGAACATATGGTCCAGTACAGCAGACAGACCACCCTCCTAGAGAAGTCTGCTGCCTCCCTGGGGCCAGGTTTAAGGCCATCAATAGGAGACTTCCTAGCCTGGTACCACCTTCAGACTATTACCCATTACTGCTCTTCCATGGAAGTCCAAGGCTGAACAAAAGAGTCTCCAGTGCCTTGGGACAGTTTGTAAGGGAATCTAGAGCACAGATTATTTTATCCTCTCTCCTTTCAGTTGCAGGCGGCAGCTCTGGAAGAAACAGATGGACACAACCTATAAATACATGGCTAGTCACTGTTACAATTTGGTGGGTTTTGACAATGGGATGTCCTACACAGAACCAAGTCTGCTGGCACCAGATGGGATTAAGACTTTTTAAAGGTGCAGGAGCACTTTGCTCATGAGCTAACAGGGCTCATTGACAAACCTTTAAACTAGACTTGATGAGGGAGAGGGATAAAACTAGGTTTGCCTGTGACAAGCTGTGGGATGACTTACCAAGGTTAGAGGAATGGGATTCTAGCAGGGATGACACGTCCAACAGCCCAGCACAAATGGTTCTACACCAATGCATGCAGCATAGGCAACAAAAAGGTGGAGAGTGAAGCCACCATGGTGCCAGAAAGCTACAACCTAGTTGCCATTACTGAAACTTGGTCACATGAATCCCCTGACTGGAATGCAGCTATCAATGGCTACAGAAGGGACAGGCAAGGAAGAAGGGGCAGAGGTGTTGCCACCTACATCAAGAAATGGATAGAGTGTGAAGATCTCTCTCTGAAGAACAGGTATGAGCAGGTTGAAAGCTTATGGGTAAAAATCAGAGACTGAGGAAACAAAGGAAACCTCTTGGTTGGTGTCTGCTATTCGCTGCTTGATGAAGGGGAACCTATTGATGAAGCTTTTTTACTCCAGCTACAGGAGGCATTGTGCTCCAGTTTCTCAATGTGCTGAGAGACTTCAACCACCTTGACATCTTCTTAAAATGAAGTACTTTGAGCTGTAGGTAGGAGATTCCTGGACTGCACCGAGGACAACTTCTTAAGCCAGGTAATAGGCAGCCCTACCAAGGGGATGCCATAATGGACCTAATGTTCACCAACGCAGGTGAGCTAACTGGTGACATCAAGACTGGAGGCAGTCTGGGCTGCAGTGATCACACACTGGTGGTGTTTGCAGTCCTGAAAGATATGGGTCAGGCAAAGAGTAAAGTCAGGACCCTGTATTTTAGGAAAGCAAACTTCCAGCTATTCAAGGAGTTAGTCAATAGGACCTCCTGCCCACAGGAACAAAGAAGCAGAACAAAGATGGCAGATTTTTAAGGACACTTCCCATAGTGTGCAGGAGCTCTTGATCCCCAGGTGTAAGAAATCAGGAAAGGAAGGCAAGAGATTCAGACTAGATATAAGGAACAAATTTTTCCAATTTGTGTAGTGGAACAGGGGAATACATTGCCTGAAGAGGTGGTAGACGCCCCATGCCTGGAAAAACCAAGGTCAGGTTGGATGGGGCTCAGAGCAACCCAATCTAGTTGAAGATGTCCCTGATCACTGCAGGGAAGTTGGACTAGATGACCTTTAAAGGTCTCATCCAACCCAAACTATTCTATGATTCTATGATCTATATTTGATGCAGAGAGACAAAACAAAATCCAAATCTCCACAACCAGTATGAAATTCAGATGAACTGCTGCCAGGACATTGAGCAACAGGGAAAAGATTGAAAAAAGACTTGTTCTGAATGCTTCATGTTCAATATATGATGACTACTGATCTAGTTATTGAGTGGTTTACAGGGAATGGAAGCATTCTTGAATAAAACCTGACAAAATTTAGGAACAAATGAAACACTTAGAGTCTGTTTCTACCTCTTTCATATATGTATGCATGGGCACATATGAAAAGTTCAATATTTAGAACAATGTCTCCAGATTTTATCAAAAAAAAAGAATTGTCAAAGCAGTAATATATTTTTTTTCCTATTAGTAAAACAAGAGGATGTTATCAACTTTCAGGGGAATGAAGGCCTCATCATTTTCCCCCTTCCTTTCCAAACTCACTGAGCAGTAAATATTTCAAAGGGTTCAAGATTGCTCATCGACTCTTTTTTCCCAGCTTTGCATAGTTGCTTTGAAGCAGCTGTCCTCAAAGAATCAGATACTGAGATTTCTAATCCTGTTTCAACTTCTCAGCAAGACTTCTGAGTTCTGCTTAAGATTAGGAACCATTTTTTCCTGTGCCTGTTCTAGGCATCTGAACAAGGAATGAGCCTCCAATATACTAAATGAAGGTGACATCACTTCTGGCCATAAAAGCCCATAAATGAGATAGTATCCATTAGCCAGAATATTGCAAAAAAAATGTAATTTAAACAAGCCCTTATTATTTCATCTGAATAAAAAAAAAATGTGTACATAACAAATTTGTACAGCAGAGTAAATAGGAAACAACTGGGATTTTATGAACTGGTCTATATATGAAAAATGTTCCAAAAAAAGGCCAAAGTATATTGACTGATGGAAAGCCAAATATCCTGCACATACCTTCCCTAAAACATTATTATGTTTAGCAAAGGTTGTGAACAACCCATTCTCAGGCAGAAACTCTGCAGAGTGTATACTGCTATAGTAGTCCCAAAGGAAGATATTTGATGCAAATATGTGCTATGCCAGGTAATTTCAAGTGTGTGTGTGTGTGTGTGTGTGTAGGTGCAGGTGCAGACACAATTTTGAGAGCCACAACACAACATTATGACACACTGCATCTCAGAAGACCACTGTTTCACATTTTATTTTTTACTAGTTAAATTATTCTTCACCTGTTTCCGTGGAATATTTGGTAATACACATGAAAAGATTTTCTTTTCTGAAACAAAGTTGAATGAATCCCGAGTAGATGTTGGATTGCTAATATTATTGCTATCTGGCCCATTTCTTCTCTAAAAACACCCCTACTCCTTTTACAGGGAGATGAACAACTCAGGCTGCTGAGGTAATATCTACAGAAAGGCTCCTGCCCAGAAAGTACCATGATGGGACTGTAAAAGTAAAGATAAGTGCCAAGATAAAAAAACCCAAACAAACCATGCTGCTAACCTTTAACTGTTCTTTTGAAATATGATGCCATATGTAATTTACTTGCAAGGTATAGGTAGTGCTTGTACCTGGAGAATTCCTATCCTAGCAGTAGATGCAGAGGCCATATTGCAAGATGCCCTCCCTTCACAGGGTAAGACAAGGGACAGAGAGTTGTTCTTCCTCTCAGCCAGAGAACTCAGAAATGAGGTCAAAAATCTTCAATAGAGGTTCCAAATGAACATGCTAATGGCACATTTTTAAGTAGAAGAGATACAAGTAAGTATCCCACACATTTTCTTTAACTAAATGGCTCCAGCCAGGACATCATGACTACAGCCAAGGGGACCATGGGGATTCACAAAGCCATGACAGGAAGAAAACCCAAAACACAGCCCCTGCCAAGTGCAGCATTGCTCCCCAAACACTGAGAATGACACATATGGCAATAACATAACTAGCCAATTATTTGGATGCTGTGCAATGGAAAAAACAGGTCGTGCTTACTGGCCTTCAGGGAAGTGGGGAATCCCAGTCTGTGATATGAGAATGTTTCTTTACACAGTAAGAAATTCACTATGGTAGGGTTTTGGTTTGGTTTTTTTTTTTTTGAGGAGAATAGAGGCCTGCCTGACATGTGTTGTAGACACACAAAGGGTAGTGGTCCTCTGAAAGGTTGTGTAGAACAGAAAGTGTAACATAAACAATAAACGAAGCAAGAATGAGCTCCAATACTTTTACTATCACGTGAATCACATGGGATGGAGAGCCCACATTATGTGCTACAGGTACTACAGAGGTAAAAAAAAAATTCTGAACAGCAACACTTGAATGCATATGTCCAAGATGTGAACACAAACACAGACACAAAACAGCTGGATCAGTGATTCAGTCACTGGAAGGAAAACCAAAACTTCTGAACACTTGGTAATCATAATATTACCTTGTTTCTTACTTTTTATTACCTCTTTGTAAGCCACAGGCTTCCAGCTGCCAAAAATGTTACATGAGATGGTTCTATAGTATTTACAGTCCGTCTGCAAGACAGAAGGGGATCAAAGCCAGAGTTACAGATGAAAGACACCAGAAAACCTCTGCCAGTGCTTTCTTCATCAGAAAGTTACTCACACAGAATTATCATGAGTAACTTCCAACTGACATGAAAGTAGATCTCTGTGACTTCAGTGTGAATACGTGACTGTAATTCTGCAATCTTAGACAATGCACCACAAGTAATATGAGTTTTCAGAAAGAAAAATATGGGGGAAGATATGCCATGAAACACCACTCAAAGTGCATTGATTACATATTTCATCCATATCCATTTGTCATATGGAGCACCTACCCATTTGTCTAGATAATGTTCAAGACTGTCTAGCATTTTGGAGGAACCCAAGGAGGAGCTCAGTTCCAAAACTTCTGTTTCCTCTATCTAGCTTCTAATTCCATATATCCAGCACGGTCCCTTTCCCAGTTGTAGCTGGGAGAAGATTTATCTAAATGATCCATTTTAAAGAACAATTAATGATATGTCAAAATATCACAATAGTATGAGAAACAAACCCTAGGTGATCCTAGGTGAAAGAACAAGCATTATTAACAATAGTACAACATCGTGGAAACAAAAGATTTCTACAAATCCCTAAACTGATAAAGAAAAGCATGGAATTCCAAATTCTGGGAGATTAGACAAGTATTTAAAATAAATATGAGTAGCATCTTAAGTGAGCTTGGGTAAGTACAGTACCAGGTACCTGAAGACAGTATGGCACTTGATCCATTATAAGGCCTTCTATTTGAGTACTAAAGTGTAGAGTTTAGAAGCCTTTATCTAACTTTGGTAGTGCACTCTATTGCATTATTTTGGGAAGTGGAAGAAGAGAGGAGGAACAAGGAAGGGACCAGCAGGGTAGTTCCATACCCAGACTTTATGGGGAAAAAGTACTGAAAGAGAAGGCGCTATACAACTTTGCTTACCAGAAAACAGCAGCTGGATTTATTTGTTTAAATGAAAAGTTTCTCTAGCATTGCATTTGATCTAGAATTTAAAAAGGCTAAAGATTTTCCAGTACTATGCTTTCATTCTGCTGAATGTTTTGATAAGCAAAGCAATGAGCTACTTCAAACACTTTATTCACTGTCCTCCACCCATTTTTTTTAGAAAAGAAAAATCTAAAACCTGTCTGGTTGCCTGTTTCTGTGCAGGAACACTCAAGCACTTGTTATCTGGCATTAGTGAGAAAAATAATGCTGATACCCTTCAGTTTTCATTCCTTCAGAGGATTAAATTAAGTGATTAACCATAACATCTTTCAACTACAGGCTCATATATTCAGAAATAACAACAAAAAAAAAAAAAACCCTAGCACTTAGCATGTAATTTTATGCTGCATTTTCAAGAGCAACATGCTAGAAATTATAATATTACAGAGATATTAGTAGTTTTGTAAGCTGATTCTGAAATACTTCATGAATAATACCAGCACAATAGTTTTGGTGGGTTTTTTAAAGAGTTTTGTTATTTAGGTTTGGGAAAATGAGGTCAGACGGAGTTGTAGGTCACTATATCAAAAGATATATAATTAAGAAAGCAGGTGATGTAATTTTTTTCATAATAAACCATACATTGCGATGATCTGTTAAGATAAATATTTCAAGTTTTTGTAATATCAAGAAATAATACAAGATAATTTTAAAATCAGTTATTAAAAAAGATTTATATTTTATATTGGTATCACAGGTGTGTGCCTGAACCCTACCTATGCTTAGCTTTGATTGTCACCCAAACTCAATAAAGACATGTAAGCACACAGGAATAGGCTTTGGCTTAATGGTCGAGAACAGTAGAATAGCAAATGAGACTTGCTGCCTTTTCAGTGCAGAGTTCAGAAGCCAGACCCACTCCATGCAAGTCCTCCACTCTCTATGACTCTGTTCCTTCCTGGTGTGTCCTGTGGGAAACCTTTGCAATGTACAAGTCACCTTGCATCTCAGACGCTCACACTGGTAGATAGTGTATATCTTGGTTTGGTAAAGTGGGCATCATTCAGGTCATGATTATTTTTTTAGTCTGTTCTTGCACATTTTTTACAGAACTAATAGAAACAAGTTGTGAATTTCATGATTGTCAGTGGTCATCCTGCAATCTGAGTTCTAACAGTGACAATAAAGGCCACAGCGCTGGATATTCAGTGACCTCAAGTAATAAGTACAACTACCTAAATGCCTAAGAAACACAGATTTTAGTGTTTATTTTAGCTAATAGTAAGGAAATCAAATACCAGAAGTACCAGATTCTAAGGAAAAGAACCTAAGGATTCACATTTTGGCCTCTTTTACATGAATCTTATTGAAAAAAATCCATTAAAGACTAGAAATATTTCTTTGTTAAAATTGAGAATTTGGGGTAAATAAGTAGTTAAAATTTTATGCTTTTTTCGTATGTCCTAAGTGCAAATATATAGTTATCTGTAAATATTCCAGGAAGTGCAACATGCATTTGAATTTTTAAGCTGTTATTCACTGCAAACAAATTCTGAACTAATTGCTGCAAGCATTTGTATGTGAAAACTGAGTTATTCTAAACACATAAAATATTCTGAAGCATTTCTTTTACAGTCTTCTAATTTTTTCTTTCTTAACCTATTAAGACAGATTGGAGATCTAAACATTATTTTCATAGATTCTTTTTAGTAATACCTGCGTTTTCATTTCAACTTTTTATTTTGTCTATTACACTATAAAACCAGAATAATCTTATTTTTAAACTACATGAGTTACAATACAAAAGTAAATATTGTTTTCAATAGTAGAAAAAATTAAATTGACATATTTGCAACAACATTCTGATTCTGAAGAATCTGTATATCTCAATGTAATGCATGCTAATTGGTAAGAAAAGCAGATCTGGTTTTGAGTGAGAACTATTGAAAGCAGGGCATGGACAAAATAAATTCTTTAAAATAATTCATTTAATTATATCAAACCAAAGTGACAAACATAAAAGCTAGAAACTTTTCAGATATTATTCATACAGTGAAAAAAGGAATAAACACATCTGTTCCTTTTATGATGTACTGGACATTATTAAAAAAAAAATTCAACGGTCTGATCAGTGAGAACTTGTGTATACTCACCAAAAAGACACAAACAGTATCTATTGGCTTCAAACATTCATGCAGTTGTAGAGTTTGAGGAAATTTAACCCAAATTTGCTCCACTGACTGTAATGATGCTTTTTATATGCAGCTGTCTCTGTCAGATCCTAATACATATTGAGGTAATACATATTTGATCAAATTTTCCTGGGCTAAACTGAAAGGTTAGTACCTGAGCTGAACTGGTGTGCCTGTCTTAAGTTTTGAGCTGCCCACAGTGAAGCCATCAAATTACTTTAAAGTTTTTTTAAAATTACACCCCCAAGTTCTTCATTTTACCTTGAGCCACCATCAAAATTCCTGTAATAAACACTGAACACCCAGAAGGAATAGCTAGCTGGTAATGGACTGAGCATTGAATCACAGCTAGAAAACCTGGATTCATTTCCCAGCATTATTTCTGTTCTTGTATTACCTTCAGCAAGTTTCTTCACCTTCCTTCCTGCACCTGTCTCTCTCTCTCTTTATCTTTTTCTCCTCCATTATTTGTCTTGCCTGTTTCCATTGTATATTCCAGGTAGAGACCATCCCACATAATGTGTTTGGGCAGTTGTAGAACAGGGTGGCACTACTCCAAAATCAAGGCTTTTAGATGTTACTGTAAAAATTAAAGTTTAAAATATTTTCTGAGTTTCACCATTTCCATCCAGAAACATCCACTACTTTGAATGCTACTCTCCAGCACATCACTGTTGGAAAGACTAAATACTGTTAATCTCTTAGTTGAGTTTTTCATTCAATTAGTTAACATTAAATATACACAGAAAAGAATTTTAATGTCTCTAAATATTTGCTTGATTACTTGCCATGGTCTTAGGTACTACTATGAGAAATGAATGGTGTGGCTTGAAGTAATACCAAAAACATTTTAAAGAAAGACATTTCTGTTTTTATTTTTTTTCAATGTCTTCATAACTATCAGTAACTTTTTTGAGGGAAGGAGCGATAGAATTGCACTTGCTTATCTATATCTGCACATATGGTTACCCCTTCTGAATCACTTGTCTTGCAATAATATTTCAAATGAGAAAGCAGTCCTTTCTTAAACAAGAAGCATTCATTTCAAAGTGAGAACTGAACTCTGTGTCTTGCATCTCATTTCCTGTCCTTCTAGTTTTTAATCAAAATATATTAAATCTTTGCTTTAAAAGGGTATTCAGTCATGTAAATACTGTGGAACTGGAAGAATATAGATGTTTAGCATTAGAAGAGAGGCATGTCAGAGGTTAAATTCCATTATTCTCATTCTTTATCAGAGCCAGTGGACCAGATTCACGTGATCTTCATGGGGTCTTGCACGAAGGCTGTGAACAACACACAGCCCCCTATACCATTCCCAACAGTATGCACTGGCTATCCTATTACAGAAAAAAATTAGCTTTAAATAATAATAATCCTAGACATCTAACAACAACAGCATTCTTTATTCTGCAGTGTCAATGTTCTTCCTATAATCTCAGCAAAAACTCCATCACATAGTTCAGGCCTCAGTTGAAACAGCATCAGAGTACTCTGCACTTGCTTGATCAAGTCCTAAGCCCACTGAACTGCAAGCATCCTTCTATACATAAATAGACACAGAGAGAAAAAGCAGGAGAGAGATTTGCCTCTTTTTGATTAAAAATATTGCTGATACTTTGGTATCATACAATCTCCAAAGCACTTTTAAATGACAAGCAACAAGTGCTTAATGTGAGCACTTCTAATTAAAACCAAGTAACTGAAACTCCCAAAGTGATAACAGTTAATATTTCTTTAACCGATTTGAAATATTTTATCGCCAGGCAGTTTTAATGCTCCCTGTTTTCCTGCCACTTTGAGGATAAGAAAGAAATATGACGCTCACAAGGCAGACACAGTTTTACCCGTTGTAGAAGACAACTTGGCACAACAGCACTCTTGGGGAAGACTGGCAGTGCTCCTTCAACCTGTCTTTATTTCACAAGCTCTCATGTTTTCTAGTTTACATATTATATTAAAGTTACAAGACCTGACACAATCATTCCATTAACTAATACCTAGCACATTGCACAAGAATCAACCTGCTCTTTCCCGTTGTGATGCCTCAGTTTTACAGCAGTGATGGTCTGGGAACACGGTGTTCCCATTTTTTTGAAAGAGCTGGACTTCCCAGCAAGACCACACATTTCCTATATCACAATGCCTCTAGAGAACTTACTAGCCATGTGGTTCGCATAACACCCTCGGAAAGGTATGCCACATTGCATTATGAAATTTGCTCTCCACCAGAAAGAATGTCATAACACCATATCAAGCAAGAGAACGCAACTTCATTTTTTTTTAAACTGATACGAAGCAGATTATTTTGAGTCAGTCGCATTCCCATTTCCCTGCAATTTTTTGTGTAACAGATAAATCTTCACAAAAAACAAATTATAGATATAAATATTTCTTCTACATGGATCTACACACTCAAATTCTAAGAAAAAAGTCTTTTCTTTAGTTATATAACACATAGATATAAAAATTGCCAGCAGTTCTCAGTGATGCAATTGATGCGTAATATGCATATTATGGGTGAGTTTGTATTGGATTTTCCAGTTATTTTTTTTTATTTCCAGTCATAACACTGCACAATTTTAACTCTTTGTATTTAACTTTCCCTTAGCTACCTGTACTCCAGCTCTGGTCTCCTGCAAACTCTCTTGTAATCCCCAAGGCCAAAGTCAGTGTATTCAGATACTGGACAGCCATGACCTGAAGGTTTTCTAGCTGTAAGGGTTAGATAGTTTTCTTACCAAAAACATCTCCTTCAATTTGCTTTTACCATCTTTCCGTTTTCACTCAGTAAATGAAAATTATATGCACATCTATTTTAATGAGAAAAAGAAAAGAAATACAAATTGAATATCTCATGTCAGAAACTTAGTGATTCAGGAAAGATTTCTTTCTTTTTTCAATGAAGAGAAAAACATTCATGACTGAAGCCAGATTTAACTGCTTTGAGTCCCTCTCTGGAGGAGAAACGCCTTCTTCTCCACTGAGTTTAGATGGAACTGACGGAGAATCATTACAAGGTCAGCATTCATGAACAGCTCCTTCAAGTTTATCCTCTCAACTCTATTTTCCTTCATTCAGGCAAGTCTGTCAGAGGACAGAACTGCTTCTTTAACTAAGATTTCACAGGACATGGGAAGTCTTTAAATAATCTCCCAGCCTCCAAAATGTACAAATTTAGCCAGTTCTACCTAAAACTGAGAATCATGAATAGGAATGGCATTTTCCAGACATAAAATCTCACTGCAGTGGGATGGTCCACTATGATGATCAAAAAAAAAATTGTAACAAAAATCTCAGATACAGACACAGAATTTACAAAGTAAACTAAAATGTGAGCATGTGGGAAAAACCTTCATATGAACATTTTTTTGCTGTGCAGGTGACAAGCACAGAACTCTATGGGATATAAATAGAGGTCCGCACTTTTGAACATTTATGTGTGTGTACACCAGTAAAAAATAAGACATTCATGTGTGCATTGACACACATTCACATATCCAGATGAGCTCAGAAACACATTTGATGACATAACAACAGTGTCAGTGTGCATTTATTTACAACTGTAAGGTGAATTCCTGCATTTTATTAAATTCCGAAGAGCCGAGAAAGGAAGTTGATGCTGTGATGTTGATCTTAGCATCATCCTGGGTGTCTACACTGTGTGGGAAGAGGTAGAACCCTGGTAACAATTGGCAACATTACCAGATGCTTCTTAGGAGCATGCAGCCTTTAGAAGCATGTGTTGAGAACGCATCAAGAAGACAGGCAAGAAGTGTACACGGAAAAAACCCCCTAGAATACATGTAGTGAATCACAAGGAATGGACACCAACATTCATGTAATAAAAGATTCTTCGTTACTTTCTTGGCCTATGTTGTGCTATCTGAGGGCACCACAGTCTTGCAAAGCACTAAGTTTCACAGCAACCCCAAGTGGGTGAGAAGTATTTCACTTCTTACGTAGGTGGAATACGAGATATGAGTGGAAAAGAATAAAGGAGCAGGAGGTCTGACGCAGTCTGGGAGATGGCACTGAGAATCTTGGGCAGCTGACTGACCTGACAAAAGAAACATCTCATGACAGAACACATCTCTTCATTCAGGATCTGAAGAGAGAATCAAGGACTCATTCAAGTAAAATAAGTAACAAGGACAGAATTTCATTTACTTTGTGAAGACAGGACACAAGGTACAGGAAATAGAGGATGATATCAGTTCCACTTAGCTCTTCAAAACAGGATGAAAGCACTTACTGCACCTGGCTGACCCTCCACAAAGAGACAATGGCAACACAGGCATTGGGATTGGACTCTGCTTTTTCCACAAAGGCACATAGCAGTGTCCTCTGCTTTGATGAAGTCTCTGGTTAAAGGCACAGATACTGTCATGAGCATTTTGGATTCTTTATTACCATCCCTGCATTGCTTCTATATCCACTAAGGTGATCCAGTGCCATCAAGAGATGTGAAATGTCTGCTCTAGACAAGATAACATCATATAGGTGGAAAAAGGTTGAGGCCTAGGAGCATTCTAAATGCAAAGTGAATCACAATCTGATTTTACGAATATTTATTTTCACAGAGATAATAATATACTGAACTAGATTTTTCTATGGCACACAGAGAGGGAATTCTCCACAGTTAGGAAGAATACCTAAAATTTAGTTTCCTTATTTGAAAGAAAATAACATCCAATTTCTGTACAGAAATATATCATACAACTATGTTCAGAAACACCAAAATAGGAAAATATACTGGCTCCTTTCAAAACATATCACCAGCCAAAGTACTGGTAATACAATTAACTTTAACGCAATCTGAAAGAGGATCAGAATAAGGGTCACACTTACCATGTTGTATCTATTTTCAGCTTTAAAATTTTCAAAACCAGAATGATTGGTATTTCCCAAATTTAAAAGCAACATGCTTGGAGAATTACATTCTGGCCAACACTGCTCTTCAATCAAACACTTCAGGGTTTTCCTGGACATACTGAGGTCTCACTACAATGATTCAGACAGATTTGCATAGCAATTTTTACTCTGAATCAAACACAGGACTTAGTACTATCTAGTGAAGGACTATTTTCAAATCCTTTTAACTCACTCTTCATTTTCAGTCGCGTTTTCTTTGAGCTTTAAGAATGAATATAGGCTATTCAGAGTTAGTGAAATTGGATGGATGAATCAACTGCATCACGCATTTTGCATCAGACCAAATATTAAATTTATGGATTTTTTACAATTTACACCATATCTAATTGGGAAAATTATTCGAAGAAACATACAAAAATTACCCATGTTCAGGAATTTTAAAATAGAAATTTGCACTTTTAAACTACAAATAGATGCTTCAGTACTTACAGATAAAATTATATACTGTTTTATGTATTATATTTAACTTGTTTTGCAAAGAAATCAAAGTAAAAAGTTCAAAAATTTTGGAATAACGATTCTAGCATTAATTTAAGGATCTGATCTCCCAAGAAAATCCAGACTCAGCTGAAAACATGACCTTTAATGCTCATTCCCAATTTCAAGGAGCATTAAAAGCACCTCAAACTGCTTGCAGGATTCCTTTTCACATTGTGTATTCTTCTGTCTTTTGCGAGAACTAAGTAAAATTAACAATTTTTAGCTCAGATAGACATGACATTACTTACCTGAACTGGAAGCCATCTTCTTTGCATGTCGTTTAAACATGTTCAGAAGGATGTAATCCAGAGTTTGGATTCTGGCCTGGCAGCATTTCCCAGCTTCTTTATATGAAAGTTGCTGCTAATAACTGGACAGAATGCAAAGTACTAAGGAACATCATGAGATAATTCTAGGCTAAAAATAGTTCTATTAAAACCTTATTGGACATTTGGATGGGAATGGGGTCCTCAGAGCTTTCAACACTACCCCTTGTTTTCTTCCTCTAAGAAAAACACGACCATCAGCAATATGTGTCGATTTGCATTAATCTGGATATTAAAGATCCTTTTCTTTATTACAAAGAACTGATTCTGCAAAGATGTTTTACCCCTTTCTTCTCCACACAGAAAAACATAACAATTCAATTAGTCTTGGAAAATACCATGCTCTTGAAAAGAGACTCCATGCTCATTCACTGCCAACACAAGAGGTGTGCAAATCTAAGACAGAGGGTATTTTTTTTTAAGAACTGATGTTTTGCCAATGCTTTTAAACATGAATGGTTCCCATAATGCAGTCTGTATATTAAATTACCAGTTTAGCTTGCAAGCAAAGTCTACTGTCAAAAGACAGTTCTTCCTCCCATATGTTCCATACTTCAAAGATTTTTCAAATCTCTGTTTTAGTCCCAATGCTATTCTACCGAGAACAGGCACAAACAGAAATTGTGGAACACAAAGGTAATGAAATTACAGAATCTGTCACTTTGATCCATTTTTTCAGTGTGCCACACAAACCAGACACAGAAAAAGGAATCTGAAGATAAACAGCTCAAATGCTGTTGAAGTACTGTGCATTTTCAGCATTCCCTTTGCTGAGTCCCAGCTTTGAGTGGGCTACACAGAGAAATTAACACCATGAAGAGCACAGATACATCTGCTTGCAAGATACTTAATATCGCCTCTGGCATAAACATTTATACAAATCAAAACTCCACTGAGTATATATAAATTAAATATATCACTTGGAAATACAATAAACAAAGATTTTTCACTAACTTACAGCTGATCTGAGCAAGTCCAGATCAAGTAGAACACAATCTGCTTAAGTTAGAGACTTTATTATCACTGCAGTATTATCAGTAGACACCCAATTTCAGCAGATATGCTCCAGCTTCCATGCTACATGCATTATCCTACCCATTGCACAGGAAAATCAGAATACCACTCAGTGAATTTTATTGGATGAAAATATAGATGTAAGTTCAAGTCGGTGCTGACTTCTGCTGACAGTCTACCTGGATGAAATAACACTGAAGAGCCACTTCTTCCCTTCCATGCATCTAGCAGCAGGGATGTGATACAACCCAAAAGCACTGCTACACTAACCCATCCACTTAAAAGGTCCTGCAAGGAAAAGGGACAACTGCCTGTCCTCCCTAAAACCAACTGGCACTGCAGAGGGTGCATAGTCCACCTCACGCTAGAGATACACAGTGGCAAAGAAATAGGATTCACCTTGCATAAGAGAAAATCGCACAGCATAATGAGACATGGAGAAGTCCTGAGGCAACTTGCTCAGTTTTTATTGAAGGACTAAGCATATGGATGGCAGAAGTTATGTTGGTACATTTTCTGCTCAGCTGCATTGTCACTGCACAGACTAAGAGCACGGTTGATTAGGTCTGAATGAGTACTGCAAAAGGAGTTAGACCAGCCAGGAAACTGAAAAATATGCAGATCACACAGGATGACAGTAGAGAGCACTCTCAACTTTGCTCGACATCCAGGGAGAAAATCTCCATATCTTTCTGCTTCACAGTTTCATAGTAGCAAAATACTGAGTTCCACAGTGTGACCATCCCCTACTCAGCTGAAAACAGCTTTTGGTAGCTCTGCACCAGAAAACTGACAAGAAAATTGTTGCTTTGGGATGCTGCAAGTCTTGGGCACCATTAATTCATATTTGCAACTTTGAGGGCATTCTTTATCCACGGGAATATGTAGCAAAATCACCATAAGGCAAGCACTGCCTTACACACCTTACTGGTGTGTATCTCTGCCCTGTAGCAAGCCTCAATGATCTTAATCTGACTACTCATGTTGAAAGCACCTACTTCAAACAGACTATTTAGTTTATTTAAGATGTGACAAGGAGGCAATTAGAGCATAGTCTCAGTGTGGAAGAGATTCTTTCCTTTTTTCCTCTGACAAATTCATAACATCACTTCAGTGCAAGCTAAAGCTAACCGAATTCAGGCTAGAAGTTTAGTTGCTACTACGCCACACTGAAATGCAGAGGCTTTACTGTTGCCTGATGCCTTTAAATCAAAGACAGTTATCTTTTCAAAGATATTCCTGCACACAGCTGTGGACCTGACACAGTAATTATTGTTGTGTTTTGTTATCCAGTATTATAAAGGATATTACTGAAGATCTTGTCTCTACCTCTGGAGGTAGAACATTTTAATCTATGGTGTAATTTATTTTACCTTCACTGTGTCAGAAGAAAATATAAAATTAGCCAGTCTGAATGTCAATTTAACTCATCTGCCTAAACATATAATGAAGATTAATTCACTTTAAGAGATTTTTGCTAGGATAGATTTACACCTATTTTTACAATGTGAGGTTGGGGGTGTTTTAAGAGAATTACTCAGTTGTTATAATCCAAATGTATTATTAACAAGCAAATTATTCAAATAAATGAAGTGACTGGAGTGACAATCATTACTAGAGAGTGGTATTAATATTGTGGCAGGTGTAAAACTAAGAACTGCACGAGAGCATTTGTGGAAGGAAAGGAGTGTTGACAGCCCTTGAGCCCTCTCTTTCCCAGCTTTCATCTTCCAATTGGCACCTGAAAAAAAATGGTGCTTTCATTTTTTCCTAATATTACTTATCTTCACTAGAGAATTTGCTGATAGCATATTTCCCAAACTCTTTAGTTTCTGCAACAGTTTATCTGGAAATTACTTTCTGAAATTACCCTACTGAAAAACAAACAAATATAAACCAGCCGTCTGCTCAGGCCTAGAAACCATTGGATACATGGATACTGCAACAGAGAATCATAGAGTCATAGATTGCTATTGCATCAACTTTTTGACGTTCATGTATTTCCGAGAATTCATTGCATATCTACATTATACTGCATCCTCAATTAGTTCCATTGGATATCACTAATAGGTCATATGATGTCATTGTTTTAGAACTGTTTAAATAAAAATTCCTCATCTGCATTTTGATTGCATCTAGAAAGATTCCAGAAATTAATTTGGAAACACCTGAGTTGCATACTGCCTTTATGACTTTGCTTGAATTTACAATCAATTTAAATTAACATTTACATTTAAGATGAAATGTGTCACAATCCAGTCTCATTCTCTGAAAAAAAACATGAAAATTATCAAAAGAAGTCAAGCTACTTTTTTTTTTTTGCCACTTCATCTAGGAATTTTTTTTCTGTTAAGTAATATATAGAATATATAGCCCACTGAAAGATGGGAAAACTGATGGAAAGTAATTAAAAGCAGAAATTAGGTTTTGTTGTCACTCTGAAAAGAAATGACTGTCACAAAATGCTAATTAGCTGGGAAATTAACAGGAAAGAGTGTCTGGCAAGGGCATTTAGAAAAAAAAAGAAAAGTACCAGGTTTTATTTATTACAATCATTCAATTTTTATGTGCTGCATGTCTTTGGTTCCCCTATTCAAGTTCTCTGTTTAAGGATAGAGTGGCTGTTTCTTTCCTCTTCAGCAGAAGATAAAGGGCTAAGGAGTACATGCAATGTCAATCCCATTTCTAAATCAAATTCAGCCAGCTATGAGCACAGTTCACAATATAAAGTAGTCATAATGCAATCAAATGAGTCTGGGCTTTGGTTTTTGCCCCTCACAGATGTGACCTATACATCATGCTAGATTCTGGGTATCTTCCTTATCTGCTAAGTGCTACAAATCACTGCATTTTCTTTGAGCTTCCTGACATAACTGTAGGAAAAGCTGATGGTGCATCCCCATTGTCCTTCCCACCACACCTCCCCCAGAAATTCTCTTTATCTCTATGGCAGAGCATCCAACATAGTAGGTGGATGGATGTCCTGTGCTCCCCCTACTAGGAAGGGAACCAAAACAAGGCACCAGCTCTTTGGGATCGTCCTAATTTTTACAGGAACTATAAGATTCAACCCTAAAAATATAGGCAAGTCCACATGAAGGGGTAAGAATTGATGAAAGAATTTTCTTTCATTTTGCCACAGCTGCTTTCTAGTATATGTGGCTAGTCTGTAAACCTATAGTTTCTTCAGTAATTTACTTAAATAAAATAGATAATGAGCATAAATGCCAAAAGAGGAAAGAAAACATTTGCTATACTTCTGGGTCACTTCTTTTCCCCTGTAATTTTCCATATTCCCAAAACTCTGAGGATACAAATGCAGCCAGTGCAGCTGCCAGAACAGAGGTAATGGTGTCTGCTGGACTTAAAGAGCAAAAAGTAAAAGTAAACACAGATAAGGCACTCTCAAGATCTCCTACTGACAGGAGAGGAAAAGCTGCACTTCCTGCCGGTTCCTTCCTTGTTTATGTGTAGGAATTTGTTCAAGACTAAAAACTACAACCTTCCCTTTCAATTTTAAAATGTACTATCTCTCTTTTCCCATAGTTCACCCATGTTTTTTTTTTTTCAATACATTACACATGCTGGTATTCGAAAACAGAAGCTACACAATGTGGGTTCCCAAATCCTTCGAGTTAATTAGCGCTCCACTGAAAGGTCATTTAAGAAAAATGGGCTTTTATTACTATGACTAACCAGAGCAATGCTGTTTTACAGTAAGAGTATACTGTGGATGCCTCTAGACTGTTACAGAACTAAAATTGGCAGCAAATGGCATATATTGGCTTGCATCCATGCTGTTCCAGGTTGGTTATATTTACACTACTTTGTAGAAAACAAATCCCAGTGGATGCGTGGAAACTATGTCAATATATCTGTGTTGAGCAGCCAAGGCTTCCTCTAACAAGAAACAAGTTGGTTTTGTGCCATAAAGAGGCCAGCAGACAACTGACAGCAGCCAGTCAGAGAGCTGGGGTCATGGCGCAAAACAGACTGAGACAAAAGAAGAGCATAAATGTATCCATGAGATGTGTGTCACAGACTCAAACATGTAAATTACTCTGAAAGATTTTGGAAGGACACCAAGAACTTCAAAACTCATTCATAATCTAATCACTGTGTGGGCATTTACTGCTACAGTACTTAGTACCCAAGGCCATGGTACGGGGAGTAGAGAGGTATAAAGATTTTCCTTCTGCTTTCATCTTGCTTTCTTTCTATGCCAGCAATATTTTGTGCACACTGAGTTTTGCTATCCTCTCTCAACATGTGCTCCTGCAATTCTGTGGGTCTTTCATCCAGGGACAGAAAATAATAACAACAGAAATCATTGACACAAAGATTAACAGCAAGAATACAAATGGCACTGCATTGGACAGAGCTATTACTTCTTGTTCGGCTGGTTTCAAATCAGCAGCATTTCATTATGTCTTTTTTAAAATTATACTTTTCTTTCACATGCCTTATCTGTTGTTATTTAAATAATTTACTTCTTCACAATATTTAAGGTATTTTACACCAACACAAACAGAATGTTAATTACTTTCCTTTCCTTTTCCTCTCTGAGTCCCTACATTTTCTTTAAGTTCGACCAAAGAGTCAGTCTAGTAGCTGACACGACTGCATTTAACAAGTAAACCAGCAAGAACTTGTTCTCACAGGACCACTATTCAAACCAATGTTTGTTTTGGCACCAGTAGTTATGGTATTTCTCTGCTAACGTTAACTACTAACTGCAATTAATAAATGGACAACAAAGATCTCTTACAGAAGTCATCCATCTGTTACTTGCTGTTGAGGTATTGATTTGTATTCTGCAGATGTAGCCACATTACCACAAAATACACATAATGCAACGATGCAGTTACTAAAATTGAGAGCTAAGTCTTCATTTGTCTCACAGGTTGGACATTCATACCCAAGCAAGGCTGTCCCTTCTATTTCCCCATTTTGAGGTCAAGAAAAACACATTCACGTAAAACATATCTAGCAGTATCTTAAAAACAACAAAAGGTTTCAAAAAATATAGTACTGTAATAACTCTTCTTTCAGAAACTGATTAGACAATCTTAATGGGAGGTTCAGAATTTCAGCAACAGAAAATCCTCTGCCTTGTTTAATGAGATAATTTAATGAAGAGCACTCAATTACAGTTTTATGAAGACTTCCTCATGTCCCTTTAATTGCTCTTTCCTATTCTAATTAACCTCTTGAATGCCAATCTAGCTTTCTTTCTGGCATGCCTATTACCATTCCTTTTATGTGTGATCCAGTTATCTAAAGCAATAGCATAAAGTACAGCGCATCCTCCACATCACACATGATCCCTCCTAGGAATATATTGCAAATAGCATGTTACAGGCATCTTTTTGGTACAGCCCGGTGTCTGATGAGCTATCACACGCACACACTGCTTTGTGAAGAGCTATATGCTTCATTCTCAGGTCTTAGTAGATTTTTTTTTCTTTAATTACATTAAATGGAAAGGGGTCCAATTCATCATTTTAATCAATATATTTCACAGATCGCTAGCAACAGGAAGATCCACCAAAGACTGCGCACTTTTCTGTCTCCTACAGTGAACTCTAAGTCCTTTCTGACAGACTGAATACAGATAAATTCTATAGCATCTTGTCACTATCGCACTACAAACACAATCCTTACTCCAAGCTGCCTTTTCAGAGACAAGCCTTTCACTAATATTTCTACAGAAGTAGTGTAAGTGATTCCACAGCAGGGAGACAAGATGCATTTTGGAAAAGATTTTATTCCAGTTAGGATGCAACTAGTGATGTTGAGAAAGATGCCAGCCAGTATAGATAGCTCACAGAATAATGTTAAAAATAAAGCTTTTGTTAGTCTTTGCTTTCCTCTTTCAAAGATAAACTGCTACAAGATTAAACTACTACTCCAAGATGCTGAGTTTCTCTGCAATGTAATAGAAAAAGATTTCAGGTAGACATGAAAAGTGTATATAATGTATATATTATCTTAGTTCCCACCTGAGGCAGGACAATACTGCACAGAGGTAAGAAAATAATTCAGTAAGGGAAACTTGTCCCATAGAAAAAAGAAACTAAAACTTGCACTATGAAGAGACAGTAGATTTTTCATAAGCAACCCTGGATTAAGCTACATAAAATCACAGAGAAGAATAAAGACTGAAAATTCAGAGATATCTGCACAGGTAGAGGAGAGAAGTAGTCACAGAGATATAAACAATCTTGCCGTAAGTCTGGTTCTTCACATGCCTTTTCTCATTCTTGTCAAGTGCTCCCACAGCAGGAAGATCTCTGTATTCATAAATACACCCCTGACCATGACTTACATTGTTTCCATTCTGACTTCCTTCAACACAGAGTTAAATTTCTCTAGAAGAAAATTTTTAGGCAATTTTATATTCCTCATATTATCTACCATCTGTAGATGGCTATTTTTCGTACGTGCCTATCAGGAGATTACAAAACCAAAGAAAATTAAAAGGATGTCTACAAAACACAGTACCTTCCTGATATTTCATAAAAAAATCAATATGCTTTAAAAAGAAGCTACAAAATAGGGTGAAATCTTAGCTGTAAGTCAAACATGTACAAGTATCATACCTCATGTGAGTCATGCCTGGAAAGAATAATTTTCTTAAATATTGCTTTTGGCCCAGCACAGTTTTACTGCATTTAGACTATTAACTGCCATTATTAACTAATAAAACAGTTTGCTGAAACAACATCAGCCTGCCTGCGTATTTTGTTATGTTCATGTTTTCTCCTAAGATGGACATTTCTTATATGGGAAGCCTGGTTTAGAATCTCCTCAATGAGCAAGTGTGTTTTGAAAGTCAGTTTCCATCAAATAATGTTCTTGCTGTCCTTATGCCTTAATGAAGATGTTGTCTTTATCTTCTTATAAATAAATCATTTTCAGACCACACCTCTAATGGTCACTAGCATCTCCAAGCACAGCTGTTAGTGAAAGTGGCACTGGTCAGTACTGACAAGCAATATACCAGGAACGTGAATGGTGGCTGAAAAGAATGGTGGCTCTTTGACATCCCCCAGGTGTCTGGGTGTTTTGAGGGTCAGAGACAGGTAAAAAGCAGTCCTAAGAGCAGTGCTGGGGCTACAGGGAACTGCAGTAACTGTACAGCATACAGGCAGAGTAACTGTACAAAGATTGTACCCGTTTGAACATAGCTGCACCTCTTAGACTTTAAAATTTAAAAGCATGTCTAGAAGTACTGCTGCCTCCTCAAACTGAGAGGAACTGCATATTAGAATTTGAGAGCCCTGAGCAATATGATCAGTCTCTTCCAATTGAAATAAAGTTAACTAGAACAAATATTTCAAGATAAATTGTGAAAAACAGTAATTCCCCCCCACTCAGCTTCTATTTTTTAAGTGATACAGAACACTATAAACAAATATAACAAAATTAATAGTCCAGGAATGCCTCCCAAGTCTCTAGATTGGACTTCACAGAAACAGTTTATAGTTTTCTTCCCCAGAACTAGAAGCTAATGGTATATGGGCATTTCATGATACAAGGAATAATGCAACAGACTTAAAAATGGATTAAGTGCATAGATCACACACAAACAAATTACAACTGCTGTCAGAAAGCAGGTATGTTGTGTAACTAAGAAAATATTTCATCTCATAATATTTTCAGTATAATGTCTGGAATGTTCCAGCGTTTCAGCTATAAACTCATCTCAAAATAGTACATAAAACCAAAAATGGTCATGCCAAACCATTAAGATAATGATCTTCTATCTTTTCTGTACTGCAGAGGCATACTGGAATGAAAAAAACATTGCCAATTTCTATAAAGTTAAGAGTATGTTTCTAAAAATGTAGCCAAACCCCACCTATAGTGAAGATCATAAACTACATACGTAATTCCTTCCCAGGGAATTATTGCTATTATACGTTAAAACCAAACCAACCAAACAAATGACCCATAAGAAGCATTCTTCTGGCAATAAAGTTTCTTTTGGTGCTTTTTAAATTTTAAGAACTACTCATGAAAGCTAAAATCTAAATAAATTACACTGTTGAGTACAAATGAATGATCATCCGTACACTACATTTCACAATCATGAACTAGGGTACAAGATAAGGGAAATATTCAGTATAACCCCAAAAAAATGTCCTTCAAGACAACCTCCCATTAAAAACCTAGATACCTGTCACCAGCTGTCTCTGTGTAAGTGATACACTGGAAGGCATGCAAACTTCACTAGAAGTGTGGGCATTCAGTCCCAGTATCTTTCTAAGATCAGAAGGAAGTATCACTGAAAGCTGTTATTCACCTTTTTTCTCCAGTCCTAAAAATGTCATTAGGATTTCTGATAGAAACATTACTTAATAAAGGAAGACTTGCTTCTTTTCAAATACTAATGGAAATAAGATAGCAAAATTTATTTAGCATCCAACCATGAACAATGAGTTCAAAGTCAAATAACAATAGTGCATGGCACTATTTACACTTACAAAGCCTTTAAGTACTTCCAGAACAACAGTTTAGAAAAGATCCTAATATGATACAGTTACTCTGATTTCAGAAACTAATGCAAGTTCTGAAAACAATTCATTGGCATTTGAATACAATCAGAGCTACTTGGGTGTAAAGGTCTCCTAGCCCCATGAATTCCTGGCAATCGGACTGATGGTGGGACAGGAGTTTCTCCAGGCTATATCCCCTGTGGAAAAGGAGGTACCACCACCACCTCCTTCAGCAACTTCCTGTTGTCCTAAAGTCTCTGTCAAAATCACAGGACTTCAATGACAGACATAGCAGAGTTTCAAACAAGGATGGTACTGCACTTCTTCCCTCAAAACTCTGCTTTGTTCCCAGAAGAAGCAGTTTACATTTGCCCAGATGTAGGCTGAACTTCTAACTGAGTTAAAGCTCCCCTTTCTAGACAGATCAGCGTTGTCTAAGTGCATTTGCCATAATTGTGATGCGACTGGGACATATCAAACCTATACCACTCATCCCCTTAAAAGATGCTGTTAACAAACTGAGATGTTTGCTTTTAAAGTGACCTGACTGAAATGGAAGTATTTTGTATAGACTTTCTCAAAGTAAATCAAAATATTTCAGAAAAACAGAGGTTCCCATGTGAAAATTCAATTTTAATGGAATTTTCTTTCTCATTGTAGATGCGATGGAAGAAAGCTCCCAATAAAATATAAAATCCATAATGACTGGAAGCAAAAAAACCTATCTAGATAGCTTTGTTAATTTTATTTTAAGAAACAATACTGAGAAATGGGAGCTCAGGTCTAAAAAAATAATTTATGTAAGAAAACAACAAAAATACTGTTCTTTTCACTACTGCATACATGAGATAATGAATATACGTGACTAAAAGGAGTAGAAACTGCTCAGTGACTTATGTTGCAAATGGAAGGGAGGGTTCAGCTTAAGCTTGGTTCCAAAAGTCCTCTCTACTCTGACCACACATGAGGAACAAAATCAAGATACCAGTGGGTAAAACCACTTCTCCTAACTCATCCACAAGAAGCAGAGAAGCGGTTCAGCAGCCTCAGTTCTGCTCTTCCCAAAATATATCCAAAGAGCTTCTAGGGAAGTTGGTTCTCGCAAGGGAAAGAAGTATGAAAGCAAGCAGTGGCATGGCCAGCTTCCATTCAAGAGCTAGTCATCTTCAAGTCTGAAACAGAGGCACTGATATGCATAAAGCTGGCATTGTAGCAACCTGACTGTCCTCTGGCACATCCTCTTTTTCACTATTGTTTATTGTCTGATGTAAACCCCATTTCATCTTGTAATAGAAATAACAGTGCTCTTAATCAAATTGTCTATTTGTATTTCTTATAGTACTAGCTTCCAGAGGCTTTTCTTTGGGACATGAATTTTCTTTGAGGCACTATTTTTCTTTAACACACTTGCAAACAGACGGAAAAGCAATGGCAAGCACACCTATAAGCGTTTCATGTGTAGTGCTAATGGACATTCTGCTACCTGTCCAATCAATTACAGTAACTCCTAAAACAGATTAGATGCATCTTCTTCTGAAATGCTTGAAATTTTGTTCCCTTGCCAAATTGTTTAAAGCCATCCAGAGCTAATGAAACTTGTTATTTGTTTTTGGCTGCTTCCTTATCAAAACTTTCCAAAACTTTCATTTCAGCCTCATGAACCCTGCAGCTGTAAATTAATTGAATAAAATTTACAAACATTATGCACTGATAAAGCACTTTCAAGGCTTTTCCCTATTCAGTTGACTTAGCTGCTTGGCATGACAGTTTTGCTTGACATGAGTTCAGAGCCTCTGGAAACCTTCCTAATCCCACTCTCCAGGCCTTGTGCCTATTCATGGAACCATGTAAACCCAAATCCAGAAAATTAATAAATCTTGAATAGTTTTAAGCCCTCAAAAACATCCCTTGGTTCACATGCCACCTTCTTTCTATTGCAGGCACCTTGCTGCACAGAGTAACACTTACTTAAAATTAGAAAGCTATGTAGTCCCCAAAGCTATTAAGTTTTAATAAAATATCTCATTGAAGATTACTGTGAGTTGAAGCACATTTACTACAGCCATTCTGAAGGCATCTGTTTATGTTTGAGGACGGCATCTCCATGTCAGTTTTCAAACTAAATATTTTCAATAGAATCAGTGGATGACTTCTTTTACACTAAAGAGTAAAACAATCCCTTCTGCCCCTATACTAATCCATGAAATCCCTGATCCTCAACATTTCTGTTAACACACTGAGCAGATATAGCACAACTTCTCTGCGACACATCACACTGGTACTGGTAGCAATCTAAAGCAACCTCTGCTGAAACAGAAGTACAAACTCTACCTAGTTCATTAAATGTTTGCATGGTAGAGGGGTTTGCTTAAAGCTTTTATCTGTTTAGCGTTCTGAAAACAACTGTCAAACAATAATCTTTAGGGATTATTTCTACGAAAGTTTTAAGGAACTACTTGTAAAATGAAATCCAAGGAGCTTCAAGTTGTACCTATTAGACCTTACAGAAGAAACACACGGAAGTAAATATCCAGAACGTAAAGAAATTATTGGTGGCATGTAGGCATGAAGAAAATTGGAGGGCAATATTTATCTATAATATACTATAAGATACATGTATATAGGTCAATGAAGTTTCAACAAGGATGAATTCATCCCAGTAACTTTCATTTCTATTTATTTGTATGGGCAATTAACTACAAATGATGCAACACTAAAATTATGACAAATAACAGTAATACTGCTCTTTTAAATGAAAAAAAAGTTTCCCAGAAGTATCAGGTGCTTAATGAAAGGAGGACAAGATGTTCCCAATAGAGACATACCAGAAGAAAGTTTCAAAATACCTTCCTGCAAAGAGGAAAATAACATAATTCAAAACAAAGTCCATAACATAAATAAAATACTGGATTGTATTCAGGCATATAGCAGATGGACCGAATACAAAATGTTGTTAATGCTTTGGCTGTCTAAACATTCTAGCAGAATTAGATTATAATTTGCATCAGATCACTAAATCTACAGATATGATGATGTCATGAAACTCCAGGAAGCATTTGTAAATATATTAAAAAAAAAATAAAATCACATCAGAGCTATTAAATGACACAAAGAAACATGAAATAACATTGTTTTTTCAGCTCATCTAATTCATAATCCAATCAAGGACTATAACAGTCAAATATTTCATAGGCAATATTTAAGCAATCAAAATCAAAATAAATTGAGAAACTAAAGGTACATTTCCAAAGGCACAAAGTCCTTTCACTGTCCTATTCCCACAGAAGGAAAACAGAATTTGGGCATATTACTACCATTTTTGTTTTGAAAAGCTCCCACATGAAACAACTGGGCCCTTGAGGCTAAGTATTTGAAATGCCTTTGATTAATTTTAGGAAGGAAAAAAAATCTTTATAAACTTAGAGAAACTGGTACAATAACATATTTGGTGGGACTGACCACACAGGACACACAATGTCACTGAACTATGGACACCAGTGCCTGAGCTTCCATGGGAATACTGCACCAATGTTACTGAGCCAATCCATGGTAAAATAAAGAAAGTCTCATCAAACAAGGACAAAAGAACAATAAAAATTAAATGTGTGTCTTGTTTCAAAATCCAGTCTTATTTTAGTCAATTTGATGTAGAAACATTGACTTTTTTTGCAGTTCCTTCTAGCCAGGATAAACTGCCTTCTGATTCCTGGAAAAAAACATTAATCATGTGCCTAGCATTTAATTTGTACAGTTCTAATCTTTATCTATCACAACACAGTCAAGTAGCTAAATGCACCTTAGCCAATGCTTCCAGCACTAAGGAAGCTGAAATACCAGCTTCTTCCTCTTGGTAGTCATAGGAGAAAAACTTTAGGAAATATAAATTTCATTTTTAACTTTAATATTATCAATTTAATATTAGTGTTGTTTCTCGGATAACTTTGAGTGACTCTAGGCATCTCATACAAAGACTGTCTGTATTGTAGGCATTGCACTGATGTGGACCAGGGTAGCCTAGGTAACAATAATCCCTAAAATCTTGATATGAATTATATCTGAAGCACAATGACAAGTCACAAGGTTAAAAAAAAACCTTTCCTACAAGCAGCAAAACATGTTTTTAAAAGCCAGTGTTTTTGAGCTTGTTTCCAGCTTTAACACAACCCTTTAACAAGGGCTATGCTCCACTGCATATCATCTTAGCATCATTTTTGAGAAGCAGTCCGTTTCACTCTCTCATCACACAGACATCCAACCTGAATTCCTCATGCTCATATTTTGATATCAAGAAGGTAGGTAAAGTTATAAAAGACCTGAAATGAAGAGCAGGAATTCTATTGTCACTTGCATGTGAATATGAGGGAAAATACCGAGGGAAGCTATATATTTTACAGAATCACAGAATCACAGAATAACCAGGTTGGAAGGGGCCCACCGGATCTTCTAGTCCAACCATTCCTATCTAACACTAAACCAAGTCCCTCAAGACCTCATCCACCCGTGCCTTAAACACTTCCAGGGAAGGTGAATCAACCACCTCCCTGGGCAGCCCATTCCAATGCCCAATGACCCTCTGTGTGAAAAACCTCCTCCTAATCTCCAGCCTAAATCTACCCTGGCGGAGCTTGAGGCCATTCCCTCTCGTCCTGTCCCCTGTCACTTGGGAGAAGAGCCCAGCTCCCTCCTCTCTACAACCTCCTTTCAGATACTTGTAGAGAGTAATGAGGTCTCCTCTCAGCCTCCTCTTCTCCAGGCTAAACAACCCCAGCTCTCTCAGCCGCTCCTCATAGGGTCTGTTCTCCAGCCCCTTCACCAGCCTCGTTGCTCTTCTCTGGACTTGCTCCAGAGCCTCAACATCCTTCTTGTGGTGAGGGGCCCAGAACTGAACACAGTATTCAAAGAGCGGCCTCACCACTGCTGAATACAGAGGGAGAATCACCTCCCTGGACCTGCTGGTCACACCCTTTCTGATACAAGCCAGGATGCCATTGGCCTTCTTGGCCCCCTGGGCACACTGCTGGCTCATGTTCAGTCGGTTGTCGACCAACACCCCCAGGTCCCTCTCCTCCTGGCAGTTTTCCAGCCAGGCTTCTCCCAGTCTGTAGTTCTGCATAGGGTTGTTGTGCCCCAAGTGCAGGACCCAGCATTTGGCTGTGTTAAACCTCATGCCTTTGGACTCTGCCCAGCGGTCCAGCCTGTTTAGGTCCCTCTGCAAAGCCTCCCTACCCTCCAGCAGATCCACACTTGCACACAGCTTTGTGTCATCTGCAAACTTGCTAAGGGTACCCTCAATGCCCTCATCCAGGTCATTGATGAAGACATTGAACAGGACTGGACCTAGCACTGAGCCCTGGGGAACACCACTTGTCACTGGCCTCCAGCTGGACTTAACACCATTTACCACCACTCTCTGGGCCCGGCCATCCAGCCAGTTTTCTACCCAGGAGAGTGTGTGTCTGTCCAGGCCAGAGGCTGACAGTTTCCGTAGCAGAATGCTGTGAGAAACTGTGTCAAAGGCTTTACTGAAGTCCAGAAAGACTACATCCACAGCCTTTCCTTCATCCAGCAGCCGAGTGACTTTGTCATAGAAGGTGATCAGGTTAGTTTGGCAGGACCTGCCTTTGGTAAATCCATGTTGACTGGGCCTGATCACCCGGTTCTCTTGCAAGTGCTTCATGATAGCACTCAAGATCACCTGTTCCATGACTTTCCCTGGCACTGAGGTCAGACTGACTGGCCTGTAGTTCCCCGGATCCTCCCTGCTACCCTTCTTGTAAATGGGAACTACATCAGCCAGTCTCCAGTCCAGAGGTACCTTCCCAGTCTTCCAGGACTGCTGGAAGATGATGGAAAGGGGTTTGGCCAATACATCCGCCAGCTCCCTCAAAACCCTGGGATGTATCCCATCTGGTCCCATAGACTTGTGGGTGTCCAGTTGGCCAAGCAGGGCTCTGACCACCTCCTCTTGGACTATGGGAGCCTCGTATTGCTCTTCTGTTTCCCGGGTATCTACACAGAGGGAACAGCTTTCTTTACAATTAAAGACTAAGGCAAAGAAGGCATTAAGTACTTCAGCCTTCTCCTCGTCCCCTGTCACTGCTGTTCCCTCTGAGTCCAAAAGGGACTGTATGGTCTCCCTTGTCCTCCTTTTACTGTTAATATACTTATAAAAAGATTTTTTATTGTCTTTTGCAGACTTAGCTAATCTGATCTCTAGCTCAGCCTTAGCCCCTCTGATTTTTTCCCTACATAGCCTCGCTTCCCTCCTGTAGTCCCTCCAAGAGGCCTGTCCCCCCTTCCAGAGCCTATAAATCTTCCTTTTTTTTCTAATTTGACTCAAGATTTCCCTACTTAACCAAGCTGGTTTTTTCCCCTGCCGGCCTTTTTTCCAGAACACGGGGATGGCTTTCTCCTGAGCTGCCAGGATCCCCTTTTTGAAGAGCTCCCAGCCCTCATGGGCTCCCTTACCCTCAAGTGCTGTCTCCCAGGAGACTTTGCCAACCAGCCTTCTAAACAGTTCAAAGTCTACCCTCTGAAAATTTTGTGTATCATCTCCTGACAAGTCACTGGATTATACTCAAAAACCCCGCCAAACCAGCTCTTTACACCTAACATGCTAGTCTGTATACCATGTAATATTAGCTGGTTGGCAGGTTCAGCTATTCATTTGTCAATATGATATACAAAAAAAGGGGCTGGGTTTCTTTCTGCTCTTCTACTAGTGATGCTGGTAAGCTCCAAGGATGCTGGAAGAAAGGAACTCCCAACCAGATAATTGCATAACCATATCAATTGTATTGTCACTTCAACACATGCGAGAGCAAAAAAGAGTGCAAGCCTAAAAAAAATCATACAGTCTGCCAGAGAGGTTCAGAAGACCTTTGCTAAGTACAGTTAACAGCCAATAATGCTTATGCTTTTTTAAAAGTTGAGACTATTCTTTAAATAGTGGCACTGCATAAGAACCTAACATGAAACACAGTGCAATTCTCAAGCTAACAAAATAGACTGATATGTGTAGCAAACAGCAGATAATTCTTCATCAGAATAAACCAACTTTTAATGAAGTGTGTTTAAAAATTTGGATAGTTGAAATTATATAGTACATGGTTTTGCATGCTATGAAAACTCTTAGACCTTAATAATTATATTTTTTCAATATACAGTTCTTAGCTAAGTTTTCTTAGCTGTTTCATCATTACTGTTTTTTATTTACAACATATGTTTTCCCCTTTACAAAAGAAGAGTGATTTGGAAGAACTGGGCAAGTTTTTCTGGAAAAGAAGATACTCTTCTAGTTTATTTTTATTCGCAACATGTGCACAAACCGAAATAATTTAAAGAGGAAGTTGCAAACAGTTGCCAAACCACGCAGAGACAATTCCAATAGTAAAAAGCCCAGATGAAATCACTTTGTCCAGGCAGGGGTTCAGAAATCACTCTTTCAGATTGTGTTCTGACCTCAGAAAAGTGCCATCCTGCACCACTTGCGCTACCTTCAAGTGACTATGTCAAAGACACAGCCCAGCAGGGATAAACATTAACTCATAATATGGCAGCCCTTCTCCTTTCTCCCTGGTCCAGTATAGTTACCATGTTCTGAGGACAGAATGCATAATATAGTGCTAAAATCACATGGGTTTAAAATTTCACAGAAGATAATGACACAGATGTAAAGTTCTGACCTTGCTTTCCAAGTACAGTCTTAATATGGTAGTCCAAATGATCTAGAAAGAAAATCTCCCTCTGTTGCTCTGAGGAAAGGCAAATGGAGTAGCTGATAAGCCAAGCACAGGCAGCGGATGTAGACCTGGGGATGCTGCTAGAAATTGTGCACTGATGACTGCATAACTCAAGGGTGGGAGTCTGAAGCCTTTTAGATGATCAGAAAGTGAGTCACTGCATTGAAAAGTGTGCACAAATTTCATCTAGTGACAGATAGTTTTGCTCTAAATTATTCAGAGAGCAAGGCACTGAAAATATTATATTTAAATTAATGTCTTTGGAGGCATTTCCATATGAAATATAGACATAAAGCATTTAACTCGCATGAGTATTAAAGAAGGCATGAAATTACACTAAAATTGAAGACCAGGTAAAAAAAGATGAGAGAAAATATATTACAAAGGCTTATCTATCTGTCTGAAGAAAGGAATATATGAGAAAATAGGTAAATGTACTCAAAGCAGCAATCTAAGCCCTGAGTACTTCCAGTTCTGCAATTCAATCTGTGTTTTGACCTTCAGTGGGTGAGCACCAATTCCCCAGCTCTACCTCTGCACCTCTAGAAATAACACTGCAGGTACATAATATGTGTTTTATTCACCATCTTTTGGCCATAACAAAGAGAACTGGCCATCAAACAGCAAAAAACAACATTATTTCAGATTTTAAAATTACTTTTTAGTTACACAAATACACTGACATGTACAAATAACTAAACCTGAAATGAGATCTGTCTTTCAAATCAACAGGGAGCATGAGGACAGATTGTCCCAAAGTGTCTCCATCCATTCCACAACAGAACATTTGCAAAGATAATATAAGCAACAGTATCTAATATTTAGTTAAAAAGCAAGTAAGAAAGGCAACATACTATTATATAACTGTAAATATTGCCAGAGGAATTGCATATTTAAAGATCAAGCAATTCTGCTGACAGATTATCACCTATTTAATTATTGAGGTCTGTACAAATTACGGAAAGACATGCAAATGTAATTAAGAAGGCTAGCCTTTTAATGAACTAACAAGAGCTATAGGTAGTTAGACACTCATTGCTACTAGCAACACTAGAAGCTTTCTCATTAAAAAGTTAGTTTGTGAAGACAGTTTTTTTCAGGTGATGAAAAATGCATGTAGAAACCTAATACAAGTTCAGTTATGATTTCTGCTTATTTTAAACCCTTCCTTTATGCCAGAAAAATAGTAAATAGTGCTCTGCTTCATTAATCCTTTGAATGAGAAGGTAGCTTAAACTCCCGACTCCCTACCTACACACCAGCAACAAGGAGAGTAAAGTATTACGTGCTATCTCAAAGGGTCAGAAAAAATATCACACTAAGGTCCATTAAAAAAGAGAAAGAAAAGCCCATATGTGACAAGATTACTGTCCAGCTCGCAAAGTTCAGGCTGTAGCCAAACAGATGAAAATGTTACTTTTCATACAGCAAAGTAATGAACTGGAATATTCACAGTGTTGAACCTATCTTGAGCAGATACCTATCTTGAGCAGGTGGAACTCTACAGTCCCATGCCAATTCTTCGGGATTTTACATACTCAAGGCTGTACACACGTATTCACTTCATAGTCTGAGAATGGATGTTCCAATTCCTCTCTTCGTAGGTTTCTGCATAACAAGAAAGTCTTGGAGAAAATTTTTTGAGAGTAAGGGTTTGATGGCAGCTGTGTGATAGAAATTTATCTGCTTCCATCAGACCACAGTGGAAGTTAACAAGAACCAAGACACCATACCAGAAGTTACTGAACTATTTTCTTCCTCCTTTCAACCAGGATAAAACTGAAGGGAAAGCATTTCTTCCCTTCAGCCCATGTGTCACTTGGTTGCTCACAGTCTACTCCCTCAGGATGCAACAGGGAAAGGAGTATATTACAGGCTGTATAATTACACAGTTTGGTGTAACTCATTGAACAATCATTCTGGAACATTTACCGGTTTTGGTTTTTTATACAAGGGTGTTGAAATCATTAAATCATTCTGCAACAATGCTATTAAAGGAAATCTGACTTTGCCTCGGCACATTAATGGGTTCAAATAAACAAAGCTGAGTGATATTTCCAAATCATAATTAACACAAATGTGGTATCACAATCATTGAAGATCTCTCACCTGAGCAAGTCCCTGCGTAAAGCTCATCTCCCTGGCCCTGCTTTGAGAGGGGGTATGACCAGATGACCTCTGATTCAGAGGCCACCTTCTATCCTGAAGTACTCTATAATTCTCTGATTCCGTCAAATGTATGTTTAAATTCAACGATATTCACACCTATAGCAGCACAACACATTCTGGCATATGTAGTACTTGCCTACACAATACAAAACACACAGTACAGCCTGTGTTATGGTAACAGAGGAACTAGACAGAGAACGTTCAGTGGATTTGCTTTTGTTGCAAGGCTTAACACAGTACAAACTCCATGTGAATGACATTTTCATAAAGGTTCCTGAGTTTATAAATTTTAAAGTGTATTTTCCATAACATTTTAACTTCAACATGGATAAAGAATCCTCCTATTAGACCCCATTAAGAGTTGCAAGTAATACAGACAACTTTTGTTTTTTCAATACCATCAGGAGTGGCTAATACTGGCACCTTTTCACAGCAGAATTAATTCTAATTCTGTTAAGTGTCAAATTCAAAAAAAAAAAAAAAGATGCATTGAAATGAAAAAAAAAATGCTATCCAGATTTGAATTAATTATAAGGGTCAAATAAGCAATTATTGATTCAGTTCCACTATACTAAGAACTTGCCAAAGCCACCAGTGACCCACAGATATAAGCATAAATGCTTATAATAGAAGCAAAGCAATAATCAGCCTCCTGGTTTCCTAATAAACCTTGGCTTCATTTCGAGGTTACAAATTTTACACTGTGAAGATAGCTATGCCTTTGCGCAACATGTTATGTACAATATAGCTCAGTATCTTTAAAACTCATTTCACTCACAACATACTCCATTTTTTTAATTATTATTTTTAGCAGCCACCTAGTATGCATTGTACAAGTCTCAGACTTGACAAACCATTGATGCCAGGAAACCTTTTGCTTCTGCTCTGATGTAAAAGATGTCTCAGTACAGAAACACAACCACTGCTGGATGAGTAAAGCTTTGTTGTCTCAAGAGCTTTGACAGCAATCTCAGAACCTGCAGGTGAACAGGAAAAAATACATTAAATCTGGAATCTCTATTAATCTCTTGGTCCTCACTGAGCCAACATAAAACATGACCTTAGATAGGGTAAGGCTGGAGGATTACAGTCATCTTCAAACTCCTAACTTCTCATTTGTACTGCATACTCATTGGGAACAGCAAACAGCCTGAGTTTATACACAAATTCTTCTAATGGATATGGAATTACCCTGTGAGCCCCACCAGACTGAAACTGTTGGCAACTCAAAGAAGGGTAACATTGTCCTTATTTTAAAAAAAGGGTAGAAAAGCTGACCCTGGGAACTACCGACCTGTCCTTAGATGAAACAAGAGAAAAGGACGGCTCCTAAAATAACTGACAGAAAAATCCTGAAGTATCCATTTTCTACTAATGTTGTATATACACTATAGCAACTACTCATAGGAGGTGACAATTATCAAAAATACATTTTTAAAACTACATTATATCTAACAATTCAGAATTCCTAAATTCTTAAATAAAATCATTTGTGAGTAATCCGTGTTAGCTATGGCTAAAAGAAAAAAAAGCCTGTTTTGAGTAATTTTCAGTAAAAATCCTGCATTATCACGAACTTATTAACCTACCAGAAAAAAAAAAACTAGCAATATTAAAGTCAATGGCGAAATGACTATTGTATTTAACAGCAACAAGGCTGAAGCCAATATTTTTCTAGATCTAGAACTGCTGAATGTGATATAAATGCTGAGCTTCTGAAGGACTCTAAAACCAATGGGAAAGCAGTGAAAGAGAGTTTTCAGTGGCAAATTCAAATGAGAGTATCCTAGGAAAACTAAAGAGGAAGAAGAAAAGAGCATAACTTTGTCATTTTTTAAAATAATCTTAAAACCAATAAAATAGAAAAGGACAGCAGAAAATAAAGGCAATGATTAAATATTCACTTCATGCAGACAACAGTCCTTTTAATAAAGCATTCGTAGTCCAGCTGAGCAGATTTCCTCCACTAAATTATGTTATTATTATTTGGAAATGGTTCTGGCAAGAGCCAAATAGATGCAAGAAAATAAAGTATCATCATAAAATTTAAAAATAGTTTAAAAAGAAATTTAATTCGGTAATTAATATAGCTCCACAGGGAAAAAAAAAAGCAAACGATAGTTTAAAAAAATCCTATAATAGCTGTGAAGAAGTTTGAAACCACTGAACTTCCTACACTGACACATAGATCCAATTACTCTGCCTAAGTACTATATTATTCTTGAGTATTACACATAGCAGCAGTCACCAGCTCAAGTCACTGGCAAAGTAAGACAAATGCAGCCTGACTGAAGAGATTCTCAGTTTGAGCCTGGGACAATGTAATTGCCCACAGAGAATCCAAAGGCCAACTATACCATGAAAGTTGTCAAAATCACACCGAACACATGGGTAAATTTAAACAAGAAGACAAGCCGTCTTTCCACCACGGACCTTTCACAGTGCAATAAGGACATGGGAAATTTGCCTATGTGCCTCTAAGAAAAATGCCAGGTTTCTAGCTTCTTGATCAACTGTTATAATTTTGTAGACTCATCGAGTACTCCCTTGAACTATTTCCATTGCTGAGCAGTAACTGATGTCCACCAAATATATTAGATGCCTCTAATCAACTGATGCAATCGTTATGTCTATTCTACTCATAGCACCTGAGATGAAACTTTCAGAGCACCTCAGAATGATAAGGAAAGAAAAGGGAAGTTGTTGCCAGGGAAGACAGGATTAATTCAGAGCAGCTTAAACATCTACCAGCAGTTCTGGCAGAATTAGTCCTCCTTTAGGGGAAAAAAAAAAGGAGGTTCCTTTATAAATAAGACTTCAGTATACATAGAGGAAAAAAACTGGATTCACTTCCCTATAATATAACAGATATATACATATAAACATTGCTAGAATTCTATATATACTTTTTTAAAAGCCTTATCACTGCAATTTCCAAGAGGGAAATAAAAGTACTTTGAATCTTTCTTAGTAAAGACACATAGAAATACCACCTCAGATTAAATAGCAAGGTCTTTTCTAGTTAAATAACGAAATAACTTGAGCCACATTTATCATGAAGATTGCTTTTTATTGTTCATTTACAAGCAGTGAACTCTGTGGCTACTGCGGCTGCTGCACAACAGCTGCTAATAATCAAGAGGCATTTTTGCTATTGCGATTTGCAGCACTGCATCACAATACTGAGGGAAGCTCAGATAAAAGCAGGACACCGCCAGACAAACACACCTAGCTGTGAAACCTCTATAACTATCCAGTGCAGGCACACATTAAGGACATTTAATTTAGAGTTTAATGAAACTTGTCTTATAGGAGGGTACCTGTCCGTAAAGCAAATGGCTACCAATGAAAATAGAAATGGACTCCCTTTTGTACTTTGTAATACCCTTTAGAGCTTTATCTAGGAATGGTGATGCATGACATGAAGTCTTAAGATTTTAATATATCTTAAAGTGCCTTTTAATAGTCTTTATAATCAGTCCTGTGCCAGAAGTAAAATGCAAATTGTAAAGCTTAAACAGTGTTGGGCATGTGCATTCATAAACATGTTTTAACTTATTTTGTTTTCTTCAGTTTCTGAAGATCCGGAATCTGAATTGAAAATTGAACCTGCATAACATTAGCAAGTTTAATAGCTGCCCCTTAATATTCCTTTACTTTGCCAGAGCCACAAGGAGGTATGAAGTAGAAGAAGGTATGGAAGTATCATGAAGAAGCACAAAGGTGCTCCGGTAACACAACAGGTAGGCTAAGGCAGTCTTCATATTTAAATTCGTCTATAAATACATCAGCAGAAGAGCAGGGCAAATTTTTCCCATGCTTCAAATCCATGATACTGCTATTATGTTCCCTAAGTAATCACTGCAACAAGCTCTACATCTTAAGGTCTTTAAATCTTTCCTCAGAGGTCAGAGCCCTCAGTGCTCATGGAAGCAGAGCTGCCCTGTGGAAAGTTTTTCTCCCCTGCCCAGGAGCTGATCTGGGTCTCAGTGCCCGGTGTTGTATATAGTGATGTAGCAAGTGATAACTAGTCAGCTCTAATGTTTTTTGATGAGCACACCCTCTTTAAGACTGCATTGATGACTTTAGACCACACACTACTGCTGGGTCACCAGCAGGATGCAGAGCTTGTGCTTCCTGTCCACATGCAGGCTTGGCCTAGATGGAGCTGGCAGAGACTGTGGCTCCCGTGGTTATTTTGCAGCATTGTGACAGCAGTACTGGCTGTAACAAGGATTGTTACTGCAGCTGTGACAAGGCTCCCTGTAGCTGTGACAAGGATGGCTGCAGTGTCCTACTGCTGGGTCTTACAGCTAACACCCCAAAATTGGGTTGCAGCCCCATCATGCTTTGACTGCCAAGATAAATCATAGAATCATAGAATCACCAGGTTAGAAGAGATCCACCGATCCATCAATAAAAATATTAATGAGGTCTAATTTATATGGATGGAAAAAAGAAGGACAGCAGTACTTCTTTTTCATTTCAGGAGGACTTGTTTCCATCAGCTCAAGATGGTCCTAGCGCTATTGCCATTGATCAACCACCAGCAGACAAATTTTCCAGTGGTGGTTCTAGCATCTCAACTTTAAGCACTTTTAATGTCCTAAAAAAGCAGTCAGTGCAGAAGCAGGTGCTTCTCTATCGTCATGAGAACTGTATGATATATACAGATAGAAGCCAGTAAGACAGATGTTACCCTGAGAGAAAGAATCACTCTCCAAGTGAAATGGGTGATTTAGTCCTGACCATCATTTTGAAGGATGAAGTCATCTGCTGCCAGTCATCCCACCAACCCATGGAGAGTGAAACTGCCCCTGGACACACAAGACCATTGTGAAGGTTTGGCTAATTCCTCTGTATAAATGTCAGGTAAATCTGTATATGTTTCTACAACACGGTGAACATCAGCTCCCACTCAGCACTACCTCTGCAGCTTTTTCCCATAACCAGAGACAATGGAAAGGTGTAATCCGCAACCTCCAAGTTAAAGGTTTTATTTAAAATATGCCATTTATATAGTATACTATTAAACTTATGCTCTTCTCCACATATACTGAAGAACAATGGCAGTCCATCACCAAATAAGAGATTCTTTGAAAGAGTAAAGGAAGATTTTTTCATTTTGGGGAGAAAGCCCAGAACTACCCAATGAAAAAAAGCTTGTCCCTCCCCACTAGCACAATGGTATACATTTTTCTAGTGTTGCCTGTGAGGCTATACAGACACAAATGGGAATAAAATTAAATTCACATATGCTATGAGTTGTTATGAAAGGGCACTCTAAAGGGAAGCTTCTTTCTGTTATGTCTAGAAACAGTGTTTCAATATTGTTTTGGTTTCAGTGGGATTGAAAAACTGGAAGGAAGGATTTGACCTTGTGATACCGTGTACCTTTTTGTCCTAAAGAAATGTTTCACTCTAAGGTAGCTCAGTATTTTCCATGAGATATCAAGCTGAGTGTTTTTAAAGGCTAGTGATTTGCCCCACTTGTGCTGGAACAAAGCTAATCTAGTCACTGATCTTTAGGGGAGAGTCTGTAATACAGAACAGATACGCTTTTTACATAAAAATGTGGCTTCTGCTATAAAGAACTATTTCCAGAGGCTTATCTTGAGTGGCTTGTGTTTGAAAATATTTGAAACGTGAGAGGAAAATGCAAAAGAAGTTAATTTGTTTTGTAGTTTTTGTTTGTAGGGAATAAACAAATTTTTAGCTGAATGCAGTTTGTATGTGTTGAATTAGAAATGCATAAAACAAAATAGAAGTTACCAAACTCATACATTATATTAACATCATGTAAATATACATGTTTTCAATTTAAGACTATCAGCCTAACCAGCAAATCCACAAAGTAAGTGGATTACCAGCAAGCAACCATTAGCCAGCATGCTGTCTTCATAATCAGGAGTACCCTTTAGCTGCCCTTGCAACCAAGGAGAAGCCACTTGTATTTTCTCCTCCACACTCAAGGCAGCAGCTGTGAGTGAAAAGGTTTTCAGGTGAAGGAAGGATGAGCTCCAGCCATCTATCTATCTGGTGCTCATACAAGGTTAACAGAGCAAATAGTTTCCTGTTGTTGTGGTTCTTCCTGCTCTCTCCCCTTCTCTTCATTTGCAGCTTTGCTGTCAAAAATTTGTTAATATCAGGGCCCACTTACTGTTACTTTCTCAATGACCTTGTGTAGCTCTAAGGATTTGTAGGCAAGAAAACATCTAAATTCAATGCTGGGGGTTTTTATTACATCCTTCTTTAAAACAAGGGAGGGAGGTTACATGTTTCAGAAAAAAAACCCAACTATGTCCAATCTAAGCTAACACAATAATGGTCATTTCTGTTGATTTCAGTAGCCAGGAAAGACACAGTATGTTCTCTGGCTAGTTTACGTTTTTATAGCTTTGCTGTGTGCAATAAAACCAGACTCTCTCAAGGATAATTAGTGCCATCTGGTTCAACTTGCAGTCTTCCACCATAACAAAATTCTCATGTTAGGTTTTTCTTTAACAAAAAGCACAAACAAAATTAATAAATCACTGGACAGCAACCACACTGAGCATTTAAATCAGGTAGATATAAATTATAATCTAATTTCTTGTAGGACCAGTCACAAATTTTTTAGTTCTAGGAGGTAAACTGGGTCATAATTTTCTTCATTTTCTTTAACACTACTATAGAGCCTTTAACATTACTATAGAGCCTCACACTCAGCCTTCATTATTATGCCTCGTTATATTGGCAGCAAACAATTGGTTACACAGTATACTGTATTTCTTGGATAGTCTGATAAATTCATACCTTGCTTAGACTTGTATTCTTAGTAACATGCATGTTCAACACATGAGAAAATCTAGATGTAAAAAATAGCAATTTATTTCAGAATAATGGCTATAATAATGCAGCATCCATCATCCAGCTCATAAACTGAGAGCTGGAACCACTTGGTCATTTAGTTAATGGGTTCAAATAATGGGAGTTAAACAACAAAAAACACACCATAACAACAAATACATTAGGTTAAAGCAACTTTTTATGTTTTGCCAGAGTTTCCTTCCCTGACTTAAATTAAAATTTGCAAATATGAAGAGTTTAATAAATGCACGTCTGGCTTGGGGCTAGCATGTCAGATAAACAATATCTCAAAAAAAACCCATCAAGGATACATTCCTTGGCCCTTGTACAAAACCCTACTATACCATATTTCTAACATGGTACAAAAAGTGTACTTAAGCACACAATAAGTGTCCCTTATTAAGACTAAAATTGTCAAATAGTACCAGAAGCAATATAAACATATATGTGGAAACTACTTAAGAAGTCTGATAAAGATAACCGGAAAATATTTTCTGAACATACATCACATTGCTTTGTCACAAAACAAGCTTATCTTATTCAAAACCACAATAAATGATATCTAAAACTAGAGACAGTAAAGTGTTCATACTAGCCAGTGAAATGAAGACAACAGAAAATATGTGTGGAAAAAAAAGTTAAGTATTATAAAATTTCACACTAACCTAAACATATCTACATCATCTCTGCATAAGAAACAAAATACCAAATTCTGCTTTACTATTAATTGAATCTCTTTAGAAAGTAGGAGTATAATGTTACATGTAATGGAAGGTTTTCTTCATAAAAGCATAGTTGATAGTCTAAGGAGACTATCAAAATAAAAATAACAGGATGGATGCCACAATATTAATTCTTTCCTTGCTTGCTTAATTAAGTGTTGTTTCTATCACTGCACAAAGATATTGATTTCCTAGAAGAACTATGTTATACATTCATTGGTACCACAAACTGGACACTAAACACAGCCAAATGAAATTTCAAGAGCACTGAAAATAACATTGCTGGGTAGTATCAACCCTTAAAATAAAGTCATAATTCTTTTGTAATCTCTGTATTTGTTCAGAATGCATTGGTGAATTTGCACCAAGCTGTTACATACAAAAAAGAGGGCATATCATCTGGGAAATATAAGACACTAAATATCACTTTGTTGAATTAAATTCAAATGGTCTCATCACTGACAAAGTTTCTTCCTTAAAAGGTATCTTCTTGCTTAAATGTCTAAGCAGGTAATGATGTGTGTCAGTATTAAACAGAGACACAAATGGCAGCTTTCATCTCTAAACCAGAGCATATGTGCTAGTTACAGGCTATTCTCACATGTGTTTTGTAAAGATGAAAGTGAAGAGCTTGGGGAAAAGCAGCAGAAAGCCCATCACTGAGTAACCTTAACACATAATGACTTAACTAAAACTCTCACTGAGCTGGGAGGAGGCTGGGGAATGAGCTCTCACACTAGCTCTGCTGAGCTGCTGGCAATTAGCACCTGATTGCTGGTGGCCTGCTGCCCAGCCCCAAAAGTGCCTTGCTGCCCAGTTACAAGGCTGGCAACTCCCCAGCTGTGCTCTTTCCTCCCTGCCCATCCCCTCATGTGTTTCTCCAGAAGCAGGAGACACCATTGCCTCATTAGCCTGCTTCTGGTTAAAAACCTGGTACGGTTTGCAAGTAAACATAAGGTATTGTTTAAAGATGCAGTCTGTGGTACCTCAGACATCATGTACCACACAGTCTATCAGGATTCTTCCTTCAACGTGACCAGCAAACCTGCTGTCATGTACTACAATTAGACAAAGTAAGGAGATCCTAATTGAAATTGTCCAGGGGAAAAAAGTTTATATCTGTTCAGTGGATTGGCAAGCACCTTAACTTTGAAGTGGGAAGTAGTAAATGAAGAAGTCAACCAGCTCTTATTTAGAAATCATTGCAGCACAGGAAATGAGAAAAACCAAAACAGCAACAACAACAACAAAACACACCGAAGAGGAAAGCTGAAAGGCTGAGGATGTCCTAGATTCTTTCCAACAAGCAGACACATTTCATCCTGCTCTAACTGTGAAAAGGTTCTTGCTTGCAAATTCAGCAAGTACTTTGCCATCAGTAAGCTGAAGTTTGAATAATAAGCTTTGATGCAGATGCTTTGTTCTGATCCTTAATTAGTGGAAGGAACAAGTGACTTACAGCAAAAAAGAAAATCTCTCTGCAGCATATTACAGGCATGTGTCTTATGCAACACACAAATATTTATCCTTTAGACACTTTAAATACTTCTTTGCTATTTTGAACTCTTAGTACTTGACCTAACTCAAATAAATATCAGGAGGCACAAAACCTGTCCTGCCTTGAGATCACAATAAACATCTGACTTCACATGCAAAGAACATCATAAAATCTCTTTTAGGGGGTAGAATGTAAGCATAATGTTTAACTTAAACCATATATGTCCAGCTAAAGTTATTAATGGAAAACTATTAAAAATGGTTTAACATTTGTCTATAAGTACCTGAAATATCACTCAGTTAGCCTTCCTGTTTGGAGACAACAAAGAGCAATGAAAGGAAATGTTCTTCTGGTAGCAGAAAGATTCAAAGTCTATCATTTGAAGGATGTTGAGTCTCTGAAGCAAGTCCAAGAGTCCAGAGAAGAGCAAGGAAGCTGGTGAGGGGGCTGGAGAACAAGTCTTACGAGGAACAGCTGAGAGAGCTGGGGTTGTTTAGCCTGGAGAAGAGGAGGCTGAGAGGAGACCTCATTGCTCTCTACAAATACTTGAAAGGAGGTTGTAGAGAGGAGGGAGCTGGCCTCTTCTCCCAACTGACAGGGGACAGGACAAAAGGAAATAGCCTCAAGATCCACTAGGGGAGGTTCAGGCTGAATATTAGGAAAATTTTTTCATGGAAAGGGTCATTGAACACTGGAACAGGCTGCCCAGGGAGGTGGTTGAGTCATCTTCCCTGGAGGTGTTTAACGGACAGGTGGACAAGGCACTGAGGGACATGGTTTAGTGATTGATAGGAATGGTTGGACTTGATGATCTGATGAGTCTTTTCCAGCCTGGTGATTCTATGATTTTAAAACACCTTGCAATAAAAGTTGACTAATCAGTTCTAATACTGATTTTAAAAATTCAGCACAAATCTACCCCCTGTGTTAAAAAATCAGAGTGCCTGAGAAAAAAATTAAAAAACATAAACAGCTGATTCACTTGGTTTAAAAGGTTTGGGAACATTAAAGATAGACAAGAATGTGAATGAAGGAAAAACAAAAGAGAGGGAAGCAGTTTTTCACTATTCAGCTCCTTGAAAGACTGCCCTTTGAAATCATTGAGCCTTACTGCAATGATCCCATTTTATGACTGCCTTTCAAAATGATTCATTTACAATATTAATAAAAATAAGTCTAGATAAGTAACTGAGCATGTCAAAATACGATGCTTCAGGGGCATCAGGTGTTCGGCATGGATCACTCTACTTTAAAATATTGATAAAGGCACTTGTTATTTTCTAGGGCTCCAAGGCTGTGTTCAGCTGCAGAGAAAGTGACAGCTCCTCAGTACTTGTGCCAACAGGGACCCTCTCATGAAGAGAAAATTGTATACTCTGGGGCAAAATTTTTCCAGGACAGAGCAGAGGAAAATGGGGGCCTCACCTCCATAGCGTCTGGAGAGCCCTTGTGGCCCAGGCAAGGGGCAGAAACACATTAAGACATTAGTTTCCTAAAGTATCTATTTCTTTCTTTCCACCTCATAAAACTAGAGAAGGTGGGTTTGTCAGGAGCTTCCTCTAATCCACAGATTAGACCAAAGAATGATCCTATCTGATGCGAACATGTTCATAACTCACCCTGCAAGGACGGAATCATTTCTTCCAAAAAGGTAGATAGGTGAGAAAGGAATTCTATAAATGCCACACCAAACTGTCATCTCAGAAACAGAGAATGAAAACAGACGCTGAACAGGGGCCTGTGAATAATATGATACATTTCATTCTCATGTACAGTACTATAGAGCTGCTCGACATGTTACCATGACAGTTTCCCCCATTATCTTACAGTCACCACAGGAATAAAAATCAATTTGGAAGGTTACAAGGAAATGTTGAGGCCAATGCAAACAAGCAAGACCAAGCATTACCATAAATGCCTACAATACGTAAACACAATTACAGTTTGGAAGCTAAACAACTGAACTAAGAGTGCTATCTGCCTAGATAAACCTGATTAAAGACAATGGAGAAAAAAAAGTTATTTAGATCTAATTAGTTCACTAAAAAAGAAGTAACTCCTCCAATTGTATCATTATTAAAATAGGAAAAATGTTTGTTATTTACATTTAAATCACTATATTTAAATTAAGCGCAGCTCACTTAGAATTTAGCAGTCATCTTTGGAAAAGGACCACAGATTATTAGGTACAGAAAAATACCTTACAGAGTTTGTGACACAGGTCTTTGAATTTCTTTTCTCTATTACACATATCCTACCTATTTAATAATGAAGGAATAGCCTGGTATATTGCTGGGTTCATTTCATGCAGTCACTATAGTTTTGAAAGCATGAGAAAATGTCTTAGTACCTCTAACATAGTTCATAGATAAAAGAACTTTTTTGAAAACTCTAAAAAGAAAAAAAGAAAATAACCTTCAAAAATCAAATCTTCGAGTATATCAAAACATGAGTATTGGAGGAAGTTAAAATTAGAAAATTTTTTTAAAACTCTCACACTGGTGTTATCTGAAGTATACAATATCTCAGGCTTATCTTAAAATCTTAAGTATTATGGCAATATACAGCATCTTGAGGGGATAATTTTCCACAGGAAGCAAACAACACCACATGTGCATTTTACAGAGAAGTTGGGGACCTTCAGAGAAATTAGATGAATGAATCAAGGTCAGGTGGCAAGATCATCAGGACAGCCCAGAACCAGCACCTCCTGAGCAATAGGTCAGAACTGGGTCCCCAAGCTAAGTTACACACATTTATGCCTATTTGGAAATTCAGGCGAAGTTACTGCTCAAGAATACTCAATTCACATCTCTTAAAATCCAAGAACTTTTTTTAACCATAGAATGGGTTTGGGCAAGAAATAGCTCAAAATTCCCCTGGAATTAATTATTGAATTCAGTTCTTTTACAGTCTTCTGGCAGCTGTAGGTAATGCTTCAGAAATAAAAAGTAACAATTATATACAAAATTATTCAGAGAAGTTAGTATATGAGACTTGGAGACTGATCCCACAAACACAGTATCAAATACCAGAAATAATGTTACAAAAGCCTGTGAGATTATTATGTTAAATAATAAGATTTGGTAGAAATAATTGGGAAGCTCCAGCTTCTAGACCCGTGAAGAATATCTCCATACTGTAATCGAAACATGAATCAAGGCCATTTTCCTCAGGCCAGAATAGAAACCCTGTTGGTTTTAGAAAAACGAATTAATTAAAGAAGGTTTTCTGTTTTCAAAAGCCGAATTACACCAATCATACCATTCCATTTTCTCAAAAGTGCCATATTTTTTCTTAATGTTTTACTAAAGACTCTCATTCACCATCAGGCATAATTTTTTTATTAAGAAGTTTAATTTTGGCCAATATGCATATCTGAGATACTATTTCAAAGGCATTTCTGTAAAAAACATCATGGGATGTGTTATATAAAAAGAAACCAAGTCTATTTTTAATTAAACAAAACAACAGCTTTCAAGTTTTTAAAATATTCATAAAATCTGTTCCTTGTTTTTTAGCGAGCCTGAAGAACATCATTTATAAGGATACCTCTCAGTGACAGCCAATTTAACAGAAGCTGCACTTAAATCAAAAATTGATAGCAACACACAAACCTTCAATTTATATCTCAGTTGTCTTTCACTGGGTTTCTGTGGCCAGATAGCACTCTTACCAGCTTCACATCACTGCTGCCATAATTGTAGTTGTGTTCATAGCAAATCACATAGAGACGTGTGAACGTTTAATGGGCCTGAGCTCTGAAAGTTGCGTGTTGAGGGTTTTTCCAACTTCTTATTTGAAAATAAAGATTATCTTCACATGCTTGATGATCAGATAGTGTTTAAATATCACAACAGGAATTGTGTGTTTTCGTCCATGATTTCATTAAAGTGTCATTTGAACCCACATTCTTATACATACATAGACTAGACAGGCAGACACTGTTACACATACATATGCATATTTATATGTATATACACATTTATATCTCTGGGTATATGAAAATCATCTGCACACATACACAATGGATACATAATTCAAATGTGAAATGGTCTTAATACACATCCTTCCACCAATTAACTCACAGAAAAATTAATATTAAGTCCTTAATGTATTTGATACACACAGTGACAGTCTCCAGGATTAATCCCAAATGTGAGCAGAAGATAATAGTCATAACAAGTCTAACCAGCAGTAGCCTCTTTCTGTCATTTTTAACATCCAAAGTGTAAGAAAAAAAAATAATCTGACCCTGGTTTTCTTTCTGTATTCTACAGATAGATAGCCATCTCTGGCATCAGCAGAGTAAGTCTGGGCTTCACATTGATTTTCTTTTTTCCTGGTGTATACAGTGAAATTGAAGTCCTATGCATTTCTGCTAAATAAGGTTTTGCCCTAGCTAATAGCAAACTATGACAATGGTCTGCAAAGAACTGGGGAAAGAGAAGAAGTCTTTCAAAAAAATTCACTAACAGCAGCTGTGAATTTATAACTGTCAATAAAACTGCTGAGGTTTTTATATGCACATTAACAGCATGCTTCAGTGTAAAATGGGATTCTTAATTCTTTTCACAGAGCATTAAATCATATTTAAGATTGAAAAAAAAAAATCCTTGATCATCTACTGACAGGTTCCCTCCCTACCAAAATCACTCTGCCTCCCATGCTTATACCTCAACAATAAGCTAAATGCAGAAGATTTGAGAATAAAAGTAAAATATAAAATAATAGGCTGTGATTACACAACATACGTTGTTCTTCATTTAATCCAAGCATCAGTCCAGGATCTAACGTGTTTTCTTGTAACCCCAGTGAGATGTACTTCCAAAGGAAGGTAGATTACAAGCATAAGATGGGGTAGGGTATGGCTTCCAAGTTCCTTCGGCTGCATGGGAAAACATCTTCTATTTACTGCATACTTCATAAGAGGCCACTTTGCACCCCATGAGGACAGAACGATGAACTTGTGAAGCGGTCCCCAACCTTCTGTGAGGACTCACTGCCTGAGCCTTGATGACAGTCCATTGCTGAAATGCCTCTCAGTTCCCAAACCCTGATGAGCACCAAGGGCACCTTCTTACACTTGCTCATATTTCACCCTATCCTTTGGCAGTAACGTGAAACATATCAGGTGAAACTTGGCCCCCTGAGCTTATCTCATTCCTTAAGAGATTAATAAAACTAAATGACAATCAGAGCATCTCCAATACCTTGTTTACTTGTACTTCACTTCACCCTCAGTGCAATCCAAGTATGCTACTAGGGCGGCACAGGAACAATGCAGCCCATGACTGTTGCTAAAAAAATGTTGCTACAGCAAAAATGCCTTTAATTAGGGCAATATATTGCTTGCTTTTTTTATATATTATTAGTGAAATATTTTTACATAACAGTGGGATATCTTTTTGGTAGGAATTCAACTGTGACCTGCAGTCCTATTTTATACTTTATTTTATAGTTTCAGGTTTTATTTTATACTTTACAGAAGTCTGTAAGAGGCAAGACCACAAATAATTTTGTGGCACAGCCAACACTAGCAGCATGTAAATTTGGTGGCCTAATAGTGTTCTGGCATAAGGACTTCATCTAATTTTGCATCCAGCTACACAATAAGAAAAAGTAAACCTCCCCAAACAGCTCTGCTGGTGGCTCTCCCACGTCCCCGTGGTCACAGGACCACCAGCATATCCACTAACAGATGAAAAACACAAATAGATCATGCACTGACACATGAAGATGACACTGGTGTCGGTGTGCACATAGCATGCCATGCAGGCCATCGGCAGATGGCCCAGCAGCAACGGCCCCAGTCAGGGACACTGTCATCTCCTGTTGCTAAAAGGGATGGTTAGGATCCTAGCAGGAGCATGAAGGAGCCTGGGAGAGCCTTGCCAAGGGGCCTGCTGGCACCCAGTCCATCTGCCACCATGCTGCATGCTTGCAAGCACACCACCCTGCACTCCCAGGGCTCATAACTGTGTTTGCACCCAGACAGTGGGTGAGGTGTGAGTGTGTGTGTCAGAAATGCAGCCCTTGGGCACTCAGCTTGCATGATTCCCTCCTACCCAACTCAGCGAGCTGGCACAGCAGACAAGAGTTAAAGCAGAACACATTCAGCTTCCCAGACTTTTCCAGAGAAAATGACAGCTTGAGTGACCCATTACTGTTAAACTGTTTTTTAATGAAATGCAAGTCCTGTGCACCACTACACAAAGAACATACATGGCGGCAAGTGATTAATTACACTCTCAAAGAACTTAATAAGAGTCTCATATTTAAAATACTTCATGGCAACTATTAATTTTTTCTCTATAATTATCAGAGTAGAGATGGATTAATTCACCCTTCACCTCAAACTCATTTATTTTTCTTTTTCCTTCCCTCCACCCTGTAGCTTTGTTAATGTCAATTGTTGTTCTATGCAACAACCAACCTTATTTCATTTTTTAACTTATAAAAAATAATAAAATAAAAACACAAACTAAAATACATCAAGTATGAAATCCAGCCAGAAAAAAATATTTCAATCTTATTTTTTTCAGAAATGATTGCCTCATGAAATGAATATCATTTTATTTACACCACATTTCAAAAGAGAATTAATTTTAGTACTGTTGATAATTCAGGGGTCTGTATTCATATGCTGAAAATGCTAAGCAGAAATACAACTCCTTCAAGAAGTGCTGAACACTGAAAATCAGTGGTAGTGCACATACACAAAAGTATTCAGACCCAGAGACACTAACCTGAGGAAGCTACATTCTGATACATTCCAAAATAGAAATACAATTTTTCACCCTGACTTTATAAGTATAGCCAGTCCTATGTTTTAAATGGGACTCTACACAGAAATCAGTGGAGTTGGTATTTGAGAAACAGCTTTGCTTTTCTATGGTGGACCGTGACCAAGTTTGAAACCAGTATTATTGACCTTCTGCAGCAGCCTGACGCAAAATCAAAGGTCAGCAGCAGAATCTCATATCAGCTCCTAACTGTTGAAGCAGTATCATTCACATTGAAATTTCATATTGATCAAATATAACAGAAAAACCCAAACAAACAAACCTATTCCATCATTTCATCTTTCACTAATTTAAATAAACTGCAAAAGACTTCAAGGAACATTGCATCTTGCCATTATGGTAGAATGAACACAGTTTTTGTGTGAAGGAATGAAGAAAGGCACCCGCACACTGTGTTGACTTTCCGAATACTCCTTTATAGTCTGTCTTAATGCTATTTTCCAAAACCAAACCATTTGCAAACCTTCATCATATACAGATGAAAACTGACCAGAGCAGGAACAGAAAAAAAAAAGGAAACTTTGAGGACACTGATCCATATGCCCCTAAATGGTTTTACACCTTTCTCAAATGAGAGAACAACCAACACACTGTACGAGTACATGTAGTGATTAAGGCACAGACCCCCTCAATGAGGCAACAAGTGAGATCACCTTTATTGAGAGGATGCAAACCTTATATAGTGTTTCTGTATCCAGTCAGCAGCTATCCCAGTGAATTTCCACCTGTGAGAAACCCACAGTTAAAACAATAGAGTGCAACCCCCTATTTACCACAGATGTGCTCCTTATCTTCATGTTTTCCATCTAATGCATTCTTTTCTTATTAACTCACAGGTCTTAGTAAAGATTCCAAGGTCTCAATAAGCTAGCAAGCATGACAATACTGGCCGTTTGCCCTGTGCTTGCTGCTAATATCATGGGTATGCCAAGGCATCAACTGCTCATCTCACCATACAAGCCACAGTGAAAGCTTTCATGCCTGCAAGTACATATCATCAATACCCATATTATAAAATGTAACCAATTTCAGGAAAAGGAAATTATTTCAGCATCCTTAAAATTATTTTCAATTTTACAGCAGGTTCGTGGATCTCTGCTTTTAGCTGCTGAAGCTCAGTCATGATACCGGGCTTATCAGATGGTTGTGTAAGCACTGCAGAGCTATATATGCCAGCTTGCCTCATTAATGTGCACATGAGGGTGCTGCTGGTCAGAAACAGGACAGCCTGCTCAAGACCAGTTTCTTTGTCTTTTAGGACTCCTGTTGCTGGCAGGGCAGCCAAAGCACTTAAAATGCCATCTATTTGCTGCCATCTACAACAGTATGTCCAGATAAAACTAGGCAAGCACAGACACCTACAGTAAATACACTTGCCTTTGTGAGTCTGATGAGAGGATGTAAGCCTCATTTTTGAGAAAAATTAACACGGTGAGTTGTACTCTTTCATCCCTCCAAACATGATTCACACATGAAATAGTGTGTCCTCAAGAATTAGTAGTGTAATGATGCTTTATTGCTGGAGAAAGCCACATGCCCCGAGAGAATTTTTGTCATCATAAGCCATGAGTAAAGCTGGTGGAGCTGGCTTTAGGCTCTAATAAAAGAGGAGGAAAAGAGGAGCTGAAGAAACACCGTGACAAAAGATGTTTTTGTTACATGTTGAGATGAATCTGAATCAAAATGTGTTCACAGTTATAATTTCTTCTAGAACTGGGAAAACTGCCAATAGAAATAGCATGATTTTACTTTCCAGTGCCACTGTAATTCTTATTCCTATCAAAGGAGATAAAAAAAATTGCCATCTCATTTCCTTAGGAAATGCAGCTAATTTACAGGCATGGTAATTTTCCCCCTACAAAATTGTATAATGAGCTTTAAACTCAGTAAATAACAGGTCTCTTCTCTGAGTGATTATGCTTAATTTGCACAGGAATTAATGGTGACTGGACCTTCTTTCAGAATAGCTTTAAAAGACCTGCATTACAAAAACCAACTTCAACAGCTTTGGAAAAAATCCAGTCAGTGGAGTCAAAAATACTTATCTTTATAACAGTACATACATACAGGTGTCTTGGTAAACATCTTTTGCATAATCACTAAATCATGTATCAGAATCCAGCAAACTTATAATGCTGATTTCCTTGTAAATTACCTACTTAGGCATTATGCTGATAGAATGTATAGAAAAGCATAAACAAATGGATGGACAGAAATGCCAGGGAACAATACTTTCATCCTTAAAAATTGCTCTCACCATATTAAATGTTAATTGTTTATCTATTTACTAGGCCTATTTTTATTTTATGTTTTTACTGGTTAGTCTTTCTAAAGAATGGAAACTATATTTCATAGACAAGACTTACCAAATGTAGTCCAGCTTTTACATAGTTTAATAACTAGAAAACCCTAGCATTTTGGATACAAATATTTAAACTAGATTTTAGAAACCATTCCCAATACCGGCTTTTCTATGTTCTCAGTAAGATAGTAGATGTGCCACATAGACAGCATTTGTCCCAAGCAAGTTATTAAACAAAATTAAAATACTTATTCCAGTTATAAAAATAATTGACCCTAAGGTTGTGGAGGCAGGAGGAATGCACTTGAAAGTTTTAGTTCAAAAAACTCCCTTTCTTCCTTTGTGATGCAGGAAATCCTAGTTATCTTTTCAACATACCATAGAAGGTAGATTCATAAAACTTCAGGTCTGGAAGAAGCTATTAAATCATGTGGCCTGACTGCATTTATCACAGTATTTTGTACAGGTTCTACAGATAATGCAGAATCAGTGACATCTGTTAAAGTATTTAATAAAATCTAAGCCAAAGTATTATGAGTGAGCAATACAAAATAAGTCCTTGCTATCACAACATCTTGTTAACTTATATGAAATGAAAAGAAAATTTAAAACAAACAAACAACAAAAAAACAAACAACTAAAACAAGTAAAAATTAATCAATGTTACATAATCCTTGGTAACCTGGCACATCACAATTGTGGATCCAGTATTTCCTCCGATCAAAATAGGGATAAAGCATTATTTTTAAAACATTATTACCATCTACTGGACATGAGGGAGAATGCAGCTCAGAAACAAGACCAAGAAAATGGACACCCAGACTGAAAAAAAAAAGGAGCTGGTGGGTCTACCAGGAGATCCTACAAAGCTGTCTTCCCTACCTCCTTCCTTCAACCTCCACACATTCATCCTAACACAGTCTGACCTCCCTCTGAAGTTCAATAAATAACCAATCTGAAGGACTGCAAGTGGATATGGTAACTAATGTACATCCTAACATCAAGCCAAGAATACAGTCTGAGTCTGCAGTCTACCAAGAACATAGTGAACTAGAGCCTGGGGCTTCCCTGGCAAGCAATACACACGCTATCTAGTTTCCAGCAGCCTTGACAGAAGGAAATCCTTGGATCATGTTCCCGATGTAAAGTTACAAAGGCTTTCTGGAACTGTTTCTTCACCTCCCCCCACACCTGGAAGTAATTTGCACATTTTGGACAAAATTTAAAGCTTAGGGAAGACAGAAGAGAGCTACAAGACCAAAGAATTTGAGAGTGACAGTGTATTTCTCTGATAGAGAATTCTCTACTTCACTTTACAGAAATCCATCATTATGTGGGTGGAAACATCTGTTTCTGAAAGTAACTGCACATCTGTATGATGTATGCGTACAATTAGATCCAATCGATTCAAAAGGAGCATATGCCTTTTGAATACAAATATTGTTAAGCACCTGTGAAAATGTTTTTTTAAATTAGAACCAGTTTTTATTGAACTGACACAAACCATTTAAAATAAATTACATAATAAGCACTATCAGAGAACATAAAATGAACTTATAATGCTTATAAAATTATGAAGGACAATTTACTGACAATATTTCCACTCAACAAAATCTGGACATCACAGTAGTTCATATAAATAGTTTAAAGTAGAGAGTTAGATTACAAACCAACTTTGCATGACTGCATATAGCTTTCAGTTGCACCTGGAGACACTGGCCACCTCTGGAAGGTGGAAGAGTCCATCCCAGTCCTCCTCCTCCCCATCCCAGATCAGGTAATATGCCAGCTGAGGAGGCCACCAGACTGGCAACAACTCCCAGAGGTTTTGTGAGGCGCACCAAGCAGTATACATCCTATGTCACGCAGCAGTGATACAAACTATGCACATTTTTTCATAGTGCACTCATCTACTCTGCTTTTTTATCCTTTTTTCTCTCTCTCTCACTCACCAGCAACCTCCCTAACGCTGCCACATTAGCTTATATTTGTCGCAGTACCAACTTCATGACATCTTCCCTCAGCCTCCACTAAAACTGAACTTCATTCAGAAATTTCATGAGCCAAATCATTATGTTGCTACTTGGACACACTCAGCTGGTATGTGGAAAGGTGCTGAAGCTGGAACAGGATAGTGTCAAAAGCCACAGCAGCCTTATCCCATTCTTCAAAGTATTCAGATTACTAAGACACAGCAACAATGACCCAACACAACTAGCCACTGATTCTTCTGGAGATCACTGACATCTGTGAGAAAAAAGTGGTAAAGATTTATTCGTCAGCAATTGACCCAAAAGAGTAGTTTTTCCTTTGGACTCGTTCTTTAGGGTACGTGGGGAAAAGCACAGCATGTCAGTAAAGGGCTCTCCAGTGTAATCCGTACACCACACTCACTCTGCAACAGAAGGAAGTGGTTCGTGCATCTCTAACATTAAAGCAAGGATCATGACTCACTTTTTAGACACAATCAAGAAAAGAATTTTTCAAAGGGGGAAATACTAAGTATGTATGAACGCACTTAACAACTGGGCAAAAGCACCCATTTCGTTATTCTCAGCTTTGCCACTTCTCACTTACTAAGTAAGTGTGAAAGTCATAAAAAGAGGGATAACTTCTCATAACTTGCCATCTCAACCTGTAAAATAATACACAGTTCTGTAGAATTTCACCAGTGCTAAGTACAAAAAAGCATAAGATTTTAAGCAGGAACTGTTATATTGTAAATTCTAAAAGTGGATGCAATATCTTTGTCTGAAATAGAGATGTTTTAAGCACCCAACAGGCACATGTTTGCACTGGCTAGGTGTATGCTAGCAGGTATTACAGTCATTCAGGAACAGAGCAATATTTAGTGCTGAGGAACTATCACCCCTACTTAGATGTTTCAGATTTTTCTGTTAGCTTAAACTGCAGGTTATGATATGAAGCTCACTTCCACCTTAATGCATTCAGGACTCCAAGAATGCATCCTCCAGTTTATTATGATCAAATTTAATGTGCTTAAGGACTGCTGCTCAACCAAAAACAACTGAAGGAGACTGACTGGGAAACTTACTTCAGAAGAGTCCTCCTGGTCTGAATTAAAACATGAATTTAGATGCACTTGTTGAGACAGTCCATTTTTCTGTAGTCCATTAAGTTTTGACAAATGATCATGTCTCAGTAATAACCACATGGAAGCCTATCACTGGAATGTGATTTGTATTTTTATTGTAGCTACAAAAGATAATGACTAACATCCACCACTAATTTTAGGCATATATATGCCGAATTGTTTCCAAAAATCTAAATTATTATTGACCTTAGCTTAATCGCAGCTTACCATCTCAGCAGGTTCACCTCCACTGCAACTGGTTCATCCCCTCTTCCTAAGATCCTATGGTTTTCACTGTCAATAAGCAGACCAAACTGCACATAATAGTTACTCACCGGCCCAGAGTACATTGTATGGGTTCTCAGTCACAGCCAAAATACCAGGGATACCAGCATCCCTACTCAAAATCAGCCTGTGCTGCAGGCTGAAGGACAAGGTCCTGCTCTTGCACACGTGACAGGATATTCCAGATGCAGATGAGAGGATGTGAGTAGCAGCAGCACCAGGGCCCAGCCAACCCCCTTGCTCTAAGGAGGGCACAGATACCCCATAAGTTGTTTCTAATTTGTAACTTGACATTTAAGCTTCAGAGCCAAGTTAGCAAAATGGTTGATATTTTGAAAGCATTATGAAGCACCAAGAAAAAAAAACTTCAAAAAAATATAAGAGGGAACATAAATTCCTCCATAAGTTATTAGTATGCATTTGGCCCAACAAACCATTTTTGACCACCACCATGATTTAGCAGGACCTGACTGCTCATCAGCAGTATTGAGACAGCCTCTAGGCAAGTACCCATCTCAAAGTCACCAGTGAAGTTAACATTAATTTGCAGCATTGTCAAAATAGCCTGCAGACAGGAAAAAGGATGAAAGTCACAAAAAGAGGGATATCATCTCGTAACCCACATGTGGTCCATCACATCTTCCTCTTGAAGCACACTGACAAAACAGCGCAGAGAAATAACCACTTGTGCTGTTCTATAAATGCTGTACACTCCTCCAACCTGGCAACTGGGAACTTGAAACATTATCAGATCGAGATCCATCCATTCTCAGGAAACCAATCCAAACATCTCCTTGAAACAAGTTTAAGCATTTAAGCAAATTGAGATGGGGGGTTCTTTCAAAAAATGCTAAAGCAAACAGTAGGAAACCAACAAACCAAAGTCAGTTATTTGTTACATTTCAACAACTACTGAACTGAAAAAATCTTAAATCAATCCCTTCGATTTTTTACAAGAGCAAACTCCCAAATGGTTATCCTCTGATATGAAAGTAAAAATTTTGGGGTGGAAAAAATTACTGTGTTGTCCTCTTGCTATATAAAATATCCCTTTTTCTCTCTTTTCCCAAGCTTTTTAGAAAGCCTAGTGAAAGTGAGAGCACACCTTTCACACTTCCAAGATAGCACTTGAATTTTCACCTTACTTATTCCAACAAGGTAATTAGGAAAAACTTTTCAGAAGTACCACAAGACATAAATGTATCAGGGCAATTCATTGAGAACAGAAAATCGCATATAGCTGGGGTTGTTTAGCCTGGAGAAGAGGAGGCTGAGAGGAGACCTCATTGCTCTCTACAACTACTTGAAAGGAGTTTGTGGAGAGGAGGGAGCTGGCCTCTTCTCCCAGGTGACAGGGGACAGGACAACAGGGAATGGCATCAAGCTCCACCAGGGGAGATTTAGGCTAGAGATTAGGAGGAAGTTTTTCACAGAAAGGGTCATTGGGCATTGGAACAGGCTCCCCAGGGAGGTGGTTGAGTCACCTTCCATGGAGGTGTTTAAGGCATGGGTGTATAAGGTGCTGAGGGGCATGGTTTAGTGTTTGATAGGAATGGTTGGACTCAATGATCCAGTGGGTCTCTTCCAACCTGGTGATTCTATGATTCTATGATATATGTCTCGGGTAGCCACTGTTTTTATGCTTTCCTTCACTGATTAAACTACAGGAATGAAAGAGTTATAAAATAGTGAATGTGACAGTTCCATGCTAAAACGGAGTCACACAGAAATGAATGGATATTTTATTATTTTAATAAATACATAATCTAGCTGCTCTACCTAGATAAGACATGAAATGGGATGCACTAGATCCAGTGTAATTATTTCTATTGACATAACCTGCTTTTGGTTTTTGGTGCTATATGAGAGTAAATCTCTGTCATCTAAAGCAAACAGGGCATCTAATCTTGACTGCCTGTAAAAAGAGAGGTACTGTGCACCTGCTGAGATAAAGGAAACAAGACCATTATTTCCATTGATGTTCCATATTTTATATATCTTGTTATAAAAGTAATGATACTCCTGGGAAAATGTAAACTCAGATTTCTGACAAGAATTTATATTGTTTCAGAATAAAGAGCACAGCAGCAAAAGAAGTACTCAAGAAAAACAGCAAAGATAAATAGTGAATACAATGTTAGAGCAAAATGACCCTTTTTGCTGTCATTGGGATTGAGGACAGACTTTCCTTTTCCACACTGTCAGTGTTAGGAAGCCTCTCTGGGGAAGGTGCATAGCAGTGACCATCCCAAACCACAGTCAACAATAGTGGTTGATCCTTTTGTTAAGGCTATCTTTAATTAAGAGTTTCATCTAAAACAGCAGGTAAAAACACTTTTAGAGAGGATAAATCTTCACTCCTTTCTTCGAAGAAATAGATTATTTAGAATTTCTTCATCACAGAATCTCCCAGGTAAAAGTAAAAAGAAAAATTACCTCTAGAAATATTTTCATAAATTACATAGATGTACTCACTAGTCACTTTTCTAAGAATATTCATGCATGTAAGCACTCCCTTGGCTAAGATAATTTGCAGCAGTAACAATAAACATAGTTCGAGACATAGAAACATCTAATATACAAGAAAATTTTAAAACATCCATTTTATCTTAGTCTAAATGACCAGTCTGTTGGGAAAATTGCACAAAATATATTCGGCACTTCAAGAATAAACAATAGTGTTTTGAAAAGGTGCATCATATTTTTCATACATATACTTGTGATACATTTCAGTCCTTCCCTTAAGCATAAAACTCATAATTATAGAGGCACAATAGATATTTTTAATAGGGATAATAAGAATAATATTATAATAATAAGATAATAAGAGTAATTTTATAATAAGAATAATAAGAATACTATTTTATTCTATATTTTTGTCTGTTTATTACACTGAAAAAAAAGTCTCCCATTCTACTATTTCCAGCATATTCGTGGAACAGACTTTTAATTGAACCATTAAGTCTCCATATTTCTATAACCTTTTCTGAAAACATTGCCTTGGAAACAAAATGCAGAACCACATGCCAAAAATTTCTGAGACTATAATATGCAAAGATTTCATTTTGCAGTATGACCTGCATATATGATACACTCTGATTCTGCCGGAAGGTGGAAAAATACGCTATGAAGTATATTCAGTGTTAGGAAAACATACTGAAAGTATATCATGTAAAAAGTATACAAAAACTCCCCATATATCTGAGTAAACTAGCTCCAGGGTTAGGATTTTTTACCTCTGCTGGTCAGAGGTAACCTTTTCAGTCAAAAAGACCACAAGTGTTTGAACTGGTATAGCCACAGGATGGTCATAAGTCCATTCAGATTTTCCTAGCTCCATGCCTAACATGAGGAACTAGAGCTAGGATATCACTTCTTAAAATGCTTCCCTCCAGACTGACCATGAGCTAAGCCTCTGCCAGGAAAAGCTCTAAGTCTAAGACCCACTACCCCACCCCTGAACAGAGAAAAAAAATAAACAAATGAAAAGCAATCCATTCATCCTTATTTGGTCATACTAGCCCTATAAGCTGGTGTCAAAAAAATAAACTATGGAAACACAGCAATGTAAACAGCTTAGCACACAGCAGATAAAATAAGGATGCAAGGTGATAATCATGTTTCAAAGGGCAGAAAGAATTCAGAGTTGATGTTTGCAAAGAATACGTAACTCCTTGTCCAGATTTGATTTTAGACAAACTTAGCAGTCACATCTTATCTCTCTGTCAGCCTGAGCTTAAATACAACTTTGCATCTACCTCACTTTTGCATGTGCATGCACAAATATGCATTAGGACAATCTTTGGGAAGAAAACGATAGTTGACGTAGAGTAATAATCCTCTGGCAAAACAATTTATAAAAAATGACAGAAAGCAGGCAGCAAAAATAACAGAAACCTCTGGAGAAGTTGCCACAGAAAATGAGAAAACATAGTCAAAGAAAACCAGCTAATTAAGGCACTGGGATAACAAATACATTTGAAGGACTAGACTTTAAAATAAACATAGACTAGATCATAAACTTACAGGTGTTGTGAAGGTATGGCAAGGATGAAAGAAAATCCTCCGTGACTAAGGAGGACTGAGTTGCGTGATCAGTTGAAGAGAACAATATGAATTCAGAATAAAGAATGCTCTAGGACAAAATACAGAACCTATAAAGAGAAGAAAGGAGAAAATGTAAAAAAAAAAAATTATATGCAGTCTAGCAAAATAGCAAAAACAGTAAATCTTCTACAAAGTTAAAACTACAAGGAAGAGAAACATAGTGACTTTCTAAAAGGATCAAATGTTCAAACAGCATCTGTGTCAAGTCCTGAGAGTCAATCAGTCTTACCATAAGAAAAAATATAATATATACACTTATTAAATTTCAAACACTGCAGTAAAAAGCTGTAATGCCTTTCACAGTACATTAACTGCCTCTGGAGAGACTAGTAAGTAAAAAAAGCTACAAATGGATAATCAGATTTTAAAATTTCCTTGGTAAGTACTATATTAAGACTTTAAACTAAAGGGAGGAATGATGTATGTTATAAAAACTGGATTTATGTTCAAACAGCTGTGCTCCTACAGAGGAAGCTGAGCCCTGTAGAGCCCTGATGGTGACTCAGGACACATCTCCACCATATTGGCCTCAAGCTCCGCCAGGGGAGGTTTAGGCTGAACATTAGGAAAAAAATTTTCACAGAAAGAGTCATTGGGCACTGGAACAAGCTGCCCAAGGAGGTGGTTGAGTCACCTTCCCTGGAGGTGTTTAAGGCACAGGTGGATGAGGTGCTGAGGGACATGGTTTAGTGTTTGATAGGAATGGTTGGACTCAATGATCCAGTGGGTCTCTTCCAACCTGGTGATTCTATGATTCTATGATTCTGTGATTCTGGGAGTATGGTCTCTTCACCATACTCTTTTCCCATCTGAACAGTAAGGATGATGACACTGGCATCTTTAAGAAAGCACATTGATATCTATTAATTAAACTACATAGATAAAAATTAAGCAATAATAACTTTTTCATCAAGTCAAAGAAGCAGAAGGGTAAGAAATTTCCTGTAGCAAAAATTTTACAGTGACACTAAGGTTTATGTACTGCATTTGCATGTGAGATTTTCATTTAGTTACAACATCCAAGATTATCGTATGTGAAAGGAACTGAGAGAAAAAAGGGTTCATTTATTTATCTTGTTTAAAGTGAACACTGGTTAAACAACTTCCTTGAAATACTGCCTTGAGTATTAATATGTATTTCTTCTTACAAAAGATTAATAATACTTTAAGAAGAAAAAACTTTGTAAACCCATAATATCTGCAAGGATTCGGGGCACAGACTAGCAACTGAAACAGATTTTACTGTATGATTAACTTCCTATTTACTGTTTTCCCTTTCAAGAACAAAACATGAGTTTAATTTAAGTTAGTTTGTTACTAAGTACAAAATATACTTACTGTAAATTGTTGACTAACAGGTGCTAGTGCTACTTACCTGCAAAATAAAACAAGCAGAGAGTTACTTAACAGCCCAACAAACTGCATATGACAGTAAATATAATTTAGGTAGCTTGGTTGTTAACCAATCCTATTTTAAATACCAGAGCTATATGGAAGAACAGAGTGAACCACAGATTTAGTAAAAAAGAAATATAAATTACAAATGCCAGGTCAAATACTGTGATGATCTATGGAAAGCTTAGTCTCCGCAAAAATGGGTTATGACTTGAATGTCATTGTCCCTAAGGTAATGGTGAGACTGCTGAGACAAAGGACTTGTGCAAAGACCTCTTTGTTCTGACACTCAGAATTGCTCCTGTTTCATCTAAGATGAGACCTTGTAACATGGAATACAGGCACCTTACAAGGTACAGTCTCTAGCGTGTTCACCTTCTGAACTAACTTCACAGGAATCATAAACCAGCATTGCTTACACTGTATAGAATTTCACAACTTATAGCAAACTCCATTAAGTTGATGTACAAGCTTCCTGAGAGTTGGGTAAGAGTACTTTCATTACTGCATCCCACATTTCCACATCTTGGCCCCAGTTTTCTTTGAAAACATTTTCCTTCTGAAAATTACAAAAGTAGCATCTGTTACTACCTTTGTTTCTATCAAAGGTGACAAATTTGCAAGGCTCTAAGCCATTAACAGTTCTGTTGTTATCAAACAAGGATAGAAATGCTGGTTGGAAGGAGTCTCTGGGTGTCATCTAGTCCAACTTCCTCTATCGTGAGTGTATTTTAATAAAAATAGGTAAACCCTTGATTTTAGTGTTCTTTGAAATAGAAATATCAAACAAGGATGAAGTAAAGCGACTACCTATGTTTCACTTGTGCAATCTTATAACTGAACAGTTCTAAAGATGTACTACAGTCAGACACCACGTTTTTAACAGCAGACACTATAATTTTGGTAAGTAGAAACACAAAATATTGGGGTTAATGGACTTAACGTGTTCATCTAAACCAAAAGTTTACAAAAATCTCTATGAACACTCTTTGGCATGCAGCATCTTTGACACTGTTATAACAAATATTGTGTTGTTAACCCTTTAAATCATAAAATGTATATGAAGATAATACAAAAGTTTGAACATATGTATACAGTCCACAAATGTTCTAAACTCACATTTTAACAATACAGACACAATGTCCAAATCCTAAATTCGTAAACCCATCCTGCCTTCATATTGAGGTACTGGCAGTTTACATAATAGAGAAGACTGGCAAGTGTAACAGAATATGGTTTATAAATATCAACTATTACAATCCCCAATGGCAAAGGTGTCACTTTTACTGTATTTTAAATCTTTAAAATAAATTCCAACAAAAAAATGTCAAAAATAAGAGGTATATTTTGGGAAGTGAAATAAATAAATAAATATTGTATGGATGAAGACAGAATCATCACTGCAGCCTTAAAAATGGCAAGACATTCCCTCTGATTGTTTTGACATTGATTATGCCAGGATTCTTGTTAAATGCATTTCATCTCAGCCTAAAGTCTGAAACGGGTCTCATGTAGTCTAAATAAAACCAGAAAAGGCTCATAGGTATGTTCTTTTAAGCCAAGTTTGTTAATGAAACATAAGAAAAGGTAAAGAAGGACAACGATCTTTAGATATGTGACTGTAAGCCCAAGAGTTTTCATATCTAGAATTCCCCTGGTTGATATAAAGAGATTAATGCAATACACTATTCACACTATAATAGTTATATGACACACTATAATTATCTCCATGGATGCAAAACCAATTTTGATCACTGAGATAGACTGGGTACTATCAAACAAAACTAGTATCTGTTTTAAAATGTTTGGATACTATGCATTATACTTTGATTGCACTGACAAGAACCTGAAGGAACGTAGGGACAGTTGGGGCTGGGGAAAGGATGATGCCAATTTAATCTTTAAGATTGACAGTTCTGTCTGGGACTAGGAAAGTTGTGTGGATGTTATTCAGCAAGGGAAAATCACCATGGAAAAAGAGAAGCTGTAGGACTGTGGAGGAAGAGAAGCTGTAGGAGAAACATATTAAAAATAAATATGGAACATGAGGGCATGCTTAATGTAAAGCAAACCAAATGCTTTGCTAAAAAATGTGGCCTTTGTTCTTTTTTGAAACTATTATCATCATTCATTTTGCTCCCCTCAAGCTAAATCCCTCAGACATTAAAATAGTTGTAAATGGTAATTAGTATTCAGAAACACATTTTACCATGAGAAACAGATATGTGCCCTGAGGAGCTCAGCTTCGCTGCTCTGAGACAAACTCTGCCTTCAGCACCAAACCTGGCCAAACAACTTCCCAAGGTTTTGTAGAGCCACAGCTACAGGGGAACAATGTGACACAGGTGCCCACCCTGGGGAAGCCCAGAAAAGTGCCAGCAAGTGACAATGAAGGCTCCGGGTGGCACAGACACACAGGTGTCTGCAGTCCTTGTCACATGGGATTGATGAGCACTGCTGAGTCTTTGGGAAACAAGAAATTTGAACTTGCAAACCTGTTGGAGGGAAAGAAAAGCGGTTAGGAAAGGCTTCTCCAATTAAAGTGAACTCCGGAAATAACTGTAATTTGGTGTTTGCAAAGGGCCACTACTTACATACTATTTGTTAATAATTCTGCCTCAAGGCTCACCCCTTTAAGGAAGAAATAAAACTCTTAAAAATCTTATGCTCTTCTCCAACAGAAAACTGACTGGCAGTTCTGCATCTGCTCCTCAGCACAAGCAATCAAGTAGATTTGATTTGGCTTCACAACTTCCTTAGACCTGCATTTTCACAGCTCCTCATATCCTTCTGCACACTGTGCATGTGCTCCTTCAAGCAGGATTTGCCTTCAAGAATTTCTTCATCCAAGAATTCCATTTATGCAACAGTGTTTATACAATGACAATAATAAGGGAACAACAGTGCAATCTGATGCTGTGCCCTGAGGATCACTTAAATGACTGGCTTGAATCCTACAATGTACATTTCCCTCCAGGAATCAGAAATATAATACTCTCAATGATTTACAGAGAGCTGTTGCAAAGCCTTTGCCAACCTCAGGAAACCAGCAAAAGTTATATTTTTACTAGGTTTAGAAGAAGGAAAACAACACAGACTGTAGGTGTTCTTGATTTACTCTTGGAAGCCATAAATCCATTCAATGGCTACCTTGTCATAAACAACTGACATAGGTGAATGAAGCTGCAAGGTGCAAGAATGTGCTTTTAGTCAACAGGCTATAATTCACTTGTCACCTGCAAGAAACAGGAGTATTTCCCTACATTTTGAATGAACACGACAAGGCCACACCGCGACAGATTCCTAAACTCACAAAGGAGAGTCTCTATATACAGCTTCCAGGTCTCTATATACACATGTTAATCATATTAACAATGTCAACATCCCCCGAGGTAAAAGGAAAAGAGATGTTTCTGCCTGCACAATAGTATATACCTGCAGAAAAGCTCTTCTTATAAAGAGTAAGGAGCATCCCTGTAACTCTGCTTCAAAATTCCCACTGTATTCTACTGTAATCCCAACAGAAATCTGCAATATTTAAGCGTATTTTTATAAAGAAATCTCTTATTAAAACTAATGTCGTCCTTTGAGTCCAGAAGAGATCCCATGAGCTGGTTTTTCCCACCTGGGCCCAGTTAGAAGGATGTATTCCTTTAGACAAAAAATATAAATATTTATGGTTAAATTCTATTTTAGTATATATTTTTGTGATGTGTGTACGTTATTTCTCCGATAGGATATCATATTTCTGTTTCACAGAAACCTCCCCTATATGTTAAATGATACTGTAATACACACTAATAAAATTTACTGCCTAAAAAGTTTACTTTTGTTCACTTCCTAAACACAGTGTTCCAGCTTTCAAAGATAATTAAGATGTATTTAATATCAAACATGTTACACATCATGGCCTAATCAAAAGCATACTGAAATCAAACTTTCACCAATTTTGAAACATGTTTGGATCAAGTTTTTAGTGTTCAAATAGGGTAATTTTTCCAGTATATTTCATTGCACTAAAAACAATTAATTCAGTTCTGTTACTCTATCTAAAACAGAATTTTCCACAAATAATAATTTTTAAAAATGAGGATTTGAGTGGTCCCCAAAAAATAAACATCAATGAGATTTCATCTATTGAGTTAGCGTTTCAGTAGGAGTCAAAATTTATTTATTATCAAAGACCAATAACCACATCATTCTCTCCATTCATAAACTGCAAATAGCACCAGTTAGCCATGTACGGGTAACGGGTAAAAAGACCTATATCAGGACTTTTCTGATCAACAGTATTGAAAATAAAAAATCATTTGTAAATTAAATTCAGATCTCAGTGTACTCTCATTACACCTGAACATTTCCTGTAACAATGCACTTTAGTTCTTTTCTGAAAGTCTTACACATCTTAAAGTCATGGGGCAAAATCCTAGAATTCTTACTCAAACATACCACAAAATAAGCTTTGCTGGACTAAAGACTGCAGAGTTTGAGTTCAAACTCAGAAGGGAGCCTGGACAGGGAAATTCCTCTTGCCAATAGATCTTTAATACCATGATTTCTGCTACACATCTGACTTAATACGGGTAAATTCTCATGGGTGTTGCAATAATTATCTCTGAAGATACAAACTCAGTTGATTAGTTTTAGAAAATCTGCATCTCTTCCCTATGAACAAGTCCTCCTTCATGTTGAAAGTCATCAGTGTCGAGATGAAAGCAGGTACATGAAAGCTGCAGCCCAGCTGATCACCTTGCTTTCAGCTTTTCCCAGCATGGCCATGCAAAAAGCTCAAGATTTCATTTTTGAAAACACTCCTTTCTCAAAACATCAAACACTTCTTCATGTTACTAGCACAAAAACTACTTAGAAACAGCTACAATAATAGCTGGGATCATATGCACAACTACATTACAAGGAAATTATGAAAGTTTTGTTCTAAAAGCTGGCAAATTTGTATGGAGGTATCCCGCCTATGCCTTGGATAAAGTAATTCATCCCAACACATACTTCCAGAAGCTCAGTGGCCAGTAGGGTTGAAATTCTGTACTTGTGCTGAAAGGTGACATTTGAAATGCAGGAGATATGCCCTTATTTTTAGCTTTGCACGTAAATAAAAACTTCCAATGACACAAAATACAATAATGCTGAGCTTTGCTGGGTAAAACCTTATCTAAATCAAAACAATGGGAGCTCATACATGCCAGTATGCAGTTCCATTAATTCAGTGTAAATACTTCTATGGATCAATCCAGTTAAAAGATTTCTTTATCTAAAAACTAGAGACACAGCAGTCAGTGACTGACCTTGACACAAACATCAGTTGATTATCTGTCAAACATTACCTTTTTGAGCTGGCAGTTTCAGTTTCTGTTTAAGCAGCATATACCTTTCCAAACCATTGTTCCTTCCATTCCTCACCACTGCTGTTATTTCCTATCATCTACTTTTGATTTTTAAATAGTGGAAAAGACACTATTCTATTGATAACCTCCTTAATATTTTCTTGTTCAAAAAAACCCTCTTAAATATCCTTTAATATTTCCACAATTTTCCTTAATTTAAACTCCCATATCACTCATTGCCATTTGGTTTTTTTTATTGGTATTTCTGTATTCTGCCTACACCCTCTCATTGTTACTCCCAACACAGCTTACTCTAACCTGTTATCTTACACTCGAATATCTTTCTGTTTCATTAATGCCCTCACACTACTTGATTCCATTTACAGTGACAAAATACATAACAGTTATAAAATTAATTATGAAATACAGAAATGCTGTACCAACTGAGAACTTCAAATCATAACTTCAGAATCTCAAATTCTAGAACTGGATTTCAGATGGAATTCACTTTAATTTAGTTTGCTTCAGAACCAGGCTGCCAAAACCAAAACACTTAACTGGATTAACAAGCACAAGCTTGACTTTCAGTTTTGTGATTCAGTTTAAATTGCTTGTAAGGGTATATAGTTATGCTAAATAAAAATACAGCTGAAAAAAAAATCAGTCAACATTCTAAGACAATGGTTATTAGTAAACCTGACCTTTCCATGACGTGTCAAGTCTTACCACATGGATGCAAGGTGCAAGCCCTGGGGATCACTTGGGATTTGCCAAGCACACTGCACACACACTGCTCATCCATGTGCTCAGGATGGGGTATGACAAGAACAACCAAAATGTTGCCATATGTACTGAAAGGCCAGGCGAATTCCTCCTGAACACAAAGTCTACCCTGAAAAAAAAAGTATATTCAGCAAAAGTCTACACTTGCAGACCCCTACATCAAAGGTTTTACAACTGCTCTTTTGAAGGCTGCTCCATGGCCTCACTGTTTTCATGTTTAAAATCTTCTAATTAAGTCTTCCTCTATCCCTTCCCATTTTTGTCTCTTAGTGCTAATGAACTTACTGAACTTCCAGTCTTCCTTGAACTTGTCTGAACAAATCATTCTCTCTTACTCCTCCCTATTCCCCATAATCAATCATTTTCATAGCCCTGATTTATACCTGATCCATTTTTTATTTCATCTATCTGTAATAGGACTTGAGCTACATTTAAAATACATTCCTGGAAATTCCTGAGGTGATAAATTCCGAGAATGCATTTGCCTTTTTTTTGGCAATATGTCACTAGTGTTTGGTTCATGTTATGGCCAAACAAAACACAGAAGTTCATACTGGTCAATCATTTCTGTAATCATGGAAATCACTAGAGCTAATGACTCCCACTGCACAAACAGTTCTTGTTATCTGTCACCAGCTACTGCAGTTCAGGCTGATCTTGTTTCTTTTTCTGACCTACTTGACTGGAGGATAGAGAGAAGCTGGAGTCAGACTCTTCTTGGAATTACATATAAGTAGGAAAAGATGCAAAGGTCACAAGTTGGAAGGTGGGAAATTAGATATAAAAATATATTTTGGTGGTCAAATACTGAAATGGGTTGCTGAGAGCAGTTGTAGATCTACCTCCTTGGAGGTATTCACACTTGACTGTATGGAAGCTGAGCAGCCTGATCTAATTAGACCTGCTTCGTACTAGATGATCTCCAGGAGGTTCCTTTCAACCTAAATTATTTTAGTGTTTTTTAATCTAGTGACTTGATCAGCCAGTTTCTTCTGACTGAACCTATTGTTATCATTATACATAACCTACTCTTTGCAGTTATTTTGCAAGATATGAAGCAGCATGGTGATTTCGTTTTACCCTTGTCTTTCCCAACAGCAACACCAAAGTTGTGGTTTTTATTTGCTTTAGGCTTTTAGTCAGCTTCTTAAGGTGTTTTAGAGGTAGTTATTCATCAATGTAGGTCGGGAGTATTTCAACCTTCCTCCCACGCAAGACAAGAAGAATTCAGGTTTTCCTAAAGGTTTTGCACCTCTGACCTATAGAATTCTAGTCCAGCCCTATATTCAGCTCTTGAGATCATCATTGTAGCTATTGGCATGAATAAGACTCCTTAAAGTTTATACTTTCACAGCTGGAAGATAAAATAGATTACAGACCTACAGTCCAGCCAGTCATTTAATTTAAGTAGCACTATAGGGAGGGTCTTCCTAGACATCATACTGGCATACATAGTGGCACAATGCCCTGCTGGTATGAGGGCTATTAAATAAAGAAATCTCTTATATACAGGAATAATTGGCTTTAACTGTCATTCTCCAATATATACTTAATAAGGAATACAGTATGGCCATTGAGAATGTCATTGTGTGCTGTGAGTCAGACTCATGCTCATGGAATATAAAATGACATATTCATTTTGCAATGTTTATGATGTAATGTATGAACATGGGTGCTCGCTGCGCAACGATGAATGAGAAAGCCAGAAATCTGCACTGAATTATGTAAATTATTCAACTCCTGTTTGCTCTTCAGAAGCACTGAGGTTCTACACCTTTAAGCTGCAAATGCTTAACTCTATCAACTATCAAGTGCATGCCTCCCAACACAAAAAAACCTGCAGCATTGAGGCTTTAGTTATTTCTGCTCAATTTATCACATTTTAGCCATTGTGGAAGTCTGTTGTCAACCAACAGCATAATAAAATTAACACACAGAGCTTCCACCTTGACCTTTCAGGCCAAGAAGCTAACCATCCCTAAAGGCAAAGAAGCCTGTTCTTGCTATGGAGTCAATAAATCCTCTGGTATAACAGGTTGTGGCAAATTTGGCTACAAAGGCCATTCCCTGTGTGCAGGTGGGTATCATACAGATTACTTCAGCTTATAATTGGTGCTGTGGAAATCCCAGTTAGCAGTGATTAGTAGGAGACAAAATATCTGCTGGTATCTTCTCTTCTCAGCTCTCTTCAAGTATACTTTCAACAGCTGGGTGACCTGGCTCTCATATTATGCTTTCTGCTGTGATCCTAAACTCACTTGAGCCCTTCAGTCCTTTAGTTGACTTGTCTGCTGATTTTACTTGCTGACTCTTGCAAGTCCTGAGAGTGCACACTTCTTAACATCTGAAATACAGCTATTTGAAATCATGCTGCCAAAATAGATGTACTTACTTCTAACTTGAAGCAAAAGGATAATTAGCATTTTAATATTAAAATAAGAATAAGACAGGCAGTGTTTTTCTGCTGACAAGTGTGTAAGGCAATGTAGCAGCCATGTACTTTTGAGATGCAGGTGGGCTTTTATCCTTGCCAGTGTTAGTGCTGGATGTGGGAAACCGATACCCCTAAAAACAAAAGAAAGGCGAGGGAAAGGGGGCGTGGGGGAGGGGGAATGTGCACAGAGGAAGCCTGGAGCAAACTGGCACCTTCTAGGAAGTTAGAGGACAACCAGTCAAGTTATGGTCCAAGCTCTTTTGAGTCCTATTTGAAATCAAAGCCACTCCCCTCTTTGGTGGGAACTGCAAAAGGAAAAGATTGAGTGGGAGAGGGTAGATGATGGGCATAGCCTTCATTACACATGCAAAAGGGTACAAATTACAATCCCTTGAGCACACAGAGGCAAGGCAAGGTTCACAATGCCTTATTATATTAAGCCACATTATGAAAATGACTATTTACATTGGTTCATTAATGTTTGTACAAGGCTGTGAATGTGCAAAGTGGTTAAGTATCAGCACAGGCATCGGAATGTTGTCTCAACTTTTACATGTTCATGACTGTTGTGACAAAAGAAAATACACTTTAATCATAACAATTATTTCCCAAGAAAGGTGGTGTTTAGTGTATTGTCTCTCTACATAATATTTGATCATTGAAACTAAGTTGGAAATTGATGTCATCAGTGGATATTGTTAACCTGAGCAATTAATTTCTTCCAAAAGACAAAATGCATGGTATCATCAATAAATTAACAAACTCAGGCCAACAAACTAGCACTTGGCACTGAAAGGCTATCGACATAGGTGCTGTGTTGTTAAAATACCTTTAGTCAGCTTTGATACAAGGACTTATATTGTACTGCCTGGTGAGAGGGAGACTGCTTCTCAACTTTCTAGTTTTTCTTTTAATTTTTTAATTCTTTTCTAGCTGTAGTTGACCTCAAGTCAACACAAGTTTTTAGGAGGAAATGCCAAGATCTGATACCTAATGCAAGCACTCCAACATCTCCAAAAGCCAGCTTTATTTGTATGCTATGTAGAGCATCAAACAATATAAACAGCAGAAATACACATCCTCACCTCTTCTGGATTAAAGCGTGAATGCAAGAGGGACTGCATGTAACTATTTCCCTCAGTCTCTGTGCCCTTGCCCTCCTTATCTCTTATGGGCTCTTGGCTGAGCAACACCTGCTCATTTCCTGCATCAAAGCAAATTCTGCAAAGAGTTGCTTGATGCACTTCCATGTATCTCTGTCTGCCATACCAAAAAGGTTGGCCGTGTCTGTCTGCCCCTACTGGCAGTGCCCTGGCTGCAAGAGGCAGTGCTCACTGTGTGCACTTGTCAGCTCTGTTCCACCAGCCTCTCCTCAATAGGCTTCCTCAGTGGTGCTTGGGGAAAGGGCACCCTGCCCTGCACCTCAAAGGCATCCACTGAAATGGGAGCACATGGGCCATGGAAGGCTTCCCCTCTGCTTCTCAGCTACAGCCTTTCAAAGGAGCATAACAGCCTACAGCAGGAGGGAAACCATTAAACCTCAGGCACATTAATAATGAAACCCCTCAAAGACTGGTGCTGGGACCAATCTCACTTAATACTAGTACTAATGACATCGGCACAAAAACATAAAAGCAAACAAATAAATTTCCTGAGACCTAAATGGCTGGAGGCCTTGTCAGTAGAAGAAGGATTGGGGGCTTACACAGCAAGAGCTAGATTATCTGGAGGGGTAATGGAAACAGGATGAAATTTAATAGCGGTGTGAAAGGTCAGAAGCTTTGGAACTAATAACAAGAGTTTCTGCTATAAACTACAAGGTTGTCAGCTGGAGGAGCTACATAGGGAGAGCTATATTTGCAGAATATGGGATGTCTGCACATTAGCCATGGAAAGAGTAGACCTATCAGGTGATGTATCCTCAGAAGAGCAAAAGAAGACTCATTCCCATGGTAAAGGCCCCTATGAGAGCTCCTCCTCTGAAATACTATGTCCAATGGTAACCATGCTCCAAAAAGAGTCTTTCCAACTAGAACACATCCCAAAACAGCCTTCAAATTTATCAACATAATATTTTGATGCAACAGGACTAAACAACCTCATCTTTTACCCTAGTAAGACTAGGACAGGAAGGATAGTGTTCCTGCCTGGTCATATGCCTGGTAAACTAAGCAGTCCAAAGGGGGCTTTAAGCTATAAGACACACGGGCATAAATTTTCAAAGAGAAAAATAGCAGGCATGCCAGCAGCAAAGTTCTGGAAGTGCCTCCCCATCAGAGTTATTGGGGTTTGAAAAATCCAAAGAAAGGTGAAGGGAGTAAACTTGATGAAACAGGACTGGATTTAAAGTAGGAAAACTACTACCTATATGCTACATGTTAGCACCAGATTGCTATCCATCACTTCTCTCTGTGCTTCTCTGTAGTAAACACCCATGAAATTCATTTCAGGGTTGGGGGTTTTTGCATTTCTGAATAGCACTGGCAAGTTTTTTTGCTCTCCATTTCTTGCAAAAGTGCCAATAGCTTTTTTGCTTTTCACACCAACATTGTAGCAGTGCATATCTCAAACATGTGAAGATACACCTGACAGCTAGGCTCCTGCTGGGCCCCGTATAAGCTCTCTGCAACACAGAAAGGTAGGATATGCTCATTCTGCCTTGGTCCAGCTGCCTTCTCTCAGCTGACTTATTATTTTTGTAATTTCTAGAACAGAAATATTCCTTCAAATCTGTGCTGTCTGTTATAATCCTCCAGCCTACAAATAATGCAACGTGCTATCTGCAAGAAATATATATCACGTGCATTGGTCCCTCTTCCTAGAAGCTATTGCAGAAACATCCCTTCCCATTAAGCAAGATCACTTGTTGAAGAGCAAGCCTGTCCTTAGCCTTGCACCATGATAACTGCTGAAGGATTATCAGTCGCAGTCAAAGAGAAAATGCATGTAAAATACAAATCAGGCTGTTAAAAAAACTCAGCCTTGAGAAAGACAAAATCAGTGACAAGAAAAGGAGGCCTGACAAATTGTATAAATAAGGCAGCAGCAAGCTTTTTAAGGAGGTAAAGCAAGTGAATAAAAAGTGGAACAGAGGAGAAGAACATTCTTGATCTCAAGTTCTAAAAGCATCATAATAATACACAGCTCGTCAAAGCTCTGTCCATGCCTGAAAGTGTTTTCATGAAGCCAGAAACATCTCATCAGTGGCTCTAAGGGAAGTGGAAATACACTTACATAAACAGCTTCTGGAAAAGGGCAGACAACAGCTCAGAGCTCCAGCTTGGACAGTTAGTAGAATAAGTAGAAAATCAGTTAAATAAAATGGGAAAAAAAAATGAAGGTATATCCTTAGCTCCTCAATAATGAAATAGCAATGGCATTTTGAGAGAGAGCTGTTTGCTGTTGGTAATTTTAATTTAATCACATCAGGTTTGGTAAACATTTAAATAGAAAAAGCAAGAGTGTTCTCATTTCTTTGGACAATACTAAATCTGATTGTTTCTATGCTCCTAAACCAGAATATCATAGAATGCTAATTTCGCCAGACTGTCTCAGACTAGAAAGAGAGAAAATTTCAAAATGTCCAACTTTCCTGGGGAATGAAAAATCCAGTTTCCAGTCAGCTCCCTCAGGTGTCACTGACAAAGTTACACTTCGGATAGTTCCCACACCTAAGTTGTCTTTTAGTGTGCTCACAGCACTTCTGTCTTCCATCAAGAAAATTTATGCATTTATTATATAAGTTGTTATAGCAGCCGCTGACCTCTTCTGTTGCACCTTACCAGGACAGCTTTATTCTGTAGATTGAAAAATAAATGGTCTCTTCTTAAACATTAGATGCTATCTGCTAAGCCTCGCATGTGAATGAACAAAAACACATTTGCAGAACCCAAACCACAAGCAGGGTCGATTCCTCCTGACACTGTTATCTAGACTTTCCTTCACTTTTCTAACAGCATCAGACTCAAGCCTAGTGCTCAAAGCTGCATCTAGTTTGTAATTAAAACAAGTAAAGGTTTGATTGTTTCTGTTCCCTCTGATAAACCAGCAAAGGTCTTTTTCACTTGCTTTAGGAGAACCACTTAAAAATTCCAAAAGCCTTAAAAATTGTGATATAAATGAGCTCCAAAGGAAGTTTAAGGGAAAAAATATCCCCACATCTTTAAGGTTTTTGTGCCTTTCAGAATGACTTCACATTAGAAAACTGAAATTGTTGCCAACACGAACATTACAGTTAGGTCACAATATGAATTAATGAGCTTGCTTTTCACCTTCATCTCCCCCTTCTTCAATGCTTTCCTCCCCCTCCCAGATAAATGAGCCATGTTCCTAATAAAGTGCTTGAAAGGAAGGTTGGGAAATTTAATAATAAAAAGCTCTCTGAAATTAAGTTTCTGGCAGTGTTTAAAAAAGAAAATGTTATTACTTGGTCCTTAGCTTTTCCCCAAAGCAAATTTCAGTCCATTGAGAACAGCACAAATATAAAGCAGATAATTTACAAACCTTGTATTCGGCAATTTGCCTGGTCCAAACAATTGACTACAATAGGAATTGCCAACTGAGTATTTTAAAGATTGTAGTAGAATAGGTAAAAGGCATCATCTTCTCCTTCACAAGAGCAACAAGGAAAGGTCCTTCCACACCAGTACTGCTAGCATATTTAAGGCTGTGGTGGGGGTGGAGGTATCCAGGCCCCACTTGCTCTTACAAACACCTCTTTCAGCAAGAATCATAGGCTGTTAGCTGTCTCTTATCTTGCAAGCAATGTGAAGTATTTTCAAAATCTTGTGCCTCCTAAGCAGAATGGAAGATATCCACTGTTCTGATTTAGCTTAACTAAAGCAGCTCCCTCAGATAAAAGGACAGGTTAAATTATTCCACATAATAAAACTAAGGCACGCCTGAAGATGTTTCTTGCCTCATGAATGGGAATTATATGTTTATACCAATAGCAAAAAGAACTCAGTGAAAACTGACAAAGTGTATATAATGCTTGGATGAATTAGAAAATCCAAATTCCATAAACAACTCTGCATAAGAAGGATTCCTAAGTAGAGAATCTCATCCTAAATGATGCTATTTTTTGAGATTAAAGGGGAGTTGAGAGAGATTATCCCTTTGTATCTTATTCATACCTAGTATAAAATAAAGTGGGCTTTTAAAATACACCAAACCAAAACACATGGATCCACTACTGCACTGAGCAGACTATGCCAGGAGGGGAGTGGCTCTGCCTCTGAGAAGTAATCGTTCACCACTTTTAGCATCAAGGGACAATACAGAGTTTTTAGTTCACCTTCCTGCAGTGTAAACAAGAAGGATCTTCAGCTTTACTCAGTTGTTTTTTCTCTCCTTAAAATGTCAGAAAATGGCCTTCTCTACATTCACAGTGAATCCTGAAGTCAATAACCAAAGGTAAATTCAGTCATCATACAGTAGATTCCATATTTCTGAAGCCCACTTCTGGTATGCTTCACAGGACTTGACAGGAAGTCCTTGGCTGAGGAGAAAGAATCAGATCTGGACTTTCATTAACAACAGGCTGCATTTCACCAGAGAAGACACCGTGCTCTACCATACATCACCTGCTCAGACAACAGCAAAGAACTCTAGGAGAAGTGGTACTTGCTCTCATAGCATCATTTCAAAACTGTCAACCAAGCAAGGTAGGGAAACAACCACCAGGATACAGCTTTGATCCCTGCAGTACCAGGGAGGACAGCTGCCTCTTGGGTCTGTGTGTGCATCAGTGCCACTGTGCAGGGTGGTTCTCTGCAGCTCAGCATACCTCCAACCACTACACCCTTCCTTTCAGTATTATTGTTTCACAGGATTACATTTAAATTACAGACTTCAAAACTAACCTCGAAAGTTAAATCTTCTGAAGAAGATTTCACAGAGGGTACAGAAAATGCAAGCCACTCTGGCAAATGTCACTGTCCTCTTGGACACTCATGCCCCTTATTCACCTCAGCAAGGCTCTGTGAAGCAATAAAAATCAGTGCTGCTCACACTGCTGCTAAGTTACCAGGCAGCTCTACCTGGGACCTTTCATACTACACTTATTGGAGTTTTCATTGCTTTCCTGGCCCATCAGACAACAGCTTCTCAGAGGATTATAATTCTGGTAGTTCAAGCAATAATGGCAAGTTTCTGGGTAAGCAGAACTGTAATACTTCAGGGTAAAGAAGGAGATTTTTAAACAGAAAGTAACTTCACCTTTCTGCTTTGAGACAGATAGTACTACCTTACCTGGTCTATTCTCTACTCGCATCTACAGGGAAAAACAATTCATCTAGTACTTTCAGAGTCACCTGCAGTAACAACCAGAAAATGGTTGAAGTTAAACACTCCTAATTCCACATTGGTTCTGCATTTCAGACTTCAGAAATGTTTAGGCTGGCCAGTTCAAGGAACAGACCTTAATCCAAATTCTGGACCAAGTCGAAGCCCAGAGTAAAGGTAGTAAAAAAAGTCAGAGATCCTTGGAGTTTAGTGTTCAAAACATTCTAAAATATCCTGGTTGTGGTACTGGCACTGACAGACACATAATCATCAGAAATTGTGGTCTCTTCATGAGATAATCCTACAGTAACCGAAGCTTTTCTCATCCGCTTATGCTTATCATCTTACTTCTTTAACATATTTATACACACATATGAAGTGAGGCTACTGCGTCAGAACCACATCTGCCTTGTACAGTGAACAGCACTGAAGATTTCTGCCCATAGATTTTCCTTATTATTACCTTGAATCTCCTGAGAATTTCCATATTACATTATGTGGCTGTATACTTGCCTTTATGTATATCTTGGCTGCTATTGTAAATGTATGAAACTTCCTGCACTTTCCTGTAAATAATCCTTGCAGATAAAACAAAGCAAAATAAACAAGTGAGACAAAAGTAGGAGTAAAGATATTTTCTGTCAATACAAACAGCTTAGGTAACAGGCTAGACTCACTTCTCCCAGATGACAGGAGATGCCCCTTTAATTAGATTTCAGTATAGTAGGAAGTAGACAATGGGATGATGAGACAGCATCTTCCACTCTGCACAGACTGTTTGAAATTTTTCAACTGGTTTTTAAAAATAGCTTAATTATAAAGAAACTTGGGTTTCAGTTTATAAAAAAGTCTATTTAAGTGCAACTAGATTCCCTGTTTCTTCCAGCACTTAGAAAATATTTGTCTTTAATACTGCCATCATACAGTAATAAGTGCATGAGTGTTATTTATTAGTGTATATTAATATTTATATATTTATATTTATATTAAACTCCTCCTCGCCTTCCAATGAGTAAAGTTTCATAGTAATTATATTATGGAGCATATACACATAGATTATTTTGTTCTCAAAACAAAAATAACAACCTTGTTTTTGTAAAGATCACTACAAAGTGAGTGACAGATCTTGAATCTCTTGAAAAGTGAAACAAGAGCCATAGCATGTATCCCGCTTAGTTGTTATATAAACTGTCAAAACTCTAATTCTTTACATCAGTTGGCTTAAACAA